>CANTUQ010000018.1:5820833-7036666 GCA_947683425.1 Excoecaria cochinchinensis
GGCGGATCCCTGAAGCAAAGCCATAACACACTCTACTGCCTATCTGGAGGACACCTAGTCTCCTCTAACACTCGATCCACTTTCTCAATCCATTTATCAGCATACTCAGACTCATCCGAACTAGTCCCATAGAAATCCTTTGCACTAGCTTTCCTCATACTCTCTAAAGGGGCTCTCAGAGCGGTCACTCTCACTAAGACACGAGCCATGTCCTGAGAAATCTTCAACATTGCCTCAAAGGGCATGGCTGCGGCCTCAGGCTAAACCCTAGGTATTTGAGCTGAAACAGATACTGAAGGATCTACTGCTTGAGGATTCACACTCTCAGCGGACCACTCAAGCGACCCACGCACCGAATTAGAATCCATTTAAAATAAACACAAAGACACCCGCATCAACCAACACAGTCCTAAACATATATCTATGCACCACAATACCCAGAAAATGCCTAAACCAGGCTCTGATACCAAAAAATGTAAAACCCCCTACCCATACGTAGGAGAACCCATCCGCAATGGAGTGAGAACCCGTATGAGCAAGGGTGTCACCAAGCAAAATGGTACAATAGCATTCATCCACATAATATAAACATGCATATATATAGTGGAATTAAAAACTTTAAAACCAAACTGATCATTCACTCATAGATGGAATAATAATATTCATTACATAACTATTCTGATATTACCAAAATAATCACATCTTTCAAAAGTACAATGCGAAAGCTGAACAAAAGAATAATACAATGAGAGTTCACCATTACAAAAAGAATCATAATACAAAAATCTAAGTCCTACCATCAATTCCCTCTGTGTTGGCTTGACTTGCGGCGACTCTCCCAAAAACTATACACCTTCCGCACCTGCACGGATGAAACACCCATGCTAAGCGATAACGCTTAATGGGGAAACAAACAACAATAATATGGACGGCCATTCACAATGGTCGTCGAGGTAAAACGCATACATAGTGGCATAAGCTAATAACCATATAACATATAATCATAGTTGAATCACATTCATAAGCATTCAAAGGCTCATAATCACATTCATATGCTAACTGATTCACATACTTATAATCATAGTCATTCGGATTCACATTCTGATAACACATTGAAATATAACACCTGCTGACTCACAGTAGTGGATAACGAGTGAACGCATGGCGGTACCTTACAAGTACAAATTAGAAAGCAACATTACATTTTCTCATTCAAAAACATTTTACGGAGGGGATCTTAAACATGATCAAAACACATTGAGGTTCGCGAGGAACCAAACGGGGACCTGATCAGGGTCCAAAAAAGAACTGAGGGCTGCAGCTACTGAACTCTATTAGGCATGCCTAACTATCAACTAAACTGACTCTTATAGGTCATGCATTGTAACGACCCGATTTGGCCCTAGAAGTTTTAGCCATATTATTGTCAGATTTTGATAAGTGAAACAGTGAATCTAGATGTGAAAATGTGAGTTTGCAAGTCATTAGAAGTATAACGTTGGATTATACCAGTATGGGTTTAAGAAGAAGAGGGTGTGGCTTAAGTGAGGGTTCTATCGCGAGCGCGATAGGTGTTATGGGCACGACAGAATGCTCCATGGGAAGCCTAATTGAGTTGGACGTTTGGGCACATTTGATGTGTATCAGACTCGTGGCGGCATAGGAGTTTGACAAGTGGCATCGTAGGGAATCGACACTTGGCATGGAATATTTTTTTTGAGTAAATAAATGTTTTAGGTGGCATTAATGTTGGTTAGTGGCATTTATCAGTAATTGTGGACTTTTGGATAAGGGTTGACCGTTGCCTTTCTTTCTTTTCTTTCCTTTTCATTTGCTTCTAACCTTCATTTTTCTATTCTTTTCCTTGGTTTGCCGTGCTCCCTCTTGCTCTGCCATTTCCTTTTATTTTCTTTCTCTTTTAATTTACTCATTAAGTGAGTCACTTGGATTGGTTTGAAGAGAGTGTACTGGGTTTCTTCTGAAGGTAAGTTTGGTTGGTTTTCCGATCTGACCTCCTTTTTCTTTCTATTTTTTATTTAAAGTGAAAAATAAGGATTGATTCTTGGATTGTATTTGTATGATTTTGTTGAAGCTGTTGATAATAAGAGGGACAAGAGAAAGGAGAAGATTGGAACTGATTAGAGAGACGGGGTCAAGCTATCTAAAGGTTGGGATGAGTGTGATTTTATGATTTCTGCATGTGTTCTTGAGTTATATGCTTGAATAAAGTATATTTGTTTGGATATTCATTTTGATTGCTTGTTGTGTTCTTATGATGTGTATATATATATATATGTATATGGTTATGATTGTGTAATGTGCTCATTTGCGTGTGGGTTGATGACATTAGATGTTTGCCATATGGTTTTTGAGTATTAGATATGATTTTGGGAAACTCTGCTCTTTTTCATCAGACCTCCGTGTAATGTTTTTGTCATAAGTGGATTTCAACAACTCTAAATTGAGTGACTATTAAGCCATTATAACCATGACTTCAATACCTATAAAAGTCTCAGAAATGACTTTGAGCAAATTCTGGCTCTAAGACCCTGAAAATTGGTCAAAATACAGGTGTCTCTACTTTGGCCGGTTCATTTGAGCAGTTTAGATTGTGTAGATGATATCTGATGTTATAGATGTCCAATTGACCTAAAACTTGTTCCATTTGAAATATAGCTTCCTAGGGAACAATTTTTAAGAAGGAAGTTTTGCCTAAAAATTATTTTTAGATGTTGGTTTGGGCGATTCAAGTTTAATATAAAAAGCAATCTTGTAGAGGGTAGCTACTGTCGCGAGCATGACAGGGGTCGCGAGCATGACAGAACAGGTCATAAGAGTGATTTTATTCTTGATTTAGAGCTCATGGTTGGCATGAATCAACTTCCCTCCTTTACCCTCAACTAATTTGTATATTTTTATGTGTTTTTCTTCCCGAATTGAACCCGTATTACACTGAAACATTCTGGGGTCTATACCATGCATGTTTAGTATCAAATGATTATAAAATTAGTTATCTGGGTAATTAATGCCACGGTATAAGAGTTGGTGTTGAACATAACATGCCATGTGATATGGATTGTTGTATAATGCTTGAGTTATTGTAATGTATTTCTGTATAGTATATAGAGTCTTTATGCAATCTGGCTTCTATCGCGAGCGCGAATTCTTGTCTTGATCACGATAGTGAACTTGGCTTCTGTCACGAGCATGACTTCTTATCATGATCGCAACAGTGAACCCCTTCCCGCTCTGTTCTATTTCTGAAAAATGTTTTATTCTATCTTGCTTTGCATGTTTTCTCCCTAGTGCATAGTGTATGCTTACTTGTTCCTCCTTTACATTATAATTAGAGTTCTGTATTGGTAAATATGGACATGATAGTATTTTGAATTGTGATCCTAGCAGTGTTAAGTATTCTGTTTTGAGTTATTGAGTCAAGCTTGAAGTGTCATAGTAGTGGATAGATAAGCATGCTTGGTTACCACGCGGCTGCTTCTGTGACCTTAATTGTGTCAACTGGCGAATACCTCGAGTATTCAATTTTGAGTTAGGTCTCTACTTGTAAATTCTGATAATATTTCACTGTGCCCGTATTCACAACTAAAGGAATTCAGGCTAATGTAATGTATAGGAATATAGTATGACATGTTACTGATATCGTTGCCATATATGGATTTCTGCATATGAATGAGTTAAAGCATGATGGTATTTGCTTACAAGATTGTGTACATGATTACTTGTATATGACATGACTACCAATATGCTTGTGTTATATCTGTGACTTCAATCAAAGTCTATTACTTCTGTTTATCCCCACTAAGCGTTATCGCTTAGCACAGGTGTTTTCCTATGTAGGTTTTCAGGATTAGATCAATGAGTGCACATCTGCAGGTCATGGCCACTAGGAGCTTGTATATGATCTTTCTGTATAAGATAGAGTTTTTGGATATTTTGAGTAACATCATTATGTATCTAGAGCAGTGTAGTATTGAAATGTAAATGTTAACTGTATTTATATATGTATCGAAGATGTATATGTATTAAGTATAAAACTTTTGTAATATGTACAGTTTATATATATTATAAGAGATGCATGTTTAGCCTAAGATATTCTAATTATTTATTGTTATTGCTTTCGCCTTAGAGTTTAAATTGGTATATGTATGTATGCATTAGTGTGTCTGCGCGTGTAGTGCCCCGATATTCCTTCCCGGGAGTATGGGGGTGTTACATGCATAATACATCCAATTATATTCATATACTTCATAAAATTGTACAAGTATAAATCTAAAAGCATCACAAGTTTGAAAATTAAACATTGGAAATCACAAAAGAAAACTCAAATTGAAGCCTGGGGTGTCGCGCTCGCGATAGAGGCAAAACTTGCCCCAGGTTGCGATCGCGGCAGTCTTCACGCTTATGCGGTGAAAAAAGCATATCTCACTGTCGTACTCGTGACAGTGAGCAGCCAACAAAAGCTGTCGCACTCGCGACAGAGAAATGCTCAGATCCGCTCGGTAGCCGAGCTCTGTCGCACTCACGACATGCGTCATGCTCGCGACAGAGAGCTCTCACTGCGGCGGCTCGATAACCCACTCCTCGGCCACGTGCAAGGGCTGAATTCACTGAGCTCTGTCGTGATCTCATGATAGTATCACGCTCGCGACAGAGTCATGATTTCCAGCTCTTACGCGAAAAATGCAGAAAATCACACTCCCAAAATCACCCAAACCTCTAATTGACTTCAAAACTCAACCCCACACAAATTGATCATTACCCACATCATAAACAACATAAAACACAACTTTTATAACAATTAACACAATCAAATCGTGAATTAACATAATCAAACTTCTCAAAAGTGACAAACCCAGAAAATTTTAGCAAAGTTCATCAAACTTAAAATTTGCTCCAATAATTTATTATTCATGCATCATAACTTAAATCAAACCAAAACCCATAACATTTGCACTAACATGAGCCTCATAAAACCTCAAATTTTCATAAAATCATTCAAACATACCAAATCACAAAAATGCAAGAAATTCAAATAAATTTCCAAACCTGTAAATTCCTATGCTCCTAGTTGCAAGCTCCGCTCCCACTCGCCTTCTTTTTCCCCTTGGGATCACGAGTAGGCGCTTCTAAACCCAAAAACCCAAGAACCATACAAACACAAAAATCCTAGATTAAGAACACATCTAACAAAACAAGAGAAAAGATGAAGGAGAAGAGAAAACCCACTAAAACTTACCAATTAAAGCTTAAGAGATGATCAATTTCCACCAAAACCACTTGGATCCAAGCTAGGGCACACTTGAAGAGGAAAAGAGGAAGAAGAGATAAGGAAAAGAGGAAGAAAACGGGAAAGAGGCAGCAAAATGGCTGCTCCCCTTTTTCTCTCTCCTTCTATTTATACCTACTTCCTAAAACCCTAGCCACATGTCACCTTAAGATTGGTGGATCTTGATCTCACACCCTACACTCATGCAAGACATTACACACAAGACTAACCCTCACTAATTCACACACTACTCCCATATGAGCATCCACACACCCTAACAAGACCCATATACACACATCCTAATATCAAACATGCACCCACACTCTAATAAAGCCCATAAAACATACATATAACCGAAAGTACCCTTAACACATGTCAAAACACTCACAGACACACATGCAATCATGGCTCAAACTACTAGGGGGAAATTAGGGTGTGACATCCATAGCCTTTCACGATGCCCAACATGCATTAACACATGCATGAACTTTGTATATATCTCGCATATGCAATTCTTAATCCACATTCTGTGTACATAATTTCTGCATACATATAACACATAATTCTTTGCACATGTTTAGCATGCATATTACAAGCACATATCACATGCATTTAATCCTTTGCATGTATAATTGTGTACACATAATTTTTGTACATTAATCCTTGACATGTGTTGTGTGTATATAGCGTTGTCTATATATTTCACACACATAATTTTATATGCACACACAATCTTTTGTATACATTATTGTGTACATAACTCTGAGGGAAAGGTCCGAGTAAACCTCAAGCACAAAGATGATCCAAGAGATGGATTCAGCTCAACGTTGTCGGCCACTATATTCGGCATCAAATCATGTGGATTTATATAGAGGAGGAACACCCAGAAAAACAAGCCTATTCGGGTACACCATGCTGAGGGCAATCAAGAATCGTACAAATCTATAGAAAAGAAGACCTTTCGAGAAGCTAGACTACCCACACGTACCTTGGTTTCCGGCAATTAGGTACAACTTCAGCTCAATGTCGGCGTTCATCCATGATGGACAATCAGATCAAGATGAAGTTTTCACGGAAAGGAATCTTGCGGACTTATGCCAAAGAGGACATTTAAAAGAGCAAGCCTATTTATGCACACCATGCTGGGGGCAATCAGGTAACTTCCTTTATCATAAAATGTAAAGGTTGGAAAAAACACTTAAAATGTAAGGTTCACCCAAGTGCAGATTCAAGATCCATCCAAAAATTGCAAAAGTGCAGAATGCACCGAAGGTGTAAATTCACATGAAAAAATCTCAGTTGTAAAGATTAAAAAAAATCTAAGACTTTATTTTTTTAAAAAAAAAAAATTGGGACTTTTATCTTATAAAAAAATCACAAAAAAATCAAGACCAATATCCTCTTAAGAAACACTGAAAATTCTAAAATCTATCAGGAAGTATTGAAACACCAAATATAATTTCCTCTCTGGAGGCTCAAATATAATTTTCCTTTGAGGAGGTTCAGACCTAATTTCCTCTTTGAAGGTTCAAATATAATTTTCCTCTGAGGAGGCTCAGATCCAATTTTCTCTCTAGAGGCTCAAATATAATTTTCCACTAAGGAGGCTAAAATATAATTTTCCTCTCTGGAGGCTCAAATATAATTTTTATCTGAGGAGGCTCATATCTAATTTCCTCTCTGGAGGCTTAAATCTAATTTCCTCTCTGGAAGCTCAAAATCAAAGCCTCTCAGTGAGCAATCAAAGACTCTCAGTGAGCAATCTAAGTCTCTCAGTGAGCATCTAAGCCTTTTAGTGAACATATAAGTCTCTCAGTGAGCATTTAAGCCTCTTAGTGAGCATTTAATTTTCAAAGTCTCCCTGTGAGCACAAAGCCCTCTTAAGAGGCACACATGTCTTTTCAATAAGAAGGCGGCGCCGGATGGCTCTTCATCAACTCAAGCAACATCGGATGGGCGTTAGTAAGGGTATGCCATACAGGCAAGATGGTGGCCAGCAAGACAAATATGATATATCAGATGAGTCATAGTAGAATACACTGCAGTTCAACGGCAGCGATCATATGTCGTGCAAACCAGATGGTGGTTAGTAAGGACATACCGTGCAGGCGGGATGGTGGTTAGCAAAACGATTGCAAATGGGTCGTAGTAGTATACGCTACAACTCAGCGGTGACAAGCCACGATCTTCAGCACAACAAAAAGGTAAGAACTATATCAGGTATGCACTTCTTTCCTTCTTCTCTGAATTTTGGCTCATCTAGACACTAGTGTACTAGTTCCCCAAAACGTCTGCTCACAGGCAAAAAGGTTGGAAGTGGTGATTTCCTTGTTAAATTTGCTTTTTAGAAATAAAATTAAAAAAATATAAAAAGTAAAAAATAAAAATAAAAATAAAATATAAGTTAGGAAATTATAGTATTTTAGTCAAAATTGTTATTTAAAAAAATAAATTTCGGACATTTTCGACCGCCAGCAGGCGAGGGCAAGTGTAGACACCGGGTTCCAAGTCAGTCCAAATCAGGATTACCCAATAATAAAATTAAGTGTGATTGTTTATAGGTAAAAATGAAAGTTGGAAGTGATGGTTTCCTTATCAAAATTGATTTATTAAAAGTAAATAAAATGTGTTTTAAAAATATTTTAAAAAAATTATTTGAAAATAAAAAAAATGAGTTTTGAAATTATAGTGTTTTAGCAAAAAAATTTTTTAAAAAAATCGGCCGATATTCGGCATCGGCAACACGGGGTGTGCTCGCCCTCAAGCTGGGAGACGCGCGAGAGAAGCGCTCGGCGTCGCTCGCGTCTGCACGTGCTGTGTGCAGCGATGCCTGTTGCGCGCACCGACTCCCCTTACAGCCCCCTATGGGGCGTTTTTGACCAAAATTTATATTTTTTCTTTGATTTTTTTTGTAGAATTTAATTTTTAAAACTTTTTGTTTTCTAACCATCCAAATTCTACAGTTTTTTTGGTTTTAATTGGAATTAAATTGTTTCAATTTTTTAAAACAAAAATCTGATTTTTGGGAGGTATAAATGATTTTTTAGAGAGAAAATTAGGGGGAAATTTTCTTAAGGAAAAAATATATTTTCTTCTTCTTCAAGAACAAATTCTCCAAACATTCTAATTTATTTTTTTTTAAGTTAATTATTGAGACAAAGAGAGAATTCTTTGTTCTTAAGAATTTTCTTCTTCTTCTTTTAAGAATTTTCTTCTTGAAATAAAGAAAATAATTCTTTAATATTGAGATAAAATTTATCCTCCATATTTTATTTTTCTAATATTATTTTTTACAAATCAAGGCAAGGAATGTGATCATTTACCTTCATTCATCAAATCAAATTTTGAGGGTAAGCATTTTGGGTTTAATTTTGCATTTTCTATCACTATTATATTTTTTGTTTATAGTTAATTAGCAACCATGTAAATTCTCTTAAATCTATTATTTTTGTATTTTATATGATGTAGTTATAGATTCAATATTTTTCATTTCTTATTCTTGTGTTCTCATTTGATTGTTCATATTATTATTATTATTATTATTATTATTATTATTATTATTATTATTATTATTATTATTATTATTATTATTATTATTATTATTATTCTTGTTTAATGTTATTATTATTTATTATTTTTATCATCATCATCATCATAATCATTATTATTATTATTATTATTATTATTATTATTATTATTATTATTATTATTATTATTATTATTATTATTATTATTATTTATGTTTTCATGTTTTCATGCATGTTGAATTGTTAATACGTTAAGTTACTTATTTTTATTATGTCATTTAATTGATTTGTCACACATGATGCATTTTATTTTATTTATTTTTCCATTTTCATATGTGATATGTTTAATCCATTTTTTTTATTAATAAAATCACATTTATTTGTGTTTTTTTATTTCAATAATTATTTTTTATGTGTGAGTCTTTCCAATGGCAAATGGAAGCCCATGGAGATTTGAAAACACCATCTTGATTTAATTTGTCATTTTTATTATTTTTCATTGTTTTCCTTTTATTTGTTTTTATTATGTAATATGTAATAAATTTATTTATTTTTATGCACGTTAATTAAAAGTCACAAAAAATTTTTATATTAATAAATTGGGATCTTTTTCTAATAAAATAGGACCAATGTTCTAATTTTAACCCATAAAAACTCACATTTAAAAAGAAGAGTTAACTTTTTCAAAATGGGATCATTCATCCCGATTTTATCCTTAAAATACTATATCAGGTATGCACTTCTTACCTTCTTCTCTGAATTTTGGCTAATCTAGACACTAGTGTACTAGTTCCCCAAAATTAGGGCAACTTTAGACACCGGGTCCAGAGTCAGCCCAGATCAGAGTTACCCAATGATAAAATTAACGTCTGCTCATAGGCAAAAAGGTTCGAAGCGGTGATTTCCTTCTTAAATTTGCTTTTTAGAAATAAAATTAAAAAAATATAAAAAGTAAAAAATAAAAATAAAATATAAGTTTGGAAATTATAGTATTTTAGTCAAAATTGTTATTTAAAAAAATAAATTTCGGACATTTTTGACCTCCAGCAGGCGAGGGCAAGTGTAGACACAGGGTTCCAAGTCAGTCAAAATCAGGATTACCCAATAATAAAATTAAGTGTGATTGTTTATAGGTAAAAATGAAAGTTGGAAGTGATGGTTTCCTTATCAAAATTGATTTATTAAAAGTAAATAAAATGTGTTTTAAAAATATTTTAAAAAAATTATTTGAAAATAAAAAAAATGAGTTTTGAAATTATAGTGTTTTAGCAAAATTTTTTTTAAAAAAAAATCGGCCGATATTCGGCGTCGGCAGCACGGGGCGTGCTCGCCCTCATGCTGGGAGACGCGCGAGAGAAGCGCTCAGCGTCGCTCGCGTCTGCACGTGCTGTGTGCAGCGACGCCTGTTGCGCGCACCGACTCCCCTTGCAGCCCCCTATGGGGCGTTTTTGACCAAAATTTATGTTTTTTCTTTGATTTTTTTTGTAGAATTTAATTTTTAAAACTTTCTGTTTTCTAACCATCCAAATTCTTTAGTTTTTTTGGTTTTAATTGGAATTAAATTGTTTTAATTTTTTCAACAAAAATCTGATTTTTGGGAGGTATAAATGATTTTTTAGAGAGAAAATTAGGGGGAAATTTTCTTAAGGAAAAAATATATTTTCTTCTTCTTCAAGAACAAATTCTCCAAACATTCTAATTTATTTTTTTTAAGTTAATTATTGAGACAAAGAGAGAATTCTTTGTTCTTAAGAATTTTCTTCTTCTTCTTTTAAGAATTTTCTTCTTGAAATAAAGAAAATAATTCTTTAATATTGAGATAAAATTTATCCTCCATATTTTATTTTTCTAATATTATTTTTTACAAATCAAGACAAGGAATGTGATCATTTACCTTCATTCATCAAATCAAATTTTGAGGGTAAGCATTTTGGGTTTAATTTTTCATTTTCTATCACTATTATATTTTTTGTTTATAGTTAATTAGCAACCATGTAAATTCTCTTAAATCTATTATTTTTGTATTTTATATGATGTAGTTATAGATTCAATATTTTTCATTTCTTATTCTTGTGTTCTCATTTGATTGTTCATATTATTATTATTATTATTATTATTATTATTATTATTATTATTATTATTATTATTATTATTATTATTATTATTATTATTATTATTCTTGTTTAATGTTATTATTATTTATTATTTTATCATCATCATCATCATAATCATCATCATCATCATCATCATCATCATCATCATCATTATTATTATTATTATTATTATTATTATTATTATTATTATTATTATTATTATTATTATTATTATTATTATTATTATTATTTATGTTTTCATGTTTTCATGCATGTTGAATTGTTAATACGTTAAGTTACTTATTTTTATTATGTCATTTAATTGATTTGTCACACATGATGCATTTTATTTTATTTATTTTTCCATTTTCATATGTGATATGTTTAATCCATTTTTTTTATTAATAAAATCACATTTATTTGTGTTTTTTTTATTTCAATAATTATTTTTTATGTGTGAGCCTTTCCAATGGCAAATGGAAGCCCATGGAGATTTGAAAACACCATCTTGATTTAATTTGTCATTTTTATTATTTTTTATTGTTTTCCTTTTATTTGTTTTTATTATGTAATATGTAATAAATTTATTTATTTTTATGCACGTTAATTAAAAGTCACAAAAAATTTTTATATTAATAAATTGTGATATTTTTCTAATAAAATAGGACCAATGTTCTAATTTTAACCCATAAAAACTCACATTTAAAAAGAAGAGTTAACTTTTTCAAAATGGGATCATTCATCCCGATTTTATCCTTAAAATACTATATCAGGTATGCACTTCTTACCTTCTTCTCTGAATTTTGGCTCATCTAGACACTAGTGTACTAGTTCCCCAAAATTAGGGCAACTTTAGACACCGGGTCCAGAGTCAGCCCAGATCAGAGTTACCCAATGATAAAATTAACGTCTGCTCACAGGCAAAAAGGTTGGAAGTGGTGATTTCCTTCTTAAATTTGCTTTTTAGAAATAAAATTAAAAAAATATAAAAAGTAAAAAATAAAAATAAAAATAAAATATAAGTTTGGAAATTATAGTATTTTAGTCAAAATTGTTATTTAAAAAAATAAATTTCGGACATTTTCGACCTCCAGCAGGCGAGGGCAAGTGTAGACACCGGGTTCCAAGTCAGTCAAAATCAGGATTACCCAATAATAAAATTAAGTGTGAATGTTTATAGGTAAAAATGAAAGTTGGAAGTGATGGTTTCCTTATCAAAATTGATTTATTAAAAGTAAATAAAATGTGTTTTAAAAATATTTTAAAAAAATTATTTGAAAATAAAAAAAATGAGTTTTGAAATTATAGTGTTTTAGCAAAATTTTTTTTAAAAAAAATCGGCCGATATTCGGCGTCGGCAGCACGGGGCGTGCTCGCCCTCATGCTGGGAGACGCGCGAGAGAAGCGCTCAGCGTCGCTCGCGTCTGCACGTGCTGTGTGCAGCGACGCCTGTTGCGCGCACCGACTCCCCTTGCAGCCCCCTATGGGGCGTTTTTGACCAAAATTTATGTTTTTTCTTTGATTTTTTTTGTAGAATTTAATTTTTAAAACTTTTTGTTTTCTAACCATCCAAATTCTTTAGTTTTTTTGGTTTTAATTGGAATTAAATTGTTTTAATTTTTTCAACAAAAATCTGATTTTTGGGAGGTATAAATGATTTTTTAGAGAGAAAATTATGGGAAAATTTTCTTAAGGAAAAAATATATTTTCTTCTTCTTCAAGAACAAATTCTCCAAACATTCTAATTTATTTATTTTAAGTTAATTATTGAGACAAAGAGAGAATTCTTTGTTCTTAAGAATTTTCTTCTTCTTCTTTTAAGAATTTTCTTCTTGAAATAAAGAAAATAATTCTTTAATATTGAGATAAAATTTATCCTCCATATTTTATTTTTCTAATATTATTTTTTACAAATCAAGACAAGGAATGTGATCATTTACCTTCATTCATCAAATCAAATTTTGAGGGTAAGCATTTTGGGTTTAATTTTGCATTTTCTATCACTATTATATTTTTTGTTTATAGTTAATTAGCAACCATGTAAATTCTCTTAAATCTATTATTTTTGTATTTTATATGATGTAGTTATAGATTCAATATTTTTCATTTCTTATTCTTGTGTTCTCATTTGATTGTTCATATTATTATTATTATTATTATTATTATTATTATTATTATTATTATTATTATTATTATTATTATTATTATTATTATTATTATTATTATTATTATTATTATTATTATTTTTATTATTATTATTATTATTATTATTATTATTATTATTATTCTTGTTTAATGTTATTATTATTTATTATTTTTATCATCATCATCATCATCATCATCATCATCATCATTATTATTATTATTATTATTATTATTATTATTATTATTATTATTATTATTATTTATGTTTTCATGTTTTCATGCATGTTGAATTGTTAATACGTTAAGTTACTTATTTTTATTATGTCATTTAATTGATTTGTCACACATGATGCATTTTATTTTATTTATTTTTCCATTTTCATATGTGATATGTTTAATCCATTTTTTTTATTAATAAAATCACATTTATTTGTGTTTTTTTATTTCAATAATTATTTTTTATGTGTGAGCCTTTCCAATGGCAAATGGAAGCCCATGGAGATTTGAAAACACCATCTTGATTTAATTTGTCATTTTTATTATTTTTCATTGTTTTCCTTTTATTTGTTTTTATTATGTAATATGTAATAAATTTATTTATTTTTATGCACGTTAATTAAAAGTCACAAAAAATTTTTATATTAATAAATTGGGATCTTTTTCTAATAAAATATGACCAATGTTCTAATTTTAACCCATAAAAACTCACATTTAAAAAGAAGAGTTAACTTTTTCAAAATGGGATCATTCATCCCGATTTTATCCTTAAAATACTAAAAAATAAATTTTCGGCTTTCTAACTGAAAATGAACCAATGTTCTTATCCTAAATAATGTCCCGATTTATGAATGTTTATTTTATTCATTTGATTTATTTATTTATTTATGTTTTGCTTATTTTTATTTGGGGGATTGTATTTTTTCCCAATTTTTATTTTTCTTTAGTTTGCTTTATTATTTTACTGCTTTTTTTACTGCTTGGTTTGCACTTTTTTTTTTAATGCATAACCGCTTGGGAAGAGAGGTGAAATTTTTAAAATTAAAAATTCATTTATAATTAACTAAGGCAATAATATGAGTAAAGTTCCGAATCTTTCTCTGGTTTAGACCTCCGAGGTTAGATGAACTTTCCCAATTTCTTATAAATTGGGTGGCGACTCCAAAATATCTCAAAGGTACCTAAAGGCTTCATGAAATTAGATGATCTTTCCAGTATTCTATTGGAATGAGGTGTCCAAAACATCTCATGATTGCCCAAGATCAAAAGACGTAAACCCTCTCGGCCCCTAAAAGTAGGTTTCCAAGAGCTGATCGGGTCCGCGCGCATCACAGTGGGCCTCCTTCGCCCGAGCCCGCGTCCCTTGCTTGCTGCACACGGCGCGCGCGCCCGTTGCTCACTAGCAAGGGGCGATGGTCGGCCCAGTCTACCGCAAATCTGTTTTTTCACCTTTTTCTCGGGATTTTTCCCCAAAATTGAGTTTTTTATCCAATTTTTTTTAGTAATTTTTATGATTTTTTCCATTTTTAAAATTAAGATAATAAATAATCTAATTTAAATTTATTTTCTTTCCTTAATTAATTAGGTTCTCACAAAAAATCATACAAATAGAAAGTTTAGAAAGAGAAAAGGGGGGAATTCTTTTTAGGTTAAAATTTTTTTTTCTTCTTTTCTTCTTCAAGAGAATTCTCTCTACATATTTTTTGACTTTTCTTCTTCAAATAATTTTTTAAGATTTTAAAAATTAATTCTTAATTAATAATCTTTTTTGAGACAAAGAATTCATTTATTTGTTCTTGAGAATTTTTATCTTCTTCCATTATTTTTTTTTTTACAAATTTTCTTTCTTGGAATAAAATTTAAAATTTTCTAATTTTTATTTCTAATTTTGTGGATCAAAAACAAGGAAATCAATCATATTTTTCCTTCCATCGAATCCGAATTCTGAGGGTAAATATTCTGGGGCCAATCTCATAGTTTTAGTCGTTATTTGTTTATTTGTTTATTTTATTACTTTTACTTCTCATTCACAATTATTTAGATCTTTAGATCTATTGTTTATTTATTTATTTTATGTGATCTTAGATACAGATTTAACATTTTTAGTTAACATTTTTTATTCATTTTTTACTTTACTTGATCGTTCATTCTTCTTTTTATTATTATTATTATTATTTCATGTTTTTATGTATTAATTCATTAATATGTTAATTTATTTGTTTAATCATGCCTTTTAATTTATTTGTCATTCATAATACATTTTTTATTTATTTTAATCTATTGTTTTATGTGTTTAATTGATTTTCTTGATTTAATTGCTAACATTATTTATTTGTGTTTGTTTTTTATTCAAATACTTGTATTCCTTGTTTGAACATTCTCGCGAGCAAATGGAGAGATCTAGGAGATTTATTTGGTTATGACTTATAATTTTTATTATTTGTATTATTTTTTTTATTTGGTCTATTAATTTATTTGTCATTTAATATGTAATAAAACTACTTATTTCATGCACGTTTAAAAGATAATCTTAAAAAATATTTTTATTAATAAATTGAGTTTTTTTTCTAATAAAATAGGACCAATGTCCTAGTTTTCCATCCAAATAAAATTGTCACTTTAAAAATTAATTTTTATAAGCATACATGCGAGAACTAATGTCTTCATTGCTAATGAATATCCCGTTTTATGCATGATTTGCGCATCTTTTTATTGGGGGTTGTATTTCACCCCTAATTTTATTGTAATTTATTGTATTTTTATTTACTTTATTTATCGCTTCCACTATGTGATTGATCTGTGCTTTAATTATTGCATTAAACTGTATGAGAAAAGGTATGAAATTTTAACTCTAAAACTCAATAATAATTTATTCAAGGTATGAATAAATGGGAAGTCTCAAACCTTCTCTGATCTTAGGCTCAATGAGGTTAGACGAACCATCCCAATGTTCTATTAGGATGGGAACTCCAAAATATCTACCCGCCATGGGGGTCAAAGAATACTACCCGCCATGTAGATTGAAAGATTCTAAAGATTCCATGAAGATGCCAAACAGAAGCATTTTACACTGTGGGCACAGAGTTTTCCCCTCGTGTAAACTGGAGAAGTTAATAAAGTTGCCAACATAAGTGTTTTACACGACGGGCAAAAATGTTTCCCCACCATGTAACCATCTAAAAATTCAGTTACAACTGCTCTACACAGCGGCCATAAATGTATCCCCATCGTGTGATTCTTTGGCTATTTAAGTCTTAAATTTCATTATATCAGGGATTTGGATTCTTTTCTTTAAAAACTTCATTTTTAACTTTCTTTCTAGTTTTTCCAGATCTGAACTTTTATTTCCAGTATTTTAGAATAGTTTTTTATTGATTTGTAATTAGTTTAGCTATAGTCTTTTATTCAGTCTTTGATTCATCATTTTCAGTTGAAGTTTCTATTGAAGAACAAGTTTGGATTCTGCAAACCTTGTATTTCAAGTTTCATTATTTCCTTGATAGCTGCAATGAAAGGTGAGTAGTTTCTTTACTTAGTAAAGGATTCCTTGAATCCCTAATACCCATGTTATTACTCTATTTTTGAATAGTTTGGCACGTGTTTCAGTATCATCTTTCTTGTTATTATCTATATGATTATGAATCGAATGCATGATTTAGATTTATTCCAGAATAGTGGTCTAATGATTGGGTTTGATGCATTTATCATATATATGCTTTGTTCTTTAATATCTTTCATCTGTTTATCAAGTGAGTCCGAAATGGTAGCTTGATTTATGGTTGATGATGTTAATGGGTTCAGAAATAATGAAAGAAGAATGGGTTTAGATATATGAGTTCAGAATTGTAGGATATTTGAGCTTAGGATCTAGTAACCTGTGTTCATGCTAATGGATGTGCTGAGTCCGGAATGGTAGGTGGATCTCTTAAAAGCTAAGTTCAGAATGGTAGGCCTGGGGTTAGGCTAGGTTGTCCACTGATTAGCACATGTGATATGTTTATAGAGTAAATTTCATGGTGATATTGGGGAGAATGGGTATTCCTTGGCAAGGTTTTTGTTAATTGAATTTTTTAATCTATTATCTAGTTGTGGATTTCTGTTTTAATCCTGTTGTTGATTAATTAAGTGTTTTGGTTAATTTTGCGAGTTAAATTTACTTTAATTGCTTTTTAGTTTTAAGAAAACAAAATTGAAAATTCAATAAACTTTGGGAATTCTTTAGTATAATTCTAATAGTCTTAATCTTAGCACATTTCCCTTAAGTACGATATCTGTGGGTCCAAAATTTGCTCATGATTTGGTATGCTTACCGAGTGCTGAACACTATGATTTTGAGGTGCCTTTGTTATGCTTATGCTTTTACATGTAAAAGTTGACTTATGGCTTGATTTATCTTTATATGTGCACATACATTGGTTATATGGTTATGTTTATGTATATGATTGATATGTTAAATAGTCGAAAGATGAAAAAGCTGATGAGAAGCATATGTTATGAATATATGAGTACATGCTTTGATTATATGATTATTTAATTAATATATTAAACATTCGTAAGATAGAAATACATGTGAATCATGTTATGTGATTTTTGTGCATAAGAATATATATATTTGAAATAGTACATAAAGATGATGAAACATAAATGCACTTTTATATGTTCACTACAAGAAAATGGTAGAATTACTACGAGAATTTACCGACCAAATGAATTTCTATTATGAAATATCGATAGAAAATGAGTACCATAGGTAAAGTTGTAGAAAAAATGATTTTTTTGCAACGAAAAAGAAAATCCGTTGTTAAAAATGGAGGTGAAAATTGCCACCAATTTTGAAGATGATGAAACATATATACACTTGTATATGTTCACTACAAGAAAATGGCAGAATTACTACAGGAATTTACCAACCAAATGAATTTCTATTGTTAAATACCGACAGAAAATGAGTACCATAGGTAAAGTTGTAGAAAAAATGATTTTTTTGCAACGAAAAAGAAAATCCGTTGTTAAAAATGGAGGTGAAAATTGCCACCAATTTTTACCGACAGTGTTTAGTGACGGTACATTGAAACCATCATAAAAAATGGCACCAAGGACTCCAAGGGAAAATTTACAATGAACTTTAATGACGAAAATTTGTTCTGTAGGAAATTTTATGATGATAATATAATATTTCGTAGGTAAAAATGACAATTACAAACAAAAAAAATCTTCGCAGGTAAATTCTCAATGATGAAACATTTACCGATAGTTTTGTTACTTCTATTGCTAATTGTCGCATTTGCCAATAGACATGTTTATTCCGTAGGTAAAATTACCTATGGACAGGAAAGTTCCCGTCGAGAAATATTTAGTTAATAGATTTATCGACATAATTTTATATTTCGTCAGTAAAAGTAATATTTTTCGATGGAGAGTTTTGTCTCCGTCGGTAATTTTTTCATTTACCAACAAAAAAGTATTTTCCATTTGGAAATGTGACTTTATAACACATAAATTTTCGCTCTCTCTCTCTCTCTCTATTTCTCTCTTTTGTGCCACCCTCATTTTTCGTTGACTCCACCTCTCCACTGCGGTTCCTGCAATCTGCTTTGTCTGAGCCGCTGTCTCCGCCACGCATTTGTCTTTCTCCCTTGCTATCTCTGCTGTACTGCTTAGTCTCTTACTTGTTGCCGACGCTCCTCCACGGTCAGATCTTTCACTTTGTGTATGATTTTGATTCTATTATTTTATTTTATTTTTTTAAATTGTATCTGTAATAGTCAAAGGTGTTAAAAAAAATCGTTGGACTTGGTTAACTGAAAAATTGAATCGAAACCAATCCAAAAAATAGGCTAACCGAATCGATTTTTACAGTTAATGGTTAGTGTTTTACAAAAATCGATTTTAATGGACTGGTTTTTATTTTTTAGCCCATGGATCGGTTAATCGAATCAAAATCGATACATAAACACCTCTATAGTTTATTAATTTTATTTCACTCTTTCTTTCTTTTTATTATAATTTTTTATTTCATTATTTTCATATTTAATTATTTATATTCCTTTAATTTTCATTTACTTTAAAATATATTTCAATTTCATTTTAATATTTTTAAAAACATTTTAGTTAATTTATTAATTGTTTAATATGTCCATATTTAGTATTTCTTATTATTTATTAATTTATCAATTTTTCATTAAAGAAAATCAAAATACATTCAAAAAGTTATATAACATTAATATATTAACTAAAATTTTTAATATATGTGAGAATAATGTGTATCAAGTTAAAAAAATAAATAAATAAAGAGTTGTTAGCATTGGAATGATTTATTTTAATAATTTTGCATTTTTTAAGTATTTTTGCTACACTTTTTTTCATTATTCTAATTATTTTAAAGTTTTAAATTTTTTTAATTGGCGATTAATAATTGTAACCGTCAACCTAATTAGGATGACCATGGACTGGTTAATTTATTTGCTTATTAAGTTTTAATTTTGAAAAATAAAGTTGCTTATATCCACTAAATACTTTTATTTTAACAACAATGATGTTATATTATAGTGAAGAAGTTTTAAATTTTAAGTATGTTGAAAATTTTAATTTTATTTATGAATGCATTTTATAATTGTAGTGGTTAACAAAAAAATATTGGCTAATAGATCTGAAAAATTGAAATCGATGGACTGGTTAACCGATTGTAACGGACTGGTTAATGGTTAGCATTTTGAAAAAACTGATATTAATGGACTAGTTTTTTTTTTTGCTCATGGACTGATTAACAGGTCCATGAACACCCATAGTAATAGTTAATAAAAATAATAAAAGAAAATTTAGGAATAATGGTGGTAGCTCGCTAGATCAGCCGTGCCACTCCTTCTCCGGTCAGTCTTCGTTTTGCCTTATATTTTTTTCATTTCTCCCAATCTTAGTCTCCTCTATGCCCAACTTTTTACTGCCTCCTTCATCACTGTAATGGCCTAAGTACCGGGTTAGTAGTATTTAGTGAATTTTATGGAGTCTGTAATGTGATTTCGGTATAGAGTGATGGCTTAAGTATCTCTTATTATAGTAGAATTAAAAAAGTTAAGTATGCTTGAGGCACAACAATCTCAGGATGGGTGGCCTCGAGACAGCTATACAGTTGGAATTGACAACAGTTATGAAAATTTTTTTAATTGGTAATATTGATCTGTGGACTGTTAGGAGTCTATTGGTAAAATTTGGTGCAAAAATGAGGTCAAATAGGTCCTCGAAAGTCAATCTGAAGTTTGCCTCTGGTTCTGTTCGGTTGAATCGAAATTTGACTGAACTTTGACCGATTTTTTAAAAATAGTAAATGAGGTTAAAAAGGTTTACTATGGCAAGTGTAAAGGCTCAGAATAATTTTTAGAAATTTTTGACAACATTAGATTTGTATTTTACGGTAGAACCGAATAATATTGAACCGGATCGGTTTAAGTGAATCGGGCCCCAAATGGACTCCGATTGAGCTAATTTTTTTTTATTTTAAAAATGATGGAATTGATTGGGAGTGAAAATAAGTTGAATAACTCATAATTACCCTAAAACAGTGAAAAATAACATAAAAATCGAAAATTGACCCAAACCGGTTCGACCACTTTGGTTGGACCCGGCCCGATTTAATTTTACCCATATAAATACATCTTTTCACCAGATTTATCTAGAAAAACCGTAGAGAAACCAACCTCCCTCCTCCTCCCCTTGGCCAAAGTGATGTTTCTCCATTCTTCCTCTATTTTCTTCATTTTTCCTTTAATCTCTCCTCACATCTAAGCCTCCTAAACAAAGTTAAACCTCTCTAGAATTTGGTGATGGTGATTGGAGTCCAATTGGAGTCTAGAAGTGGAAGAAAACACATGAAAAAATTTATGTGTCACATTGAGGTATGTAAAGTTGATATTTTAAAATTGATTTAAAAGTTCAAATAGGTATTTTAGGATGTCTAGAGCATGTTTATGTGATTATATTGCGAAAAGGAAGTAAATTTATGGTGGTTTCCTTAATGTTTCTATTCGGCCACTTAAGGAATATAAGGAAAGTAATGGTGTTTTAAGGAGCTAAGGCAAGGAAAGGATGTTTAAGATGTGAAGAATAAGAAAATAAGGATAGTGGATACAATATCCTCATTTTCCATATTAAAGTATAATTTTTAGTGATGTCTAAACATAAAGTATGTGAAATATGTATGTTTAATTGAATCAAACCATATAGTCATGCTTAGGAAGGTTAAAAATGATATTTTGAATGATTAAAATGAAAAGAAATAAAATATATACCATCGACAATATGTAGACCGAATGGTATATGTTTATAAAAATGAGATTTTTATGTGTTTTAATGTGATTTAATTGTATAACTAGATAACTTAACATGTAACCTAGTTAATGGAATGAATTAGGGAAAGAAAAATTATCATGATGGATGTTAAACACATATGTGTGACACCCACCGCTCGGCATCCGGGTCGCTCTCAGAAGTTCGCTTTTAGGACTCAAGACTAGATGGAGGTTCACTAAGACTCGTGAAAGCCGGTCACTTCGCAATGGATAGGTATTCACCCCTATTCCATTGTTGGCAATCAACCTATGAGGGCGTATATTGGGTATCATAAGGTAGGTATCATGGAGTCGCCACCCAATAAAACATTGGGAAATGAATTCTAACCTTATGAGGACAAAACCAGAGAGAGTTTAGGACCTCACTCTTATTTATACTGTTGGTTAATGTTATATGACTAAGTTTTTAGAGTTAATAATTTTCTCTCTTCTCACACGATCATACAATTAAATTAAAGCGCATTTTAAGCATCTTTGGAAAGCAGAAAAGAAAGCAATAAATTACAAGTGAAAAATATGGGATAGAACAATCCCCAAAAATAATAAAAGCATAAATAAATAAAAGAATAAAATTGCCCCAAAATTAATTACAATGGCCCGAAATAAATAAATACACAAAAAGAATGAAGTAAAATACATAATTCATAAATCGGGACATTCATTAGATTTTAGGAACATTGGTTCCTTTGTGTTGACTTAAAAATCTGAGAGTTATTTTTGGGCGATGAAAATAGGGATAATTGGATCCCGTTTTATGAAAATTAACTCTCTTTTGAGAATGAAAGTTTATTGGCTAAAACCAGGATATTGGTCCTATTTTATTAGTAAAAGTCCCAATTTTTATTATTGCAGAAAAATATGAGTTTCTTTAAGATAACGCATCTAAATACCATTTTGCATACAATACAATAAAATAAAGGAAATACAATAATTAAAATGCAAACCCAAACTTTGAAGGTCCTTAATTTCTTGATTCTCCAGGTTGCCCCGAAGCATTACTCAAAGTGAAACAAACAAGTTTGATGGACAACAAAAACAAAAATAAAATAAAATGTTAGCAAAATGAATCAAACAAATAGAGCATGGTATAATATAAACAAGCAATTAAATGAGTCAAACATACAAAATATGTTATAATAGGAATAAGCAATTAAATAAAGCAAATACAGTAAATAATTCTAACTGACGAAGAAAATATCTATGATTATTACAGAAAAATAATATTTGATAAAAAACAAGAAATTAATAAAATATATTAATAATCAAAGCTAGAATCAAATAAAAATAAAATCAGTATTCTATGTTCCATGCATCCTATACGGTAAAGTAATCAAGTTAATCCAAGTTCATGTTAATTATAGCAAATAACAAACAGATTAATAATAAACAACAACAAATACATTAATAATAAGCAACAACAAACAGATTAATAATAAACAACAGTGATTACAATGGAGACGACACAGTGAATGACACGAAGCAAGGAATGGCTTTTAGCCCGAAAAGTTACCCTCAGAGGTTTGATCTTGGCTGTAAAAGAAGAACGTGATGATTTCTTCATAGATTGCTTGAAAAAAGAAGAAACGAAATCAAAGCTTTCTTTCCCTAATGACTGTTTCAAAACTGTTATTTTTAGAAAATCAAATCATAAGAATTGAATCTTAAACACAAAGAATTGATTTCTTTAGCTCAAAAACAATTTCAGAATGTTTTTAAGAGAAACTGTTTAGCTCTTAAGATTTTTGTCTTTAGAATTTCTTTGTATTTTGTCGTTCCATCCCCTCCCTCTTTTTCTGGTGTTGAACTTTTCTTTTTATAGTGCCTCCACCAGAAATTAGGTTTTAGGAGTCTTAATCCCATCCAAAAATCCAAATTATCCTTTAAAAATAAGTTTTATCCATTTCAAAAATCTAAAAAGATTTTGGATTTAATTTTAACTGAAACTCTGTGAAATCCAGTGAAAAATAGAGTCCGCACGAGGTAGGAGACACACGAGGTGCAGTCGTCGTACTAGAGGCCGTCCCTTATGCGTGCGAGGTGCGGCCTCGCTCTAGGTAGGCCTCGCGAGGGGCAGTCTTCGTGCGGGAGGTTGCACCTCACGTGCGGCACTGTTACGTGTATTTATAAACGCTAATCCGCAAGCATACTGTAACACCCCCTAACCACCTGTAGTGATTCACTATGGTGACTATGGAGTGTTACAACACAAACACATGCGCATCAAATAGTTTTACAAACAAAGTTCAGGATTAATAAAATTTCTTTAACATGCAATATTAGATTACATTTTGAAAATCCATGCATTACATTTCATAACATTCATAGTCTTACATCAGCTGTCACTTTACAAAATACAACATCTTTGTTACAAACACTTCAATTCTTATGCACATATCAATTATATTTACACATCTTATACTATTACAAAATAACCTACTATTGCAGCGGTTCCTAATGTGTTTGCCGTTGGCGATGCAGGGCTGTCTTCCAAAATGTTATCTTCGGATACCTACATGGATAAAACATCCATGATAAGCGATAACGCTTAGTGGGGAACAATAAAATAAGCATGAACACTCACAGTGTTCATCAATACAATCCACATGCTTAGGGAACATACACATATACAATTCAATTTCACATCAGCATTAACTGCTATCATCATCACCATATCACAAGTAGCAATCCATATCATCGAAACTACTTATAGTTCCTTACATTTAATCCTCAATTCAAATATATTATTCTATTAATTACATTATCTTTCAATTCATCCAATGCAAATCTATAGATCTCATCTTTCACATACATCATATAAATATATTTACCTATGGTAAAGTAATCATTAACACTTGCATATGCATAACCTCCCTTATCAATTATAAATATATGGTAAAGTAATCATTAACACTTGCATATGCATAACCTCCCTTATCAAGTATAAATCTGAACTATGCATACTTTTATTCAATTCCAAACAATACCTCATACTCACCAATTCACATATAGTTTGCAAACATTTACTTATTAGCTATTTCTTAACTTGCCTGCAATTCTATAGTAGTGGATAACGGGTTATCACTCTGATATCCGTAGATACCTTTAACCTAGTATCTGTAGATACTGAAATACTCAATCGCATTAGTACCCGTAGGTACAGAAATAATCAATTGCATTAGTATCCGTAGATACCTTATTATCGCATTAGTATCCGTAGATACCTTATTATCAAATACACAATCACTCGCTTTTGGGGAACCTATTCCAGGATTACCCCTGACCCAAACGGGGCCGATTAACAGAAATCACTCGCTTTTGGCTGCAGCACTTTAGACCCTATAGGCATGCCTATCTATCCACTATTTGACTCGCAGGCTTACATTATTAATTCTGATTATCATTTATTTGTTCATAATAATTGTAATAGTATAATCCATCATATATAAAGGCACATAGAGTTTCCATTACACTCATAAGTTCTATAAAATTCACTTACACATACTCATAGTATAAAGAGCAAGTCATATTTATTAGCCACATCGTACCATCATATCAATTCATCATGTTAATCCATAACATTAGACATAACAATCCCTATTCCATTTATCACAATTAGGCACCCTATCACCCAATACATGATCATTAGCTTGATGACCTAACTTCCAGAAATTCTCATACATGTGCATGACATATGTCATTCATACAAATTGTTTGTACATTTATATAAATACTTACTTACCCGATTTGCCACATTATTGGTCTCCATTTAAAAGAGAAATCCATAAGCTAAAAGCATTAAATCACATTTATCATTATCATATTATATAATCACTCAAATATCCACATGAACTGTTGTAGCATCATAGATATCTTGCATACTAATACATTCTAGTAACATCTATTATCAATGCATGCATCATATAATAATGTTAGGCAATTACTTCAATCACACATTCATTACTCATATCCCATTTATACATATTCCATTAAGCAAACTCATTTCATTTGATATCCTTCACATAATTATATATTGTTACTTTATTAGTTAAATTACCAATCTTAATCATACTCATAAGTTTTTCCCAATGATAACTACTTTTATATTCATTTAATAGCCCTAATCATGCATAATAAGTTGAGGGAAGATATGGAATTGATCCATGCCAACCAAGGGCTCAAAATTAAGAAGAAAAGGCTTTATATATGTTGTTCTGTCGCGAGGTCACGACCTTTGTCGCGCTCGCGATAGAAGCTCACCTCTGGTGCCTTACGAGACTGCTTTCCACTCTAAACTTGCATTGAAACCAACATCTAGACCTAATCTTTAGACAAAGTGTCCTTAAAAAATTTTCCATAGGATGTCTAGTTTCCAATGGAACAAATTTCAGGTCATTTAGACTTGTAAAACATCAGTTATTAATTAAATAATACAGACTGTTCCAGTGAGCCTACCAAGGTAGAGAAAGGTCCGTTTTTGCCATTTTTAGGTGTTTTAGAGCCAGAATTAGCTCATAGTCATTTCTGTGACTGTTGTAGGTATGGGAGTTATGGTTCAAATGGTGCAACAAAAACTCAAATTAGAGTTTTTTAACTCCAGTTTCGACCACAAAACTTCACGGAGGTCTGGTGACATATAAGCAGAATTTTCCCTAAACTAGGGTTCTTACTTTGGTTAATCTCATAACAAAGCCATCATCAATTTCAACACAGATAAATCATATATTTTAACTATATCATCAAACAATTAACACATAGCAAACTAATTTACACACACATGACAATAGCTAGCTCCCAAACCTCTTCTCCTTGGCTCCTCTTGCTCACTTGATACTTGACTCATCAACCTCCATCTTCCTTTTTCTTTTATCATAACCCACCTCCACATGTACAACCAAATTCCAAAATTGTAACACCATAATCAATCCTTAATCCCATAAATTTTAGAACAAGAACGAAGTAGAATATGAAGAACTATAATTAGTCACTTACCTTTGCAATAATCAATAGTTTAATTAACTAGTTAGACACTTGATTAACCAGCAGGATTTGTAGAACAAAAATGGTAACTTTGAAAGGAACTTCACGTTGAAGAAGAAGGAGGAATAACAAATTTTTGAGAGAGGAAGAAATGGCTGAATACACATGCAAAACTAGTGGGTTTTCTCTCTCTCCTCAAGCTTTACCTTGCATGTACGAAGATGAAGTGGCAAGGGCAGAAATTAACAGCTAGAATCCACCACCCAAATCCTCCAATGCATGAAAATGCTGAGTTGGCACTTCCAGCAACTTCCACTTAGAATCCACTCCCACATTCTTAATTGAGATTAACCTAATTAATCCCCACTAACTCTTAATTAATCCCTCCTTAATTTAATCATACATATTTACCTATAAGTCACTTAAAATTATTTACTCTCTTCAATTATGTCCTCCATTTCCCAATTACTCTTAAATCTAATTTCTTCCACTTAATTAATCCATAATAATACAAATCAATTCACTTAACTTATATGCACATTTACAAATTGGCCACCTAAACTTATCTATCTTATACAATTGGGTCCTTGATTTCTTAATTGCACTTATGTCCAAGTTAGCAACTCGGTATTAAATTCGCCTAATTACCCTTATCAGCCATCATACCACTAGGGTAGATTTGGGGGCGTTACACATACGGTTTACCGATTACAGTACCTAAGATATCAATCCGCAGGGCATTTCATTATTTATTTTACTCCTTTTTTTAGTTTTTGCCATGGAACCTCCCTCAGTTTGTCAATGTTGATTGAATTTGCTTTCATCCTCGACAGCCAGGAAGGCTGCTTCAGTGCTTCTTTTTAGCATCAAAAGCTTTTTCTTGACCCTTGTGCAAACTGGCTGAGATGATAAGTTCTTTGCTTGAAACTTGAATATAAAATCCTATATCTTGTTTTCGTCGGCTTTGGTGGCCTAATTTGTAACACCCCGAAATAGCCCTAGAAGAATGACAGAATTTTTGTTCAAGAAAGATTAGTGTTGTGTGTGTGAGTCCTGTCGCGAGCACGACAAGCGTCGAGGGCGCGACAGAACCACTCCGGTGATAGGGTATTTAAATTGGCCTTTTTAATTTGTAACTTTGTAGGAGAGCGACACATGGCGGTGTAGGGAGGTGACATGTGGCAAGAGCTTAATTAGTATTCTATTAAGTTAAAGGAGATTAGGATTAATTAAAAAGGAATAAGAAGATAAATATGCATTTAAGTGGTAGATGGCATTTATTACCATAGTTAATTGTGGGATTGACTTGGACTTAGCTATTTCTTTCTTCTCCTTTCACGTGAGTTTCTTTCTTTTCCATTATTCTGCTCTTTCTTTCGTTCCTTCTTCTTCTTCTTTACATGTTTTGAGTGATTTATTTGGATTAGCTTTGAGAGGGGTTAGTAGAGTTTGATTAGGTCTCCTAAGAAGGTAAGCAATGCTATTTAGTTAGTATTAGTCTTCTTCTTTTATCTTATTTCTGTTTTTGATTTAAAGTAAGAGAGAAGAGTAACTTTGTTATTTTGAATGGTTTGTGTATGAAAGCTGTGGACAAGAGGCCCAATAAAGGCAAAGAGAAGGTCGGAGCCGAGTAGAGAGCGCGGTTCAACGTCCTAGAGGTTGGGATCGCGTGCGATCTTTATTGTTCATTTTGATTGCTTGTAGTGTTTTATGGTGTATGTATATGGATATGTTGTGATTATATGTGTGTTAAATGGTCTACATACAACTTTCATGTGTAAAGTGTGTTTGTGGGTGAATCCTGTTAAAAATGTTATCAGACCTCTGTGTATTGTATTTGACATAAGTAGAGTTACAAGACGTCAATTGAGTTGATTAAAATTGAATCTGAAACATAAGATCTGTAGCTAGAAATGTCTAAGAGGATGCTTGAGCTAATTCTGGCTATACGTATCCCAAAAAGTAGTTAAAACGTAGATGACCCTGTTCTGGCGGGTTCACTGGAATAGTATAGGTTATTTAGGTCATATATTAAGTTTTAGATGTCCAAATGACATGAAAATTGTCCCATTAGAAAGATAACATCCTAGGGAACAATTTTTATGAAGACCACTTTTCCTAAATAGGTGATCTAGATGGTGGTTTTTGCGATCCAAGTTTAGGGTAAAAAGTGGTGCCGTGAGGCACCAGAGGCGAGTCTTTTGTCGCGAGCGCGACACATGTCGCGACCTCGGGACAGAACAACTCATTTTAAGCTTTTTATCCTTCATTTTGAGATCATAGTTGGCATGGGTCAACCCCTCGCCTTTCCCCTCAACTAAATTGTATATTTTCTTGATGTTTTACTCCCCGGAATGAACCCGTATTACCCCAGAATGTTTCCGTGATTTATACCCTACATGTTTAGGGTTATCAAATGATTAAAGGATTAGTTATCTATGTAACCAATGCTACGGCACAAGAGTTAGCGTTGACCATGCGATGCCATGTGATATGAATTGTTATATAATGCATTTGGTATAGAGTATAGAACCCTTATGCAATCTGTCTTCTGTCGCGAGCGCGACCTCTTGCCGCGATCGCGACAGAGAACCCCTTCTCGCCCTGTTCTACTTGTTTTGAAGAGTGTTTCCTTTTGTCTTGCTTTGCATGATGTATATGTATATGTAATGAAATTTGAATGCTACATGCTTTTAATTGTTGAACATGATTAATAAAGACTGTATATGAATTAAATGCCTCTGAAGTTGATGAGTGCACTTGAGTTATAATCTATGCTTTGGCATCAGAGTAGCGTATAATTGAGTTTTTTTTTAGCCTGATTACCGTTATAGTGGATAGATAAGCATGCTTATAAAGGGCTAGAGTGCAGATGCTAGAGTTGGCCTTAATTGTGCCCAGAGTTCGGAATACCTTTTGTATTCCATAGAGTTTGAGTTAATTCTCTATATGTAAGATACTGTAAACAGTATCCAGAGTTACCCGTATCCACCGTGAAAGGAATTCAGGCTTATTGGTATTGCTAGTGTATAGTGGAACATGAAATGATTGTATGTAGTGTTACGAATAAAAGTTAAAGTACATGAGAATAATGAAACGTGATAATTGTGTATACAAGTATATGTTTATATGAATTGGAATACATGATTTACATGAGTGTGAAAATATATGCATGTGTGCTTTGACTAATATATGTGGTGTATATATAATTTATTTTGAGACTTCGAAAGAAGTCCCTTGCATTGTTTTCATCCCCACTAAGCGTTATCGCTTAGCACGGATGTTTGTTTCCGTGTAGGTTACAGGTTCGAACCAGAGAACGTGCATCTGCAGGTCAAGGGCCACTAGGAAGTTTTGCTATGTCTTTTTGTATAAATTAGAGGTAGAGTTGGTGATGTTTTGAGTAACATCATTATGTAATAAAGAGTATAGTTGTTACATGTAATCGTTAAAAGTATATGTATATGAATCGAGAAATGAACATGTATAAGTATAACGTTTTGGTAATATGTACAGTTTACATGTATAGTAAAAGTAATTTTGTTTGGGCCCAACTTATTTCTAATTATTTGTTATTACCACTTCCGCTAGCGTATGTATATGTACATGTATACGTAAGTGTCCGCGTAGCGCCCCGATATTCCTTACCGGGGGTATGGGGGTGTTACATAATTTCTAAAGTATCTTTTGATGGTTGAGATTGGGTTACAAGTTAGCCTCAGGTGGTTTAGGGCAAAACTGTGATTTTTTTCTTTTTTATTTTTTTTTAGGTACAAAGTTTCACTTGTCTTGAATTTGATGTGGCCCCTTAATGATAAAATTTTGATTTTGTTGGGTTGCATTGTGTGCGTCCTAGATATTGAAGGGGCAAAGGGATGGTTTTTGAAATTTTGCTCATCATCATGTTGGCATATTGAAGTAGCAGTGTCCTAGCAATGCCCTTGTCAGTTCTTAGCATGTCATTCTAGGTCCAGGCAAAGGCCCTTTTTTTTCTTTTTCCTTTTTTCCTTTATTTTTCTTTTTATTATCTCTCAGAACTTTCCTCTCTTCAAGAGTGATATCAGATGCCAATGGGATCTCGAGATTGAATAAGGCAGTATTCATTAAGTTAATATCAAATGTAAATGACTTGTGGTTGCGATCATGCATAGTGAAATCGTGAGGAACATAAGCAAAAAGTCAATAACATAATTAATGTAAATAGTACTACATACATAAAAATTGAGAAGTTCAACAATAAAATGAAAAGCACATCTAATAGAAAGTCTTCTCTCCTACTTCTTGCTGTGTGGTAGCCACCTTTTGGGACTCTTTATTAGTGACTTAAAATCCCTTTATGCCTTCTTCTTCTTCTCTCTCTTCTCAGGGTCAATGATCTCATTGGAGTCAATAAGATCTTGGATATTGTTCCTCAAAGTTCGGCAATAATCTGTCAGGTGCCCAGTGTGCGATGGTAGGCACAGTACTGATCATCTCTATGCTCTGGCTATCCCTGATTCATGGTTGGCCTAGGTGTTAATGGTCTCAATTTGCCCTCCTTTGTCAATCTCTCCAATACCCAAGGTAGAGAGCGACCTAAAATAGAATAGTACCTCTGACCTTGTCCATCCTCGGTGGCTGAAACCTCGATCGTCTTTCCATCCCTGTTATTACTGCTCCCAGCACCACTCGATTTGTACCCTGATTGGTTCTCGAAGTTACTTTGGCTTGCTTTCTTTACTAGGTACTCACCTTATGCTTCGATAGCTATATCTTTTAGAGACTCCCAATCTTTGAGGCCCTTCATCTTTAGCCCCTCCTTGAGATATGGACTTGCATTTCGGATGAATAACCGAATCTGATCTAGAGTATCCGGCTTCCTTTTTATCTCCATTACCCAATTTCTCCACCGAGTAAGATACTCGTGGAATGACTTATTAGATTTCTGTTGAAGCAGCTCCAAATCCTTTAAAGTAACCTCCATTCGGGTGCTACAGTCATACTGTTTGAGGAACTCCTCAATCAATAAGTCCCAATTTTCTCTTGTTCTCCTATCCAAACCATGGTACCGGTCTATAGTAGGCCCGATCAAGTTGAGGCAGAAATATTCCACCTTCTATCTCTTGGTAAGCATAGTCCCCTTCATTATAAATGTGTATTGCTTAATGTGAGCAGACGGATCTGAGGTGCCGTCAAACTTGGGAAGCTCAAGCATTTTAAATTTATTAGGGAGCATCTCCTCATCATCCAAATTCCTATCCTTGGGGCTTATCCCCTTTTCGGCAGAAATAAGGCGGGCTATTGTCTCCATTCTCTTTTCTATTTTTTTCAAGGCGGCATCCTCTTTGAGAGGCTTAGCTCTTATTACCCTGGCTTCCTCCTTCTCATCTTCTATAAAATCCTCTTTAGGTCTATGTCCCCCAACTCTTTTAGGCTTAATATTTGCTAGAGCTCTAGGCTCAACAATAATCGAAATCTGTTTGGCCTGTTGTGACACGCGGTGAACCCCGGGGTGCCCTGAACACCCGCATTTAGGGCAATTGAGAGAGGTTCATAAAACTTGTAAGAAATTACAAGTGCGTCTATAACAAGGAGGTTTCTTAGAGTCACCACCCAATAGAACATTGGGAAAGGTCGTCTAGCCTTAGTGAGCCTAAGACAGCACTACTATGTCCATTTTGGGCAAACCAGAGGGGTCTTGGAGGCTACATTCTAATAGAACATTAGGGTGGCCCTGTTGCCTCGTGGAGCCTAGGACTATTCAAGTTGGGCCTTTTTCAGGACACAAGAGGGTCTTGGAGGCCCCACCCCAATAGACCATTGAGGTGGCCTCTCGCCTCGTTGAGCCCAAAGACCAGAGAAGGTTCGGGACTTCCCATTTATTCATACCTTGGTTAAGTTTATAATTGAGTTATGAATTTAACGTTTCATCCCATTTCTCATTCAATTTTAATGCAATTTAATTTAACGCGCATGTCAATCACATAATGAAAGCGGTAAATAAAGTAAATAAAAGCAAAATAAATTACAACAAAACTAAGGGCGGAATACAACCCCCATTGTAAATAAAAAAAATAAATCATACATAAAACGGCCTATTTGTTAAAGATGAGGACATTGGTCCTCAAATGCATGTTTAAAGAAAATAATTTTAAGGTGACAATTTATTTTGGATGGAAGAAACTCGGACATTGGTCCCATTTTTATTAAAACAAATCCAAGTTTAGTTACTAGAAATATTTTTGTGATTTTTTTTATTAACGTGCATGAGAAAATAAATTTATTAAAAATTACATAATAAAAAGAAATGAAAGTAAAATAATAATAATAATACTAAAAATACAAAAAATTCTAAAAAAATAAATTCCACCAAAATGGTGTCTTCAAACCTCCATGAGCTCCCACTTGTCATTGGAAAAAACTCGCACTTGAAAAATAAGTATTGAAATAATAAAACACAAATAAATGTGGTGTTAGGAATAAAAAATGAATTAAACATATAACATGTAATTGAATGACATAATAAAAATAAGTAATTTAACATATGAACAATTCAACATGCAATAAAAAGCATAAATAATAATAATGATGATAACAATAATAAATAATACTAATAAAAATAGAAATAATAATAGTAATGATAGTAGTAATGATATATAATAATGATAATAATAATACTAATGATGATAATAATCACAATAATGATAATAATAAAACAAAACGCAATAACAACAAAGAAATATGAACAATCAAATAAACATGCAAGAATAACAAGAAATAAAATAAATATAACATATTAAAACATGATAAATAATAATACCAATAAAAATAACAATAATAATATATTAACAACAATGATGATAATAATAATCATAAAAATAGAAACAAAAGATGAATAATCAAATAAAGAGCAAAAGGATAATAATAATAATAATAATAATAATAATAATAATAATAATAATAATAATAATAATAATAATAATAATAATATGAACAAATAAATAAGAACACAAGAAATGAGAAGTAAAAAATAATAGATCTAAAAGAATTTACATGATAACTATTTAATTGTAATAAAATTTGAATTAAAAATTAAGCCAAGAATACTTACCCTCAAAATTTAGCTTGATGAAATGAAGGTAAATGATCCAATTTCTTGTCTTGATTTGTAGGAATAATATTAGAAAAATAAAATATTGAAAAGAAATTTTAACTTAAGAACAAACGATTAATTTATTTGTCTTAAGGTAAAAATTGTTAAATAAAAAGGAAGAAAATTCCCAAGAACAAAAATTGCACTTTTTTGCTTTGACAATTATCCTAAAAAATCCTTTAGAAAATTGATAGAATTTGCTTTTTGAAGAAATATGAAGAAGAAGAAAAAAAATTCTAAAAAAAACCCTCCCTAATTCTCTCTCTAAAAATAATTTTATACCTCCCCAAAAAATCAGATTTTTAATGAAAAAAATTAAAATTAATTTAATTTTCATAACCACAAAAAACTGATAAATTTGAAAGGTTTAGAATCCCAAAAGTTTTAGAATATAATTCTATGAAAAAAAGAAGAAAAAGCATTAAAAATGAAGAAAAAAGGCCAAAAAAGCTGTCGGGGGGGTGGGGGAATCGGGCGCACAGGGGCGAGCGACCCCCGTCGGAGCACCCGACGGGCGTCACCGCGCGTGGTGCGTGGGCGACGGCCAGAGCGTCGCTCGCGCACAGTGCGCGCGAGCGAGCACGCCCTCTGCACTGGGGCGCTGCCGCACTCCCGACACTCATAAACTTTTTTTTTCTTAAATTTTCTAAAAAACTATAATTTCATAACATACCCTTTTTGTCTCAAAATAATTTTTTGAAACATTTTTAAAATATTTTTAAAATACATTTTTATTTATTTCTAGTAAATCAATCCGACAAGGAAATCGTCACTTCCAACTTTCATTTTTGCCTATAAATTGGCACATTTAATTTCATCATTGGGTAATCTCGATCTAGTTTTCTCTGGGACCCGGTGTCTACGGTTGCCCCAATTTTGGGGAGGCTAGTGCATGGGTGCCTAGGTGAGCCAAAATTCAGGAAAGGGAAAGAAGCGTGTACCTGAGGCTGCCTCCTTCCTGCTGCCACGAGAATGAAATCATCTCTTTAAGTCACTACATAGACTGTGGAGCGATTGTCATCCTCCTGAGTTGCACCGAGTCTGCTCCAGACTTACAAAGTGCGGAAATTGCTCTCCTGAGCTGCACCGAGCTTGCTCCAGACTTACAAAGTGCAAGTGCCATCCTCAAATGGCAATGCGCTGAGTCTGCTCCAGACTTACAAAACGCGAGAAGTGTTCTATTGAGCTGCACCGAGTCTGCTCCAAACTTACAAAGTACGAGTGCCATCCTCAAATGGCGATGTGCCGAGTCTGCTCCAGACTTACAAAATGCGAGAAGTGCTCTCTTGAGCTACACCGAGTATGCTCCAGACTACAAAAAGTGCGGGTCGATCCTCAGATGGTGATGCACCGAGTCTGCTCCAGGCTTACAAAATGCGGGGAGTGCTCTCTTGAGCTGCATCGAGTCTACTCCAGACTTACAAAGTGCGGGTCCATCCTCAGATGATGATTTGCCGAGTCTGCTCCAGACTTATAAAATGCGGGGAGTGCTATACTGAGCTGCACCGAGTCTGCTCCAGACTTACAAAGTGCAGGTGCCATCCTCCAATGGTGATGGTTTTTTCGCTTAGATATTTCCTGCAAAATTATATGCACAGAAATATATACAAGAAATTGTGTGTGTATGAGATGTAGATGCTTGCAAAAATGGATAGACCATGTCCTAGGTGGTCAAGGGTCCGTTAAGGATATAACTTGGCCGCTCCACCATGCCCCCAAGATCCAGAAGATTGTCATCTTGGCTTTAGGGATTCTGACCCAAAACGTCTTCTGAGAGAGACATCAAGTGTGCATCTTTGCCCCCCGGTCAATGATCATATGCCTAGGATTCTGACTCATGTCCCTAATTATGCATTATCTGACTGAAGGCAGATCATCTGAAGTAACGCTGCCTTATCGCTCCAGGCATCGAACGTTATTGCTTTAAAGGTAGTGTGTCCCTTGTGGATTTTCACGCTAGCTTTTTTTTGTGGGAAATGCGTCCCCTTAGGGATTTTCACATAACCCTATGCCTAACTTTTGCCTGGTATGGACCCAACCCAATCCAGCGGCTTTTATTTATTTCATTTTTTTTGTAGTGCAGACTACCTATTTCCAGGTTTTCATCCTGCCCTTCGCCCTAACTTTTGCTTAGAGAGCCAGTTACAATTTTTAACTCTAACGGCCTTTTTTTTTTTATGCGGCGACAAAAGAAGTGAAGGCTATTATCAGAACCTCCCCTAAGGATGACCAGCACAATTTGCTTAGACATCTTCTGACGAAATCAATCAGACAATAGTCTTTAGATAAATAGATGATATATTTTTAAGGCAGAACTAAAAGCCAATGAAAATGCAAACTGTATTCTTTTATTCATTGCAAAATTGTGTACATCTCTATATGATTTCATCATACATGATCCTCATTTGACAAGAATTCAAAAGCACAAAACTACACCTAATCTCGGAATAGATCTTGTAAGTATCAAACTCCTGTTATCAATCGGCCCTCTTAAGTTTTCTTGATTGAACATTTTCTCTTGGCCCTTAATTTTTGCCCGGGATGCGTTTTTTCGGTTTTCACCCTGACAGGGCGCCCAATTTTAGGAAGGCCGCCTTTTTTTTTTGGTTTTCGACCCACGGGGCATTTATTCTATTCTTTTGATTTTTGGTCTTTAGCCATGGAACCTTTTTAGTCTATTAATATTGACCGGGTCTTTAAATTCATTCCCATCGCTATCTGCTAAAATTACTGCTCCTTTTGTTAGTAACTTTTTCAGCACGAATGGACCTTCCCATGTTGGCCTGAATTTTTCCCGTATGTCTAGGACCCCTGGCCTCATCATCTTAAAGAACAAATCCTCTTCTTTCAATGGGTGCTTTCGTACCTTCTTACCAAATGACCGAGCTAGCCTTTTCTGATAAACCTGATTGTGATAATCGGCTCGCAACCTATCTTCATCTAACAGATTCAACTGCAACAATCTCTGTTATGCTCATTCTGCTTCTGGAATCCCAGCTTCCATAACTACCCTTAAGGATTTTAGCTCAATTTCAATTGGCAAAACTATTTCAGTTCCATATACCAGAGAGAATGGTGTCACTCCCGTAGAGGTTATGACCGTAGTTCTATAACCCCAAAGTGTAAAAGGTAGCTTTTCTGCCCAGTCTTTATAGCTCTGAACCATCTTGGCCAATATCCTTTTAATGTTCTTGTTCACTGCTTCAATCGCGCCATTAGCCTGAGGTCGGTAAGGAGAAGACTTATGATGCTGGATTCCATATTTCTAAAGCATCTTTTTAGTTTTTGCTAAGAATTATACCCCATTGTCAGACACAATGTGGTGTGGGAGACCATATCTGCATATCAAATTCCGCTCGATGAACTTAGCCATGTCTCTAGCATTAACCTCCTTAAAAGATTCAGCTTCGACCCATTTAGTGAAGTAATCAATGGCGACTATGATAAACCTGTGCCCATTAGAAGCTGTAGGATGTATCTCGCTTATGATATCTATTCCCCAAGCTGCAAATGGCTATGGAGACGTCAAATTATGTAACTCTAAAACTGGCACATGCCTCGCGTACTGCTGGCATAACTGGCATTGCGTCATATATTTTGAGCAATCCGTATCCATTGCGAGCCAATAAAATCCTTGGCACATGATCTTTTTTGCTAAGGCTAAGCCATTCATGTGAGCTCCACAGACTCCGACATGAACTTCTTCCATAACTCTTTCCACTTCTTTCTCCATCAAACATCTTAATTGGATACCATCAGCTTCCCTCTTATACAAAGTGCCATTTACACTGATGAATTGAGTGGATAACTTTCTAATCATTCTTTTGTCTTTCTCAGTGGCTTCTTCTGGAAAAACTGGCATTTCCAAGTAATTCTGAATATCATAGTACCAAGGGTTTCCATCGGCGACCTCAACATCCATCACCTGCTCAGTTTCAAAACAAGACTTTTCTGTACTAGAGATCAGCACGGGTCTCATAGAAACCCCTATTGGATTATCCCACATGGACACTAAAGTCGCGAGAGCATCAGCCAGTTGATTTTCATCTCTAGGGATGAAGTGAAAGGTGCAAGTCTCAAATTGGCTACTCAATATTCTCAAGTACTTCACATAAGGCAACAGCCTCTCTTCCTTAACTGACCATTCCCCTTTGATCTGATGAATTACTAAGGACAAATCTCTAAAGACTTCTGCGGTCTTTGCCCCTAGAGCAAGCAATGCTTCCAATCCGAAGATGTAAGCCTCATATTCCGCTTCATTATTGGTCTCCTTATACCTCAACTTCTTGGCTAATGGCAGCTTTTCACCATCCGGGGTCGTAAGAATAATCCCTACTCCTGCGCTTTTACTGTTAACTGCCCCATCGAAAAATATTTACCACCCTTGTACTGCTATGTCCATGACATCTTCATCTGGAAAATTATATTCGAACTGGTCTCCCTCAATAGGATGTTCAGCCAAGAACTCAGCTACAGCTCTTCCCTTAATGGTTTTCCTGGTGATGTATTCGATATTGAACTCCTACAACAGTAATAACCATCTTTCCATTTCTCCTAGTAAAGAGGGTGCTTCTTAAAGGTACCTAAGCGGGTTATGCTTGGCAACTGCTTGCACACTGAAAGAATGAGAGTAGTGTCGCAACTTTTTGGAGGACCAAATTACCGCCAAGCAAATCTTTTTTACTTCAACATATTTGGCTTCATATGTCAGGAATTTCTCGCTAAGGTAGTAAACAGCAAACTACACTCCAAATTCATCCTCCTGAGCCATCATAGCACCCACTGAACTGTCTTCTACCACCAAATACAGGATTAACGATTTGGCTCGACGTGGTGGTCTTAAGACTGAGAATGAGAATGCCTTTAAAGAAGGACTTAAGGATAATGCTCCGAAGAGACTGAGAATGCCTTTAAAGAAGGACTTAAGGATAATGCTTTGAAGAGACTGAGAGTGCCTTTAAAGAAGGACTTAAGGATAATGCTCCGAGGAGACTGAGAATGACTTTAAAGAAGGACTTAAGGATAATGCTCCGAGGAGACTGAGAATGCCTTTAAAGAAGGACTTAAGGATAATGCTCCGAAGAGACTGAGAATGCCTTTAAAGAAGGACTTAAGGATAATGCTCCGAGGAGACTGAGAATGCCTTTAAAGAAGGACTTAAGGATAATGCTCCGAGGAGATTGAGAATGCCTTTAAAAAAGGACTTAAGGATAATGCTCCGAAGAGACTGAGGATGCCTTTAAAGAAGGACTTAAAGATAATTGATTTGCCCCCTAGGGGACTTAAGAAACGTCAGCTTGTCGAAGTGTGACTGATGTACACTATCTAATGAGCGTCAAGCACCATGTATGCATGGAATGCATGTGAAAGGATATGCGTTTATGAAATGATATGCAAAGGACTATGATCATGAAATACATATATGTCGATGGCTTGCATTCATGTGGAAGATTATGGAATCGTCATTCTAACATATTTTCAGATGATCATAAATGAGAAAAACATGCAAAGGTTCAACATGAGAAATATATACAAAGGGATTATGTATGCAACATATATGCAAATGTTCATGCATGTGACAAGGATAAAGAGTCGTTCATAGGCATAGATGAAAAGAATCATATGCAAAGATAAGTGGAAGTCATTACATACATGAAAGCTATGTAAAGTATTGAGTGTGTGTGATATGTGCACATATAACTATGTATATGAAACATATGCAGGAAAAAAAAATCACATATACGTGTGTACTAAGTGCATACGAAAATTGTGAATGTGAAATGCATGCAAACGATATGCCCGTGAAGAGTCGCGTGCATCAAAAGCACCTATGAAATATATTCGCTGAAGAACTTGTGCCAAAAGACATGCACCAAAAATTATACATGTACAACAATTTATGAGAATGTTTGCTACAGTTATGTGTAAAAACATTTGCAGAAAGCATATGTACAAAGAATGCTGCTGGGAGTATATGCAAAGCGTCATTTTCATGAGTAGTGATAAGAGATACCCCAAGATTGTAAGATGAGTGCAACCTATCAGGTACCCCAAACTCGAGTGTCTATCTGCATTTGAGCGTACTGAATGAACCACATTCTCAACCGATTCAATCTCAGCAAAAGAATTCAGGAGTCATTCCCAATGAAGTGCGAGGAAGCAAACATGTAAATATCAATGTTTACTAAATCAACATGTAAATACAAGGCACACCATACAATCTCTGTGTGTATGTGCAAAAGGCCAAAACGGAATTTTTTTTTTTAAAGCAAATTCTAGACGCAATTTTGGTGACGAGACTCAACTCGAATGCACTAATGCACTCATGGCTTCTCGCTTGAAGCTCAAGAAACACCATACGCCTCTTCCTACGTACCAAACCTTATTAGAAGGTCATCTCCGCTAATTAGATAAGGCCGAACCAAGAATCAAGAGGTCTTACTTTGGTTGTAACGTTAGGCTTAGGTAATTGGCTATCAAATGAGGATCATGTCGCTAGAGAAAAAATGGCTGCAACCTTAATTTGACAGATGAAAGCACCATTCTCAGCCCCAATTGTATGCTGTCCAGATACTCTTGCATTTGGATTTGGTAACACTTTAGCTCGTCAAACTCAATATAACAATTAAGCTAAAAAAAAGATAATTACTGAACTCATTAAGAGGAATTATCTTAAACTCTATTTTTTTTTCTTTTTTTTTCTGCTTTTTTTTTTCTTTTTTTTTTTTTGCAAACTCATGTCCCTAATTACACAAAAAAGTTTATCAATGATTTAGATCCCTTTCCCAAAGTATAAGCTCATACCCATCAGGGTAATTTTTGGGCAATTCACAAAATTATCAATGATTGAAATTCCCTTCTCGAAGTTGCGATCTATCCTTATCAAAGTGACTTTTGGGTAACCCACAAAATTATCCATGATTGAGATTCTCTTCTCGAAGTGTAGACCCATCCTTATCTAGGTAATTTTTGGGTAACCCACAAAATTATCAATGATTGAAATTCCCTTCTCGAAGTGCAGACCCATCCTTATCAGGGCGAGTTTTGATAGCTCAAGCGAATGTCGTAATGTACATCCATCTTTACTAGAGCGGCCATTCTTCTAAGGGGAAGCCAAAATCATTTTAAGCGAAGGGTGAAGTTTTAACATGTGTAAAAATAAAATCGGTACGCATTTAGCATACCAAAATAAAGGCTCAATGGGCTAGCAAGCGATTGTAAAATAAAGGTAGGAAATGGTCATTTAAAGAGCTATACAAAGAAACGATGCCTAAATCATTTTCTAAATTCAGCCTTATCCGGGGGTCACTTTGACGGGTAATCAGAAAGGTTCTAGTGCTCTTAGTGAGTTTTCATTCAATCCCCAAATTGCAACTAGTTTTTCAGTTCATTTTCAAAGCGGGCTAAATGTGCTCTGAACTTAGAAATGACATGGTATAGTCAAATATTTTCATGCGATCTAGCTCTTAAAGATCAAACATATCTACCCCTCACTTAATTCAAAGTGGAATGAAACACAGATTTCTAAAAACTGAGATCAAAGCCATTCATAGTTGAGAACTACTTAGGCGGAATAAAACTTCGAATCAAAGGTACCTTAATAAGGTGCAAACATGTCAGCGTTTTTAGGGTACAACTTAACGCAAAAATTTTATTTTATCAAAATTTATATTTACAAAAATCATGCAAGCCAACAAAGAAGATTTTAGTTTTTGTTTTTGTTTTTTTGTTTTTTTTGCGTAAAACATGTGCAAGCTTTGTGTTAAAAATCATGTATAAGGAAAGATGCATACAATGGCGTCATGCATGTCAGTAATGCGTGTAAGGAACTATATGTACAAAACATGTGTAAAAACATATTGTATAAAAATGCATACATGAAATATGTGCAAAGATGTGTTTGTGTACAATATTAACGGAAAATTATAAGTGAGTGTGAATGTGTGAACAATGCATGACAAATGTACATATATAAATTTACAGTGTACATGCAAGCAACATACGACGATGGCATAAGTACAAAATATGGTATAACATGAGAATGAATATTTAGGATATATGATACATGTACACATGGCCTGATTTAGACATGACAAAAATATGCATGCGACGTAAGATGAAGGTGATCTAGCAAGATAATGTGCACTAATGAGTCGCGGGGAAAGGCAAAACTCACAAAATGCAAAATATATACAAATTATGCACATGACTTGGAACTCCATATACGAATGATTATGTACTGTGAGTGGAGTATGCGTGTAACACGAGATATACAATGAAAGTGTCTGCAAGAAATAAATAGCATTCACAAAGTACGTGTATTTACATGGTATGAGCATGCAAGACATGCATTGGTATATACAATGACTAACATGCATGATGAAGAACTTATATGTGCATGGCATAATTCATGTATGATAGTAAATGTTCATGATATGGCATACAATGTGAAAAATGCGAGATATTTTCTGTGTATAATGACCGACCCAACGCTATATGCTAATGCAACTGTATGCGTATGCTCCAGCACACAATGTTTATATATATATGCAATGTGAGCCTACTGATATGTATATGTTATGACACATGATGAGTGCATTCTTTTAATTTTTATTTTCTTTTTTTTTTATGGTGGTAGTACATCCACGTGTGCTATGATGCATGTCAACATGTATGTTCAGTGGTATATGTTGTATGTATAGTTTATGGCGCATGATGAATGTCATAAAGAATGTTAATATATATATATTGCGACAAGCATTGTTATGTACATGCAAAACAAATACATGTTACGTTCATATTTACAAATTATGATACAAGCAATTTTATATACAAAGTGCACAGGTTCTATTATTGTACATGAGAAAAAAAAATGCACATGCCCTTTTTACTATTGTTCATGAAAGAAATAATGCACGAGCTCGAATACACATACAAGAAGAAAATTCCTCCCAATCGTTTCTCTCTCACACAGGAGGTCGTGCGGTCTCTTTCCTAGGTGGGCTTGACCCATGGATCAACGGGGAACCCAATGGGTGCGTAAAGCGTGCTGCGAAGCACAAACTCTTATTAATAAAAAGCGCATGCAGATGAATTTTCGGCTATCGTGTATTTAAACAATCCGAATAAACCGAAACACGCCCCTCGGGATATGAAAATCTTTAAGGAGCGAACATCTAAATTCATTTGGATTTGTCCAATAAACGATAACCCACTCCACAAGCAACGTATTATGGCGTATGCCCCCTAGGGAAAGTATCTATTGCCATTACATGAGCTTTGGTCAAGGGGGTGTTGTTTTAGGGCTACCCAAGCGTGATCCCTGCCAACTGGTTTAGACCAGCCGGGTCACCATTTGATATACCTTGATGGTACGAGACTTGGGCTGGTGATTATCCTTAACACTTCCCCAAATTGAGTGAAAATGAGGCCGTGCTTCAGGAACGCACCGGGGCTAATAGAGGGACCAAACTAACATAATTCTAAGGCTCTAGCATGATGCAATGCAATTTTTCGAAAAGGGATAAAATTTCTTGATCCTACACCCATTTACATTAGATTAACCAAAGTTACTTTCGGAGCAAAATCTCATGATATCCCTAGCGGAGTCGCCACTGTAGACGATCTCACCGTCTATCGGGCTACCATAAGGCAGGATCATGGAGTTGCCACCCGATAAAACATCGGGAAAGTAATTCTAACCTTATGAGGCCTAAAACCAGAGAGAGTTCGAGACCTCACTCTTATTCATACCTTTGGTTAATATTATGTGAATGGGTTTTTAAGATCAATTATTTTATCTCTTCTCTCACGTGCAAATTATACAATAAAATTAAAGCGCATTATAAGCACGTATAAAAAAGGCAGTAAATAAAATATAATTACAATTATCTGAAAACAAATATGAAACCATAAAAGAATGATAAAAATACATACATAAATCGGGCTATTCTTTTAAGCGGGAACATTGGTTCCCAATTACTTTTTATGAAAAGTTTTGAGTTCTCAAATCGACCTTTGCTTTGGGGTGAAAACTAGGACATTGGTCCAGTTTTATTAACAAATTTCATTTTGGTAGAAAACATTTGTGTTGTGGTTCTTTTTAAGCGCGGTCAAAAATCTTTTATTATTACTGACCATTAGCGAATGAAAGAAGAATAAAATAATAATTACATATTTCAAAATAAATAAATTCTAATCTACTTATCCCGACCATGCTTCACCTAATTCCGTGGGCGAGTCACGTGCCACTCGCATCGCAGTAGAGAAAGAAAACAATATTGGTTAATAATGAATAAATAAATAATTGAATGAATAACTAAACAAATAAATAATTGAATAAAGTAAATTGAAGAAAATAATTAAAGTTAGTAATGGATCAAATTAAATGATAAATAAATGAATAAATAGATAAATAATCAAATAAATAATTGAATCAAACAAATTGAGAGGATTAATTAATGTAAAACACAATGGCAATTATAACAATCAAATGCAATAAAAATGATAATGCTAATAATAATAATACCGTAAGATGATGATGATGATTAAATAAACAAAAAATTTATAATAATAATAATAATAATAAAAATAATGATAACAATAGTGATGAAATAATAATAATAATAATAATAATAATAATAATAATAATAATAATAATAATAATAATAATAATAATATTAATAGTAATAATAAAAGATAATAATATTAATGATAATAATAATAGCAATAATGCAAAGTAATAATAATAACATGAATAAAAATGGTAATGATGATGATAACAGTAATAATAATATTAAAATAATAACAACAAAACACAACGATAATTAATAATAACTAAATATACCCAATAATAATAATGATAATAATAATAATAAATAATGTAAAATAATTAATTAATTAATAATAATAATAATACTAAAGACAGAATAACACTAATAATAAATTAATAAATAATAATAATAACACTACTAACAATACTATAACCTCAATAATAATAATAATAACAAATAATCACAAAATACAATAACCAATAACAAATAAATACAATAATGAATATAATAATAAATAAATAATATTAATAACAATAAAATCAATATAACTCAATAATACTAATAATAGATACAAAAAAAATAATGATAACAATAATAATAATAATAATAAACAGAAAATAAATAAATGTATAATAATAATAATAAAATAATTAAAACAGAATAATAATAATAATAATAATAAAAATAATAATAATAATAATAATAATAATAATAATAATAATAAATAGAAATTTAGTAAAATAGGGGTTACCGGTTTTTTGCCACCGGAGCCGCCGTGGGTGGCCGGTGATGAGTACCTCCCTCACCGGGGGATAGATCGCCACCCGAGGAACCCGCCGGAGTTGGTCACGCGCTGGAGGAAGCTGAGTCCTTGCCGGAAAATGCGTCGGAAGCTCGCGCCACCACCATCTCCGATCTCCCTCACGCCGGCGGCTACGGATGATCGGCGAGCACCGTCGGCGTCGTCCGGGTTCCCTCTCCACTGTGGTGGGGCGCGTGCGCCGATCTGCGGCCGTGACTGGCCGCCGGAGCCCCCGCCACCTCCTTTCCTTTTTTCCTTCTTTTTCCTTGGTTCCGGCGTCGTCCTCTGTGTTTTTGGCCCCTGTTTCCCTCTCTTGTTTTGCCCTTATTTCCTCTTTCTATTTCACTTCTTTGTCTCTCTTTTCTTTATTTTCCTTTGATTGTGGTTTGTTCTTGTGCTCACTTGCTCTCTCTTTAATTTTTTCCTTTTTTTTGTTCTTCAGCCGAGAGCCTGCTCTCTCTTTCTCTCTTTTTTTTTTTATTTTTCTTTTCCTTTCAATTTCTTCCTCCAGCCGAGAGAGCCCCCTACCTTTCCCTCATCATTTTCTATTTATACCCCTTAAATTAGGGCTAAGGGGTTATCAAGTAATTTCCTCCTCCATAATTCCCTCCTTTTATTAATTAATCTCACTTAATCCAAATTAACACACACATACTAATTAATCAAACATTATATATCAATTACACATCACACATTAATTCATTAATTAATTAAACATTACATACATTACACATTAATATAATTAATCTACTTAATATATAATTTATCTAATTAATTAAACATTAGACCATTTAATCCATTTAAATTATCACATATACATATATTTTATCTAATTAATCATACACTTTAAACTTTAATTTTACATGCACTTTAATCACACAATAATATTAATTACTCAAGTAACTAACAACATTAACTAATTAATTTTTAATTTCACACACATATTTATTATATATTATTTTTGTCATTTTTTTTTCGGAGGGAATAATCAAGGATCAAAAATCACCATTTTCATTTTATGCCGGACTCGGGACCCGGTGTCTACAGCCATGTCTCTAGCATTAACCTCCTTAAAAGATTCAGCTTTGACCCATTTAGTGAAGTAATCAATGGCGACTATGATAAACCTGTGCCCATTAGAAGCTGTAGGATGTATCTTGCTTATGATATCTATTCCCCAAGCTGCAAATGGCTATGGAGACGTCAAATTATGTAACTCTAAAACTTGCACATGCCTCGCGTACTGCTGGCATAACTGGCATTGCGTCACATATTTTGAGCAATCCGTATCCATTGCGAGCCAATAAAATCCTTGGCACATGATCTTTTTTGCTAAGGCTAAGCCATTCATGTGAGCTCCACAGACTCCGACATGAACTTCTTCCATAACTCTTTCCACTTCTTTCTCCATCAAACATCTTAATTGGATACCATCAGCTTCCCTCTTATACAAAGTGCCATTTACACTGATGAATTGAGTGGATAACTTTCTAATCATTCTTTTGTCTTTCTCAGTGGCTTCTTCTGGAAAAACTGGCATTTCCAAGTAATTCTAAATATCATAGTACCAAGGGTTTCCATCGGCGACCTCAACATCCATCACCTGCTCAGTTTCAAAACAAGACTTTTCTGTACTAGAGATCAGCACGGGTCTCATAGAAACCCCTATTGGATTATCCCACATGGACACTAAAGTCGCGAGAGCATCAGCCAGTTGATTTTCATCTCTAGGGATGAAGTGAAAAGTGCAAGTCTCAAATTGGCTACTCAATATTCTCAAGTACTTCACATAAGGCAACAGCCTCTCTTCCTTAACTGACCATTCCCCTTTGATCTGATGAATTACTAAGGACAAATCTCTAAAGACTTCTGCGGTCTTTGCCCCTAGAGCAAGCAATGCTTCCAATCCGAAGATGTAAGCCTCATATTCCGCTTCATTATTGGTCTCCTTATACCTCAACTTCTTGGCTAATGGCAGCTTTTCACCATCCGGGGTTGTAAGAATAATCCCTACTCCTGCGCTTTTGCTGTTAACTGCCCCATCGAAAAATATTTACCACCCTTGTACTGCTATGTCCATGACATCTTCATCTGGAAAATTATATTCGAACTGGTCTCCCTCAATAGGATGTTCAGCCAAGAACTCAGCTACAGCTCTTCCCTTAATGGTTTTCCTGGTGATGTATTCGATATTGAACTCCTACAACAGTAATAACCATCTTTCCATTTCTCCTAGTAAAGAGGGTGCTTCTTAAAGGTACCTAAGCGGGTTATGCTTGGCAACTGCTTGCACACTGAAAGAATGAGAGTAGTGTCGCAACTTTTTGGAGGACCAAATTACCGCCAAGCAAATCTTTTTTACTTCAACATATTTGGCTTCATATGTCAGGAATTTCTCGCTAAGGTAGTAAACAGCAAACTACACTCCAAATTCATCCTCCTGAGCCATCATAGCACCCACTGAACTGTCTTCTACCACCAAATACAGGATTAAGGGTTTGGCTCGACGTGGTGGTCTTAAGACTGGCGAGCTCAAGAGATAATCCTTAATAGTATCAAAAGCCAATTGACAATCACTATTCCACACCACTGGCTGATTCTTCCTGAGAAGCTTGAAGATGGGCTCACATATTGAAGCTAGCTTGGCGATAAACCGGCTGATGTACTGAAGTTTTCCTAGGAAACTTCTAACTTCCTTCTGTTTCTGGGGCACTGGCATCTCTCTAATAGCTCTGACCTTAACAGGATCTACTTCAATTCCTCTCTAGCTTACCACATGGCCCAATAGCTTACCCGAGGTAACCCCAAACATGCACTTCTTGGCATTAAGGCGTAGATTATACTTATTGATCCTTTGAAAGAACTTTTCCAACGCCTCAAAATAACCCTCTCTGGTAGCTGACTTGATCATTATGTCATCAACACACCTCCACCTCCTTGTGGATCAAATAATTGAGAACTCTAGTGGCCATTTTTTGATAGGTTGCTCCTGCATTCTTTAATCCGAAAGGCATAACTCGGTAAGCAAATGTACCCCATTTGGTGATGAAAGCTGTCTTGATTCGATCCATGATCCTGTTGAGGATTTGATTGTACCCTGCGTAACCATCTATAAAGCTGTACATCATACAAATAGTGGCACTATCTACCAGCACATCAATATGAGGTAGAGGGAAATCATCCTTCGGACAGGCTTTGTGTAACTGTAAGCACCATGTCCCGGAGCGGTCCGGATCAGAGGTTACCCTATGATGAAATCAATGTTCGAGCCTGTACGGGAGGCTGCATTGGGAGGTTTTAGTCCCGCGTTCCATGAGAAATGAGGTTTTTCTGCAATCCCTGGGCAGAGGGGGAGAAAACGGAAGTTTTTCGAGTCAAAAAGGCTTACTTGTCCTCCACAGACGGCCAGCCCGTCTGTGGAGGCAGCCCGTCGCTTCGAGTCACCGACGGCTCAGGGTATTTTCCGACGCCCGTCGGAAAGTCACCGCCCCTGTCAGGAGCCGCCTGGTTTCCCGGAGCACGCAACCGTTCCGACGCCCGTCGGTGGATGTGGCAGGGCCGTCGGAAGTGTCCTTGTGTCAGTAGGATTCTTTCGACGCCCGCCCCCATACACCGACACCCGTCGGTCGTGTCTGGCTATATAAGGTCCGGATTTCTATTTCAAAAGGGTTGGAAAATTTTTCAGAAGAGGAAACTCTGCCAAAATTCAAGCACGTTTTCTCTCTCTTCCAAAAACACCTTTTTCTAAAGAACTTTATTGAATCAAGGATCAAATCAATCGAAGGAACTAAAAGCTAATTAGTTTTCTTTAGATTTTGACTCCAAAGTCGATTTTCTGAAGGATTCAAGGTGAAATATCTCATTTTCTCCCTCTAATCTTTCACTGTTGTTTTCTCGTAGAACGCGCGGGGATCTAACCGACACCAAAATCTTACCCAAAGCGACTATCTGAGGGTAAATATTCTGGATTCTCTCTCCATTTTCATCTCATATTTAATTCATATATTTATTCAGTTATTCATTCTGTGAAATTTTTGAATACCTGTCATTACTTTCCTTCATTCTGACTCCCTCATCTCCTTCTTGGATAAAACTTGCTTTTTGATCTCGAAAGGACTTTTTTCCTTTCTGTTTTCCGGAGACAGAGGTGACCGACGGGTCATCTTCATGACCGACGCCCGTCGGTCACCCACCTACAGACGCCCTTTTTGAGTGACAAACGGGCATATCGAATAACCGAACCGACGCCCGTCGGTCAACCAGGAAAGGCCGTCGGTGGGTTCTGCCTCCATTTATTTTAATCATTTTTCATCTCTATCCAGTCTCTTTGATTTCTTATGTGTTAATTTTATGTACATTAACATCTCCTAACTTTCTGTGAGTGTATATGGGATCTCTTGGATAATCCCGAGCTTGAGCGGCTGCCCACCATGCGTGGGGGATTTCGTCCGGTTTAGTTTTCTTAAACCTCTTGATTTATTTTTCTCGCCTATTCATTCATTGATTATTTTATGTATATGAATAAGCTCTTTCATCCCGTTGAATGTAAAAATAGATCAACGATTTGTACTCAAATAAAAGTGAGTTTTGTATAAAATGCGAATGGGTCCAATGCCCTATTTTTATCCAATAAAGATCATCACAAATTGAATATCACATTTTTGATAATGATGCATGCGAGGACCAAAGTCCTCAAGAATAAGCAATACCCCGATTTATGTATGCCTTGCACCTTTACAAAAGGGAGTTGTATTCCGCTCCTTGTATTATTGTAATTTATTGCTCTATCATCTATCTGATCATTTATCGCTTTCAAAATGTGAATAAATGCGCTTTTCAATTAAACTGCATAGTGTGGAGAGAGAGCGAACTAATGAGTTTAAAATTTGATCATAAACTAATTGAGGTAGAAATAGATGAGAAATCCCGGACCCAGCTCTGGTCTTTGGGCTCGAGAGGTTAGAGGTTATCCTCCAAAATACTTCTTGGGTCACGAGGCTTTAGCGCTAATCCTAGGCCTCATGGCTCAATATGGATAAAATGCGCAAGTCTTAGGCTCTCCGAGGCGAGAGTAACTTTCCCAATGTTCTATTGGGTGGCGACTCCATGATACCTCCTTGTTGCCCAACATAGACGCACTTGCGATTCATCGCGAGATGTCAACGGACCCGCAAATGCCCCGACCGCCCACGTGCGGGCGGTCTGAACGGGCGGCGCATCGGGATCCGGCGCGCGTCACAGTGGCGACTCCACTGGGGACGTTTATGGTTCGAGGTTTCGATTTGAAAATACCTCTTTTAACATTTATAATTAAAGTTTAATTCATAAATTCGCTTTCTCTCAAATTTGCATTTGCATATCATTAGAGCCTTAGAATACGCTAGTTTGGTCCCTCTTTTAGCCCCGGTGCGTTCCTAAAGCACCTCCTCATTTTCACTCAATTTGGGGAAGTGTTAAGGATAATCACCAGCCCAAGCCACGTACCTTAATGGTATATCAAAATGGTGACCCGATCGGTCGCTACGCTCGTGATGAGCTAGACCCGTCGGCAGGGATCATGCTTGGGTAGCCTCAAAGAAACATCTCCCTTGTCCAAAGCTCATGTAATGGCTGTAGTCACTTTCCACAGGTGAAATGAACCGTAATCTCATGCTTGCTGTATGGATCCTCACGTATTGGATGAGTCCAAATATCTCGCTTGGTAACCTAGCCAAAGGCTATCATGCCCCGGTAGGGCCATGTCAAAATTTATGGAGCGTCCGAATACGTGACGATCATTATCCATCCGCTTGTACATTAGCATAGGAGTGTTATGCTGCCGGTTTTTCGCCGCACACCATACGCGTCCATTGGGTCCCTCGTTGACCCTTGGGCTAATCCCACGTAGGAAAGAGACTGCACGACCACGTGTGTGGGAGAAAAAAGGGTGGAAGGACCTACTTGCTTGCTTGTGCTCTGTAAATGTTGCATATCACGATCATGCATTATACCTACATTTCATGCATCATTCTAACTTTTGTCCCTGCAGCCATCATAGATCTGCCTAGGTGGACTAGATCACCAACCGGGTGACTGATCCGAGTTCTTACTCCTAAGCTGTCAGATAGAGAGGGTCTACCGGGGATTTTATCAGAAATCAGTGGTACAGTATCTCAGATGGCAAACTCGCCTAGGGGGGAAGATGCCACCAGGGCCATGATTGCGGAAGAAGTGGGCCGCCGTTTTGAGGAATTCGAGGGCAGGATGATGAATATGTTGACCGCCTTGGCACAGCAGAACGCTCAGCCGAATGCTCCACAGAATCCTCCTCCTCCTCCAATGAGATAGAATGAGCCTGAAGAAGAAAGGGTTGAAAGGCGAGAGGAGCCCGTTAGGCCGCCGCCGGTAGAGTTAAGATCAGTGGCTTCGGGAGAGCTGAGAAGAAGGCCAGTGCTAAGAATTGATGACGATAGAGATATCGAGGACGATAGGTTGAGCATGGTATCTGAGAAGGGGAAGGCACCTCAAGCTGATGACTTTATTCTGAAAAAGATGGAAGAGAGATTCGAGGCTATGGCTCGTATGATAGGCATAGCTCACGGGATGAACCCTGAGGATAGGGAGCTGGACAGAGAGGACCCAATCCCTTATAACTTCAAAATACCGGATGTGCCGAAGTTTGATGGTACTTCTGATCCCACCGCGCATGTGAAGCAATATTCTCTGGTCATGAAGGGGACCACATTGTCTAAGAAGCAAAAAGTAGAATACTTTTGTCTGAGTCTGACCTCTCATGCCATAGATTGGTATCACGGCCTTGACCGCCGCACTAAAGAAGATTGGGATCTGCTCACTGAGGAGTTTCTGAAGTAGTACGACTGTAATACCAGAATGGAGGTGACTCTGAAAGATCTTGAGCTACTCCAGCAGAAGGCCGGGGAATCCTTCCATGAGTATCTTACCCGATGGCGGAACCGAGTAATGGAGATGCACCGAAAGCCTGATACCCAGGACCAGATCCGTCTTTTCATTAAGAACGCGAGCCCGTACTTGAAGGAGGGATTGAGGATGAAGGGGTTAAAGGACTGGGAGTCTCTCAAAGATATTGCCATCGAAGCAGAGGGAGAGTTTTTAACCCGGAAAGCTAATAATGACAATTTCGCCAAAAGGGCTAACCTCGGTCAAGGAGCCAGTAGGCCGGCAGGTCCCAGTACCAGCACTAGAAGAATGGGTGAAGTGTCTGCTACTGAGGTAGCCACCCAGAGGAAGTTTTCGAACTTGGGGAGACCATTATCCTGGGTCTTGAGGAGGCTGATGAAGGAAGGAAAATTGCGCCCTCTAACTCCTAGGCCAGCTTTGACACAAGGGAAACCGGGGCATAAGGACAACGAGTTCTGTGCATTCCACCAGCACTCAGGCCATATCACTGACAAATGCAAGGCCCTCCGTCATTCTATCCAAGACTTGATCGATAGCAAGCAGATCTCTGACCATGAAAATAGAGAAACTGAGAAGAAGCCTGGTTATAATGCCGTACCACCGCCCGTGTTTATGATTCAATCTAGCCTGCCAGAGTGGTACGTGCTGCAAGATCTGTATGGGAGTGAGGAGTCTGCTGTTGATAATTCCAAGGATGGGAAGGAGAAAGCAGTTGTGGCGACTCTTGATTGCTGGTCTAGCAGTGAGAGCGGTGGAGAAGCCGAGGACGAAGAAGGGTTGAACCTTGATCTGTGGGGCTCCGATGGAGACGAGGGAGAGACAAGCGCTGTCACTAGAAGTGGAAGGGTGATCCCCGAGATTGCAAAGCTACCTGAGCCGGTACAGCCATTGGCAGAGAAAGAGCCAGAGGATGAACAGATTATAAGGCAATTGAAGAAGACCGCAGCTCAGATATCCATTTGGGATCTGTTGAGGCAATCCCCCTCTCATAGACAGAAGGTAGTAGAGGCTTTGGTTGAGGTCACAGTCGCCACCACCATTTCCCCGTCAGAGCTTTTGGGTTTAATTAAGGGAGGATCTGAGGAGAGATTGGTCTTTTCTGACGCTGACTTACCAGTGGAAGGACGCAACCACAATCGACCCTTGTACATTAAAGCACAGATTAGCGGTAAGCACACTGCTTGCGTTATGGTGGACGATGGGTCTTCTATCAACGTGTGCCCTTTAATAGCTTTGCAAGCTTTTGGTTTAAGCGAGGATATGCTCAGCGGATCCGATCTGACTATCATGGCCTACGATAACTCGAGGAGGCAAGCTTCGGGAACCTTCAAGACTTTGGTCAAGATAGGACCTATCGAGGTGGAGGTCGAATTTGTAGTTCTGCCCATCCCTGCTAACTTCTCAGCTTTGCTAGGGAGACCCTAGTTTCATAAATTGGGAGGAGTGCCATCCACACTGCATCAGATGATAAAATTCCCACATGAAGGGGAGGTGGTGACTATTAAGGCGGCAAGGGAAAACCAGGTCTCGGCGCTAGAAATTGCCAATCAGCCATTCAGTGGCTTCCATGTGTCTATGATAAGGGAAGAGCACGGATCAGTAGATAGCCCGACTGTGGTTAATATGTTGAAGAAGATGCACTATCTTCCCGGGGCTGGATTGGGCAGAAACTTCCAAGGATTGCAGACCGCGATCACCACTCGAGGGCAGAAGAACCGGAAAGGTCTGGGGTACAGAGGTGGCTTCGGCAAGAAGAGAGTAGCGGGTAAGATCCCCCACATTTTGGAGAGCTTTGTGCCGGCATCCTCAGTTTGTGCGTATACTGGTGAAGATGAACCACAATGGGTAGATGGGAGGATTGTCCCTGGCTTTGAGATCTTTAATGATGTGTATGTGTGACGCGCGCCGGATCCCGTGCGCCGCCCTTTCGGACCGCCCGCACGTGGGCGATCGGGGCATTTGCGGGTCCGTTGACATCTTGCGATAAATCGCAAGTGCGTCTATGTTGGGCAACAAGGAGGTATCATGGAGTCGCCACCCAATAGAACATTGGGAAAGTTTCTCTCGCCTCGGAGAGCCTAAGACTTGCGCATTTTATCCATATTGGGCCATGAGGCCTAGGATTAGCGCTAAAGCCTCGTGACCCAAGAAGTATTTTGGAGGATAACCTCTAACCTCTCGAGCCCAAAGACCAGAGCTGGGTCCGGGATTTCTCATCTATTTCTACCTCGATTAATTTATGATCAAATTTTAATTATCATTAATTCGCTCTCTCTCTACACGATGCAATTAATTTAAGGCGCATTTATTCATGTTAGGAAAACCATAAATTAGCAAGTAAAGCAATGAATTACAATAATACAAGGAGCGGAATACAACTCCCATTTAAAAGTGCAAACATACATAAAACCGGGGAATTTATTAATTATGAGGACTTTGGTCCCCGCATGCTCAATTAAAGAAAATATTTTGGATGTGGTAATTTTATTTGGGATGAAAACTAGGACATTGGTCCCATTTTATTATGAAAAATCTAGATTAATTTAGTAAGAAATATTTTTATGATCTTTATTTAGGTGCGCATAGGAAAACATTTTATTTAATGAATATATACAAGAAAATTAAAATAAAATGAAAATTAAAAATGTATAAAGAAAATACCAAACCCCGCAACTCCTCCTTCACGTGCATGGGTGCTCAAATGAGAAAAAAACAATGATTTGCAACCAAAAATCAAATAGGAGAAATTGATGTTAGAAATTAACACAAGGAAATAATATGACATGAAGGATAATATATGCAATGAAAATATGACATGCATAAAAATAATCATGATGCAATTTAACATGCGTAAAGTGAGAAAATATCATGGCAAATGCAACTTGTTAATAATAATGATTAACATGCATGGAAAAATTAATGACAATCAATTTTATTACTCATAAAATGTGCATAAATATGTAACATAAGAATAATAAAATTTAACATGCATAATAAAGCTTAAAGTAATATCTATCATAAAGGCATAAGAAAATAAATTTGAACTTTAACATACATGCAAAATATGAACAATAACATTAATGATAATATTGATACTAGCACCTAATGATAACAATAAACAAGTCTAGTAAAAACTTTAATGATATTTAACACATGCAAACATAATAATAATCATGATATAACATAAAGAAATCAAGATATTGACAAACTAGATTAAACATGCATAATAACATGGACAAAAAAATAATTTGACATGAAAATAATATAATAAATTTGAAAGAATTAACTTGTTAAATAAATAATTGAAGATAAAAAAAAAGAAAGAATATGGAGACTAAGAGAATTTACATGTTTAATATGTTAATTGGAAGCAAAAATAAATGAAATTAACAAGATAATTAATGAGTAAAACCAAGAATAATTACCCTCAAATTCAGTTTTGAAGAATTGAAGGTAGAAGTGTTGAATTCCTTGTCTCTTCCTTGTGAAAATGCTTGGAAAATAGCTTGGAAACTTGAAGAAAAACTCTAAAAACCAGTGTGTAAAGATTGATTTTTTTCTCTCTAAGTAAAAACCCAAAAATCCAGTTTTTTGCTCTCAAAATGTCTCTCAGTTCGTCCTCCTTTGTTTCTGATTTTTTTTAGTGTTTTTAATCATCAAAAACTACCCAAAAACCACCCAAAACCGTCCAAAAATCGTTAAAAAATAAGTGGGGGTCGAAAATGGGCGAAATGGGGTGAAAATGGGGCTGATGCGCGCGAGAAACGCGTTCGGGAATTTTTTTTTTTTTTTTTTTTTAAATTTTTATATAAAATACCCTCAACCTAAAACACACTTTTTCTTCTCCAAAATAATTTTAAAAATATTTTAAAAATATTTTTAAAATACACTTTTTGCTCATCGAAAAGACAAGGAAAATCACTTCTGAGCTCCAATCTTTTTGCCTATAAGCCGGCATAGCTAAATTTCATCATCGGGTAATCCTGATCAAGGCTACTCGGGACTCGGTGTCTACAGTTGCCCCCAATTTTGGGGAGGCTAGTGCATGGGTGCCTAGATGAGCCAAAATTCAGGAAAAGGAAAGAAACGCGTACCTGAAGCGGCGATCTTCCTGCTTGATGGAGTTATGATGATAGCTGTTGCTGTCTTTTGGTTGTCGCTGGTAATACCGTGGGTGCGCTAACCTCTTGTGGGTGGCGCCGCTATCGTGCTAAACATTGTGAGTTGGTAATGCCGTGGTCGTGCTAACCTCTTGTGGGTAGTGCCGCCATCGTGCTAACCATTGTGAGTTGGTAATGCCGTGGTCGTGCTAACCTCTTATGGGTAGTGCCGCCATCGTGCTAACCGCTGTGAATTGGTAGTGCCATGGTCGTGCTAACCTCTTGTGGGTAGTGCCGCCATCGTGCTAACCGCTGTGAATTGGTAGTGTCGTGGTCGTGCTAACCTCTTGTGGGTAGTGCCGCCATCGTGCTAACCGCTGTGAATATATGTTGTGGTCGTGCTAACCTCTTGTGGGTAATGCCGCCAACATGCTAACCGCTGTGGATTTATTTTTTATTTTTTATTTTTTTTTGCTCCTTTAGATGTTTGGACTAGTGTCATCACTTGGCTTTTGTGGGTGTTTCCCGCCGATTTCTCCTGCAAGATTGTATGCATAGGAATATACAAGAAATCATGTGTGTATGTTATGGAATGCAAATGCTTGCAAAAATGTATAGATCGCGCCTTAGGTGATCCATGGTTTGCTGAACTTATAGCTTGTCTGCTGTACCATGCCCCCTGAATCCTGAGGATCGTCGACAAGCTTTTTGAAAGAGACGTCCGGTGTATATCCCTTGCCCCCTGGTCAATGATCATTTACTTGGGATTCTATTTCATGTTCTGTGTTGTGTGTTGTCTGACTGACAGAAGATCATCTTGAAATAATGCCGCCTTATCGCTCCAGGCATTGAATGTCATTGTTTTAAAGGTAGTGCGTCCCTTGTGGATTTTCGCACTAGCTTTTCTTTGCGGGAAATGCGTCCCTTATGGGATTTTCACACAACCCTTTGCCTAACTTTTGCCTGGAATGGACCCAACCCAATCCAGCGGCTTTTGTTTATTTTATTTTTTGTAGGGCAGACTGCCTGTTTCCAGGTTTTCACCCTGCCCTTTGGCCTAACTTTTGCTTAGAGAGCCAGTTACGGTTTTCATCTCTAACGGCCTTCTTTTTTTTTTTTTTTTATTTTAGAGAAGGTTATCACCAAAGCTTCTGTTAAGAGCAAATAGGACATATCTGATGAGCGATAATCATTAGATGAAAAATTGATATAACTCTTCTTGAGACATAACTGAAAGATCAATGAAAATATATTCTTTTATTCCTTGCAAAATTGTGTACATTTCTATATGATTTCATCATGCATGATTTTTCATTTGACAAGAATTCAAAAGCATGTGACTACACCTAATCTCGGAGTGGGTTTTGTCAGCATCAAACTCCTGTTATCAATCGGCCCTCTCGGGTTTTCTCGATTGAATATTTTCTCTTGGCCCTTAATTTTTGCCCAGGATGCCTTTTTTCGGTTTTCACCCTGACAGGGCGCCCAATTTTAGCAAGGCCGCCTTTTTTCGATTTTCGACCCGCGGGGCATTTATTCTCTTCTTTTTATTTTTTATCTTTAGCCATGGAACCTTTTTAGTCTATCGACATTGACCGGGTCTTTAAACTCATTCCCATCGCTGTCTGCCAAAATTGCTGCTCCTTTTGTTAGCAACTTTTTCAAAATGAATGGACCTTCCCAGGTTGGTCTGAATTTTCCTCGTATAACTGGCACTCCCGGCCTCATCATCTTAAAGACCAAATCCCCTTCTTTCAACGGGTGCTTTCGTACCTTCTTGCCAAAGGACCGAGCCAGCCTCTTTTGATAAACTTGGTTGTGGTAATAGGCTCGTAACCTGTCTTCATCCAACAGATTTAGCTGTGACAAACGTTGTTGTGCCCATTCTGCTTCAGGAATCTCAGCTTCCATGACTACCCTTAATGATTTCAGCTCAATTTCAACCGGCAGGACTGCTTCAGTTCCATATACCAGAGAGAATGGCGTTGCCCCTGTAGAGGTTCTGACTGTTGTTCTATAACCCCAAAGTGCGAAGGGTAGCTTTTCTGCCCAATCCTTGTAGTTCTGAACCATCTTGGCTAAAATTCTCTTCACATTCTTATTCGCCGCTTCAACTGCACCATTCGCTTGAGGACGGTAAGGAGAAGACTTATGATGTTGGATCCCATATTTCTGGAGCATCTGTTTAGTCTCTGCTAGGAATTGTACCCCATTATCAGATACAATGTGATGTGGGAGACCATATCTGCATATCAAATTCCGCTCGATGAATTTAGCCATATCCCTTGCATCAACCTTCTTGAAAGATTCAGCCTCAACCCACTTAGTGAAGTAGTCAATGGCAACTATGATGAATCTATGCCCATTAGAAGCAGTAGGATGGATTTCGCCTATGATGTCTATTCCCCATGCTGCAAATGGCCATGGAGATGTTAAGTTATGTAACTCTGAAACTGGCACATGCCTCAAATTCACGTACTGTTGGCATAACTGGCATTGCTTCACAAATTTTGAACAATCTGTATCCATTGTGAGCCAATAAAACCCTTGGCGCATGATCTTCTTTGTTAAGGCTAAGCCATTCATGTGAGCTCCACAAACCCCGGCATGAACTTCTTCCATAACTCTTCTAGCTTCTTTCTCTGCCAGACATCTTAACTGGATACCATCAGCTTGCCTTTTGTATAAAGTGCCATTAACACTGATGAATTGAGTGGATAACTTCCTGATCATTCTTTGATCCTTCTCAGTGGCTTCCTCTGGAAATACTGATCTCTCTAAATAATTCTGAATGTCATAATACCATGGATTTCCATCAGTGGCCTCAATGTCCATAACCTGTTCTGCTTCAAAACCAGGTCTTTCCGAACTATATATCAGCACGGGTTTCATCGCAACTCCTGTTGGGTTGTCCCACATAGACACTAAAGTTGCTAGAGCATCAGCTAACTGATTTTCGTCTCTGGGGATGAAGTGAAAAGTGCAAATCTCAAATTGGCTGCTCAACGCTCTCAAGTGCTTTACATAAGGCAGCAGCCTTTCTTCCTTGACTGACCACTCTCCTTTAATTTGATGAATTACCAAGGAGGAATCCCCAAATACTTCTGCGGTCTTTGCCCCCAGAGCAAGCAATGCTTCCAATCCAAAGATGCAAGCTTCATATTCTGCTTCATTATTGGTAGCCTTATACCTCAGCTTCTTAGCCAATGGTAACCTTTCACCATATGGGGTCGTAAGAATAACTCCTACGCCTGCTCCCTTATTATTGACTGCTCCATCAAAGGATAACTGCCACCCTTGCACTGCTATGGCCGTGACATCTTCATCTGGTAAGTTGTATTCAAACTGATCTCCCTCAATAGGATGCTCGGCTAAGAACTCCGCTACAGCTCTTCCCTTAATGGTTTCCCTGGTTATGTACTCAATGTCAAATTCCTGCAACAGCAGTAACCATCTTCCCATCTTCCCTAGTAAAGAGGGTGCTTCTTGGAGGTATCTCAGCGGATTATGTTTGGCCACCGTTTGTACCTTGAAGGAATGAAAGTAGTGTCGCAACTTCTTAGAAGCCCAGATAACTGCTAAACAAATCTTTTCTACCTCCACATATTTGGCTTCGTAAGGCAAGAACTTCTTGCTAAGATAGTAAACGGCAAACTCTACACCAAAATCGTCTTCCTGAGACATCATAGCACCCACTGAGTTATCTTCCATAGCCAGGTACAGGATTAATGGTTTGGCACGGCGTGGTGGTCTTAACACCGGAGGATTTAACAAATACCTCTTAATGGTGTCAAAGGCCAATTGGCAGTCATCGTTCCATAGCACCGGCTGATTCTTCCTAAGAAGCTTGAAAATAGGCTCACATACCGAAGCTAGCTTGGCAATAAATCGGCTGATGTACTGAAGCTTTCCTAGGAAACTTCTAACGTCCTTCTCCTTCTGGGGCACTGGCATCTCTCTTATGGCTTTGACTTTATCGGGATCTACCTCGATTCCCCTCTGGCTTACCACATGGCCTAACAACTTTCCTGATGTAACTCCAAAAATGCACTTCTTGGGATTGAGTCGCAGATCATACTTGCTAATCCTTTGAAAGAACTTTTCTAATGCCTCAAAGTGACCTTCCCTGGTAGCCGACTTAATCATCATGTCATCGACGTACACCTCCACTTCTTTGTGGATTAAGTCATTGAGAACCTTGGTCGCCATCCTCTGATAGGTTGCTCCTGCATTCTTTAACCCAAAAGGCATGACTCGGTAGGCATATGTCCCCCACTCGGTGATAAAGGCTGTCTTGATCCGGTCCACTATCTTGTTAAGAATTTGATTGTACCCTGCGTATCCATCCACAAAGCTATACATCATACAAGCAGCAGCACTATCTACTAGCACATCAATATGAGGAAGTGGAAAATCATCTTTAGGGCAAGCTTTGTTCAGGTCTCGATAGTCGACGCATACTCGAACCTTACCGTCTTTCTTAGCTACAGGAACCACATTAGCTAACCATGTTGGGTATTGAACCTCTATCAGGAACTTAGCCTCAATCTGCTTATGGATCTCCTCTTTCACTTTCTGTGCCCATTCTGGCCTAAGCCTCCGGAGTTTTTGCTTGACGGGTTTAAACTCTGGGTAAGTTGGGATGGCATGTTCGGCAACATCTCGATCTATTCCCGGCATATCCTCATAGGTCCAGGCAAAGACTTTTTTATATTTTTTTAATATTCTCTCAAATTTTATTCTCTCTTCAGGAGTTATGTCTGACGCTAGCAAAATTTCCTTTGGATTTTCCAAAGTTCTGAGATTAAATGCAGTTGTGCCAGTTGAATTAATATCAAAAATGAATGAATCATGCTTATGATCATGCGAAATGAAATCATCAGAAACATCACACAAGTAAGCAAAGTTGTTCATCTCATTAACATAATCAGAAACATTAACATTGTTCTCAAAGAGTTCTGGTATAAAAAGAGAATCTAAATGACTATCAACTTCAGTCGACGCCGATGCTGCAGCTGACTGTGCTTTGGCTTCTTGATTTGGTGAAATCTTGAGATCTTCAATCTTCGGCTCTGGCTCCACTATCTTCTCCTTCCCCTTAAGTCTGGTGGCTAACAGCTTATCAGTTACAATCTCTTCGGGCTCACCTCTGTCCCATATGCTGCATTGGGTCATAATCTCCTCATCCCAAAAGTTCTCTACAGCTTTAACAACTCCGATCTCCCAATCAAAGACATCGTTGAAAATTTCAAATCCAGGGATAATCTTCCCATCTACCCACTGCGGCTCTTCTTCTCCGGTGTAGGCACAAACCGATGATGATGGCACAAAGCTCTCCGAAATATGGGGAATCTTCCCTGACCCTTTCTTCTTACCATATTCTCCTTTGTAGCCCAACCCCTTTCGATCTTTCTGACCACGTGTAGTGATAGCATTCTGCAGCCCTTGTGACTCTTTTCCCAAACCAGCCCCTGGGAGGAAGTGCATCTTCTTCAACATATTCACCACTTGAGGGCTACCTTCTAGGTTTTGCTCTTCTCCGATCATCGATACATGAAAGCCACTGAATGGCTGATTAGAGATCTCCAAGGCAGACACTTGGTTCTCTCTTGCTGCTTTAATGGTCACTACTTCTCCTTCATGGGGTATCTTAATTATCTGGTGTAAGGTAGATGGTACTCCCCCTAACTTGTGAAACCACGGTCTACCAAGTAGAGCGGAAAGTTTGCTGGGATCGGCAGAACCACAAAATCCGTTTCTGTCTCAATGGGCCCTGTCTTTACCAAAGCTTTGAAAATTCCCGATGCTTGCCTCCTGGAGTTGTCGTAGGCAGTGATGGTCAGGTCAGATTTGCTTAACATACTCTCATCCATCCCAAAGGCCTGAAGTGCCACCAAAGGGCAGACATTTATCGATGACCCGTCATCAACCATGACACAAGCGGTGTGTTTACCATTGATCTGTGCCTTGATGTACAAAGGTCGGTTGTGGTTGCGACCCTCTGTTGGTAGGTCCGCATCAGAAAAAACCAACTTCTCCCCGGATCCCCCCTTTACAAGGTCTAACAGCTCAGATGGGGAGATTGTAGTTGCTACAGTTGATACACTCAATGCTTCAACTAACTTCTGTCTGTGAGAGGGAGACTGTCTCAAGAGATCCCAAATAGATATCTGAGCCGTGGTCTTTTTCAGTTGCTTCACTATTGAATTTTCTTCCAGCTCTTTCTCTGCGATTGCTTGTGCTGGGTCTTGCTGCTTCTCAACTTCTGGAATGACCCTCCCACTTCTTGTTATTGCTTCTACTCTTTCTTCTTCCTCTGAATCCCACGGATCCGTAAACTCTCCATTTTTCTCATCTCCATCATCTCCACTCTCACTAGTGGACCAACAGTCTATCGCTGCCATGGAAATCCCTTCTTCATTCACTGTAGGGCGAGTAATAGCGACATACTCATTTCCATATAGATCTTGCATCACGTACCACTCTGATAGGCTCGATCCAATCATAAAGACTGGAGGTGGCACCGTATTATAACCGGACTTCTTCTTGCTTTCTCTCTGCTCAGGATCGGTGATCTGCTTGTTGTCAATTAGATCTTGGACCCGATGTCTTAGCGTTATACACTCATCCGTCAAATGCCCGGTATGTTGGTGGAATGCGCAGTATTCATTCTCTTTGTGCCCTGGCTGTCCTTGGGCCTTGGCCGGCTTAGGTGATAGGGGCCGCAGTTTTCCTTCTTTTATTAGCCTCTTCAGCACCCATGATAAAGGCTTACCCAAGTTGGAGAAATACCTCTGACTTACGCCAGTTGCAGACACCTCGGCAGTCTTCCCAACTCTGTTACCACTGCTTGAACCTACTGGTTTGGCCGTCCCCTAATTGCTGTATCCCCTCCGGCCATAGGACTCACTATTTGCCCTCTTGGATAAATATTCTCCTTCCACTTCTATGGCAATGTCCTTCAAAGATTCCCAGTCTTTCAGTCCCTTCATTTTCAATCCATCTCTCAAGTAGGGGCTGGCATTTCGAATGAACAGCCGGATCTGATCAGAAGTGTCTGGTTTGCGTTTCATCTCCATAACCCGGTTTCTCCACCGAGTAAGGTACTCGTGGAAGGACTCCCCAGCCTTCTGTTGTAGCAACTCGAGATCTTTCAAAGTGACCTCCATCCGGGTACTGCAATCGTACTGCTTAAGGAACTCTTCGGTTAGCAAGTCCCAATCCTCCTTGGACCTCCTCTCAAGCCCATGGTACCAATCAATAGCAGCTCCTGTGAGACTCAAGCAGAAATATTCTATCTTCTGCTTTCTTGTTAAGGTCGTTCCCTTCATGACCAGCGAGTATTGCTTGATGTGTGCGGCAGGGTCAGAGGTTCCATCAAATTTGGGGATGTCCGGCATCTTAAAATTCTGGGGAATTAGGTCATCCCCATCCAGCTCTCGATCTTCTGGGTTCATTCCTTTTCCCACGGTCATCATCCTTGCCATGACCTCAAATCTCTCTTCCATTTTCCTCCACATTGCCTCATCCAGTTTTGGCAACTTTTCTTTAGCTACTGCATGCTCCTCATGCTCATCTCCCCCAAACTCAACTTCAGACCTGGGGCCTTCTCTGCGCTCAATGGGTGCAGGTACTCTTTGCTCAATAATAGGTGGGTCAACCACTGGTTGGTTAACCGCAGTAGGACGTTCTTCTCTAACAACCTCTTGTTCAGCTGGTACTAGGACAGGAATAGCAGCAGCTTGTTGCCCAGCTATAGTGGCAGCAAGATTGCCCATCATTGCAATCATTCGGGCTTCAAATTCCTCCATTCTCTTTCCTACCTCCTCAATGATTACTGCCCGGGTTGCATCAGACTCATTTGATGGATTAGCCATGCTTACTTCTGTTGATGATTCGAAAGAAAACCCCACACTATTTTCTGAGATTGAATCTGAACTCTGAGCTGACACTAACTCAGTTAACCCCAAAAGCGGCGTCCTTCTTAACCGTCCGTCGGGACCTCTAGACCACCCAGGAGAATCTATGATGGCTGAAATGCAAAAATTGTTAAGATGATGCATGATTAAAATGCAATGCATGCTCGTGCTGATGCAACATAGACAAACACATGCAAGCAGATAGATCTTTCCAACCTTGTATCTCCCACACACGTGGTAATGCGGTCTCTTTCCTAGGTGGGCTTGATCCATGGGTTAACGGGGAACCCAATGGACACGTATGGTGCGCGGTGAAAAACCGGCAGCATAACAGCTCCTATCTAATGTACATACGTATGGGTGTTTGGCAATTATGTATTTAAATAATTCAACTTAACCAAGATGGGCCCACCGGGGCATGAAAGCCTTTGATGAAGACCATTTAATTAAATTGGTTTCGTTTAATATATGATGGCCCATATAGCAAGCATAGTATTACGGTACATTTCACCTAGTGGAAGTATCTATTGCCATTACATGAGCTTTGGACAAGGGAGATGTTACTTTAAGGCTACCCAAGCATGATCCCTACCGACGGGTCTAGCTCATCACAAGCATAGCGACCGGTCGGGTCGTCATTTTGATATACCATTGAGGTACGTGGCTTGGGCTGGTGATTATCCTTAACACTTCCCCAAATTGAGTGAAAATGAGGTCGTGCTTCGGGAACGCACCGGGGCTTGAAAAGGGACCAAACTAACTTAATCTAAAGCTCTAATGAGATGATATGCAATTTTGAGATAAAGCGAATTTATGAATTAAATTTTAACCATAAATGTTAAACGAGGTATTTTCAAATTGAAATCTCGAACCATATTGTCCCCAGTGGAGTCGCCACTGTGACGCGCGCCGGATCCCGTGCACCGCCCTTTCGGACCGCCCGCACGTGGGCGATCGGGGCATTTGCGGGTCCGTTGACATCTTACGATAAATCGCAAGTGCGTCTATGTTGGGCAACAAGGAGGTATCATGGAGTCGCCACCCAATAGAACATTGGGAAAGTTTCTCTCGCCTCGGAGAGCCTAAGACTTGCGCATTTTATCCATATTGGGCCATGAGGCCTAGGATTAGCGCTAAAGCCTCGTGACCCAAGAAGTATTTTGGAGGATAACCTCTAAACTCTCGAGCCCAAAGACCAGAGCTGGGTCCGGGATTTCTCATCTATTTCTACCTCGATTAATTTATGATCAAATTTTAATTATCATTAATTCGCTCTCTCTCCACACGATGCAATTAATTGAAGGCGCATTTATTCATGTTAGGAAAACCATAAATTAGCAAGTAAAGCAATGAATTACAATAATACAAGGAGCGGAATACAACTCCCATTTAAAAGTGCAAACATACATAAAACCGGGGAATTTATTAATTATGAGGACTTTGGTCCCCGCATGCTCAATTAAAGAAAATATTTTGGATGTGGTAATTTTATTTGGGATGAAAACTAGGACATTGGTCCCATTTTATTATGAAAAATCTAGATTAATTTAGTAAGAAATATTTTTATGATCTTTATTTAGGTGCGCATAGGAAAACATTTTATTTAATGAATATATACAAGGAAATTAAAATAAAATGAAAATTAAAAATGTATAAAGAAAATACCAAACCCCGCAACTCCTCCTTCACGTGCATGGGTGCTCAAATGAGAATAAAACAATGATTTGCAACCAAAAATCAAATAGGAGAAATTGATGTTAGAAATTAACACAAGGAAATAATATGACATGAAGGATAATATATGCAATGAAAATATGACATGCATAAAAATAATCATGATGCAATTTAACATGCGTAAAGTGAGAAAATATCATGGCAAATGCAACTTGTTAATAATAATGATTAACATGCATGGAAAAATTAATGACAATCAATTTTATTACTCATAAAATGTGCATAAATATGTAACATAAGAATAATAAAATTTAACATGCATAATAAAGCTTAAAGTAATATCTATCATAAAGGCATAAGAAAATAAATTTGAACTTTAACATACATGCAAAATATGAACAATAACATTAATGATAATATTGATACTAGCACCTAATGATAACAATAAACAAGTCTAGTAAAAACTTTAATGATATTTAACACATGCAAACATAATAATAATCATGATATAACATAAAGAAATCAAGATATTGACAAACTAGATTAAACATGCATAATAACATGGACAAAAAAAATAATTTGACATGAAAATAATATAATAAATTTGAAAGAATTAACTTGTTAAATAAATAATTGAAGATAAAAAAAAAGAAAGAATATGGAGACTAAGAGAATTTACATGTTTAATATGTTAATTGGAAGCAAAAATAAATGAAATTAACAAGATAATTAATGAGTAAAACCAAGAATAATTACCCTCAAATTCAGTTTTGAAGAATTGAAGGTAGAAGTGTTGAATTCCTTGTCTCTTCCTTGTGAAAATGCTTGGAAAATAGCTTGGAAACTTGAAGAAAAACTCTAAAAACCAGTGTGTAAAGATTGATTTTTTTCTCTCTAAGTAAAAACCCAAAAATCCAGTTTTTTGCTCTCAAAATGTCTCTCAGTTCGTCCTCCTTTGTTTCTGAATTTTTTTTTAGTGTTTTTAATCATCAAAAACTACCCAAAAACCACCCAAAACCGTCCAAAAATCGTTAAAAAATAAGTGGGGGTCGAAAATGGGCGAAATGGGGCGAAAATGGGGCTGATGCGCGCGAGAAACGCGCACAGTGCGCGCTGCGCGCAAAGCACAGCCGTGCTTTTCGGGAAATTTTTTTTTATTTTTTTTTTAAAATTTTTATATAAAATACCCTCAACCTAAAACACACTTTTTCTTCTCCAAAATAATTTTAAAAATATTTTAAAAATATTTTTAAAATACACTTTTTGCTCATCGAAAAGACAAGGAAAATCACTTCTGAGCTCCAATCTTTTTGCCTATAAGCCGGCATAGCTAAATTTCATCATCGGGTAATCCTGATCAAGGCTACTCGGGACCCGGTGTCTACAGTATGACTGGCATGTCGGGTTCGTCAAGACTGCTGAAGACTTTTGGGATGAGGAAGTCATGGCTCAGGGTATCACTTGGGATAAGTGCGAGCTTGAGGAGGTCGTTACTGAGAAGATGGTAGCTGCCGGCCTGAAAGGAAAAGAGAAGATAGCAGACTTAGAGCTGAAAATGGGGGATTTGAAGATTTCTTCCGACATGCCTGAAGGGCCTCTGCCAGATCAGAAAGTTAGTGAGCTAGCTGCAACGGCATCAACCTCGGGAGTGGCGGAAGAAGACTCTAGCCTAGATTGTCTTTTTATTCCAGAACTCTTTTATGATGTAAATGATAACTATAATATTATCAATAAGATGAACAATTTCACTTATTTGTGCGATGCTTCTAATGATTTCAACATGCATGAACATGATCATATTCCATCAATTTTTGACATTGACTCCACCGGCACAACGCCTTTTAATCTTGGAACCTCGGAGAACCCGAGAGAAATTCTAATAGCATCAAATATAACTCCTGAGGAGAGAAAAAATTTTGAGAGAATAATAAGAAAACATGAAAAAGTCTTTGCCTGGACCTACGAGGACATGCCGGGGATTGACCGAGCTGTGGCGGAGCATGCCATCCCGACTTATCCAGATTGCAAGCCTGTGAAGCAGAAGTTGAGAAGGCTAAGACCAGAATGGGCTGACAAGGTTAAGGAGGAAATTCGACAGCAGATTGAAGCTAAGTTCCTTGTGGAAGTCCAGTATCCTACATGGCTGGCAAATGTGGTTCCTGTGGCTAAGAAGAACGGAAAGGTCAGGGTGTGTGTGGATTATCGAGATCTTAATAAAGCCTACCCTAAAGATGATTTTCCACTATCCCATATTGATGTATTGATAGACAGTGCCGCCAATTGCGCGATGTACAGTTTTGGGGACGGTTATGTGGCCTACAACCATATCCTGAACAAGATAGCTGACCGGGTTAAAACTGCCTTTATCACGGAGTGGGGCACCTATGCCTATCGGGTCATGCCTTTTTTCCTGAAGAATGCAGGGGCCACATACCAGAGGATGGCAACCAAGATCTTAAGTGACCTGATTCACAAAGAAGTGGAGGTGTATGTCGATGATATGATGGTCAAATCAGCTACCCGAGAGGGACACTTTGAAGCTCTAGAGAAGTTCTTCACCAGGATCGATAAGTATAATCTGCGACTTAATCCCAAGAAGTGCATTTTCGGGGTGACTTCAGGAAAGCTGTTGGGACATGTCGTCAGTCAAAGGGGGATAGAAATTGACCCCGACAAGGTGAAAGCTATCAGAGAGATGCCTGTACCACAAAAGGAGAAAGATGTAAGGAGTTTCTGGGCAAGCTGCAGTATGTTAGCCGGTTTATTGCCAAGCTCACTTCGATATGCGAGCCTGTTTTCAAGCTGCTTAGAAAGAATCAGCCTGTGGTCTGGAACGAGGACTGCCAGAGAGCTTTTGATAATATCAGGGAGTATCTATTAAATCCGCCAGTACTAAGGCCTCCACAACCTGTTAAACCGCTTATTCTGTATCTGGCCGTGGAAGACGGTTCAGTGGGCGCCATGATGGCTCAAGAGGATGAATTTGGGGTAGAGTTTGCGATTTATTACCTCAGCAAGAAGTTCCTGGCTTACGAAATAAAATATGCTGAAGTGGAGAAGATCTGCCTTGCAGTAATTTGGGCATCAAAGAAGCTGAGACATTACTTCCACTCATACAAGGTTCAGGCCGTAGCCAAGCAGAATCCTTTAAGATATTTGCAGGAGGCACCATCTTTGCTTGGAAAGATGGGGAGGTGGCTGCTCTTGCTACAAGAGTTTGATGTGTAATACATCACCCGCAAGACTATTAAGGGGCGAGCTGTAGCCGAATTTCTTGCTGAACATCCTATCCAAGGGGACACCCCCGAATTTGCCTTTCCTGACGAGAGCATAGGCACGATTTCTGTTCAAGGATGGCAGTTGCATTTTGACGGGGCAGTGAATAACAAAGGAGCCGGAGTCGGAATCATCCTGACGACCCCAGATAATGAGAAGCTTCCTCTTGCTAAGAAACTGAGATACAAGGCGACCAACAATGAAGCTGAGTATGAAGCGTGCACCTTCGGGGTTAGAAGCTTTAGCTGTGTTGGGGGCAAGAAGCGTAGAGGTATTTGGTGACTCGTCCTTGGTAATAAACCAGATCCGAGGTGAGTGGGCTGTTAAAGAGGAGCGACTGGTCCCCTATGTTCAATATCTGAAAGGGATGTGTGGGCAGTTTGAGACTTGCACCTTCCACTTTGTGCCCAGAGATGAGAACCGTCTGGCTGATGCGTTGGCAACCTTAGTGTCAATGTGGGATAACCCTGAAGGAGTGGCCATGAAACCGGTGCTAATTTCGAGCTCTGATAAGCCTAGTTTTGAAATCGAGCCAGTGATGGAGGTCGAGGCATCAGATGGCAAGCCATGGTACTTTGATATCATGAATTACTTGGAAAGCAATAGATTTCCAGAAGCAGCCACTGAAAAAGACCAGAGGATGATACGCAAGTTATCTACTCAGTTCATATCCTTGGAAGGGGTGTTGTACAAAAGACGGTCGGATGGGATTCAGCTCAGGTGCTTGAATGAAAGAGAAGCGCGCAAGATAATGGAGGAAACCCATGCAGGGGTCTGTGGGGCCCACATGAATGGTTTGACCTTGGCCAAGAAGATCATGAGACAAGGCTTTTATTGGCTTGCGATAGACACTGATTGTTCAAAGTATGTCAAACAATGTCAGTTGTGCTAACAATACGCAGATCTGAGACACCTGCCGGTATCAGAACTACATAACCTGACATCACCTTGGCCATTTGCTGCTTGGGGGATAGATATCATTGGAGAGATTCGCCTTACGGCGTCTAATGGGCACAAATACATCATAGTCACAATCGACTATTTCACCAAATGGGTCGAGGCGGAATCTTTCAAGAAAATTGACGCAAGGGACATGGCCAAATTCATAGAGAGGAATTTGATATGCAGATATGGCCTCCCTCATCACATAGTGTCTGATAATGGAGTGCAGTTCATGGGAGAAACCAGAAAACTTCTCGGGAAATATGGTGTTGAGCATCATAAATCCTCTCCCTACCGACCGCAAGCGAATAGAGCAGTAGAAGCCGCCAATAAGAATGTGAAGAAGATCTTGTCCAAGATGGTCCAAACCTACAGAGACTGGGCTGAAAAGTTACCCTTCATCCTGTGGGGATACAGAACAACGGTAAGATCATCTACAGGCACTATACCGTTTTCCCTGGTATACGGAATAGAAGCAGTATTGCCAGTAGAGATAGAACTCAAATCTCTAAGGGTGGTCATGGAAGCCCAAATCCCGGAAGCCGAATGGGCGCAGCAGAGGTTACAGCACTTGAACTTACTGGATGAGAGTAGGCTGAAAGCTTATTATCACAATCAGATTTACCATAAGAGACTGGCGAGAACTTTCGGAAAGAAAGTGAGGAAGCACCCGCTGAAAGAAGAGGACTTGGTGTTCAAGCAGATGAGGCCAGGGATACCAGACATCAGGGGGAAATTCAGAGCTACCTGGGAGGGGCCGTATATCCTTAAGAAGCTGTTGTCCAAAGGGGCTGCAATCTTATCAGATAGCGATGGGAACGAATTCAAAGAGCCGATCAATGTCGACAGACTCAAAAGGTTCCACGGCTAAAGACCAAAATAAAAAGAAGAGAATAAAATGCCCCGCAAGTCGAAAACCGAAAAAAGGCGGCTATGCTAAAATTGGGCGCCTCGACAGGGTGAAAACCGAAAAAAGGCATCCTGTGCAAAAATTAGAGGCATGAGAGAAAATGTCCAATCGTGAAAACCCGAGAGGGCCAATTGGTAACAGGAGTTGATGCTGTTAAAATTTAGTTTCATGCATTGATGGCGCGTAAGCAACTGATCATGTATGCTGAAATTATATGGGAATGTACACAAAACTCATGAAAAGGGATGAATATTATTCTTTTCACTTTTGTCATTTTCTAGTTCTGCATTAAAAAGAAATATAGCACCAAAAGAAATACACATTTAGGCTAGGCTAAGTCCTGCTGCTGCTCTCGCCGACCAGATGTTTGAGCCCTCGGGTCCTGTTATCAGAGGCTGGACTAAGGATCCACTTCTTGTACTCGTTAGTTGAAGATGCGGAATGATTACCGAACCTCGGGATAACGGTCTTCCTGGGTAGTCTACTCCACAGCTCATGATACCGAGAAGCAAACGCAGCCGAAAGATCTCCTCCTCGGAAGGACAGGGGAACCCTCACTATATCCTGGGTCATCCCGAGCTGCCGTGAACATCGAGAAGTGATGCAGAAGGTGACCTGACGGAGGTCGCAGAGGGGGACACAACCCGATGACCCGTCGATGACTACATGAGACAGCGGGAGCCAAGCTGATGTAAAACTGATATCGTCATCTGACAGCTCACCAAATCTGGTAATGCCTTCACCAGCCGTGGCACACCCATATAATCGCCGACGAGGCAAGAAATGGCTCGGTGAGTACTGCGGAGTGACTCGAGGGGGTGGCTCAGACAGCATCTTCAGTTTCGCTTGCAGCCAGATCTGAAAAAAAAAAAAAAAAAGCCGCTGGAGTAAGTAGGGTTTACTTCAGGCAAAAATAAGGCACAGGGTTGTGTGAAAATCCGAAAGGACGCACCTCCCGTTAAGAAAAGATAGTGTGAAAATCCATAAGGGACGCACTACCTTTAAAATAATGATGTACCTGGAGTAATAAGGGGCTGCCGGCAAAGGTTGTAGTGGACCCAGAGCTCACAGCGTCCAAACCTAGGATGGTTTCAGCTAGGACAAGTGGTAGGGGTGACAGGCCCAGATGAAAGTCGCTCAAGACTCCAAGCAGACGAAAGTCACCTGTCAAACCTCCTGGAACAACAGTAAGGAAGTTCACCATGCAGAATAGGAATGTGATACTTACCCGATAGGTGGGGATGTCGGTGAACTGATCCAGAGCCTCGATCAGTGGCTCCAGAGAAAAGGAGGAACTCAGAGGAATCAGCCGGATGGTCTCGGAGGGAGGTATGCCCAGAGCTAGGGCTACGTCCCGGGTCTGAAGCAGGCCGCAGCGGGGGACGCAAGGCAGAGCGCTAGGAGGGAACCGAGCTCCCAGAATGGAAGCCAATTCTTCAGATAGAGGGCACAGTTCCTGGTAGGTGAATTGGAAGACGTGAAATCGGGGGTTCCAGAAATGGGTCGTCGCCAGGAGGAGGTTCTGGTCGATTCTCACCCGGCACAGGTATTTCAGCCCAGCCAGAGAGGAGAGGGCGCCTTCTCCCCAAGTGTGTTTGTCGTCTAAGATACGGTACATCCTTTGGGCTAGAGGAGAAGACATTTTCGAGAAAGATAAAAGGCCCAAGGTGTTGGAAAATGAAGAGAAAAGAAGAGCAAAATTTTGTAAGATTTTATAGGGAAGGGTCACCGACGGCCTACCCGCCCCTCTACAGAGACGGTCTGCCCGCCTCTCTACGGAGACGGCCTGACCGCCTCTCCACAGGGACGGCCTGCCCGTTGGAAGTCCACCAGGCAGATGCATGGGTCATCATTGCATTCATCACGCGCATTAAATCGCATTCATTGCGCGACAGACGGCCAGCCCGTCGGTCACTTGTACAGACGCCCTGCCCGTCGGTCACAAAATTCTATATAAGGGCGAGTGACAGACGGCGCAAACGTTGCTGTCCCTTTCTTCTTCCTCTCTCAAGCGGTTTCTAAACGTTTTCTAGCGTTTTTTGAGTCTTTTCTTCTTATTTTTTCGCGATTTCTTCATTTTTTCGCATTATATACTCACCCGGTGCCCGGATATTTATATTTCTCCAGTTTCTACACTTCTCCGGATTACAAGTAAGTAAATAATTACTTTTTTTTATTTTTATTCAATTTATTTCTACATCCTTTCTTCTTTTAACTTTAAGAAGTTTTAGATGATTTTAGAATTTAGGGGGAATGCTGCCCATTTTTCTATATCGTTTTAGTGCAATTAAATCTGAACTTTTTCCATGATCACATAGAAGTAGAATTTTTCTATAATCTTGGTGCTTTAGAATTGCATCTTTTTAGCGCACCATTTTGTGCATAATTTGCTTTTGTTGCCTGAGGCCATTATTTTGAGTTGTTGGGGGCACACTCTTGCCGAGGTGCGCCCCATTTACATGCATTTAATATTGCTGGGGCCTGAGGCCTATTATCTTGCTTTTTCATGCAGCCCAAATTTTTATTATTTATTCTAGAATTGAATATTTATTTTCTTGCATGTATAATGCATGCCTTGGGACTTAGAAAGCCCATTCTTATTCACTTTAATTATCTCCATGAGGATTGCATGTTCCTTTTGCCATGATGCGTGCAAGGCATGTTAGGCTACTTCCTTAGACAGGATGTTTGCTATTGTTATTTGTCATTACCTTTCTCTTTTTTATCTCACGTTGGGCCGCCATTGCCCTGTTAAGGCCTAGATGGACCTTAGATTTTGGAAAATAAACCTGATAGTGCTTGTTTCACCAAGTTTTCGCCATCTGATTCCTTCCCTTTTGCAGGATGCCTCCCAGACGCAGAGCACCACAGGCCCAGCCCGAGCTTGTAGCTCCGGCTTGGATGGATGACGAGTCCGCTCAGAGGTACAGAGCGTTGGCTCAGGTAGAGTTTTGGGCCAGCCGTTTCGTATCTCGCCCTTTTCTAGAGGCCCTTGGGTTGGCCCCGGAGTTTGATCTGCTTGCCGAGGGGGCTGGTTGGACAGAGTTTCTCGAGCCCGCCTTCCAGACATTTCCAGAGGCTACCCGCCAGGTCTTGGCCACTCTCCGCTACACAGGCTTTCAGAGTGCGGATACCGACCCGGGGGTGGTACAGTTTTGGTTCGATGGCGACCATATCAGCATCACCAGGCAGAGGTTTGCTCAGGCCATGGGGCTCCCTACGGAGGAGGGGGTCGAGATCCCGCGGCGAGCGGTGAGACGCGCCCATTGGGCGGCCATTGCCATACCAGGAGTGTTGTACGATCACGATACAGCGAAGAGCACCGTACTGGTGTCTCAGGCACTCCGGTATTTGCACAGAGTGCTTTCCAGCTCGTACCTCGGTCGAGCTGGTAATCCAGGGTCGCTTAACGCGGCCGAGATCTGGAGCCTCTGGGCTATGGTGGCAGGCCAGCGTCTCAACATTAGCCACGAGATCTTGGCCAACCTGACCAGAGTTGGCAGAGGGTTGACACCGGTGGTGATGGTAGGGGGAGTCATCACTCGATTACTGTTGAGATTGGGGTTTAACCCCGAGAGGTTGAGAGGACCCTTGCCGGAGGGGATCCATGTAGACGCTGCAGCGGCAGTTCAGATGGGGATGATCTCCCCGATTTCTGGCCAGGCAGAGGCCTATAGGGTGTTGACTATCCACGAGACCCGGCAGATGTTCAGCCTTCCACCCTTGGGGGCAGATCCTGATCACCCAGAGCACCAGGAGGGGCAGCCTCCACAGCCAGAGCCCGAGCCACAGCCCCAGCCTCAGCCTCTGCAGTCGGAGCCTCTGCCTCCTCAGCCACAGACGGTGCCTCCACCACAGCAGCAGGAGCCACCTAGGACCCCCTCGGACTTCGATTTTGAGATCACGATGGACGATCTCTTCGCCTCTTCACCAGCATCCAGGGCCCCGACTCCAGCCAGAGGCCCTTGGGTTGGCCCCGGAGTTTGATCTGCTTGCCGAGGGGGCTGGTTGGACAGAGTTTCTCGAGCCCGCCTTCCAGACATTTCCAGAGGCTACCCGCCAGGTCTTGGCCACTCTCCGCTACACAGGCTTTCAGAGTGCGGATACCGACCCGGGGGTGGTACAGTTTTGGTTCGATGGCGACCATATCAGCATCACCAGGCAGAGGTTTGCTCAGGCCATGGGGCTCCCTACGGAGGAGGGGGTCGAGATCCCGCGGCGAGCGGTGAGACGCGCCCATTGGGCGGCCATTGCCATACCAGGAGTGCTGTACGATCACGATACAGCGAAGAGCACCGTACTGGTGTCTCAGGCACTCCGGTATTTGCACAGAGTGCTTTCCAGCTCGTACCTCGGTCGAGCTGGTAATCCAGGGTCGCTTAACGCGGCCGAGATCTGGAGCCTCTGGGCTATGGTGGCAGGCCAGCGTCTCAACATTAGCCACGAGATCTTGGCCAACCTGACCAGAGTTGGCAGAGGGTTGACACCGGTGGTGATGGTAGGGGGAGTCATCACTCGATTACTGTTGAGATTGGGGTTTAACCCCGAGAGGTTGAGAGGACCCTTGCCGGAGGGGATCCATGTAGACGCTGCAGCGGCAGTTCAGATGGGGATGATCTCCCCGATTTCTGGCCAGGCAGAGGCCTATAGGGTGTTGACTATCCACGAGACCCGGCAGATGTTCAGCCTTCCACCCTTGGGGGCAGATCCTGATCACCCAGAGCACCAGGAGGGGCAGCCTCCACAGCCAGAGCCCGAGCCACAGCCCCAGCCTCAGCCTCTGCAGTCGGAGCCTCTGCCTCCTCAGCCACAGACGGTGCCTCCACCACAGCAGCAGGAGCCACCTAGGACCCCCTCGGACTTCGATTTTGAGATCACGATGGACGATCTCTTCGCCTCTTCACCAGCATCCAGGGCCCCGACTCCAGCCCCATCACCGAGTGCCAGGGTACATAGGCCTGCCCGCGAGCCCTCCAAGAGATACCATCCGTACTCCCGGGGCGATCCAGGAGCATCCACTTCTTCGGCACCACCACCAGAGCCAGCACCACAGCAGCCAGCTCAGCCGGACTACTTTCAGCTCCTCTCTTCTATGTTTATGGCCTTTGAGCGGCAACAGGATGAGAGGGATAGGGCCATTCACGAGAGGTTGGATCGCCAGCAGGCTGCTATTCAGGAGCAGTCTCAGTCGGTGGAGCGCCTATCCCGAGAGCAGGCGGGCTACATTGAGCATACAGCGAGGGAGCAGACTCGGGCCATGGATGCCTTTAGAGATGAGCAGACTTGAGTTCTGGAGGCCTTCAGAGGAGAGCAGATGAGGCTGGTTGAGCAGATTGCTCAGGGACAGAGGGAGTTGAGGCAGCAGCTCGCTCATGATGTGAGGACGTCACAGGACCAGGCGTCTCAGAGGGTCGATATGACCCTTCAGATGATTGATGAGTCACTTGACTCTCTGAGATCCCGCGTCCAGGCGATGGAGGGGATTCTCCCCCCTCTTTCTCAGACCATGAGGGAGTTTAGGGAGCAGAGCCTAGAGCATAGGAGGACGGCCGCCGCTGAGTAGACCACTCAGCTGAGCCAAGCCTTCAAGAAGTTGGGGGACAAGATCTCTGAGACCTTAGGGTTTTTGGGCACCTGTACCCAGCTCTTCTTGGATGGCTATGCTCAGGTTCAGTTCAGGCGAGCCCATGATCACGAGGCAGGACCCTCTACAGCTCCGCCACCACCTCCGGCCCGTCCACCTCCGCCAGGGACCGTGCATATATCGGACGATGAGGATCCCGATGAGCCCTCAGACTACACACCTCTCTGAGCTTCAGGGAGTTATTTTTGTATCTCTCGTATATTTTATATTTTGTATCTACACTGTACAAAAATGACATTTCTAGTGGAAAACCTTTGCTTCATTATTTGCATGTTTTTTTCGATTAATTGCTTAAATAACATCACAGAAAGTGTACATTCTCATATTTACTTATGTGTCGATAAAAATGACAATGAAGAAATAATACGAAACAAACAACAAAAGAATGATAATCAATAACATCTCAATAAGAAAAAATGAGCAAAAGGTGAAACATAGCGTAGCAAATAAAGCAAGATCATGCTATCAATAGACAGGTCAAAAGACGGCCACTCAAACATGAATTAACAAAATCTTTTATCTCACAGGTACAGAGAAATACCGATCTGAACACAGACATCGATTAAAAAAGATCTCCTTTGAAACAAGGAAACCAACGGAGTTTCCACACTCCAAGATCGAAGCTGTAGTCAGAGAGTACTGCACTTCACCAGATCGAGATTGTAGCCAGAGAGTGCTGCATCTCACCAATCAAAGCTGTGGTCAGAGAGTGCCGCACTTCACCAGATCGAGGTTGTAGCCAGAGAGCGCTACATCTCACAGATCGAAGCTGCAGTTGAAGAAACAATGCTCTTCACCAGATCGAGGTTGTAGCCAGAGAGTGCTGCATCTCACCCATCGAAGCTGCGGTTAGAGAAACACTGCACTTCACAAGATCGAGGTTGTAGCCAAAGAGTGCTGCATCTCACAAATCGGAGCTGTGGTCAGAGCACCGCACTTTACCAGATCGAGGCCGTGGCCAAAGCCTGCTGCACCTCACCAAATACCTACAGGTCGAGAGAAGACTGAGGAGAGTATTTTCGCATCGTCGAGCGGATCGAGACAAGGTCTACCCGGCAAAAGGCACGGAGGGTGAAAAGCCGTCGCAGGTACACTTCCTTTCCAACCTTTCTCTGAGTTTTGGCTTATCTAGGCGCTCGTGCACTAGTTTCCCCAAAACTGGGGGCAACTGTAAGCACCGTGTCCCGGAGCGGTCCGGATCAGAGGTTACCCTATGATGAAATCAATGTTCGAGCCTGTACGGGAGGCTGCATTGGGAGGTTTTAGTCCCGCGTTCCATGAGAAATGAGGTTTTTCTGCAATCCCTGGGCAGAGGGGGAGAAAACGGAAGTTTTTTGAGTCAAAAAGGCTTTCTTGTCCTCCACAGACGGCCAGCCCGTCTGTGGAGGCAGCCCGTCGCTTCGAGTCACCGACGGCTCAGGGTATTTTTCGACGCCCGTCGGAAAGTCACCGCCCCTATCAGGAGCCGCCTGGTTTCCCAGAGCACGCAACCGTTCTGACGCCCGTCGGTGGATGTGGCAGGGCCGTCGGAAGTGTCCTTGTGTCAGTAGGATTCTTCCGATGCCCGCCCCCATACACCGACGCCCGTCGGTCGTGTCTGGCTATATAAGGTCCGGATTTCTATTTCAAAAGGGTTGGAAAATTTTTCAGAAGAGGAAACTCTGCCAAAATTCAAGCACATTTTCTCTCTCTTCCAAAAACACCTTTTTCTAAAGAACTTTATTGAATCAAGGATCAAATCAATCGAAAGAACTAAAAGATAATTAGTTTTCTTTAGATTTTGACTCCAAAGTCGATTTTCTGAAGGATTAAAGGTGAAATATCTCATTTTCTCCCTCTAATCTTTCACTGTTGTTTTCTCGTGGAACGCGCGGGGATCTAACCGACACCAAAATCTTACCCAAAGAGACTATCTGAGGGTAAATATTCCGGATTCTCTCTCCATTTTCATCTCATATTTAATTCATATATTTATTCAGTTATTCATTCTGTGAAATTTTTGAATACCTGTCATTACTTTCCTTCATTCTGACTCCCTCATCTCCTTCTTGGATAAAACTTGCTTTTTGATCTCGAAAGGACTTTTTTCCTTTCTGTTTTCCGGAGACAGAGGTGACCGACGGGTCATCTTCATGACCGATGCCCGTCGGTCACCCACCTACAGACGCCCTTTTTGAGTGACAAACGGGCATATCGAATAACCGAACCGACGCCCGTCGGTCAACCAGGAAAGGCCGTCGGTGGGTTCTGCCTCCATTTATTTTAATCATTTTTCATCTCTATCCAGTCTCTTTGATTTCTTATGTGTTAATTTTATGTACATTAACATCTCCTAACTTTCTGTGAGTGTATATGGGATCTCTTGGATAATCCCGAGCTTGAGCGGCTGCCTACCATGCGTGGGGGATTTCGTCCGGTTTAGTTTTCTTAAACCTCTTGATTTATTTTTCTCGCCTATTCATTCATTGATTATTTTATGTATATGAATAAGCTCTTTCATCCCGTTGAATGTAAAAATAGATCAACGATTTGTACTCAAATAAAAGTGAGTTTTGTATAAAATGCAAAAGGGTCCAATGCCCTGTTTTTATCCAATAAAGATCATCACAAATTGAATATCACATTTTTGATAATGATGTATGCGAGGACCAAAGTCCTCAAGAATAAGCAATACCCCGATTTATGTATGCCTTGCACCTTTACAAAAGGGAGTTGTATTCCGCTCCTTGTATTATTGTAATTTATTGCTCTATCATCTATCTGATCATTTATCGCTTTCAAAATGTGAATAAATGCGCTTTTCAATTAAACTGCATAGTGTGGAGAGAGAGCGAACTAATGAGTTTAAAATTTGATCATAAACTAATTGAGGTAGAAATAGATGAGAAATCCCGGACCCAGCTCTGGTCTTTGGGCTCGAGAGGTTAGAGGTTATCCTCCAAAATACTTCTTGGGTCACGAGGCTTTAGCGCTAATCCTAGGCCTCATGGCTCAATATGGATAAAATGCGCAAGTCTTAGGCTCTCCGAGGCGAGAGTAACTTTCCCAATGTTCTATTGGATGGCGACTCCATGATACCTCCTTGTTGCCCAACATAGACGCACTTGCGATTCATCGCGAGATATCAACGGACCCGCAAATGCCCCGACCGCCCACGTGCGGGCGGTCTGAACGGGCGGCGCATCGGGATCCGGCGCACGAGGCTTTAGCGCTAATCCTAGGCCTCATGGCTCAATATGGATAAAATGCGCAAGTCTTAGGCTCTCCGAGGCGAGAGTAACTTTCCCAATGTTCTATTGGGTGGCGACTCCATGATACCTCCTTGTTGCCCAACATAGACGCACTTGCGATTCATCGCGAGATGTCAACGGACCCGCAAATGCCCCGACCGCCCACGTGCGGGCGGTCTGAACGGGCGGCACATCGGGATCCGGCGCGCGTCACAGTAACAACCCAAAATAGGCCTAGTCGAAATCTGCGTGGTAAGTCGGAATATTTAGAGCATATCAGTAATTTTAGCAAAAGAAAATTTGGATAATAAGGACTTTATTGCAAGGAATTAATTAGTTAAGTTGAGTGGAGGAAATTATATGGTGTACATGTGATGTATAAATGTAGGGTACTTTTGGTTGTGGCATAATCTAGTAGTATTGGTGCATGGTAACTTTGATGTAAAAGTGTTTTAATGGAGATTATATGGTGTGAGTCTAGTTTGGTGCCTTGGACATTAGTCAAAGATGAGAGTAAAAAGGGCCAATAGTAAAGTGACATGTGTGTGGGTTGTTGGGAGCATTGAATGAAGATTTGAAAGGAGAAGAGAGAGGGGAGGAAGGAGTGGTAGCTTCCCGTGGAAGCCACTTAGTTTTGCCCTCTTCCTTCTCACGCTCTATCTCTCACTCTCTCATCTCCATTTTTCTGCTCTCTCCTCCTTTCATGTGGGTGTTCCTCAAGCTTTAAGCTAGGGTTTTGGATTTGGAGGTTCTAAAAGGTAAGTGGCTGTATTATTTTGGTTTGGGATCTTCTTCTCCATCATCTTCTTCTTCATTTGGTTTTGTAATGGTGTTATGGTTTTGTTTTGCATGGGTTAACTTGGTTTTATTTTGATTTGATGATGGAAGAAGCTGAAGAAAAGAGAAAGGATAAAGGAAAAGGAAAGTTAGTGGATTAAAGTCAGTGGAAGTTGAGCTCCATTTCAGGTTTGGGAGTTTATTTGAAGTATATTTTCCATCTTATCTGGATCCTGTTCTTGAGTAAATGTTAATGTTATTTGAGTGTTGGTGGTATACGTAAATGCATGAGTAAAATGACTTTGTGATATGATTTATGGTGATAGAGTTTTGATGGTTTGCATGTGAAATTTTGAGATTAAGTACATGAGTATGAGCTGGAAAATTCTGGGTTTGAACCTCTGTAAATGCTATTTTGATGTGAAATGATATTGGTTGATTTGTGTTATTATGGTTGTAAATGTGCTTTGGAGGCCAAAAAGGTATGCTTTTATATGTTTTAGCGTGAAAAATGGGTTTGGGTATAATTGGGTATTGATTTTTACTTCAATTTCTGTTTTTACGTTTCTAGAGGTCGAAGAGAATCGATTCTATCACGAGCACGACGTAATCGCGAGCGTGATAGAACCGGCTCTTCTCCTTCTCGCGGTGGTTTCCGCTCGGCAGACATGGAGAAGGTTGTGAGAGGACTGTCACGAGTCGTGATTGAGGATCACGACTCGTGACCCTCTTCTCTTGGAAGTCACGAGTCGTGAGGGAGAATCACAACTCGTGACCTCCTTTCCTGCAGAGCGTGGGCATCAGGAGTCGTGAGGAAGGATCACGACTCGTGACCGTCCCTTCTTCTTCTTGCATTGCGGGAGGCGCTAGCATCACGAGTCGCAATAGCTTGTGCAACTCGTGACCGGCCTCTCTTCCCCCTCACTGTCGCGAGCGCGATAGTGAGGCTCTCTTGCCCTGTTTTGAAAAAGAGTTCAAAAGCTTCTTTTACATGGGTTTTCATTACATGACACATGATTTGTCTTATATGGCCCATTATTTGGCAAATTATAAGATCTTAATTAAATTTGTACATGATTTATATGTCTTTATCTTGATTAAATACACATGTATACATGGAGTTGTATAATTATACTTGGTTGATTCTCTATTATACGAATATTATTTTAGAACATGATTGAGTTGTTATCTGAGCTTGATAGTCATAGTAGTGGATAGATAAGCGCTTATCCAGGGTTAGAGTGTGAGTGCAGCTGCTATATGTTATTTCTTACATGCGGGCCCCGTTTGGGTCATATAAGATGTTTGAGGCCTCGGTCTCCGGTATACCTTCGGGTATACATGATTATAAAATGTTTTGAGACTCATGTCTCTATATGCTTGAGATACTGTGTCTTATCAGTATCATTTGTACCTGTATCCACTAGTTAGCGAATAATCAGGCTATTACTTGAATTAGTACATGCGATTGTTATATGAAGCTAATAGTTATATGAAATGAATATATGTTACATGTATGTGAATATGAGTTATGACATGTTGAGATGTAACACGTGTATTCGAATTTGAATGGTTTATTCTCCCAATATACTTGAGTTGATGAACAATTGTTATATGCATGAGTAGTATATGTTTTTATGCTTTGTTATTATTAAGTTTATATATATGTTATAGCGATTATATGTACATGCATGTGTTGTTCCTCCCCACTAAGCGTTATCGCTTAGCACGGGCTCTTTTCCCGTGTAGGTGGCAGGTTCTTTTTGGGAGTCGGACATCTGCAGGTCGGCCACTAGAAGTCTAAAATTGGAGTTATTTTGTCTTCCGCTGTATTTTTGTATTTGGAGTATGATTTTGGAAATGTAATTTTTGTAAAGGATTATTTTGTATATGTATTTATTTATAAATCCCTTTTTGTAAAATGATATGACAATATTACTATATGTATATGGATTTGTTATCTTTTGATTAATTGTACTTGTTTTCTTAACATGTCTTGAGTATATGTTTGCGTTTAAGTGAGTTGTGCGCGTGACGCCCCGGCATCCTTCCAATGGGGGTATCGGGGGGTTACACTTTGTTCAGGTCCCGATAGTCCACACATACTCGAACCTTTCCATCCTTTTTGGCTATGAACTACATTAGCCAACCATGTCGAGTATTGAACCTCTATTAGGAACTTAGCCTTAATCTGCTTATGGATCTCTTCTTTCACCTTTTGCACCCATTTTGGTCTAAGTCTTCTGAGCTTTTTCTTGACTGGTTTACTCCCTGGGTTGGTTGGGATGGTATGTTCAGCGACATCTCGATCAATCCCCGGCATGTCCTCGTAGGTCCAGGCAAAGACTTTTTCATATTTTTTCAAAATTCTCTCAAATTTTAACCTCTCATCATGAGTTATATCTGATGCTATCAAAATTTCCTTTGGGTTCTCCAAAGTTCTAAGATTAAATGCAGTTTGTACTAGTTGAGTTAATGTAAAAAATGAATGCATCATGTTTATGATCATGAGAAATGAAATCATCAGAAACATCACACAAGTAAGCAAAGTTATTCATCTCATTAATATAATCAGAAACATTAACATTGCCATTACTGAAAAGTTCTGGCATAAAAAGGTTATCTAAATAACTATTGCCTTCATTCTCTGTCGACGACGATGCTGCAGCCGACTATGCCTTGGCTTCTTGGCTTTGTGGAGGCTTTTCAACTACCTCTGGTGAAATCTTTAGATCTTCAATCTTTAAATCTGGCTCTACCATCTTCTCTTTTCCCTTCAACTTGGTGGCTAACATCTTATCGATGATAATCTCCTCGGGCCCATCCCTGTCCCAAACACTACACTGAGTTATAATCTCTTCGTCTTAGAAGCCCTCTGCAGATTTGATAACTCTAACATCCCAGTCAAAGACATCATTAAAGATTTCAAAACCTGGAATGATCTTTCCATCCACCCACTGATGCTCTTCTTCTCCAGTATAGGTACAGACTGAGGATGCTGGAATAAAACTCTCTGAAATATGGGGGATATTCTCTAACATCTTCTTCTTGCCATGCTCTCCTTTGTATGCCAAACCCTTTCGATCTTTTTGGCCTTGTGTCGTGATAGCAGATTGTAGCCCTTGTGAGTTTTTACCCAAACTTGCTCCTGGGAGAAAGTGCATCTTCTTTATCATATTCATGACCTGAGGGCTAGATACTGAACCTTGCTCTTCTCCTATCACCGATATGTGAAAGCCACTAAATGGCTGGTTAGAAATCCCTAAGGCAGATACTTGGTTTTCTCTCACTGCTTTAATGCTTACCACCTCTCCTTTATGAGGTATCTTGATCACCTGGTGTAGGGTATACGACACTCCTCCCAATTTATGGAACCATGGCCTTCCAAGTAGAGCTGAGAAATTTTCTAAGATAAGTAAGACCATAAATTCTGTCTCCGTCTCAATAGGCCCAGTCTTAACGAGAGCTCTAAATGTTCCTGACGCTTGTCTTCAAGAATTGTCATAGGCTGTGATGGTTAAATCAGACTTGCTTAGTATGTTTTCATCTAGCCTAAAAGCCTAAAGTGCCACTAAAGGGCAAACATTTGTGGATGAGCCATCATCAACCATGACACAAGCGGTGTGCTTGCCATTAATTTGTGCCTTGATGTATAGCGGTCGGTTGTGATTGCAACCCTCAGCTGGTAGGTCAGCATCAGAAAACACCAATCTCTCTCCCGATCCCCCTTTAACAAGATCTAGCATCTCGGATGGAGATATCATGGTGGCCACGGTAGACTCACTTAAAGCCTTAACCAACTTCTGTCTGTGGGAAGGGGACTGTCTTAAAAGGTCCCAAATAGATATCTGAGCCGTGGTCTTTTTCAACTACTTTACTATGGGATTTTCTTCCGGCTCCTTCTCTACAGGTGCTTGCACTGAGTCCTGTGACTTCTCAACTTCTAGGACCACTCTCCCACTTCTTGTTACTGCTCTAACCCTCTCCTCTTCATCTGAATCCCACGGATCCATGAACTTTCCATCTTTCTCCTCTTCATCTTCTTCTCCACTCTCACTAGTGGACCAACAGTCTATCACCGCCACGGGCATCCCTTTTTCACTTACCTCAGGGAGAGTGATAGCGACGTAATCATTTCCATATAAATCCTGCAAGACATACCATTCAGGTAGACTTGACCCAATCATAAAGACAGGTGGTGGCATAGCATTGTAGTTCGACTTCTTCTTGCTCTCTCTCCATTCAGGATCAGTGATCTGTTTACTATCGATCAGATCCTGAATCTGGTGCCTTAGCCTTAGGCAATTATCTGTCAGATGCCCAGTATGTTGGTGAAAGGCACATTATTCGTTCTCTTTATGCCCCGATTCCCCTTGGGTCCTAGCCGGCCTGGGTGGCAAGGGTTGTAGCTTCCCCTCTTTTATCAATCTCTTTAATATCCATGACAAAGTCCTGCCCAAATTTGAGAAGTACCTCTGATTCACTCCTGTTGCCGACACCTCAACTGTCTTCCCACTTCTGTTACCACTGCTGGAACTAGCTGACTTGGTTACCCCTTGATTAATATAGCCCTTCTTGGCATAAGCCTCACTACTTGCCCTCCTGGCCATATATTCTCCCTCTACCTCTATAGTAATATCCTTTAAAGACTCCCAATCTTTCAGCCCCTTCATTTTCAGTCCATCTCTCAGGTATGGGTTGGCATTCTGAATGAATAATCGGATCTGATCAGAAGTGTCAGGCTTGTGCTTCATCTCCATAACTCGGTTCCTCCACCGAGTGAGGTACTCATGAAAAGACTCTCCAGCCTTCTACGATAGTAGCTCTAAATCTTTTAACGTGACCTCCATCTGGGTACTGCAATCATATTACTTTAGGAACTCTTCGGTCAATAAGTCCCAGTCTTCCTTGGACCTTTTGTCCAGCCCATGGTACCAGTCAACAGTAGCCCCCGTGAGGCTCAGGAAAAAGTATTCTATCTTTTGCTTCCTAGTCAGAGTCGTTCCCTTCATGACCAGTGAAAACTTCTTGATGTGCGTAGCAGGATCAGAAGTGCCATCAAACTTGGGAATGTCAGGCATCTTGAAGTTCTGAGGGATAAGATCATCACCATCTAGCTCCTGATCCTTAGGGCTCATTCCCCTTCCTACTGTCAACATATTCGTCATGGCTTTAGTCTTCTCCTCCATCTTCCTCCACATTGTATCCTCTAGCTACTTCCCCTTTGCGACCATCTGTTCCTCTTGGTCCTCCCATAAGTCAACCTCAGATTTAGGGCCTTCTCTACGCTCTAAAGGCACTGGCGCTCTTGGCTCAATAGCAGGTGGGCCAACTACCGCTGAGGGATCCTCTCTTACAGCCCCTTGTTCATCTTGCCCCCTAATTAGAGCAGCAACTTGTGGCTCAACAAGTGGGGCTAGGGTAATAGCCAGGTTGCCCATCATCGCCATCATTCTAGCCTCAAACTCTTCCATTTTCCTCCCTACCTCTTCAGCAATTATTGCCCGGGTTGCATCAGACCCACTTGATTGGTTAGTCATACGTGGCTCAGCTGATGATTTGGAAGACAATATCTCACTAAACCTTCTAAATTTTCATGAAATTAGACAAGGATTTCCTCAAAATTCTAAATGACATATCTGTCAAGCATTTAATCATTCATTTCGGATTGAAGTTTTAAGACTTTATCTATTCTAATATTCTCGTTCATGGAAATATAACAAAAACAGGATATTCTATGTACAAACACAAAAATCGTCCTCATTGCCAACAAAAATACATGATCCAGTTATGAAGTTATCAAATAAAAGGAATAAACCTTAAAGATTCACAAGAAAGTCTTTAAACTTAACAAAATCGGCAGTGGATTACGGAAACATACCTTTTTTATCCATTTAGCTTCACTGGAAACCATCTGATGGTAGAAAACTAGATCGTACGTTCACCTTCCTCTTCCTTTTGCTGTTTAATCTCGCCAAAAACCTCAACAAAGATGATAATTTTAACATTAAAAACACTAATACAGGAGTAGAACAACTTTTAAACACTTAGATTTATTCGAGTTTTACGTGAATCTAACTTACCTCACACAACTAGAAGCAACCGGAGTTGTTAGCTGCCTTATACACCGTCGGCGATAAGGAGCAACGGGACCAGTGTTGGGGGATTGGGGAAAATTGGGGATTCTGGGATTTTAGGTCTCTCGCCATCAGAGCTCGCCAGAAAATGCAGAGGAAGCTTCGGGTCTCCTCCTCCTCTCCTGGATCAACAACGCCACGACGAGGGAGAGATGGGCGTGATCGGCAATGGCGAGGAGCCAGCCGCTCGCCGTTGACCGTCGCCTCACTTCGTTGCCTCCACCGTCACGCTCTCCCTCTCTCTCTCTTTCTCCCCCTCTTTCCCCGATCTCCCCTGTTCGTGTCCCTCCCTTTGTTTTCTTTTTGTGTCTCAATATACCCAATAATTCAAGCTAAATCTCACTTGTCCAGATAATTCTAGACCCATAGAAATTATCACATGTTATAATTACTTTTATTTGCCCATTTACATGTAAACATACATATATATTTATATATATATGCTTGTCTAAAATTTATTTGAATAATTAAATTATGTAGTTTTAAAGAAAATTCCACCTTTTATGCATCAAAAATTATCCTTCGATAAAATTTTGACCTATCAAAGCACTGTTCACAACGTCAGAATTTTCAGGGCGTTACATGTAGCCCCCTGTAATAGCCAAATTGGATCGTTAAAAATAACGTTTAGGCTTTTGTTTTTCAATTTAAAGTTTAGGGTGTATTTTCGTAATTTTATTAATTTTTTAATATAAATTGTTGTTTACCCTACTTTTGAAAGGGGACTTTGAATTTTGAATAAAATATATTTTTTATTATACTTGCGCTGCATCACATAATTTCTTTGACATATATTAGCATTACAACCAACTGTTACGAAAAAATATTATTATCATTAATTGATTGTAGTGGTGACGAAATTGTATTTCGTCATAATATATTCCTTTTTGTAACATATTTATTTATCATAAATAACATTATTGTGATGAAATAATTTTATCGTCAATAATTCATTAAATTGTGATAAAAATAATTAATGTCACAAAAATATTAAGTATTTCATGACGAATTTATATGTCGCAAATAGTAATTTTTTCCGTTATATTTTTTCCCTCCAAAAGAAAAAGGTTGAAAATTTTTCCTTCATATCAAAGGTGACGAAATTGTACCTCGTCACAGTATATTCATTTTTTGTGATATATTTATTTGTCATAAATATAATAATATTTTATGCCGATATGCTATTTGTGATGAAATTATTTTATTATTACTAATTTATTTAATTATGACAAAAATAATTCGTCATGAAAAATAAATTTTTTGTGACGATTTTATACGTTGCAATAAGTTATTATTTTGTCATTATATTTTTTTCCCTCCAAAAAAATGGTGGGAAATTATCTCTCCTAAAGAAACCATGACGAAATATATCTTTTTGTCACAAAATTAATCTTTTAGTGACGATAATTAAAACATAAAATGATGCAAGATAATTTCGTCACAGTAATAAATAGTATGGTGATGTTTTAAAAAATTCGTCGTTGTAAGTTATAATTAGTGACAAAATTTTATGCGTCATTAAAAAATTTTTCACAAAAAGTCAAATTTCTTGTAATGATAAGCCTCACTGCTTGCCCTTCTGGCCATATATTCACCATCTGCCTCTATAGTGATGTCCTTTAAAGACTCCCAGTTCATCAACCCTTTCATTTTTAGTCCATCTCTAAGGTAAGGGCTAGCATTTCGAATGAACAATCGAATCTGATAAGGAGTATCAGGTTTGCGCTTCATCTCCATAACTCGGTTCCTCCACCGAGTGAGGTACTCATGAAAAGACTCCCCAGCCTTCTGCTGCAGCAGCTCTAAATCCTTTAATATGACCTCCATCCTCGTACTGCAATCATATTACTTTAGGAATTCTTCAGTCAACAAGTCCCAATCTTCTTTGGACCTTCTGTCCAACCTGTGGTACCGGTCAATGGCATCCCCTATAAGACTCAGGCAAAAGTACTCTATCTTCTGCTTCCTTATCAGAGTTGTTCCCTTCATGACCAGTGAATACTGCTTGATGTGTGCGGTAGGGTCAAAAGCGCCATCAAACTTGGGGATATCGGGCAACTTGAAGTTCTGAGGGATCAGATCATCACTATCCAGCTCCAGATCCTCAGGGTCCATTCCTTGTCCTACTGTCAACATCCTCATCATGGCTTCGAACTTTTTCTCCATTTTTCTCCACACCACATCCTCCAGCTTGGGCGACTTTCCCTTTACTACCATCTGTTCCTCTTGCTCCTCCCATAAGTCAATCTAAGATTTAGGGCCTTCTCTACGTTCAACAGGCGCTGGCGCTCTTGGCTTAACCGCAGGCAGATCAACTACTGCTGGGGGATCCTCTCTAGCAACCTCTTATTCATCTCGGTCCCTAACTGGAGCAGCAGTCTGTTGTCCCGTAAGTGGGGCTAGGGTAGTGGCAAGATTGCCCATCATCGCCATTATTCTGGCCTCAAACTCTTCCAACCTTTTCCCCACTTCTTCGGTAATCAATGCCCTAGTTGCATCTGAACCACTTGATGGATTATACATGTTTATCTCTATTGACGATTCAGAAGACAATACCTCACTACCATCCGAAAGAGAATTCGAACTCTGATCTGACACTAGTTCTTGCAATCTAAAGTGTGAAATCTTCCTTAATTGATCGTCGGGACCTCTAAACCACCTGGATGAATCTATGATGGTTGCAGAACACACCTCAGTTAGGATGATGCATGATTGAAAATGCAATGAATGGATGTGCTGATGCAACATAGACAAACACATGCAAGCAGATAGATCCTTCTAACCTTATTTCTCCTGCACACGAGGTAAATGTAGTCTCTTTCCTAGGTGGGCTTTATCCAAGGGTTAACAGGGAACCCATCAAACACGTATAGTGCATGGTAAAAAATCGGCAGCATAACATCTCTTGCCTAATGTACATATGTATGGGTGTTTGGCCATTATATATTCAAATAATTCAATCAAATTAAGATGGGCCCACCAGGGCATGAAAGCCTTTGATAAAAGACCATTTAATTTGATTAATTTCATTCAATATATGATGGCCCAAGTAGCAAGCACGGTATTATGGTACATTTCACCTAGTGGAAGTATCTATTGCCATTACATGAGCTTTGGTTAAAGGTGATGATACTTTAGGGCTACCCAAGCATGGTCTCTGCCAATAGGTCTAGCTTATCACGAGCTTAACGACCGGTCGGGTCTCCATTTGATATACCATTTGATGGCACGAGGCTTGGGCTAGTGATAATCCTGAGTACTTCCTTATAATGAGTAAAAGTAGGGTCGTATTTTAGGAATGCATCGGGGTAGATAGTGGACCAACTAACATAATTCTAAGGCTCTAACAAGATGTAATGCAAGTTTGAAAAGAAATGGAATTTTTGATTCTTAACAACTCAATTATAATTTTAACTTAAGTCACTTTCGAAGCGAAGTTTCGATCATCCCCAGTGGAGTCGCCACTGTGACGCACGCCGAACCTAGCAAAGGCCCTCGTTAGTGAGACCCACTTTTAGGGCTCGAGGGATTGGTTCACGTCTTTTTGATCTTGGGCATCATGAGACATTTTGGACACCTCCTTTCCAATAGAACATTGGAAAGGATCATCTATCCTCACGACACCTTTAGCCACCTTTGAGGTACTTTGGAGTTGCCACCCAATTTATGAAAAATTTGGAAAGGTCACCTAACCTCTATTGGTCTAAACTAGAGAAGGTGTTTGGAACTTCACTCTTATTAATGACTTAAGTTTATAAACGAGTTTTTAAGAAATCAGAATTCCGTCTCTCATCTCACACAATTATGCATTGAATTTAAAGCATATTTTCAACCACATTGGGAAGCATTAAATGAAATGATAAAGAAATAAATAAATTACAAGAATAAAATTTTCCCCAAAAATTAATTACAAGGGCCCAAAATAAATAAATAAATACTTCATAAAATGAATCATACATAAATCGGGAGATTTGTTGAATTTTAGGAACATTGGTTCCTTTTTATTAACTTAAAAATTATAAAACTATTTTTGGGGATTTGTTGAGAAGACCGGGATGAGTGATCCCATTTTAAGAAAATTAGTTCTCCATTTGAAAGTGAGATTTTGTTTGGTTAAAATAGGACATTGGTCCATTTTATTAAGAAAAGTTCTAAGTTATTAATTATTGTAAAAAAACATGATTTTCTATAATAAGGATGAATATAAAATACATTTTTACATACAACATAAAAAACAATATAATAAAGGAAATACAATAATTAAAAATGCAAACCCTAAATCTGAAGGTCTTTGATCTCCCGATTCTCCGTCTCGTGCACAAATATAACTCACAAAAATAAATAAATTTTGAGACAACAAAACAAAAATAAAATAAAATGTTAGTAAAGTAAATTAAGTGAATAATATATAAACAATCAATTAAATAAAAATCTAATAAATAAATAAATTAAATAAGCCAATAAAAAAATAATTAAACCATGACAAATAATTCGATGACAATAGCGTTAATAATTATCATAGGAAATAAATTGAGTAAAAAACTAAAAATAAATACATAAATTATAAGTAAACAATTGACAATGCAATAAATATGAGGAAATAATAAAATTAAATTAATACACGGATAGAAACTAAAATGAATTAATATGGATAGTGGAAAAGAATGAATAACCAAGGAAAAGCATGTTGGTTTCAATTTTAAAAGGCTAAAATTCATCAAATTTTAACCCCATGGAATGCATCACACCAATAAATAAACAACTTAAATTAATTCATATTAATTACAACGATAATAATAATAATAATAATAATAATAATAATAATAATAATAATAATAATAATAATAATAATAATAATAAATAAAAAATAATAAATAATAACAATAACAGTAATAATAGATTATACTAACAGTAACTAAATAATAAATTAATTATGATATACTGGGCATGAAATAAACATTAAAAGAAAATAACAGTGTCCAAAACCAAGAATTGCCGTCCAAAATAAATGAGATAAAATAATCATGCAAAATTATTAATAATAATAATTGAATAACTATATTTAATAAATTATGACAAAAAATTCACAATATAAAAAATAACGATAAAATGATATAGTAGAATTTGTATACAATAAAGAAAATTAAATAAATAAAAAATGAAAATAACTTAAAATGCAAGAAATTAACAGTATGAAATAAGTAAAGTGAAACATGCAAACCACATGCAACTATTTACATGCAACTATTTACGTGAAGAAACATGAATGCATGCAAAGTGACGGTGGCCACACAAATGAGAAGAAATCATGCAAAACACCATGGGAAAATATGATTTAATAATAATAATAATAATAATAATAATAATAATAATAATAATAATAATAATAATAATAATAATAATAATAAGAAAGATGACAAGGATACTAAGAAATATATTAATGAAATAATAATGATAATAATCTTTGAAAACATATTAATATAAAACAATAATAATAATTAGGCTAAATAAAGATAACAATAATAGTAAAATAAAATAAAATAAAATAATCATTCAAAAGAGAACAAAATACCCATAAATGATGAAAACTAAAATAAATAAACTAAGTGAATCACGTGAAAGGCAAAGCTAAAGGATAAAAATCACTGTAGATTGGCCCAAAATAGTGAAAATGCAATGTAAAGAAAAAGAAATGCAAAGATGGAAATGGGAAGCAGGGAGTGCACGATTGCACGAGTCGTGTAATGAGTGCACGACTCGTGAATGAACGAGTCGTGCAATGCCTGCTGCTGTGAGGGCTGCGACTAAACGGCGATCGGGGCAAGCAGGGAGTACGATACGGATGGATAGTCACATATCCGATTGAGAAACCAAAAGTATAACTCAGACAAGGAACAATATCCAATCAGAAAGACACAACCCAGGCAAATAGGTGAAAACGCGACTCAGACAAACAAAAATAGAGGTGAACAGAGTAATGTAGTGGGTCAACAAACACAATGATATATTATCAAATACATGCATAACAGAAAGACAAACATGCAGATTAGTCAAAATAAATATTTAGGATTCATGTTCGATAATTAACAGCAACAAATATACGATATATAGACTAATAAAATCAAACAACAAATATATACAGTATGTACATCATGAGAAACTTAGTAAAGAAAAATACAAGATGAAAAAGAGGAATGGAAGACGAGGAGGTTTACCTCAGTATTTACCCTCAGATATTGCTTTAAATTTGCAGATGCAGAAATGCTGATTTCCTCTTTGATTTTGTTAAAAAAAATTGAAAATAGAGACTGATAAAAGCTTTTGAAATGAAGGTCGCGTTAAAGGAAAAAACCAAAGACGATTGAATCTCAAACGACATGAATTAATTTCTTGGATTCAAGAAACAAACTCAAAATGCTTTTAGAACAAAAATTGTTTTTCTTGCTCTCCCAACTCTTTTCTCTGTGTTCTTTCGGTGTTTTCAAAATAACCTCCCCTCTTTTGTTTTCAACTTTTCCTTTTTATACGTCCAGTCAAAAACTAGGGTTTCCTAGGTATCTTCTTTGTAAAACCCTCCATCCTCTTTTGTCCAAAATCTTTTTTCCTATTAAAATCAGAAATGCCACCTACATGTCCCAACAGGATCCCGAAAAAATCGGAAAGGGAGCGTTGGAAGCAGAGGGGCGCGTGAGGCATGCTCTCACCAAAGTGAGGTTGCATCTCATGTTAGTGAAATGGACCTCACTAACATGAGACTGCATCTCACGTTAGTGAGATGGGCCTCACTGCACAGGCCCTAAATTTATTTTTTTAAAACGAAAAATAATTTAATTTTTTTATTTTTAATTTAAAAGAATGAAAAGCAATTTTTTTTGAGGAAATCATCACTTCTATTTGTCTTTTGCCTATGAACAGGCATCATTCTCATCATTGGGTAACTTTGGTCTGGGCTGCCTCAGGACCCGGTGTCTACACCCCTAAATCATCTACTGCTGTTGCTGAAGAGGAGGAGTCCGAACACGATGGGTATGATGAAGATGGCAGTGGAGTGCCTGCTGGTAGTGGGGAGGCTTCTGTTGGTTAGAAGCAGGTTTTGACACGCTTGGATGGTGTCGAGGCTGTCAACCAAAGTATGGTAGCTAGATTGGATTCCATAGAGGCCATCATGAAGGACATACATAAGAGCCAAAAGAGCATGGGTATCAAACTTCTTTCTTTCTTCCACAAGAAGAACATCAAATTCACACCTTCTCCACTAAGTTCCCCTAGTGGGAATTAAGATCAGTTTTTCTCCTACCCTTTTACTTTTTATTATTTTTTTTATTTTTTTTTAAATTTGTGTTTTGTATTTTGCTTGTTTTTCTTGTATGTTTTGTTTGTGTTTGATTTTCCTACACAATGAGGACATTGTGTCCTTTAAGTGTGGGGGCTCATTCATGTTATATTCATTTATATATGTGTGTTTGTTTAGCGTAGCTTGTGCATATGCATGTGCTGCTAGTTTGAGGTTATGTATATGCTTGTGCTGCTAGTTTTAGGTTTTTATATATGCATAGGTTGTTAGTATTAGGTGTGTTGAGTTTGATTTGTACATATGTGTATGTTGTTTATGTATAATTGTTTAGAAGTTTATATGCTAGGTTGTTTTGTGAGTTTGATTTTGAAACTTGTATATTTGGGGACTATTTGGGAATATATGTATGTTATAGCTTGAATTTCTTTTAATTTAGTCTAGTTAGGCGAATTCTTGAGGAATATCATTTTCATTTTACTATGACAATTTAATGCACATAGTGAAGGTCATGACTTGGCAAAGCACTTTAGTGTAGGTTCTTTTTAAGTTGTTTATCTTTTCACATGTATAAAAGGATTATTTTGCCAATGTATTGCTTAGGGTAGTTTGACCTATAGTTTAAGTGAGCTTTTGAGCCTTGTACATTGAACTTTTTCTTGTATGAGAGCCTTACTATGCCATATCCTCTAGAACTTATTTTGTGTAAATTTTGAGACTACATTTAGTATGAGATGTGCATGAAAAGTGATAAGTGCATTTAGAATAAACCATTTTAGCTTGCTTAAATAACTTACCCTTTTTGACTTTAGGTAGCCAATTTTGAGTCTTTAACCTATTTTTTTTTTTGTGAAACATATAATTAGCCAAATTCCTTTGCTACACAATAAACTATTTCTTTTTGTTACCCTTTTTGTGAAGAGAATTAGGATTGCTATATCAATAGAGATACATTTTGTAAAGTGTACGCATGATATTATTTATGAGTTTAATTCCCTTATTTTTAAAGTTAAATATTAGAGAAATGCTAGTTCTATGACTTGTAAAAAAAAAGAAAAAAAAGAGGAAAACAAATATATATATATATATAAAGAGAATAAAGTGGGATGGAGTATAAAATGCACCCATAATATTAAAAAAAAAAAAAAGAGAAAAGAAAGAAGAAAAAGCAACTAGTAGGAAAAATGTGGATATTAAGAAGGGAGTTAGAACATTAAGTAAAAGGTCATAAGATCATGCAATGCTTAGATTTTTAAAATTCACTTATGATATGGTGATACTTTTTCTCTACACATTATGAGCTACTTAAACCAAATTTTCCTACCTTAACCTAAGCCAAGCTACAACGTTTATTAAGACCCTTTTGATTTCATGTACTACTTTATACTAGTAGTGGAGAGATTTACCTATTACAAGCTTATGGTATGCAATGGCATATTTAAGGAAAGAGAGAAACACTAACCCATAAACACATTGGGAGATTTAAGAACATAGTGTTTGAGTGAGAATTACTTTAGGTAATGTTTTGTGTGAAATAATCTTTACATGTGTTAAAATATTCAAATTCTTGAGTTCAAACATTTTTGTGTTTTGCAACTTCATGAATTTCCAAATGTGCATGGTTGTTTAAGTTTAATGTATAATGATATTGTTTGAGAATTTGCATATTTAAGCTAATGTGTTGAGAGATAAAAGCTTATGCATGTTATTACCAAATGTTTTCCAAATATAGATGTGAGCTCCAAAATTGTATGCATGTTATTTTGTGTTATGTGTGTATGTGTATGCTTGATTGTTATGTTTTGCTTGAGGACAAGCAAATGTTTAAGTGTGGGGCTTGATATGAGCCTAAATAGCTCATATTTAGCTTATGTTTTGCGGTTAAAATTATGTTTAGTTGTGGATAAATGTGTTAGAATTAGGTGTGTTTGATGTTTTGTGTTAAGTTTTGTTGATGTAGGATAAAAAGGGAGAAAATGTGAAGAAGGAGCAGAAATGAGCAAGAAAAGAGTTCTCTGTAGCAAGCGCGACGTATGCGGCGAGCGCGACAGAGGATGCCTAAGAGAAGAGAAGGAAAGAGAAGAAAAGAAGAGCCAAAGGAGGGAAGCGTGCACTGTCGTGAGCGCGGTAGGCATTGCGAGCACGGCAATATGCGGAGGAAGAGGAAGATCAAGCAACTGAAGAGAATGAAGTGCCCTTCTCTGTCCCGAGCGCGACAGAGAGAGCCGTTGGACAGTTTTCCTTGAAAAGTCACTTGAAAAGTTGGGAACTTCCACCAAGCTTCGCAACTATTTGAAGAAAGGACATGACCTTTGGAATAATATAAATGTCAATTTCAAATGTAAATTAATATAGGATGGATTTTCTTTAACTAATTTATTTTTTCTGTAAGTTTGAAGAACAGTTTTATAGTTAAAGTTTAAAGTTAGATTTTATGTTTTGAAGAAGAAGACCAAGGAGGAGAAAAATTTATTACAAGGGTTTAAGAAAAGGGTTGAGAGACTTCTTTCTTCTAACTCTTATCTTTTATTCTCTTCTCTGTAATTAAATGAATGTTATTTAATGAAATTTGAATTATATTAATGTCATCTACTTCCAACTATGTTAGTAATCTTTGAATGTAGAATTCTCTATTAGTATATTATTGCATGATCTTTATAAGTTAAGATAGAATTGAGAGGTTCATTTTAACTTACAACTAATAGGAATTCATTAGTTGAACATAACTAGAGAGATCAATATATTGAGATAATTGATATAGGTTGGTGAATAATCTGAGAATAAGTAATTAAAATTAACTAGTTCATTAATGAGAGTTAGGGATTAGCATTTCAATTGCATATTTTAGGCATTCTAATTCATGGTCGAGAGAGTGAATTAGAACAACATTTCAACATGGCTTGCTTATAAGACTAAAATTATAATTAAATGATGGAATCAAGTTTCATAATTATTAAATCTTCGTTATATGCTTTGCCTTCTTTGATTATCATTAACTAGGCTTAATTAAGTTACATGATAATAATAGTTTAGAGTTAACTTTCAAATTAATGAATATTGTAAACAAAATTAAAATTGAGTAGTAATAGTGTGTAATTTTAATCTACATTCCTCGTGGGATCGACATCTTTTGTACTATAATCGGTACACCGTATACTTGCGGAATTAGCATGTAGAAATATGCCTAACAGTGTCTTATTTTTTAATTTTTGACTAAATTACAACTTTTGTTATATTCTAGGGACTAAAGAGAATTTAAAAGATAGTTTTATTTTAGATCAGGGGCATATATGTTCCTTATCTTATACTTTAGGGGCATTTTTTTCTAATTTTGAAACTTTAGGGGGTATATTTGCTCCTATTTATAAACCTTAAGGGTATTTTTTATCCTTTTCCTAATTCATTATTAATTTACTTATTTTGAAAATATCAAATATTAAATTATGAAAATTGATAACAGCTCCGTCTTTTAAATTATTAACCAGGTTTAACCTTATAGTCAAATATCCATAACCTGACTTCCAATAAGGAGATAGATTGCCTCAAAGAAAGAATATGGTAAAGGTTTGGGTGAGGATGTAAGGACAGAAAATGTACACTAGATGGAATTTTACATGTCTAGGGCCTAATGGTGGCCGAAAATGAGTAATTAGATAATTGAAATGGTTAAGTGTATTGAGGACATAATCGAAATTAATTGAAAAGTTAATGGCATATCGGTGATTCATTAAATTGTAACTTAAATGGATGGATTAAGAAATGTTGTATGTTAATGTTCAAGGTGGAAATAATTATATGCCAAATGTAAGAAGAAATAATAGATGAAGGATTAAATTAAAATATGGCATAAAAATCAAAAAGGGAACCAATGAGAAGTTGACATTTTCCATTTAAGATAAACATGAATTGGTGGCCATTTGAAAGGACCATTGATGGCCGGCCACAAGGGGGGAGGAAAGTAGCCATTTTCTCCTCAAAATACCTCAATAATTCTACCCTTCCTTATGCTTATGATTTCCAAAAAGAATTCTTAGATTTCGAGTGCAAGAATTCAAGTTAAAAAGGTAAGTTTGGTATAGTTACATCTCTTTTCCTTTTCTATTTGTCAGATTGAAATTCTAAGATGGAAATGATGGTAGCTTGAGTTTATGACATGGATTTCATTAAAGAAATTAATGGAAGTGTGGCGAAGAGGAAAGAAGAGAAGAAAAGTCAAGTGGAGGAAGATTTAGTTCTTCAAAACAGGTTCGAGAATTTGTGTGTTATTGTGCATATGATGATGATTTGTATATTTTGAATTGTATTTGCATGTTTTATGTGAATTTGAGCTTAGTTGTGTTGATTGTTAGTGTGGGCATGGCTGATTTGGGCATATTGAAGTTATAGGGGAATTCTGCCAAATTGCACCCTTGACCCTAACTAAGTTTTTAGGCCATAATTTAGCTTAGGAATATCCAAATTGGATGATTCTAGTTGCATTTGAACCATGACATCCATACCTACAAATGTCATAGCAAAGACCATGAGATAATTTTTGCTCTAAATGCCTCAAAATTGGCCAAAAAATAAGTATTTCTACTCAGGCCGGGTCAAGGGAGCAGTTTGCATAGTTTGAGTCAAATCTAGAGTTTTACATGTCCAATATGATGTGAAATTGGTGCCACTAGAAATTAAAGATAATGAAGAACAAATGTTAAGAGGGCACTTTGTTTGAAAATGATGTTTAGATGTTGGTTTTAGCTATACAAGATACTGGTGAAAAACTGACCCGTGTAACCCTATTTTAGAAGTCAAAATAATAGGATCTCATGGTGGTCACATTTCTCTGACCACTATGACGTATGCTTTGGATTGTAAGAATTGGCCTAAAATTCATGGCTCGTGATGGTTACAAAATCTTAAGCACCGCGAGATATGCCTCTAGAAATAATCTTTTGGAATCTATTGAGATTCTTGAGCCTCGTGGTGGTCACGAAAAACTGACTACCGTGAGCCCCTTTGTATGATAGGTGTCACGGTATGTAATGACTGCGATATCGAGTTAGCTGTGAATAGTATTTTTCGAGAGTAAATAGTGCACCTGGGGTAGAAATTACACCCGAAGGCAAAAAATATTTTATTTTACCATAAAAAAATACTAGTCATGGTCAGTCCGAGGGTAAAATTTAGAGTGAAAATGAGTCTAAATATGTCTCTAAAAGTCAAAAATAAGAAAAAGCCCTAGACCATATTAGGGGACCCCGATTTGACCAAAGTAAATGACCTCCAAAAATTATTTTAAGGGTATGGACTAGCTTAGAATAATATTTAGAAACTTTTTACAGTAGAAAATTAATTTTACAGTAACAATGAAAATTATCAAATCGGACCGGTTAGAGTGAACCAATCCTGGAAATGGATTTCGATTGAGCTAAAAAAATTTTGTGGAGTCTTAATTTATTATCTTAAGAATTATGGAATTTATTTTGGGAGGAATTAAGCTTGAAAAGTGGGAGAAATGATTTAGGGTTACATAATGGGTTTAAAAATGAAAAATGGGCTAGAAGTGGTTGAACCACCTTTGTTGGACCGGCCCAGCCAACAAACCATCCTATAAATACTCAAAATATCATAATTATCTAGCAAATTCTGTAGCTCTCTCCATTCTTCACCCATTCTCTCGAGGCCGAATTGTTCCTCTCTTCCTCTCTACCAATCCTCTCTTCCTCTCTACCAATTCTCTCATCTCTTCCAATTTCTCCCGAAATTTAAGCCTCCCTAGTGAAATTCAGCCCCTCTACAACCTAATTGCATCCTTTAGAGCTCAATTGGAGTGATAAATTTTGGAAAATTTAGGTGTGCAAAGTTTAGGGGACAAATTGAGTTAAGAGAAATTGAAGTTTTTAAATTGGTTTAATGGTTCTAATAGGTAAATTAGGGTATGCAAAGTGTAATTATGTAATTATATTGAAAATAGAAGGCATGAATTTGATGGAATTTCAATGATTGAATTTGGCTACCATTAGGGAACAAGCAATGAGAAAGCTTGCCAAAGGGAAAAGGCAAGGGAAAGTAAGTTCAAGAAGAGTAGAATAAGAAATTAAGGTTAGTGGTTACAAAATCCATTTATTTCCATTAATTTGGATGGATTTTAGGTTATGTTTGAATGACAAGTATATGATAAATGTGTGAAAAATGGAAATAGACCTTATAGGCATGTTTAAGGACTTTAAAAATGATGATTTGAAAGCTTAAACCAAGAAATATATATATATATATATATATATATATATTATAGGCATAATGTGGACCGAATGGAATACATGGGTATATTTTGTGTTTAAATGCAAATTAATAGTGTATACATATAAATTAAGGTGTAAATTAACTTAAATGATGATAAATGAGTGAAAGAGGATTTTAATGGTAATTATATATAGTTGGCCAAATGGTTAGTTTAGAGAAATTAATATGTAATTTGATTATTTTCCAAGTATAATGGCATAAAAAGGGTATATAATAAAAATTAAGTATATTCGAATTTATTTGGAATTAATTGAATTTATGTGAATATTTTAGAGTACAAAAATGCATTATGTTAATAATTAAAATTATGATATATGGCGCATTTTAATGGAAATATGACATGAATAATGCTAGAATAAATAAATTAAAGGAATGAAGATGTTATTGTGAGAAAATAATGAATTATGTGAGGTTTTGTTATGTTGACATAATGGTATACCATAATGAATTAATGTCATAATCTATTTTAATTTCCCTTAGTTGTAATCTGGTCGTAAAATCTAGCTCAGGATATAGTTGGCTAGCCATAGGGACATTTAAAACCACAGTCTGAGTGATAACGACTCACTATTTGTAGGGCAATGACAGTCTACAAAATGAATGAATGTTGAAATATCAAATGTAAATGAAATGGAATGTAAATGTATGGGTGGTCCCTCGGGGTCACTCTAAATGTAGTGGATATTTGGCGTTTACGTCCAGTATATCCGGTTCGGAGATTTCTACCGGATCAATAATAGGGGCAAAATGGTAAAAAACATGAGTAAAATTGACTAAATTAGGGTTAATGTGAGCAAAAGAATAAAAAAGGACTAAATTGTAATAACTTAAAAAGTTTTAGGGACCAAACGATCAAATGGTAATTAAATTAGTTATTAAAGTTAAATAAAGGAAAATAAAAATTAATTGGTAAAATAATGGAATTAATAATTGTACGAGGGCTAAAGTGTAATTTACCATAAAAAAAATAATACCTTAGGGGCAAAAAGGTAAATTGTAGATGAAATAATAAATATATAACGAAAATTAGGATAATAATGGCATTTTAGTAAATAAAAGTACAAATAAGGACAAATGGTAATTGAATAAAAATTTAGGGACTAAAATGAAATTTTAGAGTGGAAATGATAAATCAAGGACTAAATGGCAATTAATAGGCTAAATAGTGAATTAACGTGAAAATTAGATTAGTTAAGGACATTATCGAAATTAACAGTGTAAAGAAGGGTAAAATCATAAAATAAGGAAAGTTTAGGGATTACATTGTCAATTGACCATAGTAATGTTAATTAAAGGACTAAAGTATAATTAAATAGTAGTGGAAGGATTAATTGAGTAAATATGTAGTAATTGATAATTAAGTAAATAAGTAAATAACAAATAATTGGAAATTAAATATTAAAATTGATGTATGTGTATAGATTGGGATTAATGGAAATCCTTGGATTTATAACCACCACTGAGCATATTTAATACTCAGCATATAATTTGCTGTTGACTGCGTGTAGGTACAAACTAGGAGCTGGAGCTAGTGCATTTCATTTTGGGAGCTGTTTTGGAAAAGGAAAATAGAAGAACATTTTGTAGGTTTAAGTTAATGGCATGTATATATACTTATGTATGGACGACATAAATTATGGTTTTGTATTTATGGCATGTATATGGACATTGAAACTTAGTGGATGTTGTGAGACTATATATGTTGGATGGATTTGTGATGAAATAGTTTGTATTATTGTTGTGCCCCGTGTGGGGCTGTGGATTGCTGATTTGCTAGTTGGGTAGGTTAAGGTTATAGCCGTCATACTGCCGACATTTTTACCAAATGAATAATAAGTTGGATAGTTATAGGTCATCGGCCATATGGTTATATGGTTATAACTTAAATAAGATTATTTGATATAAAGAAAATTATGTTGAGTAATTAGATGATAAAAGCGAAAAATTAACTCATAGTTACAACTATAATTTAAGCCGGTAATTAAATTATTCCGTGGGTCGCCTAGTGACTGTCACGATAAGTTAAACGTACGTTAAAATAAGTAGTATATAAGGGTGTTACATTTTATTGGTATCAGAGGGTGATTCTAAGGTCGGAGTGGGGTTTTTAAGGATTTGATTAAATTTATATACCTGCCAAATATTGAATGGAAAGTGTTATTAAACTAATGTATGCTTGCTTTGTTATGTTATAGTGAGTTATGGAATCTGAGGAAGGGCGTCGTGAGGGTGATGTGGAAAGTGCTGCTTTCATTAGTGCTGGGTGAGCTGAGACACCACAGCCACAAGCTACTCCATCGGTTGTGCGACCGCCTCCTCCACCTCAGATATATTTCTTAAATTTGATGGCGAACTACATTCAACAACGATTGCAGGCTCAACAGGTGCAGCCGCCACAACCTTTGATGCCTGATCAGCCCCTAGCACCACTAAAAAAAAACCAATATTGGAGCAGTTGAGAAGATTGGGAGCAGAGGATTTCTTTGGGCGAGACCCATTGATCCCAGAACAAGCAAAGGAATGGTTGTTCAGAAAAAAAGAGACTGTATGAAATCACTTATAGCCCACCTAAGGAGATGTTTGAGGGGACAGTCGCTCTTCTTCAGGGCCCCGCATATATATGGTGGGATTCAGTTCGGAAGCACACTCCAACAGATCAGTTGACATGAGAGTATTTTCTGGCCCAGTTTGAGAAAAAGTATATTGGATCCAAGTATAAAGCTTCTATGCAAGATGCTTTCTGGAGGCTTAGACTGGGTAATAAGATAGTTACAGTGTAACAATCCAAAAAGGGCCTGGTCAGAATTTGCATGGTAAGTCGGTAAATTAAGGGTATTTTCGTAATTTGAGTAAGAGTAAAATTGGATAATAGGGACTTTAGTGCAAGGGAATTTAATTAATTAAGTTAAGAGGAGGATTTATATGGTGTGCATGTGGTGTATGGAAGTAGGGTAATTGTTGGATTAATCTAGTGTGGTTTGGGTCTATGGTGCCATGGAGATATTTATGCAAGAGATGATTGGGTGTGTGTGTGGGTTTGGTGCCTTGTTGAAGGGTTAGTGAAGATTTGGACATTTGGTGGTCTTGGAGAGTGACACATGGCTTGTAGTAGGTGAGCATTAATGGGGAAAAGAAAGGGAAGTGAAAGAAAGAGAGAGGGAGTGCAGATTTTGTTGGCTTCCCGTGGAAGCTGCTCTCTCCATCTTTCCTCATTCTTGCCGTTCCCTCTTCTCTTTTCTTTCTCCAATTTCTGCTCCCAACTCTTTCCTTGTGTGATTCCTTCAAGACTTGAGATTGGATTCTGAGTAGAGAGCTGGGTTTTGGAGGTAAGTGCTTGGGTTTGTCTTGGGTCCCTTCATCTTCTCTTTTTCTTTGTATTTGTGTTCTGTTTTGGAGGAATTTCTGGGTGTGATTAAGTGTGTTTTTGGTTGGATTTGTGCAAGAATTGAGTGGCAAGAAGAAGAGCAAAGGCAAGGAGAAGGTTCAAGAGTGAAGATCAGCGGGGTTTTGGTCTACAAGAGGTTTGGGAGCTCTGTTTACTTGCTTTCTCTTACGGATCATGTATTCGTGTTGTGTTGAGTTCATGAAATCTTGTATGTTTTGTTTGAGTTTGTGTATGAGTTAGTATGTGTAGATTGTTAGAAATGCATGCTAGCGATTTGGGCTGTATGTATGTGATTCATTAGACTGCTAGTTTAGCATATTTTAATTGTAGTGATCGGTATGTTAATTTGGAGTGAAATAGTTATGCTAGGGTATAGTGTGCTTTGTATGTTCTTGATGATTATTGTTATTTCTTGCTTAAATTAAGTGTTTATAAATCATGAGCCTGTTTCGTATGCTTGGGAATTCCAAGGTAAGTGTTTATGCATGAGTGAATAGGTGGTTTTGGAAGTTGAGTTGTGAAGAGTGCGGGAAAGTGCAGATTTTGGGCAATTCTGGGTTCTGTCGCGATCGCGACAGAATGCGGAATAATCCCTTGTTGCTAAGGAGCCCTCTATTGCGACCGCGACGTTATCGCGAGCGCGACAGAGCTCGGTTTTGCGTGAGTCTGCTGTGTGTACGTCGTCATGAGCGTGACTCCTAGAGCGAGCCCGCGACGAGGTACCCTGCGTTCTATCGCGAGAGCGACGCCTGTTGCGATCGCGACAGAAGCCTTACTGCCTGCCTATTTTTTCTGAATTGATTCTTTTGTTCCGCTTTGCACGGTTTCTCACTCTTGTTTGGGTTATATTTTGTGTCTTGTATAAGTGCATGTTGATCGTTCTAATTCTATATAATGATTGTGACATGTAAAAGTTTTGGTTTCTGGCTCTTATGCTTTGGGTAGTATTTATTGCTATGATTAGTGTTTTGACTTGTGGGTTGGTCTTGTCAAGTGTTGTGTTCAGCGTCAGTGAGTTGAGCCTAAAGTGTCAATGTAGTGGATAGATAAGCATATGTAGACACCGGGTCCTGAGACAGCCCAGATCAGAGTTACCCAATGATGATAAGACGCCTTTCCACAGGCAAAAAGGTTAAAAGTGATGATTTTCTTTTCAAATTTGCATTTTAGAGTGAAAAGATAAAAAATAAAAAAATAATAAAAAATATTTTAAAAATTAGTTTTGAAAAATGGGGGACTTAAAATTATAATATTTTTAGTCAATTTAAAATTTTTAAAAAAAAGTCGGATCAAAAGTGTCGGGTGCGGCGGTGCGCGCAGCGCGACGTGCAGCATTGCCAATGCTGCGCGTCGCTAAAAAGCGACGAGCAGCATTGCGCGCCGCACATCGCGCTAGCGCGCGCGCTTCGTGCACGAGGCTGCCGCTCTGACGCCCGTCCCTATATAGCGACGGGCGTCCCTGCTCCTGCCCGTCGCTATAGGGTCTAATACCCCTTTTTTCTGATTTTTAGACCTAAAAATCAGTTTTTTATCCCTTTTTCCAAGGTTTTAAGGGATTTTTTCCATTTTTAAAAATTAAAATAGGTAATATCTGATTTAATTAAATTTTATCCCTTTAATTATTTTATTTTTTCCTATTTTTTCATATAAAAGGAATGAGATGAAAACCTGAAAGGGGGATTTTTTGGCTAGGGTTTTTTCTCTTCATCTTTTCTCTTCTTCTTCCTCTCAAACTCTAAAAAATTCCAAATTTTTTCCCTACCAAAGAAGAACAAAAAAATTGAGTTCATATTTCATTTTTTTTTCCAACATAATTTCTTCTAAATATATATTTAGAAGGAGTTTTTGTTGTTTGATTAATTTTTAGAGACAAACATAACAATTGTTTGTTCTCAATTTTTTAACCTTTTATTTGTGTTCAATAAAATTTTTTACATTGATTTTGTTTTGAATCTCTTTTTGATGGAAAATTAATTTTGATACAAATAAAGTAATTGTTTGTTATCAAAATCTAATTTTTTCCATTCGATTTTTATTTTGATATAAACCAAATCATTTTTTTTCTTTAATTGTGATCAATAAAAATCTTTTTTTTAATCAAAATCAGTTCTTTAGGCAAAGAAATCAATTCTTTGCTCTTAAAGAATTTTTGATCATTTTTTATCCTATTTCTTTCTTTGAATGAAATTTCAATATTTTTATTATTACACTCTAATATTGCAAATCAAGAATAAAGAAATCGATCATCATTTTACCTTCATCGAATCCGAAACTCTGAGGGTAAACATTTTCGGCTTGTTCTTTTTATTATTTTTGTTCATGTTAATTTATACATGTATATTTTTATTAACTTCATTTATTTATTTATTTATTTTATTTCAGATTTGTTTTATTTAACTTGTTTATGTATGATTTTATTATTATTTTCATTTACTTATTCATTTATTACCATGTATATTTTTATTATTATTCTGATTCATTTATTTTATTCATGTGAATATTGATTTCTTTTAATTCCTAACATATAATTAATTTATTTCACTTTAAATCATCATTATTTTTAACATGTAATTAAATTAATTCATTTTGATTGATGTTTTTGCCATGTAAATGGTTTATATCATTTGTGAACATATTTAATTAATCATGTCATTTATTTAATCATTTTTTATTCTTTTCAATTGTCATTATCATATATTTAATATTTTGTTCACTTATTTATTTTCACTATTATCATGTTCATATTTTTACACATTAATTAACATGTTGTATATTATTCCAATTACATCTTTTAATCCATTTGTTGTTCATAACACATTTTTCTTATTTATTTTAAATTGTAAACATGTTAATTCATTTGTTATTTTGATATCATTTCGTTTTATCTCATTTTATTTTTTTTATCATTTATTTTATATTTAATTGATTTTAATTGATTCAATTACTAACATTATTCTATTTCTATTTTATTTTATTTCACATCTCATTTTTTGCTTGGGCATTTTTGCGAGCACACGGGGAGATCCAAGAGGCTCGTTCGGGTTATATATTTATTTTCTTCGTTTGTAATATTTATTTATTTTGGCTTTTTCATTTATTTTTGCCATGTAATTTTCCTATAAATTTGTTTATTTTAGGCGCTAGAGAAAAAATCACAAAGCATTTTTATTAATTAATTTGAAATTTTTTCTAAATAAAAATGGGACCAATGTCTCAATTTTCTCCATCCAAAATAAAACCATCACATCAAAATTTTTTTATAATAAATATGCATGCGAGGACCAATGTCCTCATCATTAATGAATATCCCGCTTTATGCATGTTTTGCATTTTATTTAGAATGGGGGTTGTATTCCGCCCCTAGTTTTATTGTAATTTATTTTGAGAATGTTTATTTTAATAATGCTTTACTTCTTGCTTTTGTCATGAATGATTGCGCCTTAATTAAATGCATCGTGTGGAAAGTTGGTGAAACAATGAATTCAAAACTTAATCATAATATTTATCAATGTATAAATAAATGAGAAGTCCCGAACTCACTCTGGTCTTTGGGGCTCAATGAGGCGAGAGGTCTAGGACTTCCAAGACACCTCTTGAGTCCCACCGAAAGACTTAAATTTACAAATCCTAGGCTCCAGGGGGTAGAGGCTGAGACCTCCAAGATCTCTCTGGCTTGCCCAAGATGGATATGTATGCGCCGTCTTAAGCTCGCTGAGGCTAGATGACCCTTCCCAATGTTCTATTGGGTGGCGACTCCAAGAAACCTCCTTGTTGCCCAATATAGACGCACTTGTAAATACCTTATAAGTTTTAATGAATCCCATCCCGATCGCCCTAAAGTGGGCTCTCCGGAGGCCGCAGGGTTCGGTGCGCGTCACAACATGCTTATAAAGGGTCTGAGTACAGCTGTTCTGTCCGCCCCATTTGGGCGAAGCGGTCGACCTCCGAGATGGTCATCTTCCGTGTAGCGATAAAATGTTTTGAGACTTTGGTCTCCCCTATTTTTGATAAAACTCAGTGAAGTGTGTGATTAAGGCTCTGGTCTCTCACTTATGATACTGTTTGCAGTATCCCCTGTCGCAAAGCGTTCCCATATCTACAGCGAATGAAATTCTGGCTATTTTTGAGGTGTTGAGTTTTGCCTTGAAAAGTATTGTGTCTCTTTGAGTGACTTCAGTTTGTATAGTGTTTGTGTAACTTAATGTTTGATGATTGCTTAGATTTGTATTGCGTGTCATGTACCTTTGTCTTATATTATTTTAGATGATTCCAGTCTGTGGGTGCTTATTTAAATATATGTATTTACATGACTTTTCTGTATAGTGCTCTTTGTCTTTTTGTTCCTCCCCACTAAGCGTTATCGCTTAGCACAGGTTCTTGTCCCGTGTAGGTGACAGGATTTTTTTTGGGAGCTTGCTCGTGTCGTACATCTGCAGACTGGCCACATAGGAGTAGAGTTGTTTTTGTTATCTCCTCCTATAATTCTTTTTGTATGTAATATTCTCTTTGTAAGGATTTAAGATGTAATATTTTGGACTGTACATCTATATTTCAATTATACAAGATTTGGTTTTCTGTTATTATTATTAGTGAATGCTTCCACTTAGTGCATCTGTGTCTGTATGTTGTGAGTGAGCGTCGGGTAGCGCGCCCGTCGGCGCCCTTCCAACAGGGGCAGCGGTGGGGGTGTTACATGCAGAGTATGAGCATGATTTCATGTAGCGCCCCAATACCCCCTGGGATGATTTTGGAGTCGCTACACACGTATACACATACAATTCAATTTAAACACTATTATTATCTTATAAGCGAAATCTTATTTTTACACAAGTTAAACATGCATAACCAAACTTAAGTTATCATAATACAAATATCATTAACTTACATATAATACTTTAGCATTCTCTTTTACAATACTACACTTATCATATACAAAATTCATTATGTAATCTATACTGTTCATTAAAAAAAGAATCGTATACAAAAACATATCAAGCTCCAACTCCTAGTGGTCTGTAGATGCACAAATCTCTATAAATCGAACTTGCAAACCTATACGGGGAAACACCCGTGCTGAGCGAATGCTCAGTGGGGATATACAAAAGCAAATAGACTTCTAACAAAGTTACAAACGTCAAACAATAATAGGCACATCCAATATATTATGCTTGTTATAAAAAAACATTCTTAACAAGTACATCAATACAAGTATTTTAACAACACATCTATATCATCTATGTATACTTTAACAAGCACAAACTCTTTAACTTAACACTTATCATATACAATAAGTGATAATGTATTAATACATCACACGTACATTCATATACATATAACATATCATAGTTGTACTTATTCAATCACAACGATACAATAGCTATAGCCTGAATTCACATCGATGGTGGATACGGGTACTCTGGATACTGACTGGCAGTATCAAATATTTGGAGAACCCACTCTCAAACATCTGGATACCAAAGGGGTACTAAACTCTAGACATAATTAGTGCCACTCTGGCAGCTGCAACTCTAACCCTTTATAGGTATGCCTATCTATCCACTATTATGTCTAATTCAGGCTTATACATGTAAACTCTGTTCACTGAGCCATATACTTTACATCACTCATTTACTCTTTTCAAACGATTGCACATCATATATTAACTTTGCAACCATGAACATATATATATACACTATTTATTGGCCAAACCAAAGTAATATTGATGTAACATGCTCATGTACATTCTACTTGCTCATATAGTACACACGAATATCTCATCAAGCATACGACTCATATATCTTCTTATTTAAACACAATAAATCTTCCATATGAAAAGTCATTTATAATTCAATACAACATTACACACATATGAGAACAAATAACTTGCATTCAAGACTCTTAACAATGTCGTGCTCACCACCCTTATCGCACTCACAATAGAACCCAATTACACTGATGTCGCGCTTGTAGATGATGTATTGCCAAAATGACTTCTGTCATGCCTGCAACAGAATACGACAAAGCAACCTTTGTCAATGGAGCACTCTGTCGCGCTCGCGATAGAGCCTGAACTCTACCTTCAAACTCCCAACTTCACAAATCTCTAGCACATACTCTACACATATATTCCTATATTCACATGCATGACTTCTACTACCAACCAAACATCAATTCCATCTAAAAAGGCCTTCAAAAATAAACAATTACATGCAAATAACTTTCTCATACATAACTTATAACAAATTTATAATTAATCATACAATTGACCAAAACTCTATACAACTTCAAATTGTCAATATAACGACATGCAACTCATCCACTAATCCATATATAAACTAATAACTAAAAGAGCTATTGAACTAATTCAAAGCTCACAAATTCCCAAATAGATTAAACATGCATCTATTAAAAGAAATCACATAAAATCCCAAGCAAAACAGACATGCATCTATCAAAGAAGAACAAATAGGATCCTAAACCTCAAAAGCAGCTTGAATAACTCTCTCTCTCTCAAGCTCAAACCGTGCTCTTTCCTTTATCTTTTCTCTTGTCCAAAGCTTCTTGCACAATTCAACCAAGAATATACACTTAATCCAATACTCAAACATTCCAAAATAAAAAATGGAACTAATAGAAAAAGATGATACTTGAACATCCAAATTAAACTTACCTTTCCAATTTATCTCTTAAACCTCTTCAAACCAATCCAGTTTAAATCCTTAGAACACCCAACGAAGAAGAAGAAAAATAAGAAGAAGATAAAATACTGAATGAAGAATAAAGAGAGAGAATTAGAAGAAATGGCCGGTCTAATGCATGCAAAGGGAGTGAGACATATTTTGCCTCTATTCACTCCCTTATGTTGCATGTGGAACCTTAGGTGGCATTCTATCCATAAGCCACTTGTCCACTCCTTGCCACATGTCCAACTCATAGAAAATATCCCACTTAATCCTCGACAATTCTCCCTTTTAGTCCCTCATCCGAATTCTTTTTTTCAAAAACTTTAATTTCCTTTTTAATTAGTTCCTTATTAACCCATAAACTCGCACTTACACAATTACGCTTCTACCCTTACTATATAATTATCAATACAAATCCTTCTAGCGCAATTCGGGCCATTACATTTCGAGCACTTGAGTACTTATTTGGAGGATACCTTGAGAACAGAAGATAGACCGATGCAGAGATTTGAGCGAGGTTTGTATAACCACAGAAGACAGATAGTTGGTGCCTAGAGACATCCTGATTTGAGGTCATTAGTTGAAGCTGCTATGAAAGTGGAAGCAATTCAGACAAATGAAGCTGATAGACAGATTCGATTCTAACAAAAAAGGAAATCGGGTCAATCTAGTGGTGCAGGGAGTTAAAGTAAGAAATCCAGAGGGCCACCTCCTTCTTAGAGTCGAGCATCCATGGCACTAGCTCGTAGTCAAAAAAATTCGAAAGGTAGCAATGTCCTAGTTTCTTCAATAGGCAGTGCACAGAGAGACAGAGGATGGGGTACTGTTCAGCAATGTGAGGATTGTGGTAGATTCCATTGATCTGAGTGCAGATTTTTGACTAGGGCTTGCTTCAGATGCAGGTCAAAGGAACATCAAGCAAAAGGTTGCCTAGAAATGCATGGTTCTACAGCCACTTCGTCTGCACCAGGTTCGATATCCACTATAGGCAAAGGCAGAGGCAGAGGATCGTCCTCAATTCCAGTTGCATGCAGACTTACTACTCAGCCTCATCAAGGACAGGGGTGAGCTTTTGGCCGCACATATGCAGTCAGAGTTAGAGAAGAAGAGGATGCCCCAAATGTGATAGTAGGTAAATTTATGCTCTTATCTGATTCAGTTTATGCACTTATCGATCCCAGTTCCACACATTCATATATAAACAATGATGTTGCATGGGAAAAAGGGTTTAGAGATTCACAGTTAGACCAGGAAATCTTAGTGAGCAATCCTTTAGGGCATAGTGTGGTAGTGAACAGAGTGTATAAAAATTTTCCTGTTAATACTTAGGGGTATGTTTTTTTAGCCAATTTAATTGAACTCCCTTTCCAAGAGTTTGACGTTATTCTGGGGATAAATTGGTTATCTGCCCACCAAGCGACTGTAGATTGTAAGAATAAAAGAATAGCCCTTAAAACTTATGATAACCTCACTGTTGTGGGTGAAAGATCGGATTTCTTGTCCGATGTGATTTTCTACTACTGCTACAAAAAAGATTGATAAGAAAAGGGTGCGTTGCTTATTTGTGCTATGCAATTGAGGTTAAAAATGAAGCCCCTAAAGTTATAGATGTGCCCACAGTGTGTGAATTTCTAGATGTTTTCCCTGAAGAATTACCCGGTTTACCACCTGACAGGGAGGTAGAGTTTACTATTGATGTAGCTCCAGGCATAACACCTATCGCTATTGCTCCCTACAGAATGATGCCTACAAAACTTAAAGAGTTAAAAGTTCAATTGTAGGAATTACTTGATAAAGGCTTCATCAGACCCAGTGTTTCACCCTGGGGGAGCACTAGTACTATATGTGAAGAAGAAAGATGGGACACTCAGATTGTGCATCGACTATAGATAGCTGAATAAAGTGACAATGAACAACAAATATCCACTTCAAAGAATTTAAGATTTGTTTGATCAGCTGAAAGGTACAGGTGTGTTTGCCAAGATAGATTTGAGATTGGGTTACCATCAGTTGAAAGTAAAAGATGCAGATGTGCCCAAGACTGCTTTTCATACCAGATATGGCCACCATGAATTCACGGGCATGCCATTTGGGCTTACTAATGCACCAACAGCTTTCATGGATTTGATGGACAGAATCTTCCATCCTTATTTGGACTAGTTCATGGTGGTATTCATTGATGATATTCTGGTGTATTCAAAAATTGCAGAGGATCATGACAAGCACTTACAAATTGTCCCGCAGACTCTGAGGGAAAAACAACTGTATGCAAAGTTCAACAAGTGTGAATTCTAGTTAAATGAAGTATCTTTCCTGGGTCATGTGGTATCAACTGAAGGCATAAAAGTTGATCCAAAGAAGATCGAAGCAATTTTACAATGAACAACACCTAAGAATGTTACAGAAGTTAGAAGTTTCCTGGTTTAGCAGGGTACTACAGAAGATTTGTAAAGGGTTTCTCCACCATTGTAGCGCCACTAACTCGACTGTTACAAAAAATGTCAAGTTCGATTGGACTGATAAATGTCAAGAAAGCTTCGAGAAGCTGAAAAGTATACTGACAGAAGCTCCAATATTGACTCAACTTGAACCGGGTAAAGATTTTGGGATCTATAGTGATGCCTCTCAGAATGGTTTAGGCTGTGTACTGATGCAGGAAGGCAAGGTGATTGCTTATGCCTCCTGCCAACTTAAGACTCATGACAAGAACTATCCTACACATGATGATGAGCTTGCAGCTATAGTATTTGCACTAAAAATTTAGAGACATTACTTATTTGGTGAAAAGTGCTACATTTACACTAATCATAAAAGTTTGAAATACCTGCTTACTCAAAAGGAGCTCAACTTGAGACAAAGGTGCTGACTTGAACTCATAAAGGATTATGATTGTCATATTAACTATCAGCCAGGAAAGGCGAATGTAGTGGCTGATGCACTTAGCAGGGAGTTTATGGCATGTAATTCTATTGTTACAAATAATTCTCTTTACTACATGTTAAAAGTATAAATGACTAAAGATTGTGTTTGCAACCCTTCGGGCTTTGAATGTTATATTGGGCATAGCACAAGATAGAGCATTGGTAGCTAAAATGCAAGTGAAAGCGAATTTCCTTCAAGAAGTAAAAGCTGCCCAGAAATAAGATAACCATTTATCCTCCATTATAGATTGAATAAAGGATAATGGTGATTATAACTATTCCTTGGGCACGGATGGAAGCTTATACTACAAGCAGAGATTATGTGTACCTTACGAAGTTGAACTGAAGAAAAATATCTTGATTGAAGCTTATCACAGTAGTTATGCAATGCATCCTGGTGGTAACAAGATGTACCAGGACTTGAAAGCACAATATTGGTGGCCAGGTATGAAGCGTGACATGGCTGAATTTGAAAGCAAGTGCTTTATCTGTCAGCAGGTGAAAGTAGAACATCAGGTACCATCGGATTTCCTTCAACCCATCTCAATTTTGGAATGGAAATGGGACAGAGTGACCATGGATTTTGTAACTAGGCTTCCACTTACTAGAAAGAAGCATGACTCCATTTGGGTAATCATTGATCGACTTACCAAATAAGCTCATTTCTTACCCCTCAGAATGGATTATCCATTGAGTAGATTGGCAAAAATCTACATAAATGAGATAGTGAGGCTACATGTGGTACCATCTTTTATTATTTCTGATAGGGATCTGAGATTTACTTCCCAATTCTTGAAAAATTTACAAGAAGCACTGGCAACAAAGCTTCATTTCAGCATAACTTTTCACCCCCAGACTGACGGGCAGTCCAAACGGGTGATACAAGTACTGGAGGACATGTTAAGATGTTGTGTCCTCGAGTTTGAAAGCAATTGGGAAAAATACTTACCATTGACATAATTCGCATACAACAACAGTTACCAATCTAGCATTAAAATGGCGCCATGTGAAGCATTATATGGAAGAAAATGCAGAAGTCCCTTATGCTGGATAGAATTGAGTGAAAGAAGTTAGTGGGATCAGATTTGATTCAAGAAACTAAAGAGAAAGTATGAGCAATCAAAGATAGATTGAAGGAAGATATGGATCGCCAGAAATCATAAGTTGATCTAAAGAGAAAATATATTGAATTTCTGGTTGGTGACAAAGTATTTCTGAAAATATCTCCCAGGAAGAAGGTCCTGAGATTTGGGAAGAAAGGTAAACTGCGTGCAAGATTCATAGGTTCGTATTAAGTTGTTCAACGAGTAGGACCTGTGGCCTATCGATTGAAGTTGCCTCAGGAGTTAGAAAGGATTCATGATGTCTTCCACGTATCCTTGCTTCGAAGATATCGGTCTGATCCTAGTCATATTATCAATCCTGAGGAGATCCAGATTCAATCTGATTTAACTTATGAAGAGCATCCAGTGAAAATTCTAGCCAGAGAAGTCAGACAGCTTCATAACAAGCAAATCCCACTGGTGAAAGTTTTATGAGACCATCATAATGTAGAAGAACCTATGTGGAAACCAGAAGCTACGATGAAACAACAGTATCTTCAGTTTTTTAATACAAGTAAAATTTTGAGGACGAAATTTTAATAACTAGGGGAGAATTGTAATGACTGCAACACCGGGTTAGCCATAAATAGTGTTTTCCAAGGGTGAATAGTGCACTCGGGGTAGAAATTACACCCGGAGCGAAAAAATATTATATTTGACCATCGAAAAATACTAGTCACAGTGAGTCTGAGGGTAAAATTTAGAGTGAAACTGAGCTTAAATAGGTCTCCAAAAATCAAAAATAAGAAAAAGCCCTAGACCATATTAGGGGACCCCGATTTGACCAAGGTTTGACCTGCCCTCTAAAAATAGTAAATGACCTCCAAAAATTATTTTCAGGGTATGGATTAGCTTAATATAATATTTAGAAATTTTTGACAGTAAAAAATTAATTTTATGGTAACAATAAAAATTATTGAATCGGACCAATTAGAGTGAAGCAGTCCCAAAAACGGATTCTGATTGAGCTGAAATTTTTTCAGGGAGGCTTAATTTATTATCTTGAGAATTATGGAATTTATTTTGGGAGGAATTGAGCTTGAAAAGTGGGAAAAATGATTTAGGGTTACATAATGGGCTTAAAAATGGAAAATGGGCTTGAAGTGGTTGAACCACCTTTGTTGGGCCACCCAGCCCACTAACCAGCCTATAAATACCCTAAATATCAGAATTCTCCAGCAAATTTTATAGCTCTCTCCATTCTTCACCCATTCTCTCTAGGCCGAATTATTCCTCTCTTCCTGTCCACCAAATCTCTCATCCTCTCTTCCAATTTCTACCCAAATTTAAGCCTCCCTAGTAAAATTCAGGCCCTCTACAGCCTTATTGCATCCTTTACAGCTCAATTGGAGTGATAGAATTGGAAAAATTCAAGTGTGCAAAGTTTAGGGCACAAATTGAGGTAAGAGAAATTGAAGTTTTTAAATTTGTTTAATGGTTTTAATAGGTAAATTAGGGTATGTAGAGTGTAATTATGTAATTATATGGTAAATAGAAGGCTTGAATTTCATGGGATTTCAATGATTGAATTCAGCCACCATTAGGGAACAAGGAAGCAGAAAGCTTGCGAAAGGGGAAAGGCAAGGGAAAGGAAGTCCAAGAAGAGTAGAACAAGAAATCAAGGTTAGTGGTTATAAAATCCATTTATTTCCATTAATTTAGATGGATTTTAGGTTATGTTTGAATGACAAGTATATGATAAATGTGTGAAAAATGGAAATAGACCTTAGAAGCATGTTTAGGGACTTTAAAATTGATGATTTGAAAATTTAAACCAAGAAAGAAATAAATATATATTATAGGCATAATGTGGACCGAATGGAGTACATGGGTATATTAGGAGGTATTTTGTGTTTAAATGCAAATTAATAGTGTATACATGTAAATTAAGGTGTAAATCAACTTAAATGATGATAAATGAGTGAAAGAGGATTTTAATGGTACTTATGTATAGTTGGCCGAATGGTTAGTTTAGAGAAATTAATATGTAATTTGATTATTTTCTAAGTATAATGGCATAAAAAGGATATATAATAAAAATTAAGTATATTCAAATTTATTTGGAATTAATTGAATTTATATGAATATTTTAGAGTACAAAAATTCATTATGTTAACAATTGAAATTATGATATATGTTGTATTTTAATGGAAATATGACATGAATAATGTTAGAATAAATAAGTTAGTGGAATGAAGATGTTATAGTGCGAAAAGAATGAATTATGTGAGGTTTTGTTATGTTGACATAACGGTATACCATAATGAATTAATGTCATAATTTATTTTAATTGCCGTTAGTTGTAATCTGGTAGTTAAATCTAGCTCATCATATAGTTGGCTAGCCATAGGGACATTAAAAACCACGACGTGAGTCATGACGACTCACTATTTGTAGGCCATTGACGGTCTACAAAATGAATGAATGTTGAAATGTCAAATATAAATGAAATAGAATGTAAATGTATAGGTGTTCCCTCGCGGTCACTCTAAATGTGGTGGATCTTTGGGTTTCACGTCCCGTATATCCGGTTAGGAGATTTCTACAGGATCGATAATAGGGGCAAAATGGTAAAAAAAAATGAGTAAAATTGACTAAATTAGGGTTAATGTGAGCATAAGAATGAAAAAGGACTAAATTGTAAAAAATTAAAAAGTTTTAGGAACCAAACGGTCAAAAGGTAATTAAATTAGTTATTAAAGTTAAATAAAGGAAAATAGAAATTAATTGGTAAAATAATGCAATTAATAATTGTACGAGTGCTAAAGTGTAATTTACCGTAAAAAAATAATATCTTAGGGGCAAAAAGGTAAATTGTAGATGAAACAATAAATAGAAAAAGAAAATTGGGATAATAATGGCATTTTAGTAAATAAAAGTACAAATAAAGACAAATGGTAATTGAATAAAAATTTAGTGACTAAACTGAAATTTTAGAGTGGAAATGATAAATCGAGGACTAAATGGTAATTAATAGGCTAATTAGTGAATTAATGTGAAAATTAGATTAGTTAAGGGCATTATTGAAATTAACAGTGTAAAGAAGGGTAAAATCGTAAAATCAGGAAAGTTTAGGGATTAAATTGTCAATTGACCAAAGTAATGTTAATTAAAGGACTAAAGTGTAATTGAATAGTAGTGGAAGGATTAACTGTAACACCCCTAACTCCCACACATAGCATTTCGAAGGGTGAAGAGCTACGGTGAGCAGAAGGTGCCACCAGACAAGGACACACATCGCAACGCAGAAATCAGAACAATAAAATTTCTAAAATCATAACCTCAAAACATGCACATCCTAAACCTATGTTATCCACACACCATTATTCGCACTAAAAATTATTACAACTTATTACAAATGCTAATAAATAAACTTAATTACATGCCGAAATCAAAAACACTTCCTATGAAAATCTAGCGACTCGTTGGCCAAACCTCAGCGGACTGCTGCGCTACTTTGATCTCCTATAACGCTTAGTCGGGCTTAACAAATAATGGGCAGCCACTCACAGTGGTTGCCGAGGCATACACATACAAATCAATAGATATACGTATGCAAACATAAGCATAAAGGAAACTGACTTCAGTTAATGTGAACTCATATCGTTACTTGTTCAAAACTAAACAAAACATTTCAATACTCAGCTTTGGTTCGGGCTTGAAGCTGTTATTCCAATCTTCCTACATATCCCTATGGTTGGGGAATCAGAACCACGTAGTTCTACAAAAACCTATATACTTAAATAATCCAAGAATTAATTTAAATCATTTTTCCAAATTCAGTTATCTATCTCATGCGTAACGCTTATTATCTATCTTACTTATCAATCAATACATCATTCACCATTTTCATTAAAACCACAAACAAATACATATGAGTTCCTTACCAATATACTTACTGAAATTGCACAGGCTAAAGTTCCGTAGGTAAACAGCACATAACATACCTGTGTTCTCATTTAAACATATAACAAATATATATATATATATATATATATATATACATATACAAAGTTTATTTACTGAATATTCAACCATAGCAAACATGCATATCAAATATTTCAATAATTCTTTACATAAACTTCATATAGGAAATCATACTCTTAACTTTTAAATAGACTTATAACATGCATTATGTAACACCCCGACCGGAACGTCAAGACCGAGCAACAATCGGTAACAACCCAACCGAAATGCCACGACCGGACAACAGTCGGCAACACCCCTACCAGAATGCCACGATCGGACATACACACACTCGACACATTACATATATGCGCAATAAGCGGGAGCATTCATAGACAAAAGAACATAACTCAATATCCGCATCCAAATTCTTAGACAGTTAATATTCATTTATACACATTCGTTAGAGCAAACATTGATTTCTTTATCATTTTCCATTTCACAGGTATCAGTTGATTATACAAAACACATAGGTATCCGGAGATACCGCACATTTCCACATAGGTGTCCGTAAAGGATCCAGAATAGAGGAGTGCATAGAGCACAAGTCAAATGGCATTTATCACAAATGCATCAAATGTTTATTCACATAACTTTTGCACATCATTATAGAATTTATCAATTCATTCACATACTTTTATCTTCATTAATTGCCTGCTAAGTCATAGGGGTAGATAAGCGAGTGAACACATGGCGGTACCTTACGGGTACGAATCGAACTGAATGCATGGCAGTACCTTACGGGTACAAATCGAAAAGCAACATCACATTTTCTAATTCAAAAAAAAACATTTTACAGAGGGGATCTTAAACAAGATCCATACACATTGAGGTTCGCGAGGAACCAAACGGGGACCAGATCAGGGTCCAAAATAGAATAGAGGACTGTAGCTAATAGAACTCTATAGGCATGCCTATCTATCCACGACTCGACTAACGCAGGCTAAATTCCCATATCATTATTAAATTCTTTCACATTTTACAAATATATACGCATTTCATCAATTACTAGCATCATTCTTTTATGATCACATAGACATATGTATCTATATATATATGCCTATCATATGCATTAATTTCATTTATCATATTCAAAACTAGTCATGTGTAGTTTCATAGATTAAGATATTCACATGAACATATTAAACGTAATCATTTTATTATTCATCATGGATTCACTTATTTGCATATCATATGTACTAATTACATTTATCATATCCATCTGAACATAATAAACGTAACTATATTATTCACATCATGCACTCATGTAGACTTAACAAATAAATTACAATACTTTATGCATAAGTAGCCATTAAATAATAATAATGGTAGACAAAAGTTGTCACACCCCATAAGTGGCCTAATTGGAATTAGCGATTTTAATTGGACAATTTAGATCAAGTAAGTAATTTACAAGAGGAAAAGAGGATTATTTTGCAAAGTATTAATTGCAGATTTTTAGTTTAGTGAGTAAAAAGAAATTAAGAAGGACCTATTAGAAGATTAAGGAGTAAAAGGTAAAAGAAGGATAAGTGGATTGCGTGAACCTGTGCATGTGTGCCAAGTGGAGAGGTGGGTGTATGCATGTGGGAGAGAGAAAGGAGGATTTCAGGAATTTTTGTAGCTTCTGTAAGAAGCAATCAAATTTTAGTTTCTTTCTCTCTTGCTCTCTCTCACGTTAGCCATTCCTTCCCCTCTCCATTTTCTGTTCTTTTTCTCAATTGCATGTGTGTTCTTCCTTTGTGGAGCTAGGGTTTGGGTTTGGTAGAAGCTTCAGAAGGTAAGTGGTTGTCAGTTTTCATGTGGTTCTTCTTCTTCTCCTTAAGGTTTATAGAGATTTTGTTCTTGGGTTAATGGAATGTGGTTTTATCTGTATGCAAGCATCTGAAGATAAGAGGAAAGAGAAGGGAAAAGGGAAGATTGTGGATTAAAAAGTGCAGTGGATATTTTTGAGCTTCATTACAAGTTTGGGAGTGTCTGTCATTTCTCATTTTGGATCCTGTTGCTATTCTGATGTTAAAGTTATATAGGTGTATTTATATATATTGAAATGCATGAGTTACGTAATGTAGTATACATGATTACAGTAGAAAGAGAATGATGTTAACTATGCAAATGAGATAAATATGCATGAGTTTGAATGAGAAATCCTGATATGTTGACGTTCTGGGATTACCTCTGTTTGAATAGTAAAAATATGTTATTTGTATTAAAATTGCTGTAAATGTGTTCTGGAGACTTGAAGGTTCGTATTCAATTAAATATTACATGAAAAAAATGATTTTGGGCAAGAAAGGTTTTGAGTTTTGAATGTACTCTGTTTCACGATTTTCTGGTTTCGACATTTTCTGGAAATTTTGGAGTTTTGAGAAGGAGAAGCAGAAGTGAGGGAAGAGATCACGTGACGTGAGGGAGCATCACGCCGTGACCCTCTTCTCTGAAGAAGGTCACGAGACGTGATGCTGCATCACGCCGTGACCTGCTTCCCCTCCCTGCGTGTCACGAGTCACCTCTGCCCAGTGACTCGTGACCTCCCCTCTCTTCTCTGGCGTCACGTGGCGTGACGGATGGTCACGACCCGTGACTGCCCTTGCTTGGTGTGGTGCTCGCGTGAAGCCAGTGTCACGAGACGCCACTGCCTAGGTGTCTCGTGACTGGCCTTCCCTCCCTGCTGCCCTGTTTTCAAATAGCAAAGTTTTTAACCTTCTGTACTTGGGATTTTCATTGTTTGACTCAAGATCAAGTCCAAATCTGTTCTTTAATGTTATAATTGTTTAATTATGAGGTTTGTGTAAATGAGTAGTAATTAATATACATGATTTAAATATTATAATTTGCATGAATATGAATCATTTCAATGTGAGTTACATGTCCTTATTATCTCCTGTATTTGATATTTATATATTATATGTTAATGGATTTACTAGATTATAAGTTATAAGTTCGTATTTAAAGCGATTCTCATGAAATGATGATTACTTGAGTTTCTTTTTGAGATGTGTCTTTTAAGCCTGAATAAGTCTTAGTAGTGGATAAGTAAGCGCTTACTTAGGTCAGGGTGTGTGTGCAGCTGCTATATGATAAAACGTTATATGCGAGTCCCGTTAGGATCCTTATTTCGACCCCGTTTGGGTCTATATGGAAATTAATGCGAGACTTCGGTCTCTATATGAAAATCACATGTTTGAGACTTATGTCTCTATATGCTTGGGATATTGTGTTCTATCAGTATCCAAATGACCGCATCCACTTCTAAAGGGTATTCTCAGACTAAACAGGCTATATGTTATATGTGTTGCATATGATGAGATGCTTATTGATAAGATTAAAAGTATATGATGCACATGAATTCATGCATAACTTTATGATATGTACATTGTATCTGTGTACTTAAAATAGTGAGAGTTATGTAAATCTTATATACGAATTGAATAGTTAATTGCTTGTAATGTATGTTTATGCATGTCAAGTAGAGAACATGGATTATGCTTGGATGTAACTTTGATGCCTTTTGATTTTGAACCATAGCTTTATTGCACGTTTATGTTGCAGTGAGTTTATATTGTTGTTGTAAATATTGTATATGTATATTGTTAGTTTGTTTTGTTCCTCCCCACTAAGCGTTATCGCTTAGCACGGGTTCTTTTCCCGTGCAGGTGGCGAGTTCGGTTTGGAGTCAGATATCTGCAGGTCGGCCACTAGAAGTCTTTTTGGATGAAGTTATTTTGGAGTCTTCCGCTGTTATTTTTGTACATGGCTTGTTAATAGCAAATTGAATCTTTTGTAAAGGAACAATTATTTTGTATATGTATTTGCTTACGAGCCCTTTTTGTAAAACGATATTGATACGTTATATGTTGTAGGACTTGATATTATATGATCAAAAGTTTTCTCTAAATTTCATTTGGTTTATTTACAAGTATGTACTTTGGATTCGTTTGGATTGGTATATGTGTTTGTCCGCGTGGCACTCCGGTATCCTTCCAACGGGGATATCGGGGTGTTACAGCTTGGTATCAGAGCCCAGGTTTGGTGGTTCTGGGTTATGTTGTGATTGTTTGAGTATAGAGTCGAGTCTATGCATGAGAGTCAGTTTTGTGTAGTGGCCTAATGCAGATGTCTTGTGTTGTGTAGTGTTTGTATGGAGTCGAATCCAAGTGAGTATATGGGCTGCACCATGAGCAGTATTAATGTGGGTCGTGGAGAGAATCCAGTCAGAGGAGGTGATCCAGTTGGACAGGTTAGGCATGAGCGGGAACCTACACCAGCTGTGGGTGCAAATAGAGGAGTTGCTTTTGATCCAGCGTTAGTGCAAGGTTTGCTACAAGTGGTTGATAGGTTGACTGCTCCTAAGGCTCCAACTGAGTTGTTAAGAAAGAGAGGAGCAGAAGACTTTCATGGGACTGCCTTGGATGAATCAGATGTGGCTAAGTTTTGGCTGAAGAGGGTAGGTAGGATTCTGCAAGAGATTAGATGTCCCGCAGATCAGAGAGCTTCATGTGCAATATCGTTGCTTCAAGGATCAGCATATGATTGGTGGGAGCTTGTGATGAGGAATCCTCAGCGACCAGCCGAATTGACATGGGAGTATTTCAAGCAAGAGTTTGAGCAAAAGTATGTGACAAAGGCATACCAGGAAGCTAAATGGAGAGAGTTCATCAGTTTGAAGCAGCGGGGAATGACTGTGAGTGAGTATGATAAGGAATTCAACCGGTTGAGTAAGTATGTACTCGAGCAGTTGTTGACGGATGAGTTCAGATGTAGGCACTTTCTAGAGGGACTGCATGAGGTGTACAGAGGTCCTTTGTCTGCGATGATCGTCTTACAACCAGTGGGGTATTATCAGCTTGTGGCAGCGGCAATGAAGTTAGAGGAATCTGAGGTGATCAAGCAGAGAATTGTTAACAAGAGAAGAGCACCGGATGGGGGAGTTGCAAGTACTAAGAAGTCCAAGGGTACTCCAACCGAGCAAGGATCTAGAGAGATTGTTCAAGTACCTTCAGAAGTAGGAAGTGTAGCCCCACATGGAAATAAGGGAAATCGAGCACCGGAATGTGAGCATTGTCATAGGTACCATTGGGGTACGTGTCGCAAGATCACCGGTGCGTGCTTTAAGTGCGGGAGTATGGAACATCGGTTTGCATTTTGCCCTAATTGACAAGAAGACCAGAATCAACAAGAGAGTAGAAGATCCAATGCCACTCGAACCAACCGGGATGGAAGTAGAGCTCCGCGAGCACCATTAGAAACGGTGCAACGACCTGGTGCTACGGAAGATCATAACCGGCATAGAGCATATGCTTTGATTGGAGCTGATGCGACTGATACAGCAGGTCCTTCGGGTAAGTGTTGATATGTTAAGTTTTGTTTCATTTCGGTTTTGATATTTGAGTTGTATTTGAAAAGCGAGGAAATTTCGAGGACGAAATTTTCTTAAGGAGGAGAGAGTTGTCACACCCCATAAGTGGCCTAATTGGAATTAGCGATTTTAATTGGACAATTTAGATCAAGTAAGTAATTTACAAGAGGAAAAGAGGATTATTTTGCAAAGTATTAATTGCAAATTTTTAGTTTAGTGAGTAAAAAGAAATTAAGAAGGACCTATTAGAAGATTAAGGAGTAAAAGGTAAAAGAAGGATAAGTGGATTGCGTGAACCTGTGCATGTGTGCCAAGTGGAGAGGTGGGTGTATGCATGTGGGAGAGAGAAAGGAGGATTTCAGGAATTTTTGTAGCTTCTGTAAGAAGCAATCAGATTTTAGTTTCTTTCTCTCTTGCTCTCTCTCACGTTAGCCATTCCTTCCCCTCTCCATTTTCTGTTCTTTTTCTCAATTGCATGTGTGTTCTTCCTTTGTGGAGCTAGGGTTTGGGTTTGGTAGAAGCTTCAGAAGGTAAGTGGCTGTCAGTTTTCGTGTGGTTCTTCTTCGTCTCCTTAAGGTTTATAGAGATTTTGTTCTTGGGTTAATGGAATGTGGTTTTATCTGTATGCAAGCATCTGAAGATAAGAGGAAAGAGAAGGGAAAAGGGAAGATTGTGGATTAAAAAGTGCAGTGGATATTTTTGAGCTTCATTACAGGTTTGGGAGTGTCTGTCATTTCTCATTTTGGATCCTGTTGCTATTCTGATGTTAAAGTTATATAGGTGTATTTATATATATTGAAATACATGAGTTAGGTAATGTAGTATACATGATTACAGTAGAAAGAGAATGATGTTAACTATGCAAATGAGATGAATATGCATGAGTTTGAATGAGAAATCCTGATATGTTGACGTTCTGGTATTACCTCTATTTGAATAGTAAAAATATGTTATTTGTATTAAAATTGCTGTAAATGTGTTCTGGAGACTTGAAGGTACGTATTCAATTAAATATTACATGAAAAAAATGATTTTGGGCAAGAAAGGTTTTGAGTTTTGAATGTACTCTGTTTCACGATTTTCTGGTTTCGACATTTTCTGGAAATTTTGGAGTTTTGAGAAGGAGAAGCAGAAGTGAGGGAAGAGATTACGTGACGTGAGGGAGCATCACGCCGTGACCCTCTTCTCTGAAGAAGGTCACGAGACGTGATGTTGCATCACGCCATGACCTGCTTCCCCTCCCTGCGTGTCATGAGTCACCTCTGCCCAGTGACTCGTGACCTCCCCTCTCTTCTCTGGCGTCACGTGGCGTGACGGATGGTCACGACCCGTGACTGCCCCTGCTTGGCGTGGCGCTCGCGTGAAGCCAGTGTCACGAGACGCCACTGCCTAGGTGTCTCGTGACTGGCCTTCCCTCCCTGCTGCCCTGTTTTCAAATAGCAAAGTTTTTAAGCTTCTGTACTTGGGATTTTCATTGTTTGACTCAAGATCAAGTCCAAATCTGTTCTTTAATGTTATAATTGTTTAATTATGAGGTTTGTGTAAATGAGTAGTAATTAATATACATGATTTAAATATTATAATTTGCATGAATATGAATCATTTCAATGTGAGTTACATGTCCTTATTATCTCCTGTATTTGATATTTATATATTATATGTTAATGGATTTACTAGATTATGAGTTATAAGTTCGTATTTAAAGCGATTCTCATGAAATGATGATTACTTGAGTTTCTTTTTGAGATGTGTCTTTTAAGCCTGAATAAGTCTTAGTAGTGGATAAGTAAGCGCTTACTTAGGTCAGGGTGTGTGTGCAGCTGCTATATGATAAAACGTTATATGCGAGTCCCGTTAGGATCCTTATTTCGACCCCGTTTGGGTCTATATGGAAATTAATGCGAGACTTCGGTCTCTATATGAAAATCACATGTTTGAGACTTATGTCTCTATATGCTTGGGATATTGTGTTCTATCAGTATCCAAATTACCGCATCCACTTCTAAAGGGTATTCTCAGACTAAACAGGCTATATGTTATATGTGTTGCATATGATGAGATGCTTATTGATAAGATTAAAAGTATATGATGCACATGAATTCATGCATAACTTTATGATATGTACATTGTATCTGTGTACTTAAAATAGTGAGAGTTATGTAAATCTTATATACGAATTGAATAGTTAATTGCTTGTAATGTATGTTTATGCATGTCAAGTAGAGAACATGGATTATGCTTGGATGTAACTTTGATGCCTTTTGATTTTGAACCATAGCTTTATTGCACGTTTATGTTGCAGTGAGATTATATTGTTGTTGTAAATATTGTATATGTATATTGTTAGTTTGTTTTGTTCCTCCCCACTAAGCGTTATCGCTTAGCACGGGTTCTTTTCCCGTGCAGGTGGCGAGTTCGGTTTGGAGTCAGATATCTGCAGGTCGGCCACTAGAAGTCTTTTTGGATGAAGTTATTTTGGAGTCTTCCGCTGTTATTTTTGTACATGGCTTGTTAATAGCAAATTGAATCTTTTGTAAAGGAACAATTATTTTGTATATGTATTTGCTTACGAGCCCTTTTTGTAAAACGATATTGATACGTTATATGTTGTAGGACTTGATATTATATGATCAAAAGTTTTCTCTAAATTTCATTTGGTTTATTTACAAGTATGTACTTTGGATTCGTTTGGATTGGTATATGTGTTTGTCCACGTGGCACTCCGGTATCCTTCCAACGGGGATATCGGGGTGTTACAAAAGTCTCATAATTCAATTACTAACATGCATAGAAGCATTTGAATAATTCACAGATTAAAGTACTCATTTTAATTTATTGAGACATAACACAAGTGAGAAACCATGCAAAGGAGAAATCTTTCAAAAATATTTCAAAACAGAGAGGGGACTATCATGATAGCAATGGGAGGCCGCGCTGGCGACAGTGGCAAGACTAGCCTACAGGAAAAGGGAACCCATCACGACTCATGCACCAAGTGCACGACTAGTGCACAATGTGCACGTCTCATGCACTCTTCCTCTACAATCTTTGTCGTGATCGCGACCAGTGTCCCGCTCGATACAGAGTCGTGATTTCCAGTCCCTCATCAAAAATCTGCAGAAATTCTCTGTCAAAATCATACCAAAAATTTTCCCATTCAAAACAAACTTCAATACAATACAAATTGCTCATTCAAAACCTCATAATTAACACAAAACCCAACTTTTATACACATAAACACAATTAAACCATGCTATTAACATCATCAAAATCCCCAATTAATAAAACCAAAAATTTTGCTAGAAAAACTCATTCAATCCCTTATTTGAGTTCAAAACTCATAATCAAAACATTTAAACTCAATTTATCAAAAATACACAACATGCAAACATACTTAAACAACGTCAAGTTCATAATTACCCAGAAAACCAACCAAAAATCACAATAACTTCAAAAATACACAAAAAAACTTAAATTTCCCATACCTCATCTCCTTTGCTCCTAATAGCTTTCTTAGATAATCATTCATGTTCCAAAACCCATCCAAGATCTTTCTCTTCCAAAATCCTCACCAAAACACACAAATGCACAAAACATAAATCTAGGGTTTTTAACAAATCAAGAAGAACAGGTGAAATCAAAACTTAGAACTCACTTTACCTTGACAAATCTTCTTTTAAATCTTCTTAGACTAACAAACTTGATCATCTAAACTTTGGGCTTTGATCTTCAAAGAGAGTGGATGGCATGAATCAAGAAGAATAAGAAGAAGAAGAAGAAGAAGAAGAAGAAGAAGAAGAAGAGGTGGAAGAGAGCAAAAACAGGAAACGGGAAACGGGAGAGGAGAGGAGCAAATTCTGCCCTGTCTCTCTTCCTCTCTCTTCCTTTTATACCCCTTCCCACTTCTTGCCGCTTGGCACCTTGCCATTTGTTTAATCCAAGATATTTTTATCAAATCCTCTTTTTAATCCTTTAACTCTTATAACATCATGCAATTACACTTATATCTTACTAACCCTTCACATTGGCCCACTTAACTAATTTTATCCTTTCAATTAAATCCAAATTCCATACTTCACAATTTTTACCATTGGCCACACTTATCGGAACTTTCATTTAAATTCTTAAATTGTCCGTCTGACATAATAAATAACTCAACTTGCACAACTTCGGTCGCTACTCATCCTTAATATGCACAAATCCTTCTAGGGTACTTTTCGGGCTGTGACAACTCTTCCCTCCTAAAAGAATTTGGTCCTCAAAATTCACTTACATCTGAAAAATTCAAACTCTACATTCCAATTCACTATCATTTACACTGATCATTTCCGTATCATCATATAACACTTACGTTGTACACTTATAATACATACATTTCACTTATTCTAAGACACCTTTACTTTTAATATACTTACTTGTTTTAACTTATTCTCATCACTACACTCTCAAATCACTTCTTTTAAATTCGAATAGCTATAGAAATCATAACTTTCTCTTGTCCATAACTAAACCCAAACTCATAAAATTGATTTAAAGAAAACCCATAATTCTTTTTTCATTATCTTACGTCCAAATCAATCATATTCATCAGAACAATTATTACTTAACCATAAATCGAAAATCAAAGCACATACACTTCACACATAAACCCTTTAACTTTTGCCATTTTGCTTCACAATTCCTTAATACTTCAAAAACATCCATCATACGTGCTATTTTCCTTACTAACAATACTCATATCTCACTACAAAATCTTTTCAATTTCATTAATGCAAGATTCCAGAATACTCTTTCTACTCAACCAAGACTATATACACAATACATTTTTCTTAACAATTACTATGCTCTTAAGTCACACACTTAATCTTAATATCAAATACTCATTGTATACCCTGCCAGCTTTCTCTCTATCAAAACACATACAAAAATGTTTCTCATGGGTGATCAAAGGATGATGATACAATGAGGATGTGATGGTTCATGTATGCAAGTTGATGTAGAAATGCAATTGATGCTATAATAATGCACTCTTCCCATCCCCATGGTTCAATATGTTTTTTATTCAAACACTTTTCTGGAGATAGCTGACAAGCATACAAAGCATCACCATAATCTTACAAAATCCAGATACTCTTCCATCTCAAAACACGAAAACATCTATTCCCATAAGATAATCTATATATCAATACACTTCATGAACTTCCACGAAACCTTCTCCTAAACCATATAGTATCAAAACAAGATTATAACATAACCTCTGATACTCATGTAACAAATGCATTCTAGATCGCGCACACACATAACAGTTCAAGGCAGGTAGATCATGACCTACCGAGCCAACACTTAACCAAACACTTTATCTAATTGAGCAGTTCCTATTCCCAACACATACCTGAAAAATGAAATCATCCGCTTTGGCCAACGCTAAACTATACGGACACACTTCAAAACACCTAGTTAACTAGAACCGACAAAACCAAAGCTCTAATAGCAAATTGTAACACCCCCAACTCCCACATGTAGCATTTCAAAGGGTGAAGAGCTATGGTGAGCAAAAGGTGCCACAAGACAAGGACACACATGGCAACGCAAAAATCAGAACAATAAAATTTCTAAAATCATAACCTCAAAACATGCACGTCCTAAACCTATGCCATCCACACACTATTATTCGCACTAAAAATTATTACAACTTAATATAAATGCTAATAAATAAACTTAATTACATGCCAAAATCAAAAACACTTCCTATGAAAATCTAGCGACTCGTTAGCCAAACCTCAGCGGACTGTTGCGCTACTCTAATCTCTTAACCTACACGGATAAACAACCGTGCTAAGCGATAAAGCTTAGTCGGGCTAAACAAATAATGGGCAGCCACTAACAGTGGTTGTTGAGGTGTACACATACAAATCGATAGATATATGTATACATACATAAGCATAAAGGAAACTGGCTTCAGTTAATGTGAACTCATATCGTTACTTGTTCAAAACTAAACAAAACATTTAAATACTCAGATTTGGCCCAGGCTTGAAACGGTTATTCTAAGCTTCCTACATATCCTTATGGTTGGGGAATCAGAACCACGTAGTTCTACAAAATCCTATTTACTTAAATAATCCAAGAATTAATTTAATTCATTTTTCAAAATTCAGTTATCTATCTTATGCGTAACGCTTATTATCTAACTTACTTACCAATCAATACATCATTTACCATATTCATTAAAAATCTAAATAAATACATATGAGTTCCTTACTAATATACTCACTGAAATTGTACAGGCTAAAGTTCCTCAGGTAAACAGCTCATAACATACATGTGTTCTCATTTAAACATATAACAAATATATATATATATATATATATACATATACAAAGTTTATTTACTGAATGTTCAACCATCGCAAACATGCATATCAAATATTTCAATAATTCTTTACATAAACTTCATATAGGAAATCATACTCTGAACTTTTAAACAGACTTATAACAAGCATTATGTAACATCCCGACCGGAATGCCACGACCGGGCAATAATCGATAACATCTCGACCGGAATGCCACGACTGGACAACAGTCAGCAACACCCCGATCGGAATGCCACGACCGGACATACACACGCTTTACACATTACATACATGGGCAATTAGCGGGAGCATTCATAGACAAAAGAACATAACTCAATATCCACATCCAAATTCTTAAACAGTTAATATTCATTTACACACATTCGTTAGAGCAAACGTTGATTTCTTTATCATTTTCCATTTCACATGTATCGGTTGATTATACAAAACACATAGGTATCCGGAGATACCATACATTTCCACATAGGTGTCCGTAAAGGATCCAGAATAGAGGAGTGCATAGAGCACAAGTGTAGACACCGGGCCCCGAGGCGGTCCAAGATCAGAATTACCCGATGATGAAATAGAAGACCAATTTTCGGCAAGAAATGTGAGAATCGATCGTTCCCTTGTCAAAGGTCTGTTTTTCGGAAAATAATTAAAAATATATATTTTTGGGGAAAATTAAAATTAAGATGGAGCAAAAAAAAAAAAATATAAATAATAATAACAAATATATTAATTTTGTTTCAAAATTTAAAATTTAAAATTTAAAATAAAAAAAGAGGGGGAAGTCGCGAAGGCCGCCTTCGGCAGCGCAGGGCTGCCTGCGCGGCAGGCTGCCCCAGCGCGCAGGGGCGCCTGCGCAGCAGGCCGCCCAGCGCGCAGGGGCGCCTGCGCAGCAGGCCGCCCAGCGCGCAGGGGCGCCTGCGCGCCAGGCAGGCGCCTCGCGCGCAGGTCCCATGCGCGCGAGGCGAGGGGGCCTCGCGCGCAGCCCCTGCGCGAGAAGAAGGGGGGCGCCGCGCGCCCCTCCCTGCGCGCGAGGCGGGGGGCGCCGCGCGCCCCCCCCCCTGCGCGCGAGGCGGGGGCCTCGCGCGCACCCCCCTGCGCGCGAGGCAGGGGGCGCCGCGCGCCCCCCCCTGCGCGCGAGGCAGGGGCCTCGCGCGCACCCCCCTGCGCGCAGGCAGGGGGCGCCGCGCGCACCCCCCCTGCGCGCGAGGCAGGGGCCTCGCGCGCACCCCCCTGCGCGCGAGGCAGGGGGCACCACGCGCGCAGCAGCTTGCTGCCGCGCGCGCCCTTGCCCTCTCCGCGCGACCTGGTCTTCGCCTGTCCGTTTTTTCCGCTGTTTTCAGTCTGATTTTCTTCAGTCTGATTTTTTTTGTTTCACCATTTTGTGACATTTTTGATTAACTAAAAAGGAAGGTCTCTTTTGTCTCTTGCCATTTTTGGCCAAGGCAACCTTAAATGAGGATTTTCTCCTCATTTTCAAAGGAGGACGACATTGAATTCAAGATTTTTCTTTAGCTTTTCCTCTCTATTTTTTTACTCTCCAGGAAGCTTTCCTGGCTTCTAAAAAAAAACTCTTCAAAAAATCTTCAAGTTTTCTTCAAAAATCTTAGTTTTGCCATTGCAAAATATTAAATATTGGGTTGATTTGAGCAAGAAAAATTAATTTTCTTTGTTCCTTCATCCCACAAAAAATATTTTTCTCAAGATAATTTGTTTAGAACACAGATTTTATATTTATTTCAAATATTATTATCATCAAAAAAAAAGATCCGACAAGGAAATCGATCGAGGCATCCTATTTCCAACCTCAAAAATTCTGAGGGTAAACATTCTTGGACCCGTCCTCATTCATATTTTTGTATATTATTTATTTTGTCAATATCATTTTTGCTATCATTATTCTTATTATTCGTTCCCAGCATTTTAATATGTTGGTACTACCATTAATGCATTGTTTAGTTGCTTTGATTTGATTTTTGTGCTCATTCCCATTATTATTATTAGTTGATTTATGTGAATATTGTTAGGTTGTGTCGTTTCCCTATTTTCATATACTGTTGTCATCCTTCTTTTGTTAAGCCTTGCATTATTATTATTATTATTATTATTATTACTATTATCACCATTATTATTATTATTATTATCATTATATTTATTATTAGTATTATTATTATCTCATTTATCCATATTATATTCACTATTGTTTATTATCATTATACTATTATTACTATTATTATTATTATTATTATTGTTTAACTCTCTATTTTACTATTATTGCTATTTATTTATTTTCTAGTATTATTCTGTTTTTAGTATTGTTAGTGCTATTATTATTAACTAATTAATTAGTTAGCATTATCATTATTATTATTATCATTATCGCTATTATTATTTTGCTATCATGCCATGATTATTTGTTGTAATTTTATTGTTGTCATTATATTATGTCGTTATTATTTTTTATGCCATGACTCTTAACTATCGACATTATTATTACCACATTTATCATTGTTATTATTATGCTTTGCATTCGTTCAATTAATTTATTTAGAATTATTACTAATGTTTTTGGTATTATTTTCTGTCTGAGATTTAATTTGAGTCGGGCTTTGTGAGCGCCGCGCGACTCCCCGGATGGGTCGCGACGCGCGGACGAACACTCCATTTTGGTGAGATCCCTCCAACTTCCTTTTTATGTGTTATGTGCTTATTTGTAAATATTATTTTACTTGTGTACGCGTGCGATAAAAAATCACGAAAATATTTTTACAATTAAATTGGATTCTTCACTAATAAAATCGGGACCAATGTCCCTTATTTTAGCCCGACAATAAAAATGTCACAATTAAAACGAAGAGTCAACTTTTCTACAAAAATGGGATCACTCATCCCGATTTTTCAATTCAAGCAAACAAAAATGACTCTTCGAGCCCTCTTCAAATTAATACGAAGGAACCAATGTTCCTAAATTTCGAACAAGCGCGAAGGAACCAATGTTCCTTAATTAATGCCCCGATTTATGTATGTTCTTTTATTTTAATCTTGAGTGAGTGTTTTAAATTCAAGTTAATTTTTATTTGGGCCCTTGTAATTAATTTTGGGGCAATATTATTTATCTTTTGGGGATTGTATTCTGTCCCACTTACATCTTCAACCTCCTTTTATTAGGGTTGTATTCTGCCCCTATTTCTATTGTAATTGCGTGCTTATGTGTTTACCGCTTTCATTTATCGCTTTCTTTTACTGCTTTATTTATCGCTTTCCTTTATCGCTTTTTGAGTGCTTGCAATGCGCCATTTAATTTAAATGCATTAATCGTGTGAGATGAGGGGTATAATTTTAAGAAGTTAAAAACCCATTTATAATTAACCAAAGCATAAATAAGAGGGAAGTTCCGGACACCATATCTCTGGTTTAGACCAATAGAGGTGAGAAACCTTTTCCCAATTTCTTCCAAAATTGGGTGGCGACTCCAAATACCTCAAAAGGTGCCTTTAGGCGTCAATAGGCTAGGTTATTCTCCCCAATGTTCTATTGGGAGGGATACACCGATGATGTCTCATGGCGCCCATGATCAAAAGACGCGAACCTTCATACCTCGAATCCTAAAGCGGATTCAATCGAGGGCCCTTGCCGGGTTCGGCGCGCGTCACAGTGGCGACTCCACTGGGGATCTTAGTGTTTGAGACTTCACTCCGAAAGTGCTTTGGTTAAAATTTATAATTGGGCTTTTAAAACTTAAAATTCTATCACTCATCAAAAATTGCATCATATCATTTTAGAGCCTTAGACTTACGCTAGTTGGTCCCTATTTTACCTCGGTGCGTTCCCAAAGCACGACCCTACTTTCACTCATTGTAGGGAAGTGTTAGGGATAATCACCAGCCCAAGCCTTGTACCTTTTGGTATATCGAAATGGAGATCCGATCGGTCGTTATGCTCGTGATGAGCTAGACCCGTTGGCGCGAACCATGCTTGGGTAGCCTAAAGAAAATCACCTTGACTGAAGCCCATGTAATGGCAAATAGAAACTTCCCTAGGTGGTATGCTCCTCAATACGATGCTTGTGATATGGGTCGTCACGTATTAAACGAAATCAACCAATTTAAGTGGTCTTTTATCAAAGGCTTTCATGCCCCGGTAAGCCCATCTTAACTTGATTGAATTGTCCAAATACGTAAATGGCCAAAACTCATACGCGTGTACTTTAGACTAGAGCCGTTATGCTGCCAGCTTTTCGCTGTGCACTTCGCGCGTTCATAGGGTCCCCTGTTGACCCATGGGCTAAACCCACCTAGGAAAGAGACCGCATTGCCCCGTGTGTGGGAGTGATAAGGTTGGAAGGGTCTGTTTGCTTGCATGTGGTTGCGGATGCTGCATCAACACGACCATGCATTCTTAATACCATCCATGCATCATGCTAACGAGTTGGATTTTTTTCAGCCATCATAGATCCATTTGAGTGGTCCAGGGATCCTAGCGGGAGGTTGGTCAGAAATCAAGTAGTTGAGCCGTCAGCTTTGACATCAGCATCAAGTTCAGATTGGGATAGAAACTCAGACTCTTACTCAGACCAATCCTCCGGATCAGTAATGGCAGACTTACCACAAGAATCGGGTGCTATAACAACACAAGACTTGGACAAGAGGTTCGAAGACTTTGAAAGGAAAATGCTTGCTATGATGGGGAACCTTGTCTCTCAAATGACATCACACGCTGGACAACCGTCTGGAACTCCAGCTGTTGACCCGGTCAAAACACCTGTTGTGGAGACCACTATACCAACTACTACTGTACCACAGCCAGTCACTGAACCTAGAGTGGCGGCACCAGTTGAGCAACCGAGGGTGAGAATTCCAGATCCGAGGGATGATTTCTTAGGGGAAGAGGAAGATGAGCCAGTAGTTCCCCAAGCGGTGAGGTGCAAAGCTCCTAAGCTAGAGGATGATGTGGTGAGGAAGATGGAGGAAAGAATGGAGGCCATCGCACGAATGGTGTCGGTCGGAAAGGGGGTCATTCCCGAAGATGTAGACTTGGGTGAAGAAGAGCTGTTGCCTCAGAGATTCAAGATGCCGGACTTACCAAAGTTCGATGGCACTTCTGACCCTTCGGCCCATCTTAAACAATATGCCTTAATCATGAAGGGCACGGGTCTTACCAGGAAGCAAAAGGTAGAATACTTCTGCCTTAGTTTGACAGGGTCAGCGGTTGATTGGTACCATGGCTTAGACAGAAGGTCGAAAGAAGATTGGGATCTACTTACGAGCGAGTTCATGAGGCAGTACGACTGCAGCACCCGCATGGAAGTGACGTTGAAAGACCTAGAGCTCCTGCAACAAAAGTCTAGTGAATCTTTCCATGACTACCTTACGCGGTGGAGGAATCGCGTTATGGAAATGAAGAGGAAGCCCGACACGTCGGATCAAATCAGACTGTTTATCAAAAATGCGAGCCCATACTTGAGGGAGGGGCTTAAGATGAAAGGGCTCAAGGATTGGGAATCCTTAAAAGACATAGCAATCGAAGCTAAAGCGGAATACTTGGCAAAGAAGGCCAATAATGACAGTTTTGCTCGGAAGAACTTCGGGACCCAAGGGGGAAATAGGTCTGGTGGCGCTGGAAGCAGCAGTAATAGAATGGGCAGAATAGCGGAAGTTTCAGCCACTGATGTAAACCAGAGACACTATTCAAATTTGGGAAGACCATTGTCCTGGGTCCTAGAACGATTAATGAAAGAGGGAAAACTTCAGCCATTGCCAGCCAGACAAGCTAAGACCTACGGCCAGCCGAACCACAGAGGGGACCAATACTGTGCTTTCCACCAACACACCGGTCACCCCACTGACTCCTGCAGAACTTTAAGGGATCGGGTCCAAGATCTCATTGACAGTAAACAGATCTCCGACCCTGAAAAGAAGGAAAAGAAGAAGAATACCGGGTATAATGCCGTTCCTCCCCCTGTTTTCATGATAGGATCGAGTCTACCGGAATGGTATGTGTTAAGGGACCTCTATGGCAATGATTATGTGGCAATTGTCCGCCCAGAGCAAGCGATTAGTGGAGAGAAGCCACGGGTTGGCATGATAGACTGTTGGGACACGACCAGTGAAAGTGAGATTGAAGAAGCCGATGGACCAGAGGGTCTATGGAGTTCTGGGGGTGAAGAAGAAGTGCAAGAGGTACAGGCTGTTACCCGCAGTGGAAGAGTGGTGCCGGAAATTGAGAAACAACAGGACCCAATGCCTCCGACAGTGGAGCAGGAAACGGAAGAGAATCAGATCCTGAAACAGCTAAAGAAGACGACAGCACAAATATCTATCTGGGACCTACTGAGGCAATCCCCGAGCCATAGGCAGAAGCTAGTTGAAGCCTTATGTGAATCGACAGTCGCCACCACTATCTCACCCTCCGAGTTACTGGGAATTGTGAAAGGGGAATCTGAAGAAAACATAGTCTACACCGAAGCTGACTTGCCAATCGAGGGTCGTAATCACAATCGCCCTCTATATATCCGAGCTCAGATCAATGGTAAGCACACGGCCTGTGTCATGGTGGATGATGGGTCCTCCATTAATGTGTGCCCACTGGTGGCGCTACCTTCACTTGGATTGAATGAGAGCATGTTGAATGAATCCGATCTGACTATCACTGCTTATGACAACTCGAGAAGGCAAGCTGCTGGGACTTTTAAAGCTCAAGTCAAGACCGGTCCAGTTGAGATAGAGGCTGAGTTTGTTGTCCTGCCAATACCGGCTAACTTTACAGTGCTACTTGGAAGGCCTTGGTTTCACAAGTTGGGAGGGGTTCCATCTACGCTCCACCAAATGATTAAGATTCCCCATGAAGGCCAGATTGTAACAATTAAAGCAGCTAGTGACAACCAAGTGTCAGTGCTCGGAATTTCCAATCAACCCTTCAGTGGTTTCCATGTGGCTATGGTGAATGAGGAAGATGAGTCGGAGGTAAGCCCTCAAGTTGTCAATATGATGAAAAGGATGAACTTTCTCCCCGGGGCTGGTTTGGGTAAGAGCTCACAAGGGATTCAAGAGCCCGTAGCCACAAGGGGGCAAAAGGATAGGCGAGGTCTGGGCTACGCTGTTGATGCCAAGAAGAACAAGCCCGCAAGGAAGCCTGCGGAAGTGCCGCACATTTTGGAGACTTTTGTACCGGCTGCATCGGCATGTGCCTACTGTGGGGAGGCAGAGCCTCAGTGGATTGATGGCAAGATCACCCCAGGTTTTGAAATCTTCAATGATGTATTTGACTGGTCCGAGGGAATGGTCAAGGCAGTGGAAGCCTTCTGGGATGAGGAAATCTTCAGTCAGGCTCTAGCATGGGACCGAGAGGTTCCCGAGGAGATTGTCACTGAAAGTCTGCTGGCCACCCGAGTGAAGGGCAAAGAGAAGATGGAAGACGCAGCGGCGGTGCCAGAACTGAAGAGTCTGAATACGACTGAGGTTCAAGATGAGGGGCCGTCGGCTTCAGCACCAGCACCAGTGGAAGATGATAATGATAGCTTTGCCGATGTACTTTTTATTCCCGAACTATTTGACAATTCTGTCTGTAATTCTGAGTACTTTAATAATATGAATGACTTTGCTTACTTGTGCGATGTTTCTCATGATTTCATTATGCATGATCACGAGCATGAATCATTTATATTTGACATTAACTCAACCAATACCACCTCATTTAATCTCGGGACTTCGGAAAATCCGAAGGAAATCTTGATAGCATCCGACGTAACTCTTGAGGAAAGGATAAAATTTGAGAGAATTTTGAAAAAATATGAAAGAGTCTTCGCCTGGACCTACGAGGATATGCCAGGGATTGATCGGGCAGTTGCTGAACACATCATTCCGACCTACCCAGAGTGCAAGCCGGTCAAGCAGAAGCTCAGAAGGCTGAGACCAGAATGGGCAGAAAAGGTAAAGGAAGAAGTGCACAAACAGATCGAAGCCAAGTTTCTGGTAGAGGTCCAGTATCCAACATGATTAGCTAACGTTGTCCCCGTAGCCAAGAAGGATGGGAAAGTCCGAGTATGTGTTGACTACCGAGACCTGAATAAAGCCTGTCCAAAAGATGACTTTCCCCTACCCCATATTGATGTACTAGTGGATAGCGCGGCCGCTTGTATGATGTACAGCTTTGTGGATGGGTATGCGGGATACAACCAAATCCTTAACAAGATTGTGGATCGAATCAAGACAGCTTTCATCACAGAATGGGGAACGTTCGCCTACCGAGTAATGCCTTTTGGGTTGAAGAATGCCGGGGCGACGTACCAAAGGATGGCTACCAAGATCTTGGATGACTTGATCCACAAGGAAGTCGAAGTGTATGTCGATGATATGATGATCAAGTCAGCAACTCGAGAAGGACATTTCGAGGCCTTGGAAAAGTTCTTTCAGAGGATCGACAAGTATAATCTTCGCCTCAATCCTAAGAAATGCATTTTCGGAGTCACCTCGGGTAAGTTATTAGGCCATGTGGTAAGCCAAAGGGGAATAGAAGTGGACCCTGATAAAATCAAGGCAATCAGAGAAATGCCAGCACCCCAAAAGGAAAAGGAAGTTCGGAGCTTTCTGGGCAAATTGCAGTACATCAGTAGGTTCATTTCCAAGCTCGCTTCAGTGTGCGAACCAATTTTTAAGCTCCTCAGGAAGAATCAGCCAGTCAGGTGGAACGACGACTGCCAAAAGGCTTTTGATGTCATTAAGGATTACCTCCAAAATCCCCCAGTGCTACGACCGCCACGGCCTGTTAAACCTTTGATTCTTTACCTGGCAATAGAAGAAAGTTCTGTAGGAGCCATGATGGCCCAAGAGGATGAATTCGGGGTCGAATTTGCGGTGTACTACCTCAGCAAGAAATTCCTCCCTTATGAAGCCAAGTATGTTGAAGTGGAGAAGATTTGCCTGGCAGTAATTTGGGCATCAAAGAAACTGAGGCATTACTTTCATTCCTACAAAGTGCATGCGGTTGCCAAGCAAAATCCCCTCCGATACCTGCAACAGGCACCCTCTTTACTAGGGAAAATGGGAAGATGGTTGATATTGCTACAAGAATTTGACGTGGAATACATTACTAGAAAGACCATTAAAGGTCGAGCAGTGGCCGAGTTTCTTGCTGACCATCCAATTGAAGGAGACCAGCTATTGTATGAATTCCCCGACGAAAACGTGGTAGCCATCACCGTGCAGAAATGGCAGATGTATTTTGATGGGGCAGTAAATAGCAAGGGAGCCGGAACAGGAGTGATTCTAGTAACCCCAGACGGAGAGAAGCTTCCATTAGCCAAGAAACTAAGGTACAGAGCCACCAACAACGAGGCTGAGTATGAAGCCTGCATCTTTGGGTTAGAAGCGCTCTCAGCTGTGGGGGCAAAAGTAGTAGAGGTCTTCGGGGACTCATCTTTAGTAATCCACCAAGTCAGGGGTGAATGGGCCATCAAGGAAGAGCGGCTGTTGCCATATGCAAAATGCTTGAAAGAACTTAGTGGCCGGTTTGAAATTTGCACTTTTAACTACGTGCCCCGAGATGAGAACCAATTGGCGGATGCCCTAGCTACCTTAGTATCCATGTGGGATAACCCCGAAGGAATAGTTATGAAGCCCGTGCTCATTTCTAGTTCGAGCAAGCCATACTTTGAGATCGAACAAGTCGGGGATATTGAAACTACCGATGGAAAGCCATGGTACTATGATGTCCTGAATTATTTGGAGAGGTCAATATTCCCGGAAGAAGCCACTGAAAAAGACCAAAGGCTAATCCGCAAACTGTCCACTCAATTCATCAGTGTAGATGGGGTGCTGTACAAGAGACAAGCCGATGGCATGCAACTCAGATGTTTAGATGAAAAAGAGGCTAAAAGGGTTATGGAGGAAACCCATGCAGGGGTTTGTGGGGCCCATATGAATGGTCTGGCCCTGGCAAAGAAAATCATGAGACAAGGGTTCTTCTGGTTGACAATGGATACGGACTGCTCTGTGTACGTGAAACAGTGCCAGCTATGCCAACAGTACGCTAATCTGAGACACCTTCCGGTTTCGGAGTTGTGTAACTTGACATCTCCATGGCCGTTCGCAGCATGGGGAATTGACATTATAGGAGAAATACACCCAACAGCCTCTAACGGGCACAGGTTCATTGTGGTCGCCATTGATTACTTTACCAAGTGGGTTGAAGCTGAATCCTTCAAGAAATTAGGCGCCCGGGAAATGGCCAGGTTCATCGAGCGACACTTGATCTGTAGGTACGGTCTCCCTCATCACATCGTGTCAGATAACGGGGTACAGTTCCAAGCTGAGACTAAACAGATGCTCAAGAAGTACGCCATCCAACACCATAAGTCCTCTCCATACCGACCACAGGCCAACGGGGCGGTCGAGGCAGCTAATAAGAACGTCAAGAAGATATTGGCTAAGATGGTGCAAACCTATAAAGATTGGGCCGAGAAATTGCCATTCGCTCTATGGGGCTACAGGACCACCGCCAGAACTTCCACAGGGGTTACCCCTTTCTCCCTGGTTTACGGGACGGAAGCAATTCTACCGGTAGAAATAGAACTCCAGTCATTGAGGGTGGTGACAGAAACTCAGCTACCAGAAGCCGAATGGGCTCAGCAGCGGCTACTACAGTTGAACCTATTGGACGAAGATAGGATGCGGGCATACTACCACAACCAGATCTACCAGAAAAGACTAGCCCGCTCATTTGGGAAGAAAGTAAGAAAGCACCCATTGAAGGAAGGAGACCTAGTCTTCAAACAAATGAGGCCAGGGGTTCCGGATTTTCGAGGCAAGTTCAGACCAACTTGGGAAGGACCCTTCGTTCTGAAGAAGCTTTTGTCTAAAGGAGCTGCGATACTGACAGATAGTGATGGGAATGAATTCAGGGAGCCGGTCAATGTCGACAGATTGAAAAGATTCCACGGCTGAAGACAAAAAAAAAAAAAAAAAAAAAAAAAAAAGAGAGAGAAAAATGTTCAATCAAGAAAACCCGAGAGGGCTGATTGATAACAGGAGTGTGATGCTTTTGAGATCTATCTCGAGATTAGATGTGGTCTGGTATCTTGGGGCCTAATGTCAAATGATGATCATGTGTAATGAAATCGCACGAGAAACGTGTACATATATGCAATTATGCACTCAGAGAACTTCTTTTATCCAATGAATGTCCATAGTTCTTTTTAGACGAGTAATATGTCACTGCTGTCACTTCCCATTCGAATGAGCACGATTTATCCGTGAAACCGACAGAATTTTTTATTAAAAAAAAAAGAGAAAAAGAAAAATAATAATATTAAAAATAAGGCCGTTAGAGATGAAAACCGTGACTGGCGCTCTAAGCAAAAGTTAGGCCAAAGGGCAGGGTGAAAACCTGGCAACAGGCAGTCTGCCCTACAAAAAAAATGAAATAAATAAAAGCCGCTGGATTGGGTTGGGTCCATTTCAGGCAAAAAATAAGGCACAGGGTTATGTGAAAATCCGACAAGGACGCATTTCCCGCTAAGAAAAGCTAGTGTGAAAATCCACGAGGGACGCACTACCTTTAAAACAATGACGCTTGGAGTGATAAGGCAGCATTACCTTGGGCAACCCCTTTCAAGCAAAGACACACATCGGGCAATCCTCCTTGAAGAATTATGAGGCACAGTCCATGAAACAGGACATCGCTTACAGACGCTTGGGGGCATAAGCGACCACACGGAGCCATGAGTCGCTTCGGCAAAAGCTATTGCACCTCGACCCCTAGACCACTCAGATGAATGGTGTTATCTGCATTCTGCATAACATATGCACATGCACATGCATAACTTACCCTTGCATACAAGTTTCTTTTGATCTCGCAGGAAAGTCTGGCGCCTTCACACACCGACGAGCTGGTGTTTATCAGTCGCTCAGCCGTGGTTTCACACACCGACAAGCTGGTGTTCTATCAATCACGTTCTACAAAGCCTGGCGCCTTCACACACCGACAAGCTGGTGTTTATCAGTCGCTCAGCCGTGGTTTCACACACCGACAAGCTGGTGTTCTATCAATCACGTTCTCCAAAGTCTGGCGCCTTCACACACCGACAAGCTGGTGTTTATCAGTCGCTCAGCCGTGGTTTCACACACCGACAAGCTGGTGTTCTATCAATCACGTTATCCAAAGTCTGACGCCTTCACACACCGACAAGCTGGTGTTTATCAGTCGCTCAGCCGTGGTTTCACACACCGACAAGCTGGTGTTCTATCAATCACGTTCTCCAAAGTCTGGCGCCTTCACACACCGACAAGCTGGTGTTTATCAGTCGCTCAGCCGTGGTTTCACACACCGACAAGCTGGTGTTCTATCAATCACGTTCTACAAAGTCTGACGCCTCCACACACCGACAAGCTGGTGTTTATCAGTCGCTCAGCCCCGGTTTCACGTCGACAAGCTGACGTTCCTCAATCATGCGACCGGAATAGTCCTATGATGCCGACAAGCTGGCAATGTCAAGTTCCGGACAGCGACCGCCTCAGGTACGCATCTCTCCCTCTCTTTTCTGAATTTTGGCTCACTTAGGCGCCTGCGTTCTAAGTTCCCCAAAATTGGGGGCAACTGTAGACACCGGGCCCCGAGGCGGTCCAAGATCAGAATTACCCGATGATGAAATAGAAGACCAATTTTCGGCAAGAAATGTGAGAATCGATCGTTCCCTTGTCAAAGGTCTGTTTTTCGGAAAATAATTAAAAATATATATTTTTGGGGAAAATTAAAATTAAGATGGAGCAAAAAAAAATATATATATATAAATAATAATAACAAATATATTAATTTTGTTTCAAAATTTAAAATTTAAAATTTAAAATAAAAAAAAGAGGGGGAAGTCGAGAAGGCCGCCTTCGGCAGCGCAGGGCTGCCTGCGCGGCAGGCTGCCCCAGCGCGCAGGGGCGCCTGCGCAGCAGGCCGCCCAGCGCGCAGGGGCGCCTGCGCAGCAGGCCGCCCAGCGCGCAGGGGCGCCTGCGCGCCAGGCAGGCGCCTCGCGCGCAGGTCCCATGCGCGCGAGGCGAGGGGGCCTCGCGCGCAGCCCCTGCGCGCGAAGCGGGGGGCGCCGCGCGCCCCTCCCTGCGCGCGAGGCGGGGGGCGCCGCGCGCCCCCCCCCCCCCTGCGCGCGAGGCGGGGGCCTCGCGCGCACCCCCCTGCGCGCGAGGCAGGGGGCGCCGCGCGCCCCCCCCTGCGCGCGAGGCAGGGGCCTCGCGCGCACCCCCCTGCGCGCAGGCAGGGGGCGCCGCGCGCACCCCCCTGCGCGCGAGGCAGGGGCCTCGCGCGCACCCCCCTGCGCGCGAGGCAGGGGGCACCACGCGCGCAGCAGCTTGCTGCCGCGCGCGCCCTTGCCCTCTCCGCGCGACCTGGTCTTCGCCTGTCCGTTTTTTCCGCTGTTTTCAGTCTGATTTTCTTCAGTCTGATTTTTTTTGTTTCACCATTTTGTGACATTTTTGATTAACTAAAAAGGAAGGTCTCTTTTGTCTCTTGCCATTTTTGGCCAAGGCAACCTTAAATGAGGATTTTCTCCTCATTTTCAAAGGAGGACGACATTGAATTCAAGATTTTTCTTTAGCTTTTCCTCTCTATTTTTTTACTCTCCAGGAAGCTTTCCTGGCTTCTAAAAAAAAACTCTTCAAAAAATCTTCAAGTTTTCTTCAAAAATCTTAGTTTTGCCATTGCAAAATATTAAATATTGGGTTGATTTGAGCAAGAAAAATTAATTTTCTTTGTTCCTTCATCCCACAAAAAATATTTTTCTCAAGATAATTTGTTTAGAACACAGATTTTATATTTATTTCAAATATTATTATCATCAAAAAAAAAGATCCGACAAGGAAATCGATCGAGGCATCCTATTTCCAACCTCAAAAATTCTGAGGGTAAACATTCTTGGACCCGTCCTCATTCATATTTTTGTATATTATTTATTTTGTCAATATCATTTTTGCTATCATTATTCTTATTATTCGTTCCCAGCATTTTAATATGTTGGTACTACCATTAATGCATTGTTTAGTTGCTTTGATTTGATTTTTGTGCTCATTCCCATTATTATTATTAGTTGATTTATGTGAATATTGTTAGGTTGTGTCGTTTCCCTATTTTCATATACTGTTGTCATCCTTCTTTTGTTAAGCCTTGCATTATTATTATTATTATTATTATTATTATTACTATTATCACCATTATTATTATTATTATTATTATCATTATATTTATTATTAGTATTATTATTATCTCATTTATCCATATTATATTCACTATTGTTTATTATCATTATACTATTATTACTATTATTATTATTATTATTATTGTTTAACTCTCTATTTTACTATTATTGCTATTTATTTATTTTCTAGTATTATTCTGTTTTTAGTATTGTTAGTGCTATTATTATTAACTAATTAATTAGTTAGCATTATCATTATTATTATTATCATTATCGCTATTATTATTTTGCTATCATGCCATGATTATTTGTTGTAATTTTATTGTTGTCATTATATTATGTCGTTATTATTTTTTATGCCATGACTCTTAACTATCGACATTATTATTACCACATTTATCATTGTTATTATTATGCTTTGCATTCGTTCAATTAATTTATTTAGAATTATTACTAATGTTTTTGGTATTATTTTCTGTCTGAGATTTAATTTGAGTCGGGCTTTGTGAGCGCCGCGCGACTCCCCGGATGGGTCGCGACGCGCGGACGAACACTCCATTTTGGTGAGATCCCTCCAACTTCCTTTTTATGTGTTATGTGCTTATTTGTAAATATTATTTTACTTGTGTACGCGTGCGATAAAAAATCACGAAAATATTTTTACAATTAAATTGGATTCTTCACTAATAAAATCGGGACCAATGTCCCTTATTTTAGCCCGACAATAAAAATGTCACAATTAAAACGAAGAGTCAACTTTTCTACAAAAATGGGATCACTCATCCCGATTTTTCAATTCAAGCAAACAAAAATGACTCTTCGAGCCCTCTTCAAATTAATACGAAGGAACCAATGTTCCTAAATTTCGAACAAGCGCGAAGGAACCAATGTTCCTTAATTAATGCCCCGATTTATGTATGTTCTTTTATTTTAATCTTGAGTGAGTGTTTTAAATTCAAGTTAATTTTTATTTGGGCCCTTGTAATTAATTTTGGGGCAATATTATTTATCTTTTGGGGATTGTATTCTGTCCCACTTACATCTTCAACCTCCTTTTATTAGGGTTGTATTCTGCCCCTATTTCTATTGTAATTGCGTGCTTATGTGTTTACCGCTTTCATTTATCGCTTTCTTTTACTGCTTTATTTATCGCTTTCCTTTATCGCTTTTTGAGTGCTTGCAATGCGCCATTTAATTTAAATGCATTAATCGTGTGAGATGAGGGGTATAATTTTAAGAAGTTAAAAACCCATTTATAATTAACCAAAGCATAAATAAGAGGGAAGTTCCGGACACCATATCTCTGGTTTAGACCAATAGAGGTGAGAAACCTTTTCCCAATTTCTTCCAAAATTGGGTGGCGACTCCAAATACCTCAAAAGGTGCCTTTAGGCGTCAATAGGCTAGGTTATTCTCCCCAATGTTCTATTGGGAGGGATACACCGATGATGTCTCATGGCGCCCATGATCAAAAGACGCGAACCTTCATACCTCGAATCCTAAAGCGGATTCAATCGAGGGCCCTTGCCGGGTTCGGCGCGCGTCACAACAAGTCAAATGGCATTTATCACAAATGCATCAAATGTTTTTTCACATAACTTTTGCACATTATTATAGAATTTATCAATTCATTCATATACTTTTATCTTCATTAATTGCCTGCTAAGTCATAGGGGTGGATAAGCGAGTGAACACATGGCGGTACCTTATGGGTACGAATTGAACTGAACGCATGGCGGTACTTACGGGTACGAATCGAAAAGCAACATCACATTTTCTCATTCAATAAAAAACATTTTATAGAAGGGATCTTAAATAAGATCCATACAGATTGAGGTTCATGAGGAACCAAATGGGGACCTGATCAAGGTCCAAAATAGAACAGAGGGCTGCAGCTAATAGAACTCTATAGGCATGCCTATCTATCCACGACTCGACTAACGCATGCTAAATTCCCATATCATTCTTAAATTATTTCACATTTTACACATATATATGCATTTTATCAATTACTAGCATCATTCTTTTATGATCACATAGACACATGTATCTATATATATATGCCTATCATATTCATTAATTTCATTTTTCATATTCAAAACTAGTCATGTGTAGTTTCATAGATTAAGATACTCACATGAACATATTAAACGTAACTATATTATTATTCATCATGCATTCACTTATTTGCATATCATATGTACTAACTACATTTATCATATCAACCTAAACATACTTAACGTAACTATATTATTCACATCATGCACTCATATAGACTTAACAAATAAATTACAATACTTTATACACAAGCAGCCATTAAATAATAATAATGGTAGACAAAAGCCTCATAATTCAATTACTAATGTGCATAGAAGCATTTGAATAATTCACAAATTAAAGTACTTATTTAATTTATAGAGACATAACACAAGTGAGAAACCATGCAAAGGAGAAATCTTTCAAAAATATTTTGAAACAGAGAGGGGACTGTCGTGATCGCGATGCGAGGTCGCGCTCGTGATAGTGGCCAGACTCGCCTGCAGGAAAAGGGAACCCATCATGACTCGTGCACATGTTCCACGAATCATGTACCAAGTGCACGACTCGTGCACTCTTCCACTACGATCTCTGTCGCAATTGCGACCAGTATCTCGCTCGCGACAGAGTCGTGATTTCCAATCCCTCATTAAAAATCGGCAAAAATTCTCTCTCAAAATCATACCCAAAATTTTTTCATTCAAAACATACTTCAATACAATACAAATTGCTCATTCAAAACCTCATAATTAACACAAAACCCAACTTTTATACACATAAACACAATTAAATCATGCTATTAACATCATCAAAATCCCCAATTAATAAAACCAAAATTTTGCTATAAAAACTCATTCAATCCCTCATTTGAGTTCAAAACTCACAATCAAAACATTTAAACTCAATTTATCCAAAACACACAACATTTAAACATACTTAAATAACTTAAGTTCATAAATACCCAGAAAGCCAACCAAAAATCACAACAACTTCAAAAATACACACAAAAACCTAAATTTCCCATACCTTATCTCCTTTGCTCATAATAGGTTTCTTAGATAATCATTCTTGTTCCAAAACCCATCCAAGATCTTTCTCTTCCAAAATCCTCACCAAAACACACAAATGCACAAAAAATAAATCTAGGGTTTTTAACAAATCAAGAAAAACAGGTAAAATCAAAACTTAGAACTCACTTTACCTTGACAAATCTTCACTTAAATCTTCTTGGACTAACAAACTTGATCATCTAAACTTTGGGCTTTGATCTTCAAAGAGAGTGAATGGTATGAATCAAGAAGAATAAGAAGAAGAAGAAGAAGAGGGGGAGGAGAGCAAAAACAGGAAACGGGAGAGGAGGGGAGCAAATTCTGCCCTCTCTCTCTTCCTCTCTCTTTCTTTTATACCCTTCCCACTTCTTGCCACTTAGCACCTTGCCATTGGTCCAATCCAAGATATTTTTTTTATCAAATCCTCTTTTTAATCCTTCAACTCTTATAACCTCATGCATTGACACTTATATCTTACTAACCTTTCACATTGGTCCACTTAACTAATTTTATCCTTTCAATTAAATCCAAATTCCATACTTCACAATTTTTACCATTGGCCACACTTATTGGAACTTTCACTTAAATTCTTAAATAGTCCGTCTGATATACCAAACACCTCAACTCGCACAACTTTGGTAGCTACTCATCCTCAATATACACAAATCATTCTAGGGTACTTTTCGGGGTGTGACATTAACTGATTAAATATGTAGTAATTGATAATTAAGTAAATAAGTAAATAACAAATAATTAGAAATTAAATATTAAAATTGATGCATGTGTATAGATTGGGATTAATGGAAAACCTTTGATTTATAACCACCACTGAGCATATTTAATGCTCAGCATATAGTTTTTTGTTGACTGCATGTAGGTACGGACTAGGAGCTGGAGCAAGAATATTTCATTTTGGGAGCTGTCTTAGACAAGGAATATACAAGAACATTTTGTAGGTTTAAGTTAATGGCATATTTATACACTTATGTATGGATGATGTAAATTATGGTTTTGTATTTATGGCATGTATATGGACATTGAAACTTAGTGGATGTTGTGAGACTGTATATGTTGGATGGATTTGTGATGAAATAGTTTGTATTATTGTTGTGCCCCATGTGGGGCTGTGGATTGCTGATTTGCAGGTTGGGTAGGTTAAGGTTATAGCTATCATACTGCCTAAATTTTTTTCAAATGAATAGTAAATTGGATAGTTATAGGTCATCAACCATATTATTATATGGTTATAAGTTGAATAAGATTATTTGATATAAAGAAAATTATGTTGAGTAATTAGATGATGAAAGCGAAAAAATTACTCGTAGTTACAACTATAATTTAAGCCGGTAATTAAATAATTTTGTGGGTCTCCTAGTGACTGTCACAATAAGTTAAACGTACATTAAAATAAGTAGTATATAAGGGTGCTACACGGCGAGCATAAAACACTGACTATCATGACCCCTCCGTTTGATCAACATTTTGTTACACTTATTTTTGTGCTAATTTGAATTTAATATTGATATGAATATTCAATAACATGTTGAATACTTAAGAAATGGCATATAAATAGCAAGTTTACCTAGAATTTGTATAAGATTAAATATGGAATTCTTTTAAATGAACCATGTAAGGCCCCGACTTGTACCCTAGTCATTTTAAACACCATTGGGGTACGAGAGTGGCCTAAGTTGTGTATTTGGTTAAGTATATGCGTTTGGGATATACCCGATATTAATCTGAAAGTTAGGGTTCAAATGGTCATTTAATAGCTAAGGATTAAATTGTATAAAATAAGTTGTTTTGTAAGTCAATACATGAATTCAGTTCAATTGAAAAGGTTAATAAATGATTTAAGAAATTTTAAAGGATAAAAAAGAGATTTTGGAAAGCAGGCCAATCAAATTGTGACAATTGGATAGATAGGGTCTAAAGGGGGAAAAAAAGGGATAAGCATGGTTTTAAAGCCATGCAGGGCTGTGGATTGAGGAAGCAAAATCTGTCCCTCTTCCTTTCCCCATTCCAGCCATCTTCTTCCTCTTATTTACTCATTCAAACCTCCATTCAATTATTGCTCTAGTGCCATTCAAGTTAGATAATTAAATTCAAGTGTGAGTGCAAGTGAAGGAGGTAAATTAGGGTACCCCGCCAGTCAACCAGACTCCAATTTATCCCCCTAGCAAACTCCCCCTAATGCACAGGAACTCCCTATTATCAAAAGTCTTTGATCCTTATGAATTCAAAGGGCGAAAGCCCATAACCTTCGTCCATTTTCCTGAAAATGGGTATTAATATCTTCATCGGGTAACTCTGATTTGGACTGCTTCAGGACTCGGTGTCTACAGTTACCCTCAATTTTGGGGAAACTAGTACACTAGAGTATAGATGAGCCAAAATTCAGAGAAGAAGGAAAGAGATGCGTACCTAAGGTAGTCCTTACCTTTCGCGGTGCAACAGATTTGTAACCTACCGCCAAAGGTCTGTAACATATTCTGCTACGTCCTCTTTTGTAATTATTTTGCTGATCAAAATTCGATATGCATGGCGTGCCCTCCCTAACCCCATCCGATCTGCAAGGTACCTGATTGTCTCTATTTGAGCTGTGGTGTTATCCAACCGCGGTCCGCTTATGAGCATTTTGCTCAGTATCCGATTGTCGTGAGACACAATGTTATCTAACTACAACTCAACTGCAATTTGTTCTATCGCATTTATCCTGCTGGCCTCCGTTCGGCTTACACAATATTTTTTGATTATCGTGAGATGCAGTGTTATCTAACTAAAACTCAACTGCTATTTGTTCTATCACATTTGTCCCGCTGGCTTCTGTTCATCTTGCAAGGTATCTTCTGATTGTCATGAGATGCAGTGTTATCTAACTATAGCTCAACTGTCACGGCATCTTCTTGCTAACCCCATCCGGTCCACAAGGGATATGATAGTTACTGACACCCTCCGATAAGCATGATATCTAATTTGTTAACCACCATCTGGATAACATAATGTCTGATTTGCTAACAGCCATCCGGTTAGCCTAGTGTCTGATTACTAACCCTCCTCGGGTTATCATGGCATCATATCTCTATAGTTGTTGAATATTTTATTAATTCATTAGAGATTGATTCATCAAAAATGTAAATTTCATATACATTTTCTATGCAGTCCTTTATTTTCATCTTTCTCACTTACTGTGTTATCAAACATTTTGGAAGTGCAAGTAAAATGTTAGCAAGAATGTAAATATGCAAGGTGAAACATAAATTCAATAAAACATAAGTCTCACTAATAAAATGTAAATTTTGTACACACATATACAAGTAGATAAAACACTCCCTGAATATACTAGAGGGGAAAATAGTCCGAGGGCTCCTCCGAGTCCTCCTCATCGTCAGATACATGTATAGGCTGATCACTAGATGAGGATACGGATGGCCCGGCTCTGGAGGCAGAGGGCTAGCTACTAGGCGCAGAGGGCCCGGCCCCTGTGGCTAGCCATAGTGAAACGGCGACTAGTGCGGATGCTGGGTGTCCTATCGCTCGGGAGGCTTGCTTGAACTTGACCTGAGCGTAGCCATCCAGGAATGGCTAAGCACAAACTCCAAGGAACTCTAGAGTGTCTCTGACTATGCCACCCAGCTCCGTGAAGGCCCTTGACAGTCTCATGGTCTAATGTCTGGCTGCGTCCCTGATACCTATGAGTCTGGTCTCCATCTGCTCCCTGAACTCTTTGATAGATGCAGATATGGTTGGTATGGTGCCCTTTAACACCTCTATCCGAAATCTGAGAGCAGTGACAGACTCGTTAATCATCTGAACGACCTCATCTACCCTATAGGCTACTGTAGCTTGGGAGTTACCCAAACTATGCCTCAACTCCTCTATGAGTCTCCCCTGCTCCTCTCCTGCTGGCCTAGATGCTCAAGCAGGACCCGGTCTCTCTCCTCCTGCTGATCAAGGCGCTCTAGCAGGACCCAATCTCTCTCCTCCTGCAGTCGCTCTATGGTGGCAAGAGCGGCCGTTATAGCCGTAATGATATCAGGCTGAGCTGGCTGCGAAGGTGGCGATGGACTGGGACGTGCTGGCTCTACCAGGTGCACTGGTGGTGGTGATGTGGAGGTGGATGCCCCCGGGTGTCCTTATTTACTGTAGGGGTGGAACCTATCGGTCTCTCGAAGCTAGGAACACTGGACCCACAATAGTGGAGGTGGAGTGAGGCTCTGTGCTCTCAGTGATTGAGGGGTGCTCAGCAAGTCATCCATACTGAACTAAATACCCATGTTAAATGGAGTCTGAGGTGGTTCCTCCTCCGGTTGAGGCTGCTATGGAGGTGGTTGTGGCGACTGATGCTCCTAGTACTGAGGCTGCTGTGGAGGCTACTCCTCCTGGGGCAACTCCTGATCATCCCCTTCTGGCTGGATCAAAGTCAAGTTAAAAAATCGTCGGGTTTCTGCCATAATAAGTAATCGAAACTCCTACGGGCGACCGTGTACTGATGCTAACTTAGCCTAATGGTAGTGGGATTCTATGAAATAAGGACTTATTCCCTAAGTCCTTGGTTCGAATCCCACGAAAGGCAAAAATGCACAAGGGGAAATGTAAAGATCGTGATTGCAACACGGTGGCTAGTGAACGACGCGCTGGGAAGGCTCGACGAGATACGTTCCAGGGATAGCCCTCGGTCGGCCACCACCGGGTTGTTACAGCAAGGGCGTCTATTTTTGGCATGGATTCGCCACCTAATAGAACATTGGGAAAGGTCGTCTAGCCTCACTGAGCCTAAGACAACGCATGTGTGTCTATTTTGGGTAACACAGTGCAATTTGGGCCTATTTTGGGTAGCAAGATATATTTTGGAATCTCCCTCCCAATAAAACATTGGAAAGGTCCACCTAACCTCGTTTAGCCTAAGACTAGAGATGGTTGAGGACTTCCCATCTATTTATACCTTGATTAAGTTATAATTGAGTTTTTAGATTAAAATTCAATACATTTTCTCATATATTTCGATGCAATAATTTAAAGTTCTGATCAATCATGTAAAGCAAAGCAATAAATAAAGCAATATTAAAATAAAAAAAATAAAAGCATGTTAATTTACAGTAAAACTAGGTGCGGAATACAAGCCCTAATATTAAATAAATGCGAATCATACACAAAATGGGATATTCGTTAAAGGATGAAGACATTGGTTTTCGCATGCATGTTCTAAAAAATAATGTTAAAATATCTATTTTATTTGGACAGAAAATGAATACATCGGTCCTATTTTATTTAGAAGAAATCCCATTTATTTGTAGAAATCTTTAGCCATTTTTATATTAGCGGGATCAAAATAATATTTACAATAAATGGTACATGAAAATTGAAATAAAAGGAAGTAATATAAAGAAATAAATCTGAATAATGTCCTCAAATTATCCCGGCATTCTCCGTTTTTTGTCACCTCAAATTCAAGAAAAACAGTTAAACTCACAAAAAATAAAGAGCATGTTAGTGTGATAATTAAACAATAAAATAGACATAACAAAATAAATAAAGATGAAAAAAATCCATAAAAAATTCATCATGGAAAATGAGAAAGAATAAGGATGAAAAAGGTGTAAAAAAAATTATAGAAAATGAGAGATAAAGGCGCAGAGACGGCCCATATCGCGTGAGCGACGGCCGTCTCTGGGCCGACCGACTGGTGGAGGTGAAATTCTGCGATGGCCCATCACTCGGGTGAGCACGTCGGTGGAACCTTAGCTTGTCAGTCGTCCCTGCTCCAAAAAAAAGAAAACTCCAATTAAAATCTAATTTTTACTATTAAAATTACCTTTTCATGCAATTGGACGCAAATAAATTAATATGAAACAAAAATTGAATTAGAGATTGATCCAGAAATGTTTACCCTCGGAATATTACCTTTTGAAGGCGAATGTCGCGAGATTTCTGCCATTGAGTTCTATAAGGATTAATAGACAATGTGAAATTTCAGGGAGTTTTTACCGCAAAATTGTATTTTGAAATCAGATCATGAAAAGAAAATTATGATTTTCTTTCTCGATATTTTTTAGCAACTATGAATGCTAAAAAAGGCTAAATCGAGTAAGAACAAATCAATTTCATTTTCTCGAGTTCACCATAATTTGAAAAAGATTTGACAAGATTTTTGATGAAAATAAGGAAAAACTCTTTTTCGAAATTCTGGTAAGAAATCTTCAATGTTTTATAAAAATTTTCTTAACCCTTGAAAAATGAACCTCAACCCCCTATTTATAGGTTAAGGAAAATAATTCAAATTATTTTAAATTTTAAATTTTAATTTGAAAAAGATTTATGAAATCAAAATCAAAACCGACTGATTTGCAGAATATTTTCAAAATCAAATTCGAAATTTGAAACCATTTGAAAAGATTTGGAGAATATTTTCAAAACCTTGGAAAAGATTTAGAATCCACGAAAAATATGGGAGAATCTCATGAAATAATGCCGTAGATCCCCAAACGACGGGAGTCGCTCGGAGATCAAAGTGCGTCGATCACAGAGACACATTGAGCGGCGGGCCACTCGACTAGAGACGGGCTACGAGATAGCTGTTGCTTGTGAGGGATAAGCATCTCTCGCGTGAGCGACAGGCATCGCTCCCTATGAGAGACAGGCATCGCCCTTGTGAGAGACGGGCCCTCTCATGCGAGCGACGGGCCCGTCCCATGCGAGCGATGGGTTCCACTCGTGCAAGGAGGGGTTGTCTCTCGGAGCGAGCGACGACCACCCTCTGGACCGATGGGTACCCCATCGGTCAACCAGACTCCAATTTTTCCCCCTAGCAAACTCCCCCTAATGCACAGGAACTCCCTATTATCGAAAGTCTTTAATCCTTGTGAATTCAAAGGGCAAAAGCCCATAACCTTCGTCAATTTTCCCCAAAATGGGCATTGATATCTTCACCGGGTAACTCTGATCTGGACTGCTTCAGGACCTGGTGTCTACAGTTGCCTCCAATTTTAGGGAAACTAGTACACTAGATTCTAGATGAGCCAAAATTCAGAGAAGAGGGAAAGAGATGCATACCTGAGGCAGTCCTTACCTTTCGCGGTGTAACAGATTTGTAGCCTGCCGCTAAAGGTCTGTAATATATTATGCTATGACCTCTTTTGTAATTGTTTTGCTGATCACCATTCGATATGTATGCCATACCCTCTCTAACCCCCATCTGATCTGTAAGGTACTTGGTTATCACAGTTTGAGCTACAGTGTTATCCAACTGTGGTCCGCTTACAAGCATTTTGCTCGGTATCCGATTGTCGTGAAACGTAGTGTTATCTAACTACAACTCAACTGTGATTTGTTCTATCACATGGCCCCCGTTCGGCTTGAACAGTATCTTCCGATTGTCATGAGATGTAGTGTTATCTAACTATAACTCAACTGCAAGTTGTTTTATCGCATTTATCTTGCTGGCCTCCGTTCGGCTTGCACGGTATCTTCTGATTGTCATGAGTTGCAGTGTTATCTAACTACAACTCAACTGCGATTTGTTCAAATGGATTTGTCCTGCTGGCCTTCGTTTGTCTTGCACGGCATCTTCTTGCTAACCCCATCTGATCCACAAGGGATATGATAGTTGCTGACCCCCTTTAGTCAGCATGATATCTAATTTGTTAACCACCATCTGGATAACATAATGTCTGATTTTCTAACCACCATCCGGTTAGCCTAGTGTCTGATTGCTAACCCTCCTCCGGTTAGCATGGCGTCATGTCCCTATAGTTGTAAAAGATTTTATTAATTCATTAAAGATTAATTCATCGAAAATGTAAATTTCATATACATTTTTTATGCTGTTATTTATTTTCATCTTTCTCACTTATTGTGTTATCAAACGTTTTGGAAGTGCAAGTAAAATGTTAGTAAGAATGTAAATATGCAAGGTGAAACGTAAATTCAACAAAATATAAGTCTCACTAATAAAATGTAAATTTTTTACAACAAATATACAAGTACATAAAACACTCCCTGAATATACTAGAGGGGAAAATAGTCCGAGGGCTCCTCCGGGTCCTCCTCATCATCAGATACATGTATAGGCTGATCATGAGATGAGGATGCGGATGGCCCGGCTCTAGAGACAGAGGGCCGGTTACTAGGCGCTAAGGGCCCGACCCCTGTGGCTAGCCGCGAATGACGACTCGTGTAGATGCTGGGTGTCCCATCTCTCAGGAGGCCTATTGGAACTGGACTTGAGCGTACCCATCCAGGAAAGGCTAAGCACAAACTCCAAAGAACTCTAGAGTGTCTCCGACTATGCCACCCAGCTCCGTGAAGGCCCTCAACAGTCTCGTCGTCTGATGTCCGATTGCGTCCCCGATACCTATGAGTCTGGTCTCTATCTGCTCCCTGAACTCTCTGATAGATGCAGATATGTTTGGTAAGGTGCCCTCTAATACCTCTATCCAAAATCTGAGAGCAGTGATAAACTCGTCAACCATTTGAATGGCCTCATCTACCCTCTGGGCTGCTGCAGCCTTGGAGGCACACAAATTATGCCTCAACTCCTCTACGAGTCTCCCCTGCTCCTCTATGATCCTCTCCTACTTGCCTAGACACTCAAGCAGAACACAATCTCTCTCCTCCTATCGATCAAGGCGCTCTAGCAGGACTCGATCTCTTTCCTCCTACAGTCGCTCCATGGTGGCGAGAGCGGTGGTCATAGCCGCAATGATATCAAGCTGAGCTGGTAGTAGAGGTGGCGATGGACTGGGACATGCTGGCTCTGTCCAGTGCTCTGGTGGTGGTGCTGTGGAGGTGGATGCCCCCGAGTGTCCTGGTCTATTGTAGGGGTGGAATCTCTCGAAGCTCGGAAGGCTGGACCCGCAATGGTGGAGGTGGAGTGAGGCTCTGTGCTCTCTGTGATGGAGGGGTGTTCAGCAAGTCATCCACACTGAACTCAATAACTATGTCAAATGGAGTCTGAGGTAGCTCTTCCTCCGGCTAAGGGTGCTGTGGAGGTGGATGTAGCAGCTGATGCTCCTGGTACTAAGGCTGTTGTGGAGGCTGCTCCTTTTGGGGCAACTTCTGATCATCCTCCTCTGGTTGGATCGAAGGCAAGTTAAACAACTGTTGGGATTCTGCCTTAGTAAGTAACCGAAACTCCTCCGGGTGGCCGTTCACTGGCATAATCATGCCCATTGTTTGAGCTGCTGCGGCATCCACAAAAATAACCTCATCTAGTGGAGGCCCATAGCTATCAGGATCAACTCCCAAGTGTAGAAGCAGCCTAGTGACCACCCCGCCAGCCCATACAATAGGGGTTGTCCCCCATGAGACCCTGAGCAAGTTAGCCACTATCTCGTGGCTAATATTAAGGTGTCGGCCTACTACCATCGCCCATAGACTCCATATCTCGGCCCCATTCACCAAGCCCGGGTTACCTGCGCGACCCAAGTAGGAACTGGAGAGGACCTCAGCCCCTTATTTATATGTTAAGGAAAATAAATCAAATTATTTTAAATTTTAAATTTGAATTTGAAAAAGATTTATGAAATCAGAATCAAAACTGACTGATTTGCAGAATAATTTCAAAATCTTGGAAAAAGATTTAGAATCCACGGGAAATATGGGAGAATCCCATGAAATAATACCGCAGATCCCCGATCGACGGGCATTGCTTGGAGTTCGAAGGGCATCGGTCATGGAGAAACACTGAGCAGCGGGCCACTCGACGAGAGACGGGCTATGAGATAGCTGTCGCTTGCGAGGGATAGGTGTCTCTCGCGTGAGCGACAGGCGTCAATCCTTGTGAGAGAAGGACATCGCCCTTGCGTGAGACGGGCCCTCTCATGCAAGCGACGGGTGTCGTTCTTGCAAGAGACGGGCCCATCCCACGCGAGCGATGGGATCCACTCGCATGAGGAGAGGCCATCTCTCAAAGCGAGCGATGGCCACCCTCTTGATCGACGGGTACCCCGTCGGTCAACCAGACTCCAATTTTTCCCCCTAGCAAACTCCTCCTAATGCACAGGAACTCCCTATTATCGAAAGTCTTTGATCCTTATGAATTCAAACGGCAAAAGCCCATAACCTTCATCCATTTTCCTAGAAATGGGCATTGATATCTTCATCGGGTAACTCTGATTTGGACTGCTTCAAGACTCGGTGTCTACATCATCGTGTAAATGTATTATATTTTTAATTTAATATGTATGTCCTGGTTTACATGAGTGTCAGGATTTCCTGACCGTCATGTAACCATCCTAACTTTATTATATGTACTGTTTTGCTTCTTTTATTTGAGAGTATTTTTGATGCACATTCAATATGACTTGTATGAAATCAAAATAATGATTCATAAATATTAACTGTGTATAAAATTTGGTAAAGTGTGGAATATCATTGATTATTCTTGAATGTTATCATATGTGAGATAATTTTTAGTGGATTTCAATGTGAACCTAATGAATATGGTTTAATTAATAGCCTATAATAAGTAGTCATGGATAGATAAGCATGCCTATAGGGTCTATTATTGTTGCAGTTTATGTGTTTGGACCTAGTTTTGGTCCCTATGCATTCCAAGTCCTAATGGATCCCCATGTGTTCATGGATCTTGCTTAGATCCCTATGTGTAAGTGATAAAAGTGTAATTGTACCTTCGGGTACCTATGTGTCTAACCCGTTATCCACTACTTTGAAAATGCAGGCAGTGTATGAGTAAAAACAAATGACTGAACGATATGTGATATATATATGACTGAACATGGTTATGTTTGTCGAGCTTTATATATGTTTTTGTTTAATTATATTATAAGTATGTTCCATGTGCATGTGTTCTGCATTGATGACCACTATGAGGGGTCATCAATTTCATGTTTCCCTACTACGCTTTTATGCTTAGCATGGGTGTTTCATCGTGCAGGTGCAGGTGTTAGTTATAGCAATTTTGGAAGGATAAGTCTGCATTCCCAAGAGCCAACACACTAAGGGCTAGCGTCCCTTTTTGTAGGTTTTATATGTTGATGTAATAGTGTAATTGAAATCTTTTGGGATGCAATGTTGTAATTTATGGTATGCAAGTATTTAACCAAAGAGATGTATATATTTATATGTAGAAGGATGTAATTTGCCTATGTTGTGAATGACCTTAATGTGATGCATATAAATTATATATGTCTAGTGAATCAAATGTATGCCATTATCATGTTGAAAAGAAATTTTATAATTTTCGGGCATAATTTAATGAATGCGAACTTAATAATTGTATAAGTTGCCTAGATTGCATATTTGTGGGTAATAAACCTTATGCATCATGGTGACTCATTTAATGAGGATAAGTTCACTACGTACGGGTAAGGGGTGTTATGAACCATATGTACATGGAATTATAGTATGAATTATTACATGCAATTTTATTCAATGAGGGTAAAATTACATGGATTGTTATTATCGGTGCTTAAATGGTAATCCTATAATTGCTAAGTACATTTGGTATGAGAATATGAACAACTAGTTTAAATAAATAAATTGTGTACACAAGTTAATGCTATGAATTAAAAACCATATTAATGATATGTATGTTAATGTAACATGAATGCACTTGAAGGGTATTTCGACATTTAAAAGAATTGGTTATACATATATATCAGTACAACATAAGTTAAAAGTATATATTGTGAATGAAAGTTGTAAGATTTAGTGAGAAATAATTATGTTGAGGAATGCATAATAATATCTCTAATTGAAATATTGAAAAGAACTATAGTGGCATTATAAGATATTCGTATGCGTATATATATAAAGTTTTATCAAGCTACGATGAAATAAAGGAGAATTTAAGGTGATGCATAGATAGACTTAAATGAACAATGCTTAAGGGCATGAATATACATATACATTGCGTATATGTATATAATTGTGTTTATACTATGGATATATGTATATGTATGTAGATATGTGATGGCGCACAAGATAATACAATGAACTTTTATGCATATTATAAGGCCATGAATGTGTATATTAAATGATGGCATTAAAATGGTTAATATGTGTATGTATATGGTAGTAATGACTTTGGTAATTAATATCAGTGATAAACAATATTCCATGCATTTATGCATTTACATTATATGAGAATGGCTACTATAAAAGTATTAAGTATCAAAGAATGTAATGAGATAATTATGCAACTTGAAAGATAGAATATTGGAGATGCTACATGTTAATCGTTTATGATGAGTTGAAAGTGTTTATGATTGATATATGATTGTAATGAATTGATATGAATATGATGAGTATATTAGTGATATGAATACTATGTGAATGATACACAAACATGAGTGTAAGCCTACATCAACCGAGTCGTGGATAGATACGCATGCCTATAGGGACCTCTTATAACACCCCTTACCCGTATGTAGTAAACCATACGTGATCTGGTGGTTCACGACGACGGTCAGGGGATTACCGACACAAGCATGCAAAACCTATAAAACCTTTAAGTTGAAATCTGAGTTATAAAATTTCTTTCATTTTCAAAAACACATTATAATTAACTATAAATTTGTTATACAATCCCATTAAATAGTATACTTCTTCAGAATTCACTATAGATAGATCATTTACATAACCAATACTACTTTTACAAATAATTATAATTTAAAATTACAAAGCTTGCATACATTCCGAAGACTATACAAATCCTACCCTAAAATCTCTTCATAATCTTGCATTAGCCTGGACTGCTACTGAAAGACTCTCGAACAATTCGATTAATAGTACCTACAGGGATTAAAAGAAAATCCGTGCTAAGCATAAAGCTTAGTGATAAGTTCAAAATATATGTTGTTTTTATATGAATTTCCAGCTTACTTTTGAGTTTAGAAGTTCCTATTTTAGTATATTTTTGTTAAAGTTTTATTGGATATTGTCTGATATACTAAAGTGAGATTTTATGTTGTTTTTGGAGCTTTTAGGAAGCTTACACGGCGGTAAGGAACATCCATACCGCCGTGTACTACGAAAATGTCACAATGCAGTAGAAGGGCCTTACACGGCGGTGAGAGACTTCCATACCACCGTGTACCATGATAATTAGCACTTACGTAAGGATCTACACGGCGGTATGAGAGTCTCTCACCGCCGTGTAAGGCGTAAAAATTCCAACAATTACGGTGCTGGACAAGGGGAGCAAAACTTCAAAATTATTGACCAGAAGCCATTTACACGGCGGTGAGAGACTCTCATACCGCCGTGTAACCTACTAGTGAACAAAATCTGCGCAAAATCAAAGACTTTTAGACCAACTTTTGACTTGGAACGATTATTTAGGGACTGAAGTTAAACATGAAAAGGCGTCGATTTTTCTGGGAACGAAAGTGAGATTTATTTTCTCTGCAACTTAAGTTGAGATTTTTCATATAGTTTTAGAATTAATTTAAGCTGTTGTTATTTTAATCTGGGAGGAATAATCAAAGATAGTTGGAGGTTATTATTTATTTTTGAAGTTTTGAGAACAGATTGAATGGGAAGAACATCAATTTTATTATTGTAAGAATTTCATTTTCAGATCTCAAATGGGTAATATCAACTTCTCTCTATTTAATTCAGTTTTTATTTTAATTATGAGTGAGTAGTTCCTTTTCTTGTTAAGGGATACCTTGAATCCCTAATAACCATGTGAATGCTTTGTGTGGATTAATTTATGCATATGCTTCAGTTTTATCTTCTCTGAATTAATCTATTTGTGATTAAAATTAATGCCAGTTTAAGATTGATCTGCTGTGATATTCTTTGATTGTATTCATTTCATGAACTTACACATACTCTGTTCTATTTCTATCGATTTTCACTGGTTTGATTAATCCGAGATGGTAGTTAAATCTGTGGATCTCTATTTTAATAGGTTCAGAATTGTAGAAGATAATTGAGTTTCTATATCTTAATCCGGGATGGTAGGATCATCTAAGCTTAGGACTTAAGACCTGTTTCGATGCTAAAATATGTGCTGAATCCAGGGTGGTAGGCGCATGTGTTAGAAAAGCTGGATCCGAAAGGCAGGCTATGGTATAGGCTAGGTTGTTCACTGATCTGCATATGTGATTGATAAGTTGAAGCATTTACATGGCATTATTGGGGAGGATGGGTATCCCTCGACAAGATCTTTTAAGTTATTTCATAAAATCTGTAGTAGTATTGACTCTTTTAATATTCTTGAATCAGTGATTTCATCAATTATATTTTTGAATTTATTTCTTAAATAATTCATCACATCAAACAATTGGGAATTCTTTAGCATACATTTAATTGTTAAAATTTATGCAACACAGTCCCTTGGGTTCGATAACTTGTGGTCTTAATTATACATCACTATATTACTTGCTGATTCAGTACACTTGCTGAGGTCGTGTCAAGTTTTTTGCGCCGTTGCCGGGGATCTGGTGTTGTTAGTAAGTTTTGATTCTTATTTGTATGTGTTATTATTTATTATTCTTTTCAGGTAGTTGTGGTGTATGAGCAGATTGAGGCAAGAAAAAGTAGCACCCTACGACCCTGAGATCGAGAGAACTTTGCATCAACGCAGGAGAGAAAACAAAGATAACAACATGGACAACGATCCTCTCCCTATTGATGAAATTCCTCCCGAGAACGAACAAGTGCCACGAGCACAAGAAGAGATGCTGGGTAACTATGGAGAAGAAGTTCCAAGGCAAAGGACAATAAGAGACTATGCTGTACCAAGATGGAATGAGGATCACAGGACAATTGTGTTGCCTAGAGGAATGCAATTTGAACTCAAGCCAGCAACCATTACTATGGTGCAAAGAAACCAGTTTTCAGGATCAGAATTGGAGGATCCTGCACAACATTTAGATATATTTTTGGTTAAGTGGTTGAAATGAGAAATATCTTGATTAATGATAAGTGTACAATTAATTAGCATAAACATGGATTACATTAAAAAAAATGATAAAATTAATTGTCATTGAGTGGAACTCACGTGTTGCACCAAGAATAAGCCATCAAATGCATTTACATGTATATATAAGGGATTTAAGGTGAGATAAAAGCATGATGCATACACCATTCTTTATTTCTATACGGGTTCCACTATTTGGAAGCCAAAAAAAGAAGAGCTGCTCAAGGGAGGAACCATGGAATTAGAAATCATAAATTAATTCTAGTAAGATGATGAGTTTGAATGAAGGATTTGTGAAGGAAGGAAGCAATAACATGAATTGCGGTGAGAGGTAAGTCTAATTATTATTTACATCTCACGTGAACTTGCACGTAATTAATTATTTGGAATTGATTTGTATAACGAATTTGATGGGAGAATACTGGTTTGATGTTTTAATGGCCGGATTAAGGGTCTAAACAATTAAGGAATAATTTTCGGTTAAACTCTATTTTTGGTTCACTTGAACCAATTCTAAAATTTTAAGTATAATTGGACTTGTAGACCTCCAAATGTTATGATTCCAATTGCAATAGAACCATAAGACATAGCTCTATAAATTTCTAAAGAAATGGAAATATTAGTTTGCCTCTAAGATGTGTGAAAATGTAATTAAATATCTAAGTTGAATTCTGTTCCTATTGTTGGAATAGTTTGTATTTAATTGAGCATAACTCTTTGATTGCTTGTCCAAATTGAATTATTTTTATGCCATAATAACCATACGATAAAGTAGAACATTTGTTATTAGATATTATTGCCCAGAAATGTGGTTTGCTTAGTGGAATTTCCTAATTATAGCTGCCTTAAGATTCTGTCTGGTATTTAAAATTATCCAAAAATACTGCTGCAGCAGTATGTTCTTTTAGGCATAAATCTTTGGTCTGATGTGCAAATTGGATGATTTTTGTGTTAAAATGACCATATGACATAGTAGAACAATTTTATTAAAGAAATATTTGCCTAAAATATTATTTACCTAGTGAAATTTCCTAATTACAGTAGCATTTGGTGACTGGCTAGAAAATACAGCTGTCTTTGGTAAATAGACTGGCGATCTGGTTGGAGAATACAGCTGTGTTTTTAATAAAACACATTTGTGTTTTAGTGTAAATTCTACCATCTTCACCAATGCATCCTAGAACATCTTCCTGGTCCAGGAAGCTTAGAACATCTTCCTGGTCCAAACTAAAGTATAGAAACTATTTCGAACATGAAAGATAATGTACCAATTGAGCTCTAGTGATGCCTTGGTATTTGTTAAAAATAAATGTGGCTTATATGTACAGATTTGTTAAAGCTTGTTGAACCGTTAATGATTCAAGTTTCAAGTAGACTTATTTATAGTTTAGAGTTTGTATGGGATATTAAGAATGATTCTTAATAAATTGAATAGTTTAAGATGCTTGTGTTGAAGTTCTCGAATTTAAAGCATGAATTTGCGGAAAGTAATGTTTATGAAATTATTTTTGGACAATATAAGAGTGGGTATATTTTTATGTGAAGTTGTATTCAATTGGGAATCGACAGGAGTGTAATGCTTGGCTCTGTCGAAAGAGCGCGACAGAGGCCATCTAGTTTTCTATTGCGGTCGCGACTAAGGTCGTCAGTGCGACTCTTTCTATGCTATGAATGTATGTTGTCGAGCTATTTTGCATGGGTTTTACTTATGCTTTTCACGTGACATTTTGTGTAAACTTGGATATATTATACCATATAAGCTATAGTTAAAATGAATGTTTAGGAATATGGTAAAAATTATGATGGGATTGTAATAAAAAGGTTATGGTTTGTCTTATGGTATATGAGCCTTTGCTTTAGCTTATAAATGAATTATGCGTGTGATTATTATGCGACTATAATAAAAGTATACACGTATAAAAAGTATTAAAAATATCATGTACATCACTGAAAGAAACATATATGTGTTTAGCCTGCGTTAGTCGAGTAGTGGATAGTTAGGCATGCCTAATAGAGTTAGTGTTGCTGCAGCCTGTGTATTATTTGGGCCCTGATCAGGTCCCCCGACTAGATCTTCGTGATCCCTGTGTATGCAAAAATGTTTTTGGAACAACAAGAAAAGATTGTTTTAGTACCTACGGGTATTTATGCGTTATGAGAATAGTGTTGATACCTTCGGGTATCTATGTGTTACTTGTTATCTACCCCTTTGACTTAGCAGGCATTAAATGAACAAGAGTATGTGAATCAAATAGTAAGTTATGAAGACTTGTATGAAAGTATGTATTTTATTATTATAATCTAAATGCCTTATTGATTGGATAAATTACATGATAATTCATCTGTTAAGCAAGATGTGTGAAATGAATTTTGGAAACCGAAAGGAATGTGAATAAGTGAACAAAGTGACATGGATACGATGTGAAAAAGTGTGATAATGTATAGATGATTTATAAAAGTTAATATATGAAGTAAGTGGCTATATTGATGACCTCTTCGAAAGTATCTAACTTGTTATTATTATTATGAATATATTTTCTATATTATGCTTTTCTTTGAACTTATTGGACGGGCCTTTCTTAGTGGTCGTCTATATTTATGTGTTTCCCACTAAGCTTTATGCTTAGCACGGATTTTCTTTTAATCCGTGTAGGTGCTATTAATCGGATCGTTCGAGAGTCTTTCCGCAGCAGTCCAGTCCAATGTAAGATTATGAAGAGATTTTAGGGTAGGATTTGTATAGTCTTCGGAATGTATGCAAGTTTTGTAATTTTAAATTATAAGTATTTGTAAAAGTAGTATTGGTTATGTAAATGATCTATCTATAGTGAATTCTGAAGAATTATACTATTTAATGGGATTGTATAACAAATTTATAGTTAATTATAATGTGTTTTTGAAAATGAAAGAAATTTTATAACTCAGATTTCAACTTAAAGGTTTTATAAGTTTTGCATGTTTGTGTCGGTAATCCCCTGACCGTCGTCGTGAACCACCAGATCACGGTATGGTTTACTACGTATGGGTAAGGGGTGTTACATTTAGTGGTATCAGAGCATAGGTTTAGTCGGTTCTGGATGACTAGAGTTTAAAGTTTTGTTTGTATAGTTTTGCATTGGCTAATGCAGAGGTCCTAGTTTTGTATAAGTAGTGCAGTAGGAAGGACCAGATATTGATGATATCAGTAAATAGACAGCTAAGTGTGATATGTGATAAGTTATGATCAGTTTATTATGAATTCGTTTCCTGTTATTAAGGTATTTGACGTAGCTGTAGAGATTCTAGTTAGAGATTGTGTGTAGTACAACTTATGTTATGTATAAGTTTTCCCTGAGGGGGGAATATGGAATAAAGGGTTAGACAGTGCTGGATTTTTCTATAATTGAAAGTATTTCGAGGATTGTGACACTCTATGCACTTGTCAGCTACTTTACTGATGAGTGTAATTATTTGAATGTGATACATCATGGGGGTTGGGCAACTTGCATTGCTATTATCTGAACTGCATTAATACATTGCATCATATTGCATACATAAATCATTCAGCATCCATTACATTTACTTCTATTGTTCCTTTTTAATGAACATCAGACATGTGCATTTGCCTCAAGTGATAGGAAGCTGACAGAATGTACTTTGAGTGTAACAAAGCTGAGTAAGTGAGGAATTAGTTTTTCAAACTAGAAAAAAGAAAGAGTGAAGGATCACTGAATGTGTATAAGTATGAGTAAGAGATTTGCATCTATATAATTGGTTGGCTTGACCCTTCTTTGTTAAGGAATTAAGGTATAAAAAGGGATAAGATTTCTATATATATTTAGAAAGGAGTGGAATTGTATTTGATTAGACTGACTTATTGGCTATAGATTTGAACTTGCTTATAAGTGTGAATAAAATTGTGAACTTTTATGCAAGATAGTCAAATAATAAATACTGTAAAATCCATGTGATGTTTCAGAAGTGATAGCCAATTGTGACTAGTGGTACTGGTAATCTAAAGGGAACTGTTATAGTTACTTTGATCAAGAAAAGAGTTTAGTGAATGCGTGAGGGATTCTGTATTTAAAAGACGAGATGTTTTATGAGGAAGGAGTTAAGTGAAAAGATTGACATGACAGTGATAGGATAAGGGTATATATAAAGAGATATGATGAATTGAATATTGGGAATATGTGTATGTCATGATTGTATTGGAATTTGAGTAAGGAATAATATGATGAAAAGGGTTATAGGTACATGTATGATTTGATAGGGTGGATTGAGAATGACATTCGGGACATAATAGTGATAGAATGCAAACGATCTGTAACTCAAAATTTTGTAGATGCTTATTTTGTAAGAAAGATTTTCTCATATATGTAATGATACTAGTAAGAATGACTTGGATTGTATGATGATTATGCAATTTGGCATATCGTGAAAATGACAGTTGATACTGATTTTAGTGAGACGATTTGCTATTTGGATAGTAATGTCAATGATTTCCTAAGCAGGTTACTATTGTTTCTAGATAATAACAATTAGGAACAAGAAAAAATCAGAAATTTAAGTAAATGTTGAAAAAAAAATTTATAATTATGCTAAACGATAGGAAGTAGTAAGATGGGTTATATGAAAAGCAAAGTGTAAATGTTATGTGATAGTATAGTATAGGTGTATATGAATGATAGTGATAAAGATTTTGATATTCAGGAAATCGGATACAAGTGAATTTCGAGAACGAAATTCTTTTAAGGAGGGTAGATTTGTAACACCCCGAATACACCCTAGTCGGATTAGGGTAAGTTTAGGGTGTAACGGAAACCGAATATGCTAGAGATAGGGACGGAAGTGTTAAAAAGGACACAACCATCATTAATTCGAAAGTTTCGGTAAATGGGATAGTTATATCGTCGTGCCTTAAATGACGTGAAAAGAATTATTTGGTGATTAAAAATGTGTAAATGGATGATTGAAGTGATTAATTGTAGTAAAGAACGTGACCGGGTTTGTTTGTATAGGGTAAGGGTATTCTTGTCATTTCGTAATTATGGATTAAGTTGAATGAATTAATTAAATTATGTGGGCTAATGTATGTAATAGAAAATTTGAATGCCAATTGGAGGAAAGGAAGTAAGATTAAGGACTAAAAGATAGGTTTGACACAAAAAAATCTTTATTGGGCCAATCAAAGTGTGACATGTGGCACTTGGGATAAGGATTGAACTAATGGCTTTAATTAAACCTTTTTTACTTCATTTAGACAATTCTTAGCCGGGTAAGTGAGGGGAAAAGAGAGGGACAACCTCTTCTCTTCCTTCCTCACGCCAAATCTAACAATTGGGGGCCAAAGGTGGATTTTCCAAGTTTCAAGTAATTGCATGCAAGAGTTGATTGGGAAAGGTAAGTGCTTGGTTTTTTCCCTCTTCCTCTCCTCTTCTCTTTAAATATGAATAGAGTTATGCGCAACCTTAGGAGGAATTTTGAATTTTGGGTTGATTTTGTTGGAGGAAACAAGAGAGCTTAAGAAGGAGTCTGAAAGAATAGAGGTCGTGTAGCTATTGGAGCAATTAGGGAGCAAAAGAATAGAGGTTTGGAAACCCTTTATTTATATATGAGTTTGAGTATATTCATGTGTTATATAAGTTACTTGAATGTTTTGATGATGAAATATGATGATGGTAGTGAGTGTTGATTTAAATTGTTAAATTGTGCATGTGAATAGGATTTTGGGTGAAAATTTGTGTTAGAACACACCTGACCACTTTTTGGTTATTAGGCTGTATCTAGAGTTTTTTTAACTACAAATTGTATGAAACTAGTACCACTTGAAAGCTAAGACATATTACTACAAATGTTGTAGAAATAGGCTTGAGCTAATTTTTGATCTAAGTGTCCCAAAAGTGGTCTTGTAGAAGAGGTATCTTCTCTGGCCGGGTTCAGGGGAGCAGTGTAGGTTGTTTTAATAATATCTGATGATTTAGGTGTCCAAACAACATGAGACTTGTTCTATATTAAATCTAACATCCTAAGGATCATTTGTAAAAAGGACTTTGGTCTAAAAATGAGGTCTAGATGTCGGTTCAGGCGGTTGAATTTTGAACCGGAAAGCAGTCATGTGACTTGCTCTCGTGAGAAACCTGCAGGGGGCTTCTATCGCGAGCGCGACAGAACCTGCTTGACAAGTGTTTTTCTTCTTCTTTTGAACCTTTAGGTTGGTATGAAATCTTGCCTACCTTTACCCTCTTCTAGTTTGTGTATTTTGTAATGTTTTTCCTTTTGAAATACACCCGAACTTCCGCGAAACCTCTCGAGACATATTCATCATATATTTAGAGTTTAGAAATGAGTAAATAAATGGCTATTACTTAGGGATACAAGTGTTTGAGGTTATAAATAAGAATATTGACTTAGTTACTTAAAATTTTAATGAGTTGAACATTTTCGAGTATGTTCAATATTGACTGGATTTATATTATGTTAGGCGATTTGAAGTGAAATTCTATAACTTGCGGTTTAAACTAGTAGAATTTCGGGGTTTGAATTCCCAACTCTTTGGATACAAAGGAAGTTTAGAACATCTTCTAGGTCCAAACCAAAGTATAGAAACTATTTCGGACGTGAAAGATAATGTACCAATTGAGCTCTAGTGATGCCTTGGTATTTGTTAAAAATAAATGTGGCTTATATGTACGGATTTGTTAAAGCTTGTTGAACCATTAATGATTCAAGTTTCAAGTAGACTTATTTATAGTTTAGAGTTTGTATGGGATTTTAAGAATGATTCTTAATAAATTGAATAGTTTAAGATGCTTGTGTTGAAGTTCTCGAATTTAATGCATGAATTTGGGGAAAGTAATGTTTATGAAATTATTTTTGGACAATATAAGAGTGGGTATATTTTTATGTAAAGTTGTATTCAATTGGGAATCGATAGGAGTGTAATGCTTGGCTCTGTCGCAAGCCCGACAGTGGCCATTTAGTTTTCTTTTGCGGTCGTGACTAAGGTCGCGAGCGCGACTCTTTCTATGCTATGAATGTATGTTGTCGTGCTATTTGGCATGGATTTTACTTATGCTTTTCACATGACATGTTGTGTAAACTTGGATATATTATACCATATAAGCTATAGTTAAAATGAATGTTTAAGAATATGGTAAAAATTATGATGGGATTGTAATAAAAAGGTTATGGTTTGTCTTATGGTATATGAGCCTTTGCTTTAGCTTATAAATGAATTATGCGTGTGATTATTATGCGACTATAATAAAAGTATGCACGTATAAAAAGTATTAAAAATATCATGTACATCACTAAAGAAACATATATGTGTTTAGCCTGCATTAGTCGAGTAGTGGATAGTTAGGCATGCCCAATAGAGTTAGTGTTGCTGCAGCCTGTGTATGATTTGGACCCTGATTAGGTCCCCCGATTGGATCTCCGTGATCCCTGTGTATGCAAAAATGTTTTTGGAACAATAAGAAAAGATTGTTTTAATACCTACGGGTATTTATGCGTTATGAGAATAGTGTTGATACCTTTGGATATCTTTGTGTTACTCGTTATCCATCCCTTTGACTTAGCAGGCATTAAATGAACAAGAGTATGTGAATCAAACAGTAAGTTATGAATTGATGAATATATGTGAAGACTTGTATGAAAGTATGTATTTTATTATTGTAATCTAAATGCCTTATTGATTGGATAAATTACATGATAATGCATATGCTAAGCAAGATGTATGAAATGAATTTTGGAAACCGAAAGGAATGTGAATAAGTGAACAAAGTGACATGGATATGATGTGAAAAAGTGTGGTAATTTATAGGTGATTTATAAAAGTTGATATATTAAGTAAGTGGTTATATTGATGACCTCCTCGAAAGTATCTAACTTGTTATTATTGTTATGAATATATTTTCTATATTATGCTTTTCTTTGAACTTATTTGACGGCCTTTCTTAGTGGTCGTCTATATTTATGTGTTTCCCACTAAGTTACGCGACCTCAGCAAGTGTACTGAATCGGCAAGTAATATAGTGATGTATAATTAAGACCATAAGTTATCGAACCCAAGGGACTGTGTTGCGTAAATTTTAACAATTAAATATATGCTAAAGAATTCCCAATTGTTTGATGTGATGAATTATTTAAGAAATAAATTCAGAAATATAATTGATGAAATCACTGATTCAAGAATATTAAAAGAATCAATACTACTACAGATTTTATGAAATAACTTAAAAGATCTTGTCGAGGGATGCCCCTCCTCCCCAATAATGCCATGTAAATGCTTCAACTTATCAATCACATATGCAGATAAGTGAACAACCTAGCCTATACCATAGTCTGCCTTTCGGATCCAGCTTTTCTAACACATGCGCCTACCACCCTGGATTCAGCACATATTTTAGCATCGAAACAGGTCTTAAGTCCTAAGCTTAGATGATCCTACCATCCCGGATAAAGATATCGAAACTCAATTATCTTCTACAATTCTGAACCTATTAAAATAGAGATCCACAGATTTAACTACCATCTCGGATTAATCAAACCAGTGAAAATTGATAGAAATAGAACAGAGTATGTGTAAGTTCATGAAATGAATACAATCAAAGAATATCACAGCAGATCAATCTTAAACTGGCATTAATTTCAATAACAAACAGATTAATTCAGAGAAGATAAAACTGAAGCATATGCATAAATTAATCCACACAAAGCATTCACATGGTTATTAGGGATTCAATGCATCCCTTAACAAGAAAAGGAACTACTCACTCATAATTGAAATAAAAACTGAATTAAATAGAGAGAAGTTGATATTACCCATTTGAGATCTGAAAATGAAATTCTTACAATAATAAAATTGATGTTCTTCCCGTTCAATCTGTTCTCAAAACTTCAAAAATAAATAATAACCTCCAACTATCTCTGATTATTCCTCCCAGATTAAAATAACAATAGCTTAAATTAATTCTAAAACTATACGAAAAATCTCAACTTAAGTTGCAGAGAAAATAAATCTCACTTTCGTTCCCAAAAAAATTGATGCCTTTTCATGTCTAACTTCAGTCCCTAAATAACCGTTCCAAGTCAAAAGGTGGCCTGAAAATCTTTGATTTTGTGCAGATTTTGTTCACTAGTAGGTTTCACTGCGGTATGAGAGTCTCTCACCGCCGTGTAAATGGCCTCTGGTCAACAATTTTGAAGTTTTGCTCCCCTTGTCCAGCGCCGTAATTGTTGGAATTTTTATGCCTTGCACGGCGGTGAGAGACTCTCATACCGCCGTGTAGATCCTTATGTAAGTGCTGATTATCATGGTACAAGGCGGTATGGAAGTCTCTCACCGCCGTGTAAGGCCCTTCTACTGCATTGTGACATTTTCGTGGTACATGGCGGTATGGATGTTCCTTACCACCGTGTAAGCTTCCTAAAAGCTCCAAAAACAACATAAAATCTCACTTTAGTATATCAGACAATATCCAATAAAACTTTAACAAAAATATACTGAAATAGGAACTTCTAAACTCAAAAGTAAGCTAGAAATTCATATAAAAACAACATATATTTTGAACTTATCAAAATACCCCACACTTAGCTTTTGCTCGCCCTCGAGTAAAATACCTCTTCAATTCCAACTTTCTCAATTTTCAAGCAAGAAAACGGAAATTCAAAACACGAAGAAAACACTTAGTAAATTCCACTTGAGGGCAATTCTTACTTAAACAAAACTCAAAAGAAGAAAATACAATTAAATTTCCAGTGTGTGTGTGCAAAGGCCAAAACAAAAGTTTTAATAATTTTCAAAATTAAAATTCCAGCACCAATCAATCAATGACCAAATAAGTTAGTGCACGAATGCACATCTGGTTTCTCAATTGAAACACTAGAAACACCATAGGCCTCTCCTTTGGTACCGAAACCGGAAGGTCATCTCCACTGAACAAATCAAGACATAAAAATGATCATTAGGTCTTAAACAGGTTGTAATACAAGGTTCGACCGTTGATGGCTAACAAGAAGAGTTTAGAAAATCAACAAAGATTCAGCCACTCTACCGACTATTACCGCTACCCAATAAAATTTTTCCATAACCTACTTCCAAATTAACCAAAGTTGCCAAGACTTAGTTACTTCCCATGAAAAAATTTCGAATCACAAGAAAATGAGAAGATGAAATTTCCTTCTCAAACCTGACCATCCAAACATTTTATTTTACAATAGAGGATACCCCCCACTTGAATTTTTCTATAAACTTTATTTATTTATCTATTTTTATTTTATTTTTATTTTTATTTTTATTTTTATTTATTTTTATTTTTTTTTAAATAGAGATAAACTACCCTACACTTGAATATTTCAGTAACTTATAATCAGCTCCAAATTTCATACCAAATCACAAAGGGCATTATCTTCATCTTCATTTTCTTTTCTTTCCAACATACTAAAACATTCAGTCTAACTTACTCTTGCCAATTAAATTGAAACTCATTCACACCACCACATGAACTCAATCACCCAAACTTCCCAACAGCAACCCCCCACAATCCTAGAGTGGCCAGCTCTCTTATAAGGGTAAGCTAAAGGCTTTTTAGGTTTAATGGTAACAATAAGTTGTGCAAACAAGAAAATTTTCGAAATACGCATTTAGCATACTCAATTAAGCTCAAAATTGGCTAACAAGGGTAGTTAATTCCATAGGTAGGAGAAAGTTTATTTAAAGTGACTTAACAAAGAAAGATGCCTAAATCATGTCAAAATTCATGCCTTAATTGTTATATCGTTTCGAAGGGCAATGAGGAAGGTTCTAGTGCTCTAAAGACTTTCTGATCAAGAAATTTCATGGCTGATTTTTCTCGTCTTGTAAAAACTGGCCTGAGTGCAAAATATTGGAAATTTTAATTGTATGCTCTAGTTTGAACAATGTTAGGAAGAAAAACTCTTAAACAGAAAATTACTCTCTTGCTAACTAAATGCTCTAAATAACCTTTTCAAGATTGAAAATTAAGCTGGAATAATCAAATTAAAAGATTGCTAAACTAATCATGAAGAAAATTAAAAAGTTCAAATTAACCACAATAAATCAACCACAACACAACTTAAGTAAACTACAACCAAAAACACATAACATAAAACAAGAAACACAAATTATGAAAACAAAATGCACAAGTGTAAATAGATCACAACTTATATCTAAAATGCTGAAAATTAAACTAAAGTAAAATTAGACTAAAGTACTGTAGGGTTAGACAATATTCAAGTTATACCGATTAATTCACTACCCCACACTTAAAAACTTGCTGTCCCAAGCAAGTAAACAAACAAAAAAAAAACAAAAAGTAAGAAGTCATGAGTGAACAGAATAGATAATCAGAAAAACTCCCAGAAATTTATGTCACTCATTGTGGAGGTGGTGGTGGAGGAAAGCGATCCCTCATGGTCTGGTAAAATTGCTCCTGCTCCCGCCGAGAAAGGTATATGGAATGCTCCAGCCTCGCCAAACTCTGTGCTTGCATGGCTAACTGCTGCTCATGCATGTCCAAATGCCCCATAAGCTAAACATGTTTAGCATGGTTATCCTCCATAAAGCTCTCCCAATGATCTAAGCGAGAATTTATCTAAGCCTGTCCAGTCTGCAAAGCCTCTAAATGGGCAGTAAGCTAAGAGAAATCATAGGATGGTATACCTGGTGTGGGTCCTGCAGCAGCTGCACCTGCAGCCTCCTCTGCCTGCTCATCCTCATCTTCAGCCCCTTCTACTGGCAACTATACTCGAGCCCTTTCAATGAGGCTCAAGTATTCGTCCCTTGTGGACAATCTGACTTGATCATGAAAATGATGATCATCCACAATGATCCTCAAATTCTTCAGCATCTTGAAGTCTATTAAATTACTATCTCCCAAATCTGGTCCTAATGAGCTAAGGCCTACTCTCTTAGCCAAAACTGTGACAACCCATCCGATCGCAATCTTCTTTACTTTTTTTGGTTTACCCTGTAAGTCCTCAAATTTCTTCCATAAAAAATAGGCTCCATTCAATCGGATCTGGTGGATCATGCAATGTAAAGATAACGCCTCAGCCTGGTTCACCACACCAGCAGCTTCAATGTGTCCATAAAAAGAGAGGGCAAAAAATCGATGCAAGATCCTCAAAGCATGATCCCTCAGATGGTGTGCCTTGGACTGTCCAGTGACATATTGCGTGGCTGTGAGTGGATCACGGATTGTGGCCCAAATTGTCTGTTTATTCACGTCGGGAAGATGTCGAGCCCTATCCACCGGAAAACCAAGGGCTTCTGAGAACTCATTAAAGGTCAATGTGTACTTCCTCTTGTTCAACCAAAATGTTACCTCTCCGGGGTCTTCCTCATCGTCATTATCAATCTTGCAATCTACGGTTGCAAGGAAATCCCGAGTCAACTTCGGATGAACTCTCTCATTTTTCTGAAAAAATTCTGTCCACCCTATCCCAGCAATCAACTCATTAATTTCTTCATTTATCCCCAAGCTCTGTAGTGAATCAAAATCTAGAAAGGTGGAGGGCAGGAATGTTGCCTCTGCTAGACATTGGAACGCAGTGTGGCACCTTGTTGGGACCCAAGAGGGTATTGAGCTATCCCGAGAAGATGATGCCTGGTCCGTTCTAGATCTTTTTGGAGCCATTGCATCAATAGATAAACACAATTAGAAGGGAAACAAAGGCCGGAATGTGCAAATAAAATAGTAGGCTAGCCGAAATTAAGCTAAAACCATGTGAAGAACATTGAGAAATCAATGCTACAATGATAAACTTTGAAAATGACAGAGGCCAACATATGGAAGCCAAAAGATAGACCAATTTTTACAGCAAATTGTCTGACAGTAAAGGAAAGAATGAGATATACACTCTTTCAGGCAATATGTCAAACACTTGGTGGGCATAAACTTTTGTGTATAAATCCAGCATTTCTCATTCAATTATTACCCACAATTCTTTCAATTATCATCAAGCAATCCATCTATTAAACAACACAACATGATTTAAGGGAATAAAACACTAATTAAATCACCAATTTAGGGCATAGCACACAAATCAAACGAATGCATATAAATCCATCCACAAACCCAAAAAATTTCAACAAACCCAGCAATAAATCCACAGAATTCGACATTAATCCAGCCATTAATTGAAAATTAACACATAAAATCCACTTATTTCTTAAAGAAAGAAAGACTTAAGAGAAAAGGAATTGAAAAATACCTAAACCCTAGAACAACAGAGAAACAAAATTTAAAAAGAAGAAACGAAGGTAAAAAATGAAAAATAAGAAGAAAAGAATGAAGGGAACTTACTTGAATTGAAGGAATGCTGATCCGATGTGCAAAAGATGCTCTTGAATTGTGATTTAACCAAATTAAAAACAAGGACTTTTTCAAACTTTGGGTATCGGGTAGAGAGAGGCGAGAGAGGGAATTTTTGTGTTTAAAAATGCCAAAAAGAAACTGGCGACTGGAGATTTGAAAAATAGGGTTTTTTGTTTTACACGGCGGTATGGAAATACCATACCACCGTGTAAAACGCTACTGGAATCAGGTTATCAAATGTAAGTTTTACACGGCGGTATGAGTGTTCCTCACCGCCATGTAAAACGCCACTGAATCAATTATGAAAATGCACGTTTCACACGGCGGTATGAGGATTCCTCACCGCCGTGTAAAACGAGTTTTTTAGAAAAACTTAACATTTAATTAACCAACAATTACACCAAGTACTCCAAAACCTTTTACACTATGTTCAAAAATTAATAAATCACTAAATAAAAATACAAATGACCTACAAACTGAAAATAACTAGACTTCATAAATTAAAACAAAAGAGGATAAGGTTAGAAATTATTTTAGTTCTGATTTTGAGTCTCAGCTAGACTTTGAATTTACCTCACTCGTCCTCTAAAGTAATGGTCACCGCTGTAATTTCAATGCAGTTCTCAAAATAGGGCTTTAATCGATGGCCATTTACCTTAAACTACTCACTCCCATGGTGCTTTCGGATCGTGATAGCTCCGAAATCAGTCACACTTACAACTTCAAATGGTCCCGTCCATCGCGACTTCAATTTTCCAGGAAATAACCTTAATCGACTGTTATATAAAATAACTTTCATACCTGGAGTGAATTCCTTCCTGACTAATTTCTTGTCGTGCCATTTCTTTGTATTTTCCTTATACTTCTCTGCTTGTTGATATGACCAAAATTGTATTTCTTCCAACTCATTCATCTGGAGAAGACTCTTCTCACCTGCACTCTTAACATCAAAATTAAGAAATTTGGTTGCCCAATAAGCTTTGTGTTCAAGTTCAACAGGGAGATGGCATGATTTACCATAGACTAGCTTAAACGGGGATAACCCTATAGGCATTTTGAATGCGGTTCTATAGGCCCATAATGCTTCATCCAGCCTCAAATACCAATCCTTCCTAGATGAATTTACAGTCTTTTCTAGGATTGTTTTGAGTTCTCTATTAGAAACCTCAACCTGTCCATTTGCTTGAGCATGATTTGGGGTGGTAATTTTGTGCCTCACACCAAATTTTTTCAATAGGGCAGTAAATTGATGATTAACAAAATGCTTGCCCCCATCACTAATTATGGTCTTTTGCATGCCAAACCTAGTGAAAATGTTCCTCCTAAGGAATTCTAGTACAATTTTGGCATCGCAAGTCTTAGTAGCTATGGCTTCTACCCACTTACTCACATAATCCACAGCTACTAATATATACTCAAACCCAAAGGATATTGGAAAAGGCCCCATGAAATCTATCCCCCACACATCAAATAATTCCACTGCAAGCATATTGGTTAACGGAATTTCATCTTTCTTAGAAATATTTCCTACCCGTTGACATCTATCACATGTTTTCACAAAACTTTGAACATCTTTAAACATGGTAGGCCAATAAAAACCGGAAGATAAAATTTTTGATACCGTCCGATTTGGCCCATGATGGCCACTAGCTTCCCCACTATGACAAGCTTTAATGATTTCCCCTTTTTCTCCATCTGAAATGCACCTTCTTATTACTTGATCGGCACACAAGCGGAATAAGTACGGGTCATCCCAAATGTAATGTTTGGCATCAGCTCACAGCTTCTTCCTTTGTTGCCATGTAAAGTCTTTTGGCATAAAGCCTCCTGCAAGAAAGTTGGCTATATTAGCGAACCAAGGAACAGAAATTTCACATGCAAATAAAGCACAGATATGTTCATCAGGAAACAAATCCAAAATTTCCCCTTCTTCAATGTGTTCACTCTCCAATCTCGATAAATGATCTGCTACAAAATTTTCCGCTCCCTTCTTGTCCTTGATTTCCAAATCAAACTCTTGCAATAACAGCACCCATCTAATCAGCCTTGGCTTGGATTCTTTTTTTGCAAATAAATGCCTCAAAGCTGCATGGTCTGACCACACCACTATTTTTGCTCCCAACAAGTATGGTCTGAACTTCTCAAAAGCATACATAATTGCAAGAAGTTCTTTCTCAGTGGTTGTGTAGTTAACCTGTGCTCCTGTCAAGGTATGACTGGCATAATAGACTGCACAAAATACTTTATCTCGCCTTTGTCCAAGCACTGCCCCAACTGCAAAATCACTAGCATCACACATTAATTCAAACGGCAAATTCCAATCCGGAGATATAATTACCGGAGCTATAATTAGCCGTTGCTTCAAAATTTCAAAAGCTAGCATACATTCACTGTCAAAATGAAAAGGAGCATCTTTCATAAGCAAATTTGACAAGGGTTTAGCAATTTTCGAAAAATCTTTGATAAAACGACGATAAAACCCTGCATACCCTAAGAAACTCCTAATGCCCTTTACACTAGCTAGGGGTGGCAACTTCTCTATCACCTCTACCTTGGCCTTATCGACCTCTATCCCATTTTCAGAAATTTTGTGTCCAAGTACAATGCCTTCTCTCACCATAAAGTGCCATTTTTCCCAATTTAGTACTAAGTTGGTTTTTTCACACCTCCCTAGCACTACATCAAGATACTCTAAACAATTTTCAAAGTCAACCCCATAAATAGTGAAATCATCCATAAAAACCTCCATAAATTTCTCTATGAAGTCATGAAAAATAGCCATCATACACCGCTGAAACGTAGCCGGTGCATTACATAATCCGAACGGCATTCTCCTATAGGCGAATGTGCCATAAGGGCAAGTAAAAGTTGTTTTCTCTTGGTCTTCAAGGGCTATAGGGATTTATAAATATCCCAAGTAGCCATCTAAAAAACAATAGAACTTATTACCTGCTAACCTTTCTAACATTTGATCAATAAATGGCAAGGGGAAATGGTCTTTTCTCGTGGCATTGTTTAACCTTCTGAAATCAATACAAACTCTCCACCCCGTAACAGTACGAGTTGGAATCAATTTATTCAGCTCATTTTTAACCACAGTCATCCTCCCCTTCTTAGGCACGCACTGTACTGGGCTAACCCACTTACTGTCAGAAATAGGATAGATAATACCTGAATCAAGGAGTTTCAGTACCTCCTTCTTCACTACCTCTTGTATTGCCGGATTAAGTCTCCTTTGAGGTTGAGCAACCGGCTTACATTCTTCTTCCATCGGAATTCGGTGTGTGCAGTAACTTGGGTCAATCCCCTTCAAATCTGAGGTTTCCCATCCAATGGCTCCCTTGTGCTTTTTCAGCACCTCTAGCAGCATTTTCTCCTCGATATCTGTCAACAAAGAAGAAATGATCACTGGCTTTTTCTCATCTTCTAAAAATACATATTTTAAATGAGAAGGAAGGGGTTTAAGTTCAGAATTTGAATCCCCCTCTTTTGGTTTAAACTCTTCTTGCTGTACTTCCTCTTTTCCATCTTCTTTTTCTACAGCTGCTATTACTTCTCCGTCTATTTTTTCTTCCAATTTTTCATCCTCCAATGAATGTGTTAAACTCACATCCACTGAATCAGCTCCCAAAACCTTTTCTTGTACTTCCTCTATACACTCATCTACTGCATCCATAAAATAAACAGACTCCTCCACATCACCCAATGGATACTTTTGAGTCTTGTTCATATCCACCACTACCTTCTCATCATTGAATCTCAAGGTGACCGTCTGACCATATACATTAATCAGCGCCTTTGCTGTATTTAGAAATGGTCTTCCCACAATCAATGGTACCTTCCGATCCTCTTCCATTTCCATTACTACAAAATCTACTGGAAAAATAAATTTCCCCACTTTCACCAATAGATCCTCAATCACTCCTTTGGGTCTCCTTACCGACCTATCTGCAAGTTGGAGTCTCATTCTAGTCTCCTTGAGCTCTCCAAGATTCAGCTTCCTGCAAATAGAATAAGGCATTAAATTTATGCTCGCACCCAAATCACATAAAGCATTTCCATTAAAATCTTCACCAATTGCACAGGGTAGAGTGAAACTACCTGGATCCTCCAATTTTTCAAGAATTTTGTTCATTATCAATGCACTGCAATTTTCTGTAAGCTGCACAGTTCCATGCCCTTCTAATTTCTTTTTATTGGAACATAATTCTTTCATGAATTTAGCATAGTTAGGCATGTGAGCTAAAGCTTCAACAAATGGTAGATTAATATGTAGTTTCTTAAACATTTCTAAAAATCTAGCCAATTGCTCATTTTTCTTTTCCTTTTTAGCTACAGTAGGAAATGGCAATCTATTGATATCAAGATCCTCTACTCTAGGATTCACTATACTTTTACCCTTATCATTTTTAGGAATGTTTTCATTAACCTCTACCTTAGAATCGGGATTACTTACCTCCCGCATTGGCTCCTCCTTACTTGTGGATGGTGAAGAATTTTTACCTTGGTCCTCTATTGGTGCCATCTCTCTGCCACTTCTCAACATGATTGCTTTCGCCTCTCCCTTAGGATTCCGGTCCACATTTGATGGAAATGTTCCTGGTTATCTTTGAGACACAGAATTTGCAAGCTGTCCCAATTGAGTTTCTAAATTTCTCATTGATGCGTCTTGATTTCGGTTCCATTGTTCTTGAGATTTCCACCTTGTTTCTTGATTAGACATAAATTGTTGCTGGCTATTCACAAATTGCTGTTGACTGTTTATGAAATTGGCCAATATATCTTCAAGGTTTGGCTTCTTTTCTTGAACAGGTGGCCTTGGTTGATATCCCGGTGGGTGATAAGTTTGAGAATGGGATTGGTTTGAACCCTGCCCTTGGTTATAGTTCGATGGATATGGTGCTTTGTATTGAGTGGACGATTGATGTTGGTATGACTGATTGTGGTTATGATGCATGTTTTGATTGAAAGGGGCTCTCCCTTGTGGTTGGGAAGATGACGCATTCTGATTTCCATCCTTCCAAGAGAAGTTAGGGTGGTTCCTCCAACCTGGGTTATAAGTGTTGCTGTAAGCGTCATTCCTACGGTAGTCTCCTACAGCATTTACATCTCCCATGGTTCCACCTTCATGACTATATTGACCGCTTTCATACTGCCCACTCTCTTGAGAGACTGAGGACACATTTCGAACCTTCAATCCACTCATCTCCTTCTGTATTGATTCTATCTGTGCCTTCAGCATTGATACTTCATCCACATTGTGTATTCCTTGCCTTTTTGGAATTGATCTTGGAGCAGCCCATTGAGCATCATTTGCTGCCATCTCATCCAACATAAGAAAAGCTTCTTCTGCCAACCTATTCAAAAAGGAACCTCCTGATGATGCATCCAAAAGTGACCTTGTCTGTGGGGTAACTCCAGCATAGAATAAAGTCATCAATTGATATACAGCTATCTCATGGTGCGGACAGCTTCTCAATAATCTCCTAAATCTTTCCCAAGCCTCATGAAAAGGCTCTTCATTCATTTGAACAAAACCCATAATGCTGTTACGAATTCTTGTAGTCTTGGTGGGAGGGAAAAATCTCATTAAGAATTTCTCTTGTAATTGCTCCCATGATCTTATTGATTGACTTGGTAACATCTGCAACCAATCCCTTGCTTTTCCAATCAAAGTAAATGGGAACAATTTCAACCTTACTGCGTCAGAAGTGACACCCGGTATCTGAACTGTGTCACTGACCTACAATTATTAAATTATTTAATTTTTAAATTAAAACTCATAAAATAAAATATTTTAGCAGAAAAATAGCTAATCAAGTAATAATTTTTTTAAAAAAATAAAAGGTGAAAAAAATATTATTATTAGTATATTTGTGACATATATTAAATGTTTTGATAGATTTTTTTTATTTGAGTAGTAGTATTTATAAAAATTATACTAATTAATAATATTTTAAAAAATAAAAAAATTTCGGTTGAATCCGATAGAACCACGAACCCTCAGCCTCACCGGTTTTATATCCGGTACGGTTTCAATAACATTGGCTACAGCTAATTGAGTGGTGTTGGTATGTGGATTGCTCTTAATTTGAACTATGGGTGTGTAGTAGGGATGATCACGGGGCGGGGATTCCCCGCCCCCATCCTTCAATATTTGGAGAATCCGGTGGCTCAACAACCAGATCACCGACTGACGGGCTGCCCATGGATTACCGATGGGCATCGATCACAAGGGGCACCAGCGGTCATTTGGCTGACGGGCTCTACACGTGTACGGATATGAGAGACGGCCGTCTATAACGAGGGGCAGGTGCCGCTCAAACGAGCAACGGGCGCCGCTCAAACGAGTGACAGGCGCCGCTCAATCAAGCGATGGCCCCATTCCCGAGCGACGGGTGTCGCCCGGTCAAGGGACGGGTGTCTTTCATTCGAGCGACGGGCTCCCTTCCCCGAACGACGGCCGGCGCTCGACATGAGAGACGGGTCTCTTGTGTGAGCGATGGGCTATACTCCATAGACGGGCTGCCCGTCTGTGGGATCAAATGCCAATTCTCGAAGTTGAACTCCCTTCTACTGTCCGAAATCCCTCGTTTACCCAGAAAACTTTTAGATCTTTATAAAAATGGAGGACGAACATCCACAACTTTCATCCCTTATCCAAAAACCGACGTTAATTTGTTCATCGGGTAACTCTGATCTTGACTATCTCAGGACCCGGTGTCTACAATACCAAACTATCATCCTCTCACATACACCCAAAACCAACCCTACTAAAACACACCCTACTCCCATACACACACTCACACCCAAACAAAATCCCAAAATACATGATAATATAACTTAAATAATAGCATATACTCAAAATAACACATACTCAAAATAATACACACAAAATCACACACACCCCAAGGCTCAAACTACTAGGGTGGGAACGGGGTGTTACATGATGTACCCGGCACAATATCGATTGACAACTCTACTTCTCTTATTGGCGGCACACCAGCTAACTCTTCTAGAAACACATCAGGAAATTCTCTCACTGCTAGTATATCTTGAATCCTCACCTGCCCTCTCTTCGAATCCAACACAAGGGCAAATAAGGCCTCACATCCTTTCCTTAAACACCGATAAACTTGCATAACAGAAATCACATCTACTAGCGGATTAGAGCATACACCCCTCACAATCACCTTAGACTTCTCTGCACTACTAAGCACAACTATTTTCTTACTACAGTTCACTACCGTACGATGTTTACTCAACCAATCCATACCCAATATCAAATCAAACTCATCAAAAGGCAACTCGATTAGATCTACAGGGAGCACATGACCTTGAACCATTAAAGGACAATCTTTATATATCTTGTTCACATTCACACTATTCCCAATGGGCTAGTCACACATATATCATAATCTAGATGCTCAACAACAGACATCTTATCACATAATTTCTTAGAACACACATATGAATGCGTAGACCCAGGGTCAATTAATGTAAGCATTTCTATATTAAAGAGTAGAAATGTACTCGCAATGACCTATGGCGCATCCTGCTCCTCTCGAGCTTTCATCACATAAGCCCTTGCTGGTGCTATTGGAGGTCTATCCACTGATTCTGACACTGTTCCTCCTCTAGGCTGGCCACCTCTGCCACATCTCCTACCTCTTCCTCTATTAACCGAAGGCTAATTCAATGCACCCCTACTAGCTTCTTGCTGATTTTTGGTTGCCTTATAAGCCTTAGGACAGTTAGCAAGATATATCTCTGTACTACCACATCTAAAGCAAGCCCTAGTCAACTTCTAGCAATCTCCTCTATGTCGCTTACAATAATGAGGACATTCAGGCACTTCACTTCTATTACCCGATACACCCCTACCAGTACCAGATGCATATGAAGATCCTTGCCTTCTATGTCTAGTAGCTGGACTACTAGCTGACTCAGCTGGAGGAGCTGCTAAAGGATCTCTAGGTCTCTTACTCGAATGTGCCCCACCTCTATTAGGATTTCTCCTTTGCATTCTCTCTCTCTGAATCTCCAATGACCTTTCAGCCCTCATGGTTACTTGTATATCTGGTAGTAACTCATAGTCTGAGATATGTTCATTGAGATCAGCAATGCCTTAATTGGCTCAATCAATCCTTCCTCAAATTGCTAACATCTAAACTCCTCTGTTAGCACTCCCATAGGTGCATACTTACTCAACCTGTAACACCCCCTACCTATACGTAGGCGATCCCATCGATAAGGAGTGAGATGCCGTATGGGTAAAGGTGTCACCACACAGATACAGGATAAACATAAACATCCATACACAAACATACATACTTAAATACAGGGTAATTAAAAACCTTACAAAATCATTCATGAAAGAAGCTGATCATGCATTAATTTAAGGGAAACATTACATTACTGTTTGATCGACCCAAAGGTACAAAGATAATTACATATCCAAAATATACTTATACAGATGCAGAAGCTAATACAAAATTTTCATAAGAGTTCTATACAAAAAGAATCATCAAGCTACAAAAATTAAGCCCTACACTACACCCAGCTGTGTTGGCCCGGCTGCGACGACTCTCCCAAGGCAACTCCTTCCACACCTGCACGGGGAAACACACCGTGCTAAGCGATAAACGCTTAGTGGGGAAACATACAAATCAAATGGACGACCATTCATAATGGTCGTCAAGCAAAACGCATACAGATGGCATAATTAAAAATACGCATTAGATCAAAATGTAAACATACGATCATATAGAGTCATACATTTGATATAATATAACTGCCTTCATAATACCATGTTACTAACCATATTCGGATAATACATTCTCATAATTAGCAAACCAATTCAAAACAGTAAAACGCCTGCACGACTCAAAGTAGTGGATAACGAGTAAACAGACAGTACTTTACGGGTACGAGCCGATTACAGACAGTACCTTATGGGTACGAATCGAAAATCAATTTACTTTATTCTTTGCAAAACATTTTACTGAGGGACCTTAAACAGATCCAAATACATTAGAGGGTTCGCGAGGAACCAAATGGGACCTGATCGGGGTCCAAACTGAACAGAGGCTGTAGCTATAGGACTCTATTAGGCATGCCTAACTATCCACTTAATTGACTTGCAGGCTAAAATACACAGTTGACAACCATAATTCAATAATGACAAGTAAAGAATTCACATACTTTGATAAATCAATACATGCACAAATAGAGTTCATATTATGTGATATTGTGTGATAAAATCCATAATTAAACATCCCTAAAACGTGAGAAATAAACAAGATTAAATTGCAAAAACAGGGTAGGTCACGGTGGTAATCAAATTGATTGCCACCATGACATACCTAGGATCTCGGCAAAAAGCAAGTCTGGGGTACCTCACGGTGGTAACCCATCTGGTTGTCACCGTGACATACCCAGACCTCAAAACAGAATGCATCTTCGGGGTACCTCACGGTGATAACTAAATAGGTTGCCACCATGACATACCCACTGCCCAGAACAGAATCTAAAGTCTAGACACCTCACGGTGGTAACCAGATTGGTTGCCACTGTGACATATCCAAACTCACGGCAAAATGCATCTGGTGCGTGCCTCACGGTGGTAACAAAACTGGTTGCCACCGTGACCCATGCCCAGATGCGATTCCTAAGGGCCAATTCCAGATCATTCAAGCAAAAAATCCCAAAACTCTCACTTCAAACAACATATCCACACTCCAATAATAATATTAAACCCAATCAAACATCAATAATTCATGCCATAAACAAATCCTACTCATAGATTCAACGAACAACATCAATTTACATAATCAATTTCATCACTATTCACACCACATTTCTATCAATCTCATAAATGGTTCAAAACTCACAATCAAGGTTTAATAGACAAAGAGAACCAAAACCCATAACATAATAACTAACAAAAGCATCAAGAACATCAAAATTTCCAGAATTTTATTCAATTACAAACATGCCAACTATACATATAACACAAAATTCCCAAACCTTGAAATCCTTAGCTCCTATTCACTTAGTTCCACTTCCTGATGCCTTCTCCTTGCCCTTAGGCTCACACGGAGGCTCAACTAAGCATCAAACCAACAAAACACACAAACACAAAAACCCAAACTTCAAACCCAAAACCAGAAAGTAGGAAGAAGAAGAGAAGATGAAGAACCAAAAGAAGAAAAGAAGAACAAATGCAGTAGATTTACCTCTAAAATGCTAAGCAATGATCAATTCCCACCAACTAAGCCTTGATTCCAAGCTAGGGTTCTTAGAGGAAGAGAAAAGGAAGAAGAAGAGAGTGAGGGGAAAGGGAAATGGGAATGAAGGCAGCCACCGTCTCCCCTCTCTTCTCTTGTCTTTTTCTTTTTCTTTTCCTAACCCTAGACAAGTGTCCACTCCCTAGTGGTGGAAATCAATCACACACACCAACCAACAATGCACCACACATACACTAAGTCATCCCAAAAGATAACACCCTACAAGTGTGTGAGCACACACACACATAAGCACAGCCCCAAAGCACACTCTACAAACATAGGCTCATGCACACACAATTACAGCCCAACTAATTCACACCCTAACACCACACCTGCACCCACATGCTAACAAAACTCTTAGAATATGCATTTCTACCCAAAATGCCCCTTACACATGTCAAAACTCACACAATGCACATGCATAAACATGGCTCATTCTACTAGGGGGCAAATGGGGTGTGACAACTCTCCTCTACTTATAAGAATTTTGTCCTCGAAATTCTCACCTGATCTGAATAAATACGGGTACTGAATTCTCATCGACTCTTCTGGCTCCCAAGTCGCTTCCTGAACCCCATGGTGATTCCACAGTACCTTAACTAGCGGAATCTACTTGCTTCTTAGCTGTCTCACTTCCCGGGCTAGAATAGCTCTTGGTTCTTCATCATAAGAGAAATCAGGCTGAACTTGCACCTCTTGCACTGACAGAATATGCGACGGAACCGATCGGTACCGAAGAAGCATCGAAACGTGAAACACGTCATGCAACTTCGATAACTCCATTGGCAAAGCCAATCTATAAGCCACTGGACCAACTCTGGCCAAAATCTCATACGGACCAATGAAGTGAGGATTAAGTTTCCCTTTCTTTCCAAACCGAAGCACCTTTCGCCAAGGCGACACTTTAAGAAAGACTTTGTCCCCAACTTCAAACCGCACATTTTTCCTTTTCAAATTGGCATAAGACGTTTGTCGATCCTTAGCTGCTTTCAAATTCCGCCTCACAACTCCGATCTTTTCCTCTATATCACTAACCAATTTCGGTCCAATCACTGTTTGCTCGGATAGCTCGGTCCAACAAATCGGAGTCCTACACTGCCGACAATACAAAGCCTCATACGGTGCCATACCGATGCTCGACTGATAACTGTTATTGTAGGCAAACTCCATAAGCGACACATAACGGTCCCAACTACCCAGAAAATCCAAGGCACAAGCCCTTAACATATCTTCCAAAATCTGTATAACTCGCTCGGACTGACCATCTGTCTGAGGATGGAATGCTGTACTGAAGTTCAACTTGGTACCCAAAGCTCTCTGTAACTCTTTCCAAAACTTAGACGTGAACCTTGGGTCCCGATCTGAAACTATGGACAACGGCACTCCATGCAACCAAACTATCTCATCTACATAGATACTGGCCAACCTGTCCATCGAATAATCCACTCTCACTGGCAAGAAGTGAGCTAACTTCGTAAGCTGATCCACAATCACCCAAACTGAGTCGTGCTTCTTCTGAGTCAAAGGCAATCCGGAAACAAAATCCATGGCGATGTCATCCCACTTCCACTCGGGAACAGACAAAGGCATGAGCAATCCCGAAGGAACTTGGTGCTCAGCCTTTACCTGCTGAAACATCAGGCACTTGGACACAAAGTCCACTATATCTCTTTTCATAATGGACCACCAATAGAACTGCTTCATATCCCGGTACATCTTCTCACTACCAGGATGCATAGTGAAAACCGTACTATGCGCTTCACCCAAAAGCTGTCTTCTTAACTCTTCATTATCCGGTACACACAAACGGTTTCTGAACAGAAGAACCCATCCTGAACCGAAAACTCTGACTGCTTCCTGTAGACACCGGGTCCCGAGTAGCCTTGATCAGGATTACCCAATGATGAAATTAAGTGTGCCGATCTATAGGCAAAAAGAATGAAGTTGGAAGTGAAGATTTCCTTGTTGATTTGTTGTTTTAAAATTAAATAAAAATGTATTTCAAAAATATTTTTAAAGTATTTTAAAATTTATTTTGTGATGAAAAAAGTGAGTTTTTAAATTATAAAATTTTATGGAAAAAAACAATTTCCGCGCGAGGGATGGGCAGGCCGTCGGTCGCACCTTCAGGCAGGCAGGCCGTCGATCGCGCCTTCAGGCTGGCAGGCCGTCGGTCGCGCCTTCGGGGTGCCGAGCCCCCCTCCGCGCCTCTGTTCGTCCATTTTGCCTATTTTGGCCTTTTTGGCCATAAATTCTTCATTTTAAATGCTTTTTAACTCATTTTTTTTGCAAAATTTAATTCAAAAAGCCTTCTATCTTCCAACCCAATAAATTCAGTGGTTTTTTTTTGTAATTATGGGAATTAAATTAATTTAATTTCTTAATTAAAAATTCTGAATTTTAAGGGGAATAAAAAGAGTTTTTTAGGGGGAATTAGGGGGATTTTTTAGAAAATATTCTTCTTCTTTTTTCTTCTTTCAAGCACAAATTCTCTCAATTTCTAAAGAAATTTCCAGCAATTCTTAAGGCAAAAAATAACTATTTTTGTTCTTAAGAATTTTCTTATTTTCAATCAAATAATTTTCTGCTTTGAGACAAATAAATTAATTGTTTGTTCTTGAGAAAAATTCATTTTTCAATATTTTATTTTTCTAATCACATTCTTCAAATCAAGACAAGGAATTTGATCACCTACCTTCATCTCTTCAAGATAAATTTGAGGGTAATTATTCTTGGCTCAATTTCTTAAATTAATTTTAATTTAATTTTTTTGTTTTTATTTATTTAATTAACATGTAAATTATTTTAGTTCTATCATTTTATTCTTTTCTTATTCTTTTAATTGTATTTAATTAATCATCATGTAAATTCTTTTAGATCTATTATTTTTTTTGTTCTTATTTCTTCTTTAATTGTTCATGCTATTATTTTTGTTCATATTATTTTTATTTAATTGTTCATGTTGTTCATGTTGTTCATATTGTTCATCTTCTTTTATTATTATTATTTATTATCATTACTTGCATATTTAATTTGATTGTTCATATTCTTTGGATTTATTATTATTATTTATTATCATTACTTGCATATTTAATTTGATTGTTCATATTCTTTGCATTTATTATTATTATTTATTATCATTACTTGCATGTTTAATTGGATTGTTCATATTCTTTGATATTACCATCATCATTATTTGTTATTATTATTATTATTATTATTGTGATTATTGTTATCATTGTTATTATTATCATTATTATTATTTTTATTAGTTTTGTCTATTATAATTTATTATTTTTATCATCATCATTATTATTATTCATGTTTTTCATGCATGTTAAATTTTATAAATTTTATTTATGCATGTTAAATGTTAATATGTTAATATGTTTATTTTATTTTGCCGTCTAATTAATTTGTCATACATTATGCATGTTGTTTATATTTATTTTAATTCATTTTTACATGTTATATGTTTAAATCCATTTTTTATTACTAACATTATTTTTATTTGTTTTTATTTCAATACTTATTTTTCATGTGTGAGCCTTTTCAATTCCAAGTGGGAGCCCATGGAGATTTAAAGATGCTATTTGGGAGTTAATTAATTTGTCATTTTTATTATTTCCCATTATTTGTTTTTTATTATTTAATATGTAATTTGTAATAAATTTATTTTTCATGCACGTTAATCAAAAGTCACTAAGCTATTTTTATTAAATTAACTTGGAACTTTCTTTTCCTAATAAAGTGGGACCAATGTCCTAATTTTTATTCAAATAAATTGTCACTTCAAAATTATTTTCTTTACTTGTGAATGTGAGGACCAATGTCCTCATCTTTAATAAATAACCCGTTTTATGTATGATTTACATTTATTTTACAATGGGGGTTGTATTCCGCCCCTAGTTTTGTTGTAATTTATTTTTATGCACTTTATTTTAAGTATGCTTACATTTAATGTTTTTTCTTGGATGACCAACTTGCGCTTTAATTATTGCATTAAAACGTTTGAGAAATGGGATAAAATCTTAAATTCAAAACTCAATTTTAACTTAACCAAGGTATGAATAAATGAGAAGTCCCGAACCATCTCTGGTCTTTGGGCTCAAAGAGGCGAGAGGTTTACCCTCCAAGACACCTCTTGTGTCACGAGACTTTGACGTTAATCCTAGGCTCCTTAGGGCGAGAGGTTTACCTTCCAAGACCCCTTTGGTTGGCCCAAAATGGATACTAAGCGCAGTCTTAGGCTCTCCGAGGCAAGAGAAACTTTCCCAATGTTCTATTGGGTGGTGACTCCATGAAACCTCCTTGTTGCCCAACATAGACGCACTTGCGATTTATTGCAAGCTGTCAGCGGACCCTCAATTGCCCGATCGCCCTCAAGCGGGCGGTCATAGGGGCGGCCGAGTGGACATCCGGCGCGCGTCACAGTGGCGACTCCACTGGGGATGAAAGAGACTTTGATTTTAAAATACCTTGGTTAAAAATTATAATTGAGTTTTAATTTAAAAATTTTATCCCTTTTCAAAATTTTATTGCATCCATGCTAGAGCCTTAGAACTATGCTAGTTTGGTCCCTTTATTAGCCCCGATGCGTTCCTGAAGCACGACCCTATTTTCACTCAATTTAGGGAAGTGTTAAGGATAATCACCAGCCCAAGCCTCGTACCAACATGGTATATCAAATGGTGACCCGATCGATTGTTATGCTCGTGATGAGCTAGACCCGTTGGCAGGGACCATGCTTGGGTGGCCCTAAAGTATCATCACCCTTGACCAAAGCTTGTAATGGCAATCGATACTTTCCTTAAGTGATATGCTCCTTACACAATGTTTGCTATGTGGGCCAATATTTATTGAACAAAATCAACCAAATTAAGTGGTCTTTTATCAAAGGCTTTATGGCCCGGTGAGCCCACCTTAATATAGTTGAGATGTTTAAATACATAAAGGCCAAAACCCATATGTATGAATAATAGGCAAGAGATGTTATGCTGCCGGCCTTGCACCGTGCACCATACGCATCCATTGGGTTCCCCGCTAATCCATGGATTAAACCCACCTAAGAAAGAGACCACATTACCTCGTGTGTGGGAGTGATAAGGTTGGAAGGATCTATCTGCTTGTGATTGTCCATGCTGCATCAACACGATCATGCATTGTATATATCATTCATGCATCATTCTAACAATCTAATTTTTTTCAGCCATCATAGATTCACCTAAGTGGACTAGGGGTTCTGACGGTCGGCTGGTAAGGATAGATTTACCTCTTGGATTGACAGAATTAGTGTCTGACTGGAATTCTGAGCCACCCTCAACGACCGGAGAGTCATCCAGAGAGTCATCCATCGTAGAAGAGACCAGAGCCTTAACAACTCAAGACCTAGCTAGGAGGCTAGAGGATTTTGAGTGAAGAGTGTTGGAAATGATGGGAGCTATGGCTGATAGAATTGCTCATCCTCCTGCTCCACAACCACCAGCTGCTCCATATCCACCTATTGCTCCACAGCCCCAGATAGTTCATGTTGGGGGGCAAGTTGAACCACCTGCTGGTAGAGAAGCCCCTGGTATAGTTAATGCTCCCCGTCAACCTGCTAATGAGCATATAGCTGCTGTACCTATTGAGCAAAGAAGGGCAATAATCCCCAATCCCAATGAAGATTTTGTGATGGAGGAGGAAGATGAAGAGGCAGTAGCACCTCAATTTATGGGCGCTAGAGCACCCCGAGCAGAAGATGAGGCGATGAGAGGGATGAGGCAGCAGATCAAAGCCATTACCCGAATGCTATCAGCCGGAAAGGGGATCAACCCTGAAGACAGAGATCTGGGGGATGAAGAGCTGTTGCCCTAAAGGTTCAAAATGCCTGAGCTGCAGAAGTTTGATGGTACTTCGGATCCATCCGCACATATCAAGCAATATACCCTGGTTATGAAAGGCACAGGGTTGACCAAGAAACAGAAGGTAGATTATTTCTGCCTTAGTCTGGTGGGTCCGGTTGTGGACTGGTACCATGGGTTAGACAGAAGGTCTAAAGAGGATTGGGACCTTTTAACTGAGGAGCTCATGAAGCAATATGACTGTAGTACTAGGATGGAGGTCACCTTAAAGGACCTCGAGCTTTTACAGCAGAAGAATGATGAGTCATTCCATGAGTACCTTACAAGATAGAGGAATAGGGTCATGGAGATGAAGCGAAAGCCTGACACTGCTGACCAAATTAGGCTATTTATCAGAAACTCTTATCCTTAGTTGAGGGACCTGCTTAGGTTTAAGGGGCTCAGAGACTGGGAGTCACTTAAGGACATTGCTGTAGAAGCTGAGGGTGCTTACTTGGCGAAGAAAGCAAACCAAAGCAACTTTGCTGGGAAAGGTTATGGCAATCAATCAGGGTACAAACCAAGCAGTGCAGGAAGCAACAATAATAGAGGTGGTAAAACGGCCGAGGTTTCAGCCACTGAGGTTGGACAGGTTCAGAGGTATTACTCTAATTTGGGTCGTTCTCTGTCTTGGGTGCTGGAGAAATTGACAAAAGAAGGCAAGCTGAGACCATTGCCATCCAGACCAGCCATGAATCAAGGAAAGCCGGGGCATAGAAAGGATCAATACTGCGCTTACCATCAGTACACTGGGCATTTAACAGATTACAGCCGGATTCTCAGGAACAAAATTCAGGACCTTATTGATGCCAAGGAGATCACCGATCCTGAGAAGAGAGACAAGAAGAAGAGAGCAGGCTACAATGCAGTTCCACCACCTTGAATGTGATCGGAGGAGAAGATTATGCTTTGTTTTAGTTGCTTCTGTTATTCCAAGAACACTTTCTATGACAATATTTGCAGTATTGCTAATTTCAATAAAGTGAACAATCTTGCATATTTATATAGTGTCTCTGATGATTTCATTTCTCATGATCACGAAGCATTCATTTTTTTGATATTAATTCAATTAATACAATTACATTTAATCTCGGAACTTTGGAAAAAAAAGAAAAAAAAATCTTGATAGCATCTGATATAACTCCTGAAGAGAGAAAAATTTTGAAAAAAAAAACTAGATGCAATTAGGGGATTGGATGAAAACTCACTAAGAGCACTAGAACCTTTCTGATTGCCCGTCAAAGCGATCCCTGGATAAAATGGAACCTAGAAAATGATTTAGGCAATCTTTTCTTTGTATAGCTCTCTAAATGACTATTTCCTACCCTTGTTCTGCAATCGCTTGCTAGCCCATTGAGCCTTTATGCAGGTATGCTGAATACGTACCAATTTTATTGTTACACATATTAAAACTATCCCCTCGCCTAAAATGATTCTGGCTTCCCCTTAGAAGAGTGGCCGCTCTAAAACTGATGGATGTACATTTGAACAATTCTGTGGACTATTAAAAAATTGCCTTGATAAGAGCAAGTTCAGACTTTGGAAAGAGGGTTTAGTCATGCATGAAAGGCATGAGCTCAAAAAAAAAGAGAAGCAAAAGCAAAAAGAAGAAAAAGAAAAAGAAAAATGAAAAATCCAAAAAGAAAAAAATGAATGAAAAATGAAAGAATAAAAAGCAAAGAAAAGAAAAAAGAAGAATAAAAAAAAAGAGCTCAAGACGGTGACCAATTGACTAGTTTCAATAATTACCCTTTTATTGTTATTCTGATCTCAAGGAGCTAAAATGTTACCGAGCCCAAATTCAAAAAATATTTTGTGTATACAACTGAGCTGAGAACGGTTCATCCATCAGTCGAGTATATATTGCGGCCATTCTTCTCTAGCAACCTGATCCTTCTTTGATAGCCATCTACCTAAGCCTAACATTACAACCGAAGTAAGACCTCTTGATTCTTGGTTCAGTCTTATCCAATTAGCGGAGATGACCTTCTAATAAGGTTTGGTACGTAGGAAAAGGCATATGGTGTTTCTTGAGCTTCAAGCGAGAAGCCATGAGTGCATTTGTGCATTCGAGTTGAGTCTCATCCCCAACGTTGCATCTAGAATTTGCTTCAAAAAAAAGTTTTTTTTTTAAAAAAAAAAGCGGAGAGAAAATATTCAATCATGAAAGTTCGAGAGGGTTGGTTGATAACAGGAGTTTGATGCTTCCAAAATCTATCCCGAGATTAGATGAGGTCCTATATTCTCTGAATTAATACCAAATAATGATCATGTTTAATGAAATCAAATTGAAACACATGCATTTATGCAACGATATATTGGCATGATCATAGCAGTTCACTTTGTGTGATCAAAATCATCTATTGTCTGCCCTCTGCTACTCTCATCACTCAAGCGCTTCAACTGACTTATCTTGCTATCAAATGTAAAGAATTAAGCTCATACAACCATGTCCCAAGACTCCTGGATAAAACGGAAGTAGATCTCGAGGAAAATATCTTCAGCTTCTTTAGCAATCAGCAAAAAAAAAAAAGAAAAGAAAAAAAGCCGTTAGAGTGAAAACCGTAATTGGCGCTCTAAGCAAAAGTTAGGCAAAAGGATAGGGTGAAAACCTGGAAACAGGCAGTCTGTCCTTTAAAAAAAAAGAAGAAAAAAAGAGCCGCTAGATTGGGTTGGGTCCACTCCAGGCAAAAATAAGGCACATGGTTATGTGAAAATCCGCAAAGGACGCATTTCCCGCTAAGAAAAGCTAGTGTGAAAATCCACAAGGGACGCACTACCTTCAAATAATGACTGCAGGTATCAGATGAGAACCTCACAATCCCAAAGATATGAAATTCAAAGGCAGTTACAAAAGGCATCGATCCTATCGCAAGTTGCGGCCAGCCCAGCTATCATCTCCAAAGTCCACTAAGATGAATTCTTATCCTGCATTCCTGCATTACTCATGCATTTCACATGCATGCTCTCTATTTTTCCTGCATATTTGGTTTTTTCAATTTTGCAGTAATAGAGATTCAATGCGGACACCGACAAAAGCCGAGTGATGACATCAGTCTAAACATCAGATCAAACACCAATTTAACAATCAGCGAAAGACCTCTCAGGGGGCAACCAACCAAAACGACATCAATCTAGACATCAGTCCAAGCATAAGCAAAAGACCTCTTATGGGGAAACCAACCAAGACGACATCAGTCCAAGCATCATTCCAAACATCAAATAATCAAACAAAGACCTCCCAGGGGGTAATCAACTAAAGGGCTCACAGATAGCATCACTTCACCAAATCGAAGGGTTAGCACGATGGCGGCACTACCACTCTACAGAGGGTTAGCACGACAACGGCACTACCACTTCACCAAATCGAAGGGTTAGCACGATGGCGGCACTACCACTCTACAGAGGGTTAGCACGACCACAGCACTACCACTTCACCAAATCGAAGGGTTAGCACGATGGCGGCACTACCACTCTATAGAGGGTTAGCACGACCACGGCACTACCACTTCACCAAATCGAAGGGTTAGCACGATGGCGGCACTACCATTCTACGGAAGGTTAGCACTACCACTTCACCAAATCGAAGGGTTAGCACGATGGCGGCACTACCATTCTACGGAAGGTTAGCACGACCACGGCACTATCACTTCACCAAATTGAAGGGTTAGCACGATGGAGGCACTACCATTCTATGGAAGGTTAGCACGACCACGACACTACCACTTCACCAAATCGAAGGGTTAGCACGATGGCGGCACTACCACTCTACGGAGGGTTAGCACGACCACGGCACTACCACTTCACGAAATCGAAGGGTTAGCACGATGGCGGCACTACCATTCTACGGAAGGTTAGCACGACCACGGTACTACCACTTCACCAAATCGAAGGACTAGCACGATGGCGGCTCTACCATTCTACGGAAGGTTAGCTAGACCACGACACTATCACTTCACCAAATCGAAGGGTTAGCACGATGGCGGCACTACCATTCTACGGAAGGTTAGCACGACCACGGCACTACCACTTCACCAAATCGAAGGGTTAGCACGATGGCGGCACTACCATTCTAAGGAAGGTTAGCACGACCACGGCACTACCACTTCACCAAATCGAAGGGTGAGCACGATGGCGGCACTACCATTCTACGAAAGGTTAGCACGACCACGGCACTACCACTTCACCAAATCGAAGGGTTAGCACGATGGCGGCACTACCATTCTACGGAAGGTTAGCACGACCACGGCACTACCACTTCACCAAATCGAAGGGTTAGCATGATGGCGGCACTACCATTCTACGGAAGGTTAGCACGATCACGGCACTTCCACTTCAAAAGGGTTAGCACGATGACGGCACTACCACTCCACGGAGGGTTAGCACGATCACGGCACTACCGCTTCAACACGTCGACAAACTTGCGACAATCACCACAACAGCATCATCCGTTCCGGAAAGACGGCCGTCTCAGGTACGCGCTTCTTTCCCTTTTCTGAGTTTAGGCTCACCTAGACACTAGTGCACTAGTTTCCCCAAAACTGGGAGCAACTGTAGACACCGGGTACCGAGTAGCCTTGATCAGGATTACCCAATGATGAAATTAAGTGTGCCGATCTATAGGCAAAAAGAATGAAGTTGGAAGTGACGATTTCCTTGTCGATTTGTTGTTTTAAAATTAAATAAAAATGTATTTCAAAAATATTTTTAAAGTATTTTAAAATTTATTTTGTGATGAAAAAAGTGAGTTTTTAAATTATAATATTTTATGGAAAAAAAAAAATTTCCGTGCGAGGGACGGGCTGCCCATCGGTCGCGCCTTCGGGCGGGCAGCCCGTCGGTTGCGCCCCTGTTCGTCTGTTTTGCCTATTTTGGCCTTTTTGGCCATAAATTCTTCATTTTAAATGCTTTTTAACTCATTTTTTTTTCAAAATTTAATTCAAAAAGCCTTCTATCTTCCAATCCAATAAATTCAGTGGTTTTTTGTAATTATGGGAATTAAATTAATTTAATTTCTTAATTAAAAAATCTAAATTTTAAGGGGAATAAAAAGAGTTTTTTAGGGGGAATTAGGGGGATTTTTTAGAAAATATTCTTCTTCTTTTTTCTTCTTTCAAGCACAAATTCTCTCAATTTTTAAAAAAATTTCCAGCAATTCTTAAGGCAAAAAATAACTATTTTTGTTCTTGAGAATTTTCTTATTTTCAATCAAATAATTTTCTACTTTGAGACAAACAAATTAATTGTTTGTTCTTGAGAAAAATTCATCTTTTAATATTTTATTTTTCTAATCACATTCTTCAAATCAAGACAAGGAATTGGATCATCTACCTTCATCTCTTCAAGATAAATTTGAGGGTAATTATTCTTGGCTCAATTTCTTAAATTAATTTTAATTTCATTTTTTATTTTTATTTATTTAATTAACATGTAAATTCTTTTAGTTCTATTATTTTATTCTTTTCTTATTCTTTTAATTGTATTTAATTAATCATCATGTAAATTCTTTTAGATCTATTATTTTTTTTGTTCTTATTTCTTCTTTAATTGTTCATGCTATTATTTTTGTTCATATTATTTTTATTTAATTGTTCATGTTGTTCATGTTGTTCATATTGTTCATCTTCTTTTATTATTATTATTATTTATTATCATTACTTGCATATTTAATTTGATTGTTCATATTCTTTGGATTTATTATTATTATTTATTATCATTACTTGCATATTTAATTTGATTGTTCATATTCTTTGGATTTATTATTATTATTTATTATCATTACTTGCATGTTTAATTGGATTGTTCATATTCTTTGATATTACCATCATCATTATTTGTTATTATTATTATTATTATTGTGATTATTGTTATCATTGTTATTATTATCATTATTATTATTTTTATTAGTTTTGTCTATTATAATTTATTATTTTATCATCATCATTATTATTATTCATGTTTTTCATGCATGTTAAATTTTATAAATTTTATTTATGCATGTTAAATATTAATATGTTAATATGTTTATTTTATTTTGCCGTCTAATTAATTTGTCATATATTATGCATGTTGTTTATATTTATTTTAATTCATTTTTACATGTTATATGTTTAAATCCATTTTTTATTACTAACATTATTTTTATTTGTTTTTATTTCAAGACTTATTTTTCATGTGTGAGCCTTTTCAATTCCAAGTGGGAGCCCATGGAGATTTAAAGATGCTATTTGGGAGTTAATTAATTTGTCATTTTTATTATTTCCCATTATTTGTATTTTATTATTTAATATGTAATTTGTAATAAATTTTTTTTTCATGCACGTTAATCAAAAGTCACTAAGCTATTTTTATTAAATTAACTTGGAACTTTCTTTTCCTAATAAAGTGGGACCAATGTCCTAATTTTTATTCAAATAAATTGTCACTTCAAAATTATTTTCTTTAATTGTGCATGTGAGGACCAATGTCCTCATCTTTAATAAATAACCCGTTTTATGTATAATTTACATTTATTTTACAATGGGGGTTGTATTCCGCCCCTAATTTTGTTGTAATTTATTTTTATGCACTTTATTTTAAGTATGCTTACATTTAATGTTTTTTCTTGGATGACCAACTTGCGCTCTAATTATTGCATTAAAATGTTTGAGAAATGAGATAAAATCTTAAATTCAAAACTCAATTTTAACTTAACCAAGGTATGAATAAATGAGAAGTCCCGAACCATCTCTGGTCCTTGGGCTCAAAGAGGCGAGAGGTTTACCCTCCAAGACACCTCTTATGTCACGAGACTTTGACGTTAATCCTAGGCTCCTTAGGGCGAGAGGTTTACCTTCCAAGACCCCTTTGGTTGGCCCAAAATGGATACTAAGCGCAGTCTTAGGCTCTCCGAGGCGAGAGAAACTTTCCCAATGTTCTATTGGATGGCGACTCCATGAAACCTCCTTGTTGCCCAACATAGACGCACTTGCGATTTATTGCAAGCTGTCAGCGGACCCTCAATTGCCCGATTGCCCTCAAGCGGGCGGTCATAGGGGCGGCCGAGTGGACATCCGGCGCGCGTCACACTTGCCCATACTAACTTCTTGCACAATCCACTGAAGCTTCTCATCAACCCTCTGAGCATCAACTATCCTCTATCTCACGGTAGGCTTCACTCTCAACTGTGCCATCAAAGCTCCATCTGAACTAAATCTCCGTCTAAACCGCCTCAGAAATAAAGTAGAAATTGATTTTTGACTTAAAGCATCCGCGACTACATTGGCCTTACTCGGATGGTAATCCACAATGCAGTCGTAATCCTAAAATAACTCGAGCCAACGACGCTGCCTCATATTCAACTCCTTCTGCGTGAGGAGGTACTTTAAACTCTTGTTATCCGTGAATATCTTACATCTCTCCCCATACAGATAATGGCGCCAAATCTTCAAAGCAAAGATCACGGCCGCCAACTCTAGATCATGAGTCGGATAATTCCTCTCATGCGGCTTTAACTGTCGAGAAGCATAAGCTACCACCTTACCTTCTTGTATCAGAACATAACCCAGACCAACACCCGAAGCATCGCTATACATGACAGACTCCTTACCCGAGATGGGTTGAGTCAGTATAGGAGCTTCAACTAACAACTTCTTCAACTGCTCAAAACAAGCCTAACATCTGTCTGACCATTCAAACTTATCTCCTTTCCTCAATAACCTAGTCATCGGAGCGGCAATCACTGAGAAACCTTTAACAAATCGGGAAAACTCTGCACTTCCTGAACATTCCTAGGCGCTTTCCAATCAACTATCGCCTCAATCTTAGCTGGATCCACTTGGATACCCCTAGCTGAAACTATATGGCCCAAAAATGACACTTCCCGAAGCCAAAAATCACACTTGCTAAGCTTAGCAAACAGCCGATGCTCTCGCAAAACTTGCAAAACTAACCGAAGATGGTCCTCATGCTCGGTCTCATCCTTGGAGTACACCAAGATGTCATCGATAAACACCACCACAAACCGGTCTAAATATGGCCTAAATACTTTGTTCATCAAATCCATGATTGCCGCTGGAGCATTAGTCAAACCAAACGGCATTACAAGGAACTCATAATGACCATACCGAGTCCGGAATGCAGTCTTAACCACATCCTCATCCTTAACACGAAGATGATAATATCCTGACCAAAGATCTATCTTGGAAAACACACCTGCACCCCGAAGCTGATCAAGCAAATCCTCGACTCTAGGCAACGGATACTTATTCTTTACTGTAACCTTATTGATCTGCCTGTAGTCGATACACATCCTCAAGGATCCATCCTTTTTCTTAACAAAAAAAACCGGAGCTCCCTAAGGAGATATGCTTGGTCGAATAAACCCCTTATCCAATAGCTCTTGTAGTTGAGTTTTAAGTTCTCTCAACTCTACAGGAGCCATCTGATAAGGTGCTTTCGATACAGGTGCGGTACCCGGCATAATCTCTATGGCTAACTCCACTTCTCTCTCCGGAGGCAACCCAGGCAAATCACTCGGAAAAACGTCACTAGACTCCCGCACAACAGGGATATCCTTAATCCTAACTTGATCCCTCTTGGAATCCAAAACCACAGCTAGGAAAGCCTCACAACCCTTCCTAATAAACATCTTGGCTTGCATCGCTGAGATCACATTATTCACAGAACTAGCACCCAAACCTCTTACAAACACTGGAAATCTATTCCTATCCCGAAGCACAAAAGTCTTCCTATGGCAATCAACCACAGCCTGATGCTTACCCAACCACTCCAAACCCAAAATCAAATCAAACTCTTTGAAAGGCAACTCTATCAAGTCCGCAGGAAACTCAATTCCCTCAACCAACAGGGGACGACTCCTATAAACTCTACTCACATTGACACTATGCCCTAATGGATTGGTCACACATATCTCATAGTTTAATTGATCTACCATATGAAACTTATCAATAATCTTATCTGTGCACAAATATGAGTGTGTGGAACCAGGATCTATTAGAGCATATAATTCGGTGTCATGGAGTAGGAACTTACCAGCAATCACATCAGGGGCATCCTGCTCCTCTCTAGCTCTCACAGCATAAACTTTGGCTGTGACTGGTGGAGGACGCTCAACTGTCTCCGAAATAGCTCCATCTCTAGGTCGATCGCCTCGACCTCTGCCTCGACCCCTACCACGGGCAGCCTGCGTAGCATTAGTTCCAACTCCACTGGCTCCTCTCTGTGGACCTGAATCCTCACTGATCTGGGGACAATTAGATACACGGTGTTCGGTGCTCCCACATCTAAAACACCCACCAGTGAGCCACCTACACTCACCCCTGTGAGCCTTACTGCAATGCGAACAAATGGGCATAGGCTCAGATCTACCACCCCTGCTAAAACCAGACTCAGTTGCCGAACCTTGCCTTCTACCCCTCGTGGCCGAACCGGATGATAACTGATCTTGCGGATCCCTTGCTCTCTTACCCGAGGACGAAGAAGAACCACCCCGAGACTGATTCCTCCTATGAGCTCTCTCTCTTAGCACCGACTCTGACCTTTCAGCCCTAATGGCAGCATCTGCAATCTAATAGTAGCTCACCCCTAGCGTGCTCATCAAGGAGATCAAAGTTACCCTTAAAGACTCATTTAACCTAGCCTCAAAATGCTTGCATCTGAAATCATCTGTCATGACCCCTCGCGGAGCATATCGGGACAACCGATTAAACTCTTTCTCATAATCCGAAACCGACAAAGCCCTTTGCTTCAAACTTAAAAACTGCGCCCATCTCGCATCCTTATAGGTCTGAGTTACATACTTCTTTGTGAATTGCTCTACAAAGAATTCCCATGTAACAGGATTGGGCATCTGAGGCTGTCTGCACACTAACTCCCACCATTCATACGCCGACCCTTGAAGTAAGGCCACGGCACACTCTGCTTGCAACTCAGGAGGACACCTAACTTCTCTCAAAGCCCTCTTCACCTTATCTAACCACGTCTCTGCTCCCTCTGATTCATCCAACCCAGTTCCATAAAAATCTTCAGCCCCAGCTTTTCTTAAGTTCTCTATGGGAGGCCAGGGGGCAACCACTCTCTCCAAGACCCTCGCCATGTCCTGTGATAGCCTAAACATGGCTTCAAAAGGCATGGCAGCGGCCTCGGGCTGAACCCTAGCAGCTTGAGCCGACATAGTAACAGAAGGATCCCTGGATTGAGGGTTCACACTTTCAGCGGACTCCTCAAGCGATCCACGAGCAGAATTAGAAGCCATCTAAGAAAACAAGGAAAACCGCATCAGCCAACACAGCCCTAGACATAGACACATCTATACACGGCATCACATTAACAACACCCAGAAACGCCTAAACCGGGCTCTGGTACCACAACTTGTAACACCCCTACCTATACGTAGGCGATCCCATCCGATAAGGAGTGAGATGCCGTATGGGTAAAGGTGTCACCACACAGATATAGGATAATCATATACATCCATACACAAACATACATACTTAAATACAGGGTAATTAAAAACCTTACAAAATCATTTATGAAAGAAGCTGATCATGCATTAATATAACGGAAACATTACATTACTGTTTGATCAACCCAAAGGTACAAAGATAATTACATATCCAAAATATACTTATACAGATGTGAAAGCTATTACAAAATTTTCATAAGAGTTCTATACAAAAAGAATCATCAAGCTACAAAATTAAGCTCTACACTACACCCAGCTGTGTTGGCCCGGCTGCGACGACTCTCCCAAGGCAACTCCTTCCACACTTGAACAGGCAAACACACCGTGCTAAGCGATAAACGCTTAGTGGGGAAACACACAAATCAAATGGATGGCCATTCACAATGGTCGTCAAGCAAAACGCATACAGATGGCATAATCAAAAATACACATTAGATCAAAATGGAAACATACAATCATATAGAGTCATACATTTGATATAATATAGCTGCCTTCATAATACCATGTTACTAACCATATTCGGATAATACATTCTCATAATTAGCAAACCAATTCAAAACAGTAAAATGCCTGCACGACTCAAAGTAGTGGATAACGAGTAAACAGACAGTACTTTACGAGTACGAGCCGATTATAGACAGTACCTTACGGGTACGAATCAAAAATCAATTTACTTTATCCTTTGCAAAATATTTTACTGAGGGACCTTAAACAGATCAAAATACATTAGAGGGTTCGCGAGGAACCAAACGGGACCTGATCGAGGTCCAAACTGAACAGAGGCTGTAGCTATAAGACTCTATTAGGCACGCCTAACTATCCACTTAATTGACTTGCAGGCTAAAATACACAGTTGACAACCATAATTCAATAATGACAAGTAAACAATTCACATACTTTAATAAATCAATACATGCACAAATATAGTTCATATTATGTGATATTGTGTGCTAAAATCCATAATTAAACATCCCTAAAACGTGAGAAATAAACAGGATTAAATTGCAAAAATGGGGTAGGTCACGGTGGTAATCAAATTGGTCCACGGTGACATACCAAGGATCTTGGCAGAAAGCAAGTCTGGGGTACCTCAAGGTGGTAACCCATCTGGTTGTCACCGTGACATACCCAGACCTCAAAACAGAATGCATCTTTGGGGTACCTCATGGTGGTAACTAAATAGGTTGCCACCGTAACATACCCACTGCCCAGAACAGAATCTAAAGTCTAGACACCTCACGGTGGTAACCAGATTGGTTGCCACTGTGACATATCCAAACTCACGGCAGAATGCATTTGGTGCGTGCCTCACTGTGGTAACCAAACTGGTTGCCACCGTGACCCATGCCCAGATGTGATTCCTGAGGGCTAATTCCAGATCATTCAAGCCAAAAATCCCAAAACTCTCACTTCAAACAACATATCCACACTCCAATAATAATATTAAACCCAATCAAACATCAATAATTCATGCCATAAACAAATCCTACTCATAGATTCAACGAACAACATCAATTTACATAATCAATTGCATCACTATTCACACCACATTTCTATCAATCTCATAAATGGTTCAAAACTCACAATCAAGGTTTAATAGACAAAGAGAACCAAAACCCATAACATAATAACTAACCAAAGCATCAAGAACATCAAAATTTCCAGAATTTTATTCAATTACAAACATGCCAACTATACATATAACACAAAATTCCCAAACCTTGAAATCCTTAGCTCCTATTCACTTAGTTCCACTTCCTGATGCCTTCTCCTTGCCCTTAGGCTCACGTGGAGGCTCAACTGAGCATCAAACCAACAAAACACACAAACACAAAAACCCAAACTTCAAGCCCAAAACCAAAAAGTAGGAAGAAGAAGAGAAGATGAAGAACCAAAAGAAGAAAAGAAGAACAAATGCAGTAGATTTACCTCTAAAATGCTAAGCAATGATCAATTCCCACCAACTAAGCCTTGATTCCATGCCAGGGTTCTTAGAGGAAGAGAAAAGGAAGAAGAAGAGAGTGAGGGGAAAGGGAAACGGGAATGAAGGCAGCCACCGTCCCCCCTCTCTTCTCTTGTCTTTTTCTTTTTCTTTTCCTAACCCTAGACAAGTGTCCACTCCCTAGTGGTCGAAATCAATCACACACACCAACCAACAATGCACCACACATACACTAAGTCATCCCAAAAGATAACACCCTACAAGTGTGTGAGCACACACACATACAAGCACAGCCCCAAAGCACACTCTACAAACATATGCTCATGCAGACACAATTACAGCCCAACTAATTCACACCCTAACACCACACCTGCACCCACATGCTAACAAAACTCTTAGAACATGCATTTCTATGCAAAATGCCCCTTACACATGTCAAAACTCACGCAATGCACATGCACAAATTTGGCTCATTCTACTAGGGGGAAAACGGGGTGTAACACAACCTATAGAACTCCTTCTCATACTCTGCTACCATCATAGCTCTCTACCTCAGATACAAAAGCTGCTTCCAATTAGCTTCCTGATACACCTTTGTAATTTACTTGTTTTGAAACTCCTATACAAAGAATTCCCAAGTAATAGGGTTCGGAAGCGTCAAATGCCTTAATACCAATTTCCACCAATCATAGGCAGATCCTTAAAATAGTGATACCACACATTCAACCTTCTATTTAGGAGGGCATCTAATCTCATCCAGCACCCTCTGAACCTTCTCAATCCAATACTCCACCTTAACTGATTCATCCAAACTGGTTCCATAGAACTCTTCTGCCCCATGCTTCCTCAATGATTCTAATGGAGCTTTTAGTGCCGTCATATGATAAAGCACCCTCACCATGTCTTGTGACATTTCGAGTAAAGCTTCCAGAGGAACTATTGGAACATCACGTCCCACACTTGCTGGTGCAGACTGACCAGAGTCAGACACTTCAACTTCTCGAGGATTCACGCTTTCAGCGGTCTCTTCTCTAGCGTCTTGAGAAGGATCCATCGATTTGATACATAAACAAGGACGTCTGCATTAGGTCAATACAACTATATGCATCCTAGTCTACACTATGCCCAGAAATAACTAAACCTAGGCTCTGATACCATAACTTATAACATCCCATTCCCATCCACTCTCACAGTTTCGCTGCGACAGTCGAGAATAGTTGTCACGACACACAACACATGCACATCTCATACAATTCCATCGACATACAAAATCCTATACCAATTAATTTCATTAACATGCAACGGAAGACTTTTAATACATATACACATACACGTACTTCAACATTATATATTACATCATGCTCCAGAATTATACTATACTTAATTACATACCCAAAAGCTATTAATTACATATCATACTACAAAAGACAAAACCTACACTAAGCAAAGCTGTCCTAGTGTGTTGACTAACTGAAATGCGGGAACATCCTTCGAATCACTTCACTTCAGAACCTACATAGATCGAAAACCCGTGCTAAGTGATAACGCTTAGTGGGGAACAACAACAATATACACATATATAGATATAATACCAAGCATATAATAAATAATATCAAATACATGCCCTATAACCATGCTTCATGTCTATCATGTTCCACATTTTTAATGTTAAGTACACTATAAATATTCATAAGACATACCAGAAAGTCATATTCAAATGCCATATAATTACATATCAATTTATAACACATCGCAGTCATAATATCATATCATATAACATTCACTTTGTACATTATAGTTTGATTTATTATTGATGCCTTGCATGCAATTCAAAGATACGGATAACAGGTATTGCATCAGTACTCGATAGTACAGCAATCACATTTGTATCCGAATATACACACTTTTGCATCAGTACCCATAGGTTAAAAAATAATCAATAAGAATATTAAATACACTTTAAGAATCCAGGAAGGATTCAATATGCATTGGGATTCCAGAGGAATCAGAAACTTTGGCCTAGACCCTATAAGCATGCCTATTTATCCATAACTTGACTCGCAGCTAAATTATTAATCCAGTTGTTATTCACATTGTATAGAGAATGTCATCATCATCATAACATTTTAACAAACATCATCACATCTATTGTTCACACTATGTCTTACTTCACAATTCACACATCATTGCATAGGTATAAATATATGTATATACTCACATAGTATATCACAATAATAGCTCTCATATGCATATTCATATATCATTCCAACATATGGCTTTATCGAGACTAAGTCAACTTGAAAGTCCTTTCAACATCTAGAAGTGTCGTGCTCACGACCCCTGTCGCGCTCGTGACATACTTGAAAATTTACTTCTATAGTGATCGCGGCACAAGTCGCACCCGTAACAGAACCCAGCCTTTGCCTCTATCGCACTCACGCAATTACTCACGCGCATGACAGGAGCTAAGCTAACAGATTTCACCTAATGGAGCAATTTGATCGCGTTAGCGACCCCTATCGCGCTTAAGATAGAGCTGAATTTTCTATTCAAAGCTCCATATCTCACACCTTATTTTCATGCATATTGCCCCAAACACACTTATGACCTCCACAGCCCATCCTAACATAATTATCTGCCTTTATAATCCTGTAAACACTTACTTATCTACATGTTAAGAGTATAATGGCATAATTCTCATTATTTTTAATCTTATATTTGAGGAGTTATGGCCAAAGGAACATTACATGCTCCAAAGCCCTCCTACCAGGTTAACTAACTTATATACAAAATTTGAAGACAATAAAGTCCCTAATCAATATTGCTACTTCTACACACAAATAGGCACATCCCTAAAGAACTAAATGCCAAAAATCTCATTCCAATTAGAGTTATGCTATTAAGTTGTAGCTCATAAAAACTCATTAGGACCGTTAACCTACAAATTCAGTTTTATCATTTCAGGCTAGTCAAACTTGAATTCAACTCAATTGGTAAATTCCCACTCTTCAACTCACACAGCACTCCCCCCTAATATGCACACAATTACCCTAACATATACAACTACATGAATAACAACACTTTCACCATTTACATAGTAGTATCACAAAACATCTAAAAACAGAGCAATATACCAATTCACATCTTATATACATTAGCTACTTCATCATCCCATCATTTCAATTCACTTCATAATAACACCTCATTACACATAGCCTATGCATTATAAACACATTATATAATCATGGAACACAAGTTCATACTACATCAAGATACTGCACGAAAGTGATGTTCCCAAACCTCTTCTCCTAAGCTCCTTTTGTGCTCACTTTGCACTAGGTTCACAAATCTTTGCTTTTTCTTTGTCCTTCTTTTGTTCTACCACTATAATTATTATCTAATTTCTAGAATTGGATACAAATGATCAATACCCCAAATCCAACAATACTCAAAACAAGAAGAAGTATAAGAAGATGAACCAATTAACTAAATTACTTACCTAAATGAGATGAACACTACACATGCAACACTTCAAAACTCAAACCAGCTAAAATTATAGTAGATTAACTTAAGGAAGAAGTGAAATGAATAAGAAGAGAAAGAAGAAGAAGATGATCCGAATTTGAGAGAATACCCAAAATTGACATGCAAAGGAGTGGAGTTTCTCTCTCCAAAAACACTTATATTGCATGAAGAAGAATGAGGTGGCAAAAGGGGAATTGGACACTCAGATTCCACTAACTCACTCACCAAATCTGATTTTGCATAATTAAACCCCACTTATGCTATTTAAACCAACTTAACCTTAATCATGTACATTTACAGCTTGGCCCCTTAAACTTATTTTGTGTTTGCAATCAAGTCCTTAATTCAATTACACTTAAGTCCAAAATTTAGCTTACCCCAACAAGAACTTACCCAATTACCACAATTAAACAAATATAACTGCTAGGATATAATTCAAGCTGTTACAGTTAAAAAATGCATGCCAATGAACAAATACCAACTATACATACAATTTTATCATACACAAGTTACATTCATACTAATGGGTTTATTTTATCTCACTCTTTGGGACAAAACCTGATCAGAATTAAAGGTCATGCTCGATCGAACTTGACTTCTCAAATACTGATGTTAAGTGCTTAATTTTATATATTTTTACATGGTTTTCTCCCATTTTTTGTATTAATTTCTAGCAAATTTGGGACTTTTAACTTGTTTATGTAATTTTGACCATTTTAGGTTTTAATTAATAAAAGGAAGCATTTTGTGGATAATTGAACTGATTTGGAATAGTTGAAGAAGTTTGGATCAATTTTGGTACAAGTAAGAGAAAAGATGCAGATCTGACCCTTAGCCTTGCACAAGGCTAAGGGGAAAACAGGATAGCTTGGATAAATTAGCAAATTTATTTTGTGCGCTTAGCCCTAACCGCCAGCCATTCTCCAATAGACGCTTTAGGGATATTTAAACTTTATTTTAGGAGATAAAAGACAGTATTTTAGTAGGATACTATTACATTTAATATTTTTAATTTAATTTCAAAGTTTAGATAGGAATCAACTACATTCCCAACTTATCTAGGTTTACTCTTTTATAGCAAGGGAAAAAACATGAATATCATGATCTCCTCTATTTTTTTCATCATCTGCATTTTTTAAAAGGCTATAATAGGTAGTTTTATTTCTTAATTTAATTTTATTTTATTTTTGACTTTGATTATGTGTGGCTAAATTCATTTATTTTGGTTAAAGGTTAATTCAAGGCCAAGGTTCTTCATATGCTGCGAGATTGTTTCACTTTATTATTCTCTTTAATTTTTGTGCAATGTTCATGTTATTTACTACTATTTAGGAACCTTTATCTCGATTGTTATTTGTCTTATGTGTAATAAGAGATCGTTGTTCATTTAATTAAATAACATATAGCTAATTGAGATTATCAAATCCGTAATTATTTAGTAAAATCAATATTAAGTGGCAATTAATATAACAACACTAAGAAGGGTTATTGTATTAAGTAAATGCATAATTTGGCTTAAATCAATCTCTATAAGAAATTGGTTAACTTAGGTTGGGTCTTTTTAATTCATAAAACTATCAATAAATTAAATTCTATCGATAAGAGAGGATTGTTTATTGGTTAGGGGTTAATTACAGTCTTACTTGATTAGCCTATTAGAAAGAAAAGATTGATCAAGAGCGCTAAGCCGACGATTATAACCAATCCATTGCATAATTATAAAGTTATCTTTTCGTCCGTGATCAGTAAATTTAATCTTGAGCCGCGAATACCTTTAACTGGAATTTCTTGTCAATTGATTTCATTTTAATTAATTTTATTCAACTTTAGTTTATTTTTTTGATTCAGTATTTTTAAATATTTAGTTATTAAAATCCACTATTTATTTTTCTTTGTTGAAATTCTGGTTATTACAAGTTAAATTGATACTAGTCTCTGTGGATTCGACCCTTTCTTTCCCTATTTGCAATTTAATTTGTTAGGAAAAGTTAGGATTTATTTTTGGTGGCTTCGACACCCATCAAATTTTTGCACCGTTGCTAGGGACTAGTCTAATTTGATCTAATTTTGTTGATGACCAGGTCTGAAATTCTGGGAGAATTATTATTTGATTCAGATATTGAGAAAATAGCTTGGAGATTGAGGAAGGAAACTCGACAAAAAAAGGAACAAGCTGCTAGATCTTCTACACTGCTAGAAGACGAAGCAGTGACTGATTTTACTCAATTTTCAGCTGATATTGATGAAGTAAAAATAGCGTGTGTGATGTGCGCCGAACCCCAAGAGGCCCCAAAGACCCGCTTGTAGGGCTTTCGAGAGAGGTTCATAAAAACTTGTAAGAAATTACAAATGCATCCATTTTGAGCAACAAGGAGGTTTCTTAGAGTCACCACCCAATAGAACATTGGGAAAGGTCCTTTAGCCTCAGTGAGCCTAAGACAGCGCTGCTATGTCCATTTTCGGCAAGCCGGAGGTGTCTTGGAGGCCCCACCCTAATAGAACATTAGGATGGCCCTCTCGCCTCGCACTTGGACAAGCCAGAGGTGTCTTAGAGGCCCCACTTAAATAGAACATTAGGATGTCCCTCTTGCCTCGTGGAGCCTAGGACTATGCAAGTTGAGCCTTTTTCCGGGACACAAGAGGTATCTTGGAGGCCCACCCCAATAGAACACTGAGGTGGCCCTCTCGCCTCGTTGAGCCCAAAGACCAGAGAAGGTTCGGGACTTCCCATTTATTCATACCTTGGTTAAGCTTATAATTGAGTTTTGAATTTAGCGTTTCATCCCATTTCTCATTCAATTTAATGCAATTTAATTAGAGCTTAAATCAATCACATACATAAAAGCGATAAAAAATAATATTAAAATAAGGTAAAAAGAAATACAATAAATTACAACAAAACTCGGAATACAACCCCCAATATAAAATAAATGTAAATCATACATAAAATGGGGTATTTATTAAGGGTGAGGACATTGGTCCTCGCATGCATAGTTAAAAAAATTATTCTAATGGGCCATCTTATTTGGACGAAAACTAGGACATTGGTCCCATTTTAATAAAAAAATTCAAATTATTTATAAAAATATTTTTGTGTGATTTTTAATTAAACGTGCATAAAATAAATGATTTCATTAATAATTACATGACAAATAAATTAAAATACAAATAAAGGAAAAAATTTAAAAATAATAAAAATAATAAATCTCCGGATCTCCTCATTCGCTTGCAAATGTGCTCAAACAAGGAAGAAAATAGATTAAAACAAAAAAGCACAAAATAAATTAATGTTAGTATCAAATCAAGAAAATTAATTAAACACATAAAATAATAAATGATAAATTATAATAAATAAAATATGCATTATGGATGACAAATAAATTAAATGACATATTAAAATAAATAAATCAACATATTAACAAATTATCACAAATAAAAAACACAAAATATGATAATAATAATAATAATAATAATAATAATAATAATAATAATAATAATAATAATAATAATAATAATAATAATAATAATAATGAATAAAAGAAAATGAATAATCAAATAAATAAAAAATAACAAAGAAAAATGTCAAAAAGAATCAAATCTATATCTAAAATAACATAAAATGAATAAATAAACAATAAATATAAAAAATCTACATGATTACTAATTAAATATGAACAAAAATAAATAAAAGGAAAATAAAATTAAAAGATCGAGTTTAAAATGTTTACCCTCAGATTTTGGATTCGATGGAATAAAGAAGATGATTGATTTCCTTGTTTTGATTTACAAAGTAGAAATAAAAATAATAAAAATTGGAATTTTATTCCAAAAGAAAATTGCTTAAAAAAATTAATTTTTCAAGAACATAAAAAATTGATTTCTTTGTCTCAAGTATGTTTATTGATTAAAATTGTAAAAAAATGGAAGAAAAGAAATTTAATTCCTAAGAACAAAGAATTATTTTCTTTGTTTTAAGAAATTATAATTGATAATAAAAAAAAACAAATCTCAAGAACAAAGAATGATTTTCTTTGTCTCAAGAAAAATTCTTGATTCAAAATTGAATTTTTAACCTTAAGAATTTTTATTTGGAGAAAAAAAAATGAAAAAAAGTGTAGAGAGAATTCTTGGAGAAGAAAAAGAAAAGAAAAATGAAGATTTTTTGATGCAAACTTCATTTTTTAAAACTAATTTTTAAAATATTTTTTTTAAAAAGATTTTTATTATTTTTTATTTTTTATTCTAAAATACAAATTTAACAAGAAAATAATCACTTTCAATCATTTTGCCTGTGAGGGCAATTTATCATCATTGGGTAACTCCGATCTAGACTGACTCAGGACCCGGCGTCTATAGCGGGACAGCCTTTAAGAGACCTTAATGCACCTCCTTTAAACCAGCAGCCCTTGTGCATAACTTATCCAGCTTTGGACACTGCCTTTGAACTAAAATCGGGGCTGATTCACTTACTACCCACTTTTTGTGGCTTAGAAAATGAAGATCCTCACAAACATTTGAAAGAATTTCATGTGGTTTGTTCAGGTATGAGGCCACAAGGAGTTACTGAAGAACAAGTGGCCTTTCCATTTTCATTAGCTGATTCGACAAAGGAATGGTTGTTGAATTTACCATCAGGAACAATCAAAACATGGACTGATATGGTGAGAATGTTTTTAGATAAATTTTTTCCAGCCTTCAGAGCTGCTGTAATTCGAAGGAAAATAAGTGAAATCATACAAAAAGATGTAGAGTCGCTTCACGACTATTGGGAGAGATTTAAGAAATTAAGTGCAAGCTGCCCCCAACATGGAATTACTGATCAATCCCTTATTCATTATTTTTATGAAGGTATGTTGAGCATGGAAAGGAGGATAATAGATGCAGCAAGTGGGGAAAGCTTTAATAATAAAACCCCAGCACAAGCCCCATGAGTTAATACAAAACATGGCAGCCACTTCACAATAGTTTAGAAGATATTAAGACCCCCCAAAAAGAGTACATGAGGTAAATTCTTCTTGCATTGAAAATAAACTTAATGGTCTAACTGTTCTTGTACAACATATGGCTGCAGGTAGAACTCCCCAAGCTCAAGTGTGTGGAATTTGTGCATATACAAGACATCCAACTGATATGTGCCCTACCCAATAAGATGATTCATAGGAACAAGTGAAAGCTTTAGGTGGGTATGGTGGACAGCCCCATATGAAGTATGATCTGTATTCCAACACCTACAACCGAGGGTGGCGTGACCATCCAAACTTCAGCTATGGCGTAAGGCAGCAAAATCCACCACAAATATTTCAACCGAGACCACCACAATAGCCTACCCAAACAACTCCTAAATTAGGTTCGTCTCTTGATCAAATTGTTCACTCTTTGGCAACTAACATGCAATAATTTCAATAGGAAATGGAGGCTAATATACAAAACTTCGAGAAATAAATGAGCCAAATGGCAACTTCAATGAGTAAATTGGAGTCCCAATGAAGGCTATCATCTCAAATAATTGATAACCCCAAACAAAATGCGAGTGCATTTGTTTTGATAAGTGAAAAAGAGCTGGAACAGCCCTTACCCAAGAAAGGTGATCAAAAAATGAAAAATGGAGCTAAAAAGAGGTAAAAATTGAGAAAAATGAACAGACCAAGGCTAAAAATTCAGAACAGTCCCCAATTTTGGTTATACAACCCCCATTTCCTGAAAGATTGTCCAAATCCAAGAAGGAGAAGGAGGAGAAAGATATTTTTGAGACTTTTCGCAAGGTGGAGGTAAATATTCCCTTACTTGATGCTATTAAACAAATACCTCGTTATGCAAAATTTCTCAAAAAATTATGTACAAATAAGAAAAAGTTGGTTGGGTATGAGAAAGTAGTCATGGGTGAAAATGTTTCAGCTGTACTTCAGAGAAAAAAGCCTCCAAAATGCAAAGATGAAGGTATGTTTGCTATTTCCTGTAAAATTGGTAACACCTGAAATCTGAACCGTGTCATTTACCTTAAAGAATATGTCAATGTGCTAAGCAGGATCTTCTAAATCTAAACCGGAGAACTGATTTCTCTGTACCATTGTGATGGTGGCTGGTTTAAGCTCAAATTGTACCCCTCTAGGCAGCACAATCGTCCTATGGTCTTCGTTCCATCTTGGTACGGCGTAGTCCCTAATCATCCTCTGCCTAAGTACTTCTTCTCTACATCTACCTGAAATTTCTTCTTGTACCCTCGGCATTTGTTCATTCTCGGGAGGAAATTCATCAATAAGAGGGTCTTCCATATTGTTCTCTATTAGCTCTCCTTTGTTGATGTAAAGTCCTCTCGATTTTAGGGTCTTAAGGTGCTACTAGCTCTTATCTCAATCTGTTCATGTACCAAGATTACCTGAAAAGAAGAAGGAAAAGTAAAATAAGAAAAAGAAAATGCATACAAATAACAATCAAACTTACAAACAATGCCAATCCACGGCAACGGCGCCAAAAACTTGGCACGTGTCTAGCAAGTGTACTAGATCGGCTAAGTAATAAAATTGGGTATAGTTAGGACCCCGAGTTATCGTACCCAAGGGATTGTATGTGCAAGCTATGAAAATTAATTGTATGCTAAAGAATTCCCAAATGTTTTGTGTGTATGAGTTATCTATTGATTAAATTGAAGAAATAAAGAAGCTAAGATGTGCAACTAAAATTTTGTTAAACTAAACTAGCAGTAAATTTGGTATGAACTAAGCTATGGAAAAATTAACAAGTATAGAAATCAATATAAAAGAAGTGTTGTTCGGGCTCAATTATCCACCCCATACCCAAATATGAATTAATTTAAACTAAAATCATATATAAATGAATTCCGGATAACCCTCTTAACCCAAGCGTCCCATTCTGGAGCAAGCTACTCTAATTGCACGACGTGACATTCTGGAGCAAGCCTTACAATTAGCCTAAAGCACGAGCCTATAATCCTAAGTTTGGTTTGCTTTCCTATTCCGAAGCCAAACAACCCAAAACTCATCTATCTCACTCCACACTTTAGTTCTAAAACCACAAAATCCTACACATCTAGAGTCTCATTCTATAGCAGTCCAAAATATACAGCATTCATGATAGAAAAACTGAGCAAAATCATTCATAGCATTCAATCCATACAAGCTCAACAACCAACAAAGATATATGATAAAAACCATTTATCAAAGCTGGAAAATAACTTGATAAAATGAAATCCCATGAGTTAACAATAAGCAACAGTGAGATAAACCATTCATTCATATATAAAAACTCAAAATATGTTCAATATTCTCATTATGGGTAGGAGATTCAAAGATCCCCCAAACAACTAAAAGACTACTCGCTATCCATCACAAAGTAAAGAGGGAAAAGGAGAGAATAAACCCAGAAATTCATTGAGGAAGAATACCCAGCTGAATCCCAAGTTCTTCAATCTTCTTCTTCAAAGCTTCAATGGAAATGAGCTCAAAACTAAGAGAATCTAAGTATCTATGCTGTGTATTTGTGTTAAATCTATGTGTTTTGCTGTAAATCTATCTATTTACAATGTAAATTTAAAGGAAATATCAAAGCCCTAAAGTTAAGAACAAAGCAAAAATCCAACAAAACTCAGATCTAAAAATTCTATTTTTAACCCCAGAAAATTCAAAAAGCTTCTTTTGCCAAACAAGAATCTGCAATTTATAGATTCATAGGGGTCACAGTGATAACGAAATGGTTGTCAGTGTTAGGTACTAGGGGTCACAATGGCAACCAAATGGTTGTCACCGTGAGATGCTTGAAGAAGCAATTTTGTTTGAACGTGCAGGAGGGGGTCATTGTGAAAATGAAATTTGTTACCACCATGAGATACTTGACTTCAGCTTTTGCCTTGGATAGCTCTAGGTAATGGTGACAACTAAAATGGTTATCACCATGAGGTACTTGAAGATTCAATTCTGCCATCTTGACTTCTTATGTGATGGTGACAATAAAATAGTTGCCACCGTGACTTCAGCTTTCATTTCTGTCTTGAAAATTTCTATGTCACAGTGACAACAAAATCAGTTGCCACCATGACGTACCTCTTCTTTCCATTCTGCTATGTAGGAATTATATGTCACGGTCACAATGAAAGGGTTGTGACCGTGAGGTACATGTGACCATAATTCTGTTTTGAGAAAAATATATGTCACGATTACAACAAAAGGGTTGTGACCGTAAGGTACCTGTAAATCCTGCATTCCAAAATAAAACTCTATCAAAATGCTATCCAAAGTGTATAAAAACCTAAATCAACTAAATTTGACAAAATTAACTAAAAGTAACCACAACACACAACAATAAACACAAATAAAAACCCAAAAATCACACGCAAAGAATAACAAAACTAAGTACTAAATTGAAGTTATCATTAGGGACACTAAGAGTGCTTATCAGTGACAGAGGGACTCATTTCTGCAATAAGATTACGACACTCTGTTGAAGAAATACAATGTACACCACTGTTTATCCACCGCCTATCACCCAAAAACTAGTGGCCAGGCTAAAATTTCCAACAGAGAAGTCAAGTCTCTTTTGGAGAAAATAATTAATCCAACAAGAAAAGCTTGGAGCTCTAAGCTAGACGACGGTCTGTGGGCATACAAGACTGCATATAAAACACCTATCGGCATGTCCCTATACCGATTGGTCTATGGAAAGCAATGCCACTTGCCTGTGGAGTTAGAGCACAAAGCATTTTGGGCAATCAAGCGATATAATATGGCATTGGATGCAGCAGGGGATCATAGAAAATTAGAGTTGCAAGAATTGGAAGAACTGAGGAACGAGGCCTATGAGAGTTCCAAAATTTACAAAGAAAAAATCAAGCAATTCCATGACAAAATGATTTCTAGGAAGGAATTTCAAGTTGGACAGAAAGTTTTACTTTTCCATTCACGTTTGAAATTATTTCCAAAGAAATTAAGGTCTAGGTGGATTGGACCTATCATAATCACTAATATTTTTGTTCATGGTGCAATAGAAATCAAAAGTCTGGAGAATGGAAAAATTTATAAAGTCAATGGACATCATTTGAAACCATTCTATGAAGGATTCCAAGCCCAAAGGATAGAAAATGTGCAATTGGTAGCACCTATAGAGGAGAATTAAAAGGCAGCAATGTCTGGCCAAAGACTTTAAATAGAGGCACTTTTGGGAGGCAGCCCAATATTTAGCCTTACTGTAACACCCCTTACCCGTACTTAGGCGATCCCATCCGATAAGGAGTGAGATGCCGTAAGAGTAAAGGTGCCACCACACAGGTACAGAATATACATATATTCATACATAACAAAAATACGAAAAATACAGAGGAAATTAAAACTTTAAAGAAATAAAAGCTGAACATACATTAACTCACATACATACATATAATCACTCAGCGGAAGCATAAGGCGAAAGATAAAACTGAGGAATAACTGAAAACTTAATTACAATAATATCCTTTACATAACCAAATACATAAGAAAAAGGCTACAAAATTACAGAATCTGAAATACAGAAGCTTAACAAAATAACAAAATGCTTCTAACTCCTATGTGGCCGACCTTGCAGAAGCACGACTCGAACCGAACCAAACCTGACACCTGCACGGGAAAAGAGCCCGTGCTAAGCGATAAACGCTTAGTGGGGAGAACACACAAGCAATATGGACGGCCATTCACAATGGTCGCCAAACAAGTCACATACACGAATGGCATATGCAAATAATCACAACGGATGGATATACAAACCTGCATAAGAGAGCCATGCATTCAAAAGTTCATAATCATATACATATTCCCATTACCTAAGTGTTCCTCTCATTATTATTAATCCGATTACCACCCTCATGTGACATGCTAAATAGTACCCCAAGCAAACAAAGAACCACACTTCAGCTGCGCAATTCTAATACATAAAATATCATGCCAGATACCCTCCTATAGAAGAGACCGAAGACATAATCACATTCATAACATCACCATGCGGAAAGTACAGTTAAATCTTACATACTTACCGTCACAACTGATCCGATTCACTTGCTTATATACAATAAAACCATGCTTGAGTCACACACTTAAATACATTAGTCGAATTACATTCAAAGCATTCTGAAACTTATAACACATCACATAACAAGTGCAGATAATGGTGTCAGATATAAAAATCATACTTACATAATACAGACATACATTCCAAAGCCCAGAGTCACGTTCGTATACATAGAAACTGATTCCTCAAATCATTATTATGCCCATTCAGAGGTCACATTCTTATAGTTATTCAGAGCAACACAAAACAATAAAGCACCTACTGACTCAAGGTAGTGGATAACGAGTGAACGGAAAGTACTTTACGGGTACCAACCGATTACGGAAAGTACTTTACGGTTACAAATCGAAAACCATTTCTATTTTCATTCACAAACATTTTTCGGAAGGACCTTAAACAAGATCCAGACACAATAAAGGGGTTCGCGAGGAACCAAACGGGGACCTGATAGGGGTCCAAACAATAACGGAACCTGCAGCAGGAAGACTCTTTTAGGCATGCCTAACTATCCACTAGACTGACTCTCGCAGGTTATGCATAATGCAAATCATATTTCAAATCCCATAATTTATATCATTATGCCTAATCAGCAATAGGTGAGACATATGAATAAGTTCATAAAGTGAATCATGCATCATACAATTTACACTTAAGCATAACATAATAATTTTAGAGAGAGATCATAAGTATAGATATGCATAATACATCCAATTATATTAACATACCTCATAAAATAGTCAAAGTATAAACCTAAAGGCATCACAAGTTCGGAATTCACACATTGGCATCACAAAAGAAAACTCAATTTGGAAACCAGGAGTGTCGCGATCGCGACGGATGTCACGCTCGTGACAGAGGCCACTTGCCCATGTCGCGATCACGGCAACCTTCGCGATCTCGCGAGGGAACTAGGGCATCTCGCTGTCGCGCTCACGACACACATCGCACTAGCGACAGTGAGCTGCCAACCCAAACAATTCGGCAACCGAGCTCTCTGTCGCGCTCGCGACAGAGGCTTTGTTGTACGGCTCGACGGAGCGCTCGGACGCGTGCGAGGGCTGCTTTCACCGGGCTCTGTCGCGACCTCGCGATAATGTCGCGCTCGCGACAGAGTCGGGAATTCCAACCCTTACACAAGAATTCTGCAAAAAAATTCCCTCTTCGCAACACCCAAATCTCAAACCAATGTCAAAACATCAACTTACCTCAACTCCAGCAAGCCACACACATCATTGACAACATAAACACAACATCCGTATCAAAAATTCCGATAAAACATGCCACTAACAATATCCGTTTACACAATTTATAATAACAACATTATTCGCCATTCATCACAAACGCACCCATGTTATGCATTCAAACATATGATACATCATACTTAGGTTACTCATGAGTTCAACACATATTAATCCTCATCCTTCACAAGGTTATATCTATTATTATTTACTAGCTAAATCACCAATCTTAATCATACTCCTAAGTTTTTCCCAAAGACAACTACTTATATAGCCATTAAATTACCCTAGACATGCATAATAAGCTGAGGGGAAGGTACGGGATTGATCCGAGTCAACCAAGGGCTCAAAAATGAAGAAATAAAGGCTAACACAAGTTTTTCTGTCGCGAGGTCGCGACACTTGTCGCGCTCGCGACAGAGGCTCATCTCAGATCCCCCAGAAGACTGCTTAACGCCCCAGATTTACATTGCCTAAACCAAGCTCTAAACCTCATTTTTAGCCACAACTTCCTTCTTAACAAATGTTTCCTAGGATGTTAATGTTCAAATGAAACAAATTTCAGATCAAAAGGACATCTAGAACGCCAGATATGATCTCCACAATCCATACTGGTCAGACAACCCGACACAAATAGAGACACTACGGTTTTATCCAAATTTTAGGATCTTAGAGCAAGAATTTGCCCAAGGCTATTTCTAGGACTTTTAGAGACATGGAAGTCATGGTTCTAATGGCTCAAGAATCATACAATTTATAGCTCTATCACTACAGATATGACAAAAATAATGTACGGAGGTCAAAAGAGAACTGAACAGGATTATTAAAATCACCATAAAACATCAAAATCAAAGAAATCCCCAAACTCATGCATTTCAATGCCAACCCACATATACATTTATCTCAATCAAATACATGGATTACTAACACTTTTACCCAAAATAGTTCATGCATAAACTCATATCAAACACTCAAATTTCTGGAAAGCAAAGAACAATACAAACTCATGATCCAAGGAGAATAGGCAAACACAACTCAAAACTCAAATGTAAAATCAAAGCTCCCAAACACTTGCATGCATTCAAACACACTCCCAAACCTGAAATGAAGCTTCAATCTTCAACCTTCAAAAGCCCACTTTCTCTTTTCCTTTAAGCTTGCTCTTGAAACCCAAAGCTTGCACAAACCCAACCAAGAACACATAAATCAAACCAAGCTCAAACATCCAAAACCAGAATTCTAAGAGCAAAAGAAGATGGAGAACCCAAACTCAAACACAAGCACTTCCCTCAAAATCCTTCAAAACTCAACCCTAGCTCAAAGATGGAAGAAAACCCACAAGCAAAACTTGAGAAAGCAGAAAATGGAGGTGAGAAAGAGAGAGAGAGGGCGTGAGAAAAGAGAGGGCCAAAAACCCAAATGGCTTCTACGGGAAGCTACATTTCCCTTCCCTCTCTCTTCTTCTTTCAATTCCTCATTCAATGCTCCCACCTACCATTGCCACATGGCAAGCTCCTATTGGACCACAATTCCCACTCACTTGACTTTCCACTTTAAGCACCATACACAAACCACACACAACCATGTCTTGAATAAATATCTTCAAGGCACCAAACACCACTCACACCATATCATTCCTTAAAACCCACTTACAACCATGACACCATACATACAACCCACACTATAAAACCTCTTAATCCACTTATACCCTACTTCCATACATCACAAGCACACCAAAAATTCCTCCACTGAACTTATTTAATTATTTTCTTTGCAATTTAGTCCTTATTATCCAAAACTTTCACATGTACTAATTACTGAAATACCCTTCAGTTCCCGACTTCGCATGCAAATTCCGACCAGGACTATTTTGGGTTGTTACACTTACACAAGGCTAACATGTTGCTATTTAGATTTAAATTTTAATATTTCATTTTATTTTACTGTCTTCGTCTTCTTCATCTCTTTCTTGTGGCTGACCTAATTTATTTTTTTTGAATTTACAGGTAGTGTTTGCAAGCAACTGGTAATTTAAAGGGTGGTTTGAATTGTTTTTTTTTTTTGCAAAATGGGTTAATGGATGAATTTTAATTTCAATTTTTGTACATTGAGCAAAGTTAATGCAGGCTTTTAAGGAGACTTGTCCAAATCTTGAAACGTTTTAAATTTTTGCAAGCCATTTCCATTGAACTTTGAATATTTTGGGTTAATGGATGTTGATTTCACTTGTGGGCCTTACTTTTCCTCTAAATGGGTTTCATTTTTCATTAAACTTATTTTACATTTTTTTAACCCATTTACTTATCTCTTTGCTTTCTTTTAACCTAATAAAGTTAAACTTTTGTTTTTAAAAATTTACAGACCAGCCACCCCTTTGCCCATAGGCCACCGTCGACAACCCAACCAGTGCAATGCTTCGCTCCATCAACTCGCAGCTCCCATTGCACAAGCCGCCCTCGCAAATCCACCAGCCCCATTGCCGCCAGCAGAGTAGCAAGCTCGCCCAACTCCTCTTCACCCACATCCGCACATCATGGTTCAATTGAAGAGCCAAGCTCCGCCAAACCGAAGGTACGGCAGATTCGTGACCACCAAAATGCGCGAAGAAGAGTCATCTCAACTAGGTCACGAGACCACCAGTGCACACCCAGACCCATACTCCTAACCGAGCAGCGCACATCTACAACCCACTGCAGCAGAGCCCAGTACTGGGACCCCACCACGGGAAACTCACTTTAGCGATCCATCCACCGCCACTGAGCCAAGCGACGCTACTACTGCCACCGTAGAACTGCGTGATGAAAAATAACCAACCTCTAAATCAGCTGCTCAAAAGAAGAAGGGCCTAATTACCTATAAGTCTCGACAAATTGAAGTACCATAATCCAGCAGTGATGAGGAGGAAGACATATCTCCATCACTAGAGCAACCAGAGCAAGCAGAACAGGAATGAGAGGAAATAGAACCAGTTAAACCACAAAAATGAGCTAGGATGGCTGCAGGTAAAAGCAACTTTCCTCCATCAATGCCTGACCTTGAAGGTAATTTAGCTTTTGACAAAGAAATTCATCAAACCAGATTCTATTTCCTTGAGCATAATGATATAGTACCTGGCAGATGTCTAGATGAGCCAACTTTACATACTTAGAATATACATGAGGAGGTATTTAATTTAATTGAATCAATAGGATGGAGTAAATTCTTTTTGTTAGATTTTTCTATCTATGATGCATTAGTGAGAGAATTTTACAGCACATTTGAATTTGATCACTAGGGACAATCATTTAATTTGACCTCACCCTTTACAATCACTTATAGTCTATTGGGGCAATTTAAATATTTTTCTATCACTTCTTTTAATATTGAACTCGAATTCATTGATGAGGATTATTCCAAGTCACATGAATATCTAGACATGTTGGGTGACTACCCAGTAGACTTTGATGATGTTGAGGTATTTAGATCATTGACTGGCTCATCTGATGTTGCATTCAGTCTAGGAAAATATAAAGCATGTTTAATAAAAAGTCCTGCATTGCGCTTCATTCATCGCTTTTTGGCATTTAATTTTTCATCCCGGAATTATGACACCACTGTCATAACTAAGGCAGAATTTTTTTCATGTGGTGCATGCTAAATAATAAAAAAGTGAACCTAGGCTATTAGTTTGAACTTAAGTTTGAGAAGCTTACTCTTAGACCAAAGAAGCTATTCTTAGGTTTTTTAATTACTTCGTTGGCTGTCAATGCTGGTTCAGTGGAGTTACGTATGACTAATATGCATATAGCTTGTGGCATGCCTCCCATGGATTTAATATTTTTGTACAAATCACACTTGATTCGCTATGGGAAGGGTGGTGCAATTTTATTTGTGGATGCAGGTCGACTTGCTAGCTTTGAAGAAAGAGTTTTCAAGAAAGAAACTAGGAAGACAGCTGGCACTTCCACCTCCAACACCCCTACTGCCACGTCCTCAAACAATGCCTCTAGGTTCTATGGAGTGCTTGACCAAAATGAAGGCTGTCTTGGATAATATAATCACCATTGTTCAGTAGATGCATGACAATTTGCATGCTTACTTTCGGCATGTGGGGTTCGCAGCACCCCACCTAGCACTTCACTGATTGCAGACCACGAACCTTCCCCCACAGGGTAGTTTCTTAACCCTATCTTTTATTAATTTTGTTGCCTTTGCCCCATGATTGTGATTTGTTCCTCATTGAGGACAATGCAAGGAGAAAGTGTAGGGGAGGGGTTTGATTTAGAAGTGATGATATGCTGAGATGGTGCTTTGTTGGTTTTTGGCTATTGAATTGCTACTAAATTTAAAGTGATGAATGTTTGGCGTTTGAACTAATTTTTCCTAATATAATTCTGCTTAATTACTTAAGCTTTGTGTAAAAAATTTTTAGATTGTTTGGTTTGCTACTGTGTTAGAAATTGGTTGTTGATTTTTGTGCTGATTTTGAATGAGTTGCCCTACTATTTTAGTGTTTAATTGTTGAATTCTCATGCTGCATTTTTGTTTATTTGGATAATTTTGTGCAAACTTTTGATACATATACTTCTATGAAGGATTTTTGGTAGCCATCTTGAGCAAAATTGTGCATAAGTTTTAGTTAGAGTTTAATTTGAAATATTCTGACTTTGGCTGGTAATCTATGGCTTAATTGGTGTATTGGGCATGATTTTTTTTTTGTTCATAAATGTTGTCATTTTCATTAGAATTATGTCACTTGTCCCCTGTTTAATTATTTGAAAATACTTTCTGCATCTCTCTTGTCCATTAATATTTATTAAATTTCATTTACAATCTTAGGGAAAAGCATTTGTCTAAAAACAATTTCATAACCATTTAGTGTAACACCCCCTACCCATACGTAGGCGATCCCATCCGATAAGGAGTGAGATGCCGTATGAGTCAAGGTGCCACCACACAGATACGCACAGATACAATACAAATCATACATTCATAAATATGGGGTAATTAAAAACTTTGCGAAACAACAAGAGCCACAGTTGATCATACATTAATATAACAAAAATCATTACAATAATGTTTGATCAAACTGGCTGAAATAAAAGATAATTACATATCTAAAATATACAAATGCAGAAGCTACTACAAAAACTGATACATGAGAGTTCTGTACAAAAGAATCATCAAAGATTACAAAAGCTAAGCCCTACACTAAGCCTTCCTGTGTTGGCTTGATTGACGGCGACTCTCCCAAAGAAAAAGATCTTCCGCACTTGCACGGGTAAAAACACCGTGCTAGGCGATAAACGCTTAGTGGGGAAACACACAAGCAGTATGGACGGCCATTCACAATAGTTGTCGAGGCATAGCACATTCATAATGGTAAATGCAGATAATCATAGCAAGTAAATATACATTCTTGCATATAAAAGCCATACTTTCGATAACATATGTTCACAACCATGCTCACATTCATAATTACATTAACTGATCATTCATCTCATTATCATACTCATTCGAATATCACAATCATTTCATCATATTAGAGCAAAATAAAGCAAACAGGACACCTGCTGACTCACAATAGTGGATAACGAGTATACGGTCAGTACCTTACGGGTACGAATCGAATACTGACAATACCTTACGGTACGAATAAAAAATCATTTCATTTTATCAATTACAAAACATTTTACTGAGGGGACCTTAAACAAGATCCAAATACTGAGGGGTTCGCGAGGAACCAAACGGGGACCTGAATGGGATCCAAACTGAAGTGAGGCTGCAGCTAAAGGACTCTATTAGGCATGCCTAACTATCCACTCACTTGACTCTAGCAGGTCATGCATAAACCAGATCATGTTTCGAAACACAACATATAATTCACCCTGTATAATTCGCAATATAGTAGGCATATAGACACATTCATATAGCATACAATAAGGATAAACCATGAAAAAGACGTCTAAAATTCATTTTCGAAAAATTGGGCACGCGGGAGAAATAGGGCAGATCAGGGCCTCTGTCACGCTCGCGACAGAAGAGCCACGAACACGAGTCGTGCTGAGGGACACGACTCGTATCAATGGCTTATTCCAGTCGTGCTCCTCAAGCGCGACATGCAGAGAAAACGACATGAGCACGAGTCGTGCTGAGGGACACGACTCGCGTCCATGTCGTTTCTCTTCGGTTGTGCTCCACAGCACGCCACGGAGGAAGACTCACAGCAGCACAATTCGTGCTACACAAGCAAGAGTCATGCTGATCCTCACTGCCTGTCGACATCCAGCTGAGATGCACGACTCGCACACCAAAGGAGCACGAGTCGTGCTTTTCCATCTGAGTCGGACACAGGCAAAGTTACAGTGAGCTTTATCACGAGAATGTGAAGTTCCTCTCTGTCGCGCTCGTGAGAGTGTCGCGCTTGCAACAGAGATGAGAGTCCCAATTCCCAGCAAAATGCAGAAACCCAGAATTTTTCCCCAAATCAAAACCATTTTGACCCAAATCACTTTTAATCCAATCTTACCTCAATTATGGCCTCCAAAACACCATAACAAACATAAAATGACATATTTCAACAATTAATTCCCAATAATTCATCAATTTAAACTCACAATCTCAAAGAACACAAAATCAGGAAATTTGCAGCACAACTCATTCAACTCCACAATCACTTCAATAAATCCACACTTATGCATAATCATTTATCACAACTAAAAACCCATATCATGAATGCCAATATAAGTCCACATACACAACCAAAATTCCAGAAATTCATGCACATAAACATATGAACATCCAAAACAGTAGAAATTCCCAAACCTTATCTCCTTAGCTCTAAATCTAATGAGCTCTACTAGTATCGGCCTTCTCCTTGCCTTTTGGTTCATGAGGAGGCTCAACTAACCAACAAACCAACAATAACACACAAAATACAAACCCTAGATCAAAACTCCAAACCCAGAAAATAAAGAAGAAGATAAACAAGGAAGAACAAGATGAAGAATGCAGAAAACTTACCAAAAGAGACACAAGGAGATTGTAACACCCCCTACTCATACGTAGGCGATTCCATCCGAAAAGGAGTGAGATGCCGTATGGGTAAAGGTGTCACCACACAGCTATAGGGTACACATAGACATTCATTCACAAACACACAAACCTAAATACAGGGTAATTAAAAACTTTACAATATCATTCATGAAAAAAGCTGATCATGCATTAATATAACGAAAACATTGCATTACTGTTTGATCAACCCAAAGGTACAAAGATAATTACATATCCAAAATATACTTATACAGATGCGGAAGCTATTACAAAATTATCATAAGAGAGTTCTATACAAAAAGGATCATCAGAATACAAAAATTAAGCCCTACACTAAAACCCAGCTGTGTTGGCCCGGCTGCGACGATTCTCCCAAGGCAACTTCTTCCACACCTGCACGGGTAAACACACCGTGCTAATCGATAAACGCTTAGTGGGGAAAAACACAAATCAAGTGGACGGCCATTCACAATGGTTGTCAAGCAAACACATACAGATGGCATAGTCAGAAACACACATTATATAAGAGTATGAACATACAAACATATAGGGTCATACATTTAATACAACATAACTGCCTTCATATTATCATATTAGTAATCATAACTGGATAATACATTCTCATAATGATCAAATCAGTTCAAAGCATTTAAGCACCTGCTGACTCGAGGTAGTGGATAACGAGTGAACGGACAGTACTTTACGGGTACGAGCCGATTACAGACAGTACCTTACGGGTACGAATCGAAAACCAATTACTTTTTCATTTACAAAGCATTTTATTTAGGGACCTTAAACAAGATCCAAACACATTAGAGGGTTCGCGAGGAACCAAACGGGACCTGATCGGGGTCCAAACTGAACAGAGGCTGCAACTATAAGACTCTATCAGGCATGCCTAACTATCCACTGAACTGACTCTAGCAGGTTATGCATAACCCATTCAATTCATTCCCTATTATCCCAAATCACACATATATACATATTTACATACATATAAGCATATTCATATCATGGATTCGCATTCATATAATTCATAAGTGACAGATATAAGGCTTAAGGTCACCAAAGGAAACTGGAGTTCAAAACCACACGCACACGCCAAAGGAAACTCATTCAGCATAACAAGGCTGTTGCGCTCGCGATAGAGACCATAGTCTCTTCGCAACGCGCGCGCGACGGACTTCGCGATCGCGGGGGAGGAGGGAAAGGCCGGACTCTGTCGCGCTCGCGACTATGTCGCAATCGCGACAGAGAGTCTAAATTTTTGCCATCGCGGGCTCGCGACAGATCACGTGCTCGCGATAGCACAGGCCAGCATTGCGCTCTGTCGCGATTGCGATGTCATCACGCTAGCGACAGAGAGTACATCAACTTTTGCTATCGCGGGCCTGCGATAGGGTCGCGTGCTCGCGACAGTATAGGCCAAGATCACCGGTCTCTGTCGCACTCGCGACAGAGTCGGGATTCTCAAAATCTGCAGAATTCTGCAGAATTCTTCCTCTCCTAAAACACACACACAACACACAAATCACATCCAAATGATCTCTTACCTCAAATCCAGCCACCCATTAGCATCAATATGCACAATATAACATTTATCAATAATTAATTTCACACCAAACATCAATTCAAACTCACAATACCAATAATTTCCAATCCCCACAATTTGTTGCAAAAACCACATCAACCCTCAAAATCACTATAATAATCCCATACTCATGCAAAATTACCTTACCCAAACAGAAACCCATAAGATACATGCCTTATCAAGAGCATAACACAACCCAATTTCCGGAAATCAACAAGAACACATGCTTAAACGCATTTACATACAAAAACAATAAGTTTCCCAAACCTTGAAATCCTTTGCTCCTAATGCTTAGATCCACTAGATCCCAAACCTCTAAAAATGCTAAAGAATGATCAATCCCCACCAACTAAGCCTTGATTCCAAGCTAGGGTTCTTAGAGCAAGAGAAAAGGAAGAAGAAGAAAGTGACGGGAAGAAGAACGGGAAATGGAGGCAGCCCCCATCCCCCCTCTCTTCTCTTTTCTTTTTCTTTTTCTTTTTCCTAACCCTAGACAAGTGTCACTTCCCTATTGGTGGGATTTGACCACTCACACCCAAAACACATGCATCACATACACACAAGACTCTCCCAACTAATGCATACCCTACAAATGTGTGAACACACACACTCTACCTCAGCCCCACAAGCACATCCTACAAACATATGAGTGAGCACACCCAAGTGCAACCCAACTAATTCACACCCTAACACCACACATGCACCCACATGCTAGCAAAACTCTTAAAACATGCATTTGTACCCAAAATGCCCTTAACACATGCCAAAACACACACAATGCACATGCACATACATGGCTCATTCTACTAGGGGGCTAACGGGGTGTGACAACTCTCCCCTACTAATAAGAATTTCGTCCTCAAAATTCTCACCTGATCTGAACAAGTGCGGGTACTGAATTCTCATCGACTCTTCCGGCTCCCAAGTCGCTTCCTGAACCGCGTGATGACCCCACAACACTTTTACTAAGGGAATCTGTTTGCTGCTCAACTGTCTCACTTCTCGGGATAGAATAGCTCTTGGTTCTTCATCATAAGAAAAATCAGGCTGAACTTGCACCTCTTGCACTGACAAAATGTGCGACGGATCCGATCGATATCAACGAAGAATCGAAACATGGAACACATCATGCAACTTTGATAACTCCATTGGCAAGGCCAACCTATAAGACACTGGACCAACTCTGGCCAAAACCTCATACGGACCAATGAAACGAGGACTAAGCTTCCCTTTCTTTCTAAATCGAAGCACTTTTCTCCAAGGCGACACTTTAAGAAAGACTTTGTCCCCAACTTCAAACCGCACATCTTTCCTCTTCAGATTGGCATAAGACTTTTGTCGATCCTTAGCTTCCTTCAAATTCCGCTGCACAACTCTGATCTTTTCCTCTGTATCTCTAACCAATTCCGGCCCAATCACTGATCTCTCGGATAACTCGGTCCAACAAATCGGAGTCCTACACTGCCGACCATACAAAGCCTCATACGGTGCTATACCGATGCTCGACTGATAACTATTATTGTAGGCAAACTCCATAAGTGACATATATCGGTCCCAACTACCTGGAAAGTCCAAGACACAAGCTCGTAGCATGTCTTCCAAAATCTGTATAACTCACTCGGACTGACCATCAGTCTGAGGATGGAATGCTGTACTGAAGTTCAGCTTGGTACCCAAAGCTCTTAGCAACTCTTTCCAAAACATAGAAGTGAACCTTGGGTCTCGATCTGAAACTATGGACAACGGCACTCCATGTAACCGAACTATCTCATCCACATAGATATTGGCCAATCTGTCCATCGAATAATCCATTCTCACTGGCAAGAAGTGAGCTGACTTTGTAAGCCGATCCACTATCACCCAAACTGAGTCGTGCTTCTTCTGAGTCAAAGGCAATCCGAAAACAAAATCCATGGCGATGTCATCCCACTTCCACTCGGGAACGGATAGAGGCGTGAGCAATCTTGAAGGGACTTGGTGCTCATCCTTTACCTGCTGACACATCAGGCACTTAGACACAAAATTCACTATGTCTCTCTTCATGCCGGACCACCAATATAACTGTTTCATGTCCCTGTACATCTTCTCACTACCAGGATGCATAGTGAAAACTGTGCTATGCGCCTCATCCAAAAGCTGTCTTCCTAACTCTTCATTATCCGGTACACACAAACGATTTCTAAACAGAAGAACCCCATCCTGAACCGAAAACTCTGACTGCTTGCCCAAACTAACCTCTTGCACAATTCGCTAAAGCTTCTCATCAACCCTCTGAGCATTAACTATCCTCTGTCTCAAGGTAGGCTTCACTCTCAACTGTGCCATCAAAGCTCCATCTGAACCAAATCTCCATCTAAACTGCCTCAGAAATAAAGTATAAATCGATTTCTGACTCAAAGCATCTGCAACTACATTGGCCTTACCCGGATGGTAATCCACAATGCAGTCGTAATCCTTAAACAACTCGAACCAACGACGTTGTCTCATATTCAACTCCTTCTGCGTGAGGAGGTACTTTAAACTCTTATGATCCGTGAATATTCTACATCTCTCCCCATACAGATAATGGCGCCAAATCTTCAAAGCAAAGATCACGGCTGCCAACTCTAGATCATGCATCGGATAATTCCTTTTATACGGCTTCAACTGTCGAGAATCATAAGCTACCACCTTACCTTCTTGCATCAGAACACAACCCAGACCAACACCCGAAGCATCACTATACATGACAAACTCCTTACCCGAGATGGGTTGTGTAACACCCCAAAACTGCCCTGGTTGTCTGAGCCTGTTTGAGTCTGAATGTGCCTGTCTGTATCTATGTGTGTGCGTACTTGTGTGCATTTTGATGTTGCATGCATATTAATTTATTTAAGTGTATGTGTTTATGTAAATGTTATGTGTGGAGAGGGGTTTGTTAGCGTGTGTGCATAGGATAGGGAAGTAGGATGTGAATAAGTGATGTTATTTGTGTGTGAGTGAGAGTATGGGAGTAGGGTATGCTAGTGGGATCATTTCCTATGAGAAATTGACACATGGCAAGTTGATGGGGTTGAATTTAGTGGGTGATGAGAGAGAGGACAACTGTAAACCATTTTGCTTCTCTTCCTCTTCCCGTTCTCCTCTTCCTCCTCACGCCATTCATCTTCTTCTTTCTCTTCTTCTTCTTTTCTTTTTCTTCTTTACCTGTTTTTGCTCTTTATTCTTAGCCTTGAGTGATTGAATTGCTAGGTTTATGTCTCATAAGTTCAAAGGGTGAGTTTAAGTTAGTAATATCTTAGATTCTTTTCTTCCTCCTCTCTAGGTTTGATTTTCATTTATGTGTTAATTGTTAGAATTAAACCTGGTTGTGTTTGATCTATGGTTCAGAGGAGCTTCCTAGAACATCTAAGGGGAAAGAGAAAGTGAGTAAAAGCGGAGCTCACGACTAGGAGCGAAGGAAATCGGGTTTGGGAACGTTTGTGTAATTTGGGAATTTTGTTTGAGAAATTTGATTGAATTTGAACTTAATGGAATTTTTAGGGTTTGTGTTCTTAAGGGACTTGGATGTGTTTATGCATGATTTTGGTTGTGTTGATTGTGGAATTAAGTTGTTTTTATGTCATTTATGATGTATGGAAGATCTATTGGAAGGTAAGATGAGATTTGAATTGTTTTGAGCCTTTTTAGAGTTAATCCTAGTGAATTTCCCAGTCCCAGTGTGTGTGAGTGACGTGATCAACCAAGAGAAGTGAGGTGTATCACGAGTGGTGACGATCGTGACGACTCATGACAGAGGAGGCTTGTCACGAGTGGTGACATCCGTGATGACTCGTGACTAGCCAAGAGAGGTCTGTCACGAGTGGTGACGACCGTGACGACTCATGACAGAGGAGGCTTATCACGAGTGGTGACATCCGTGTTGACTCGTGACTTGCCAAGAGAGGTCTGTCACGAGTGGTGATGACTCGTGACAGAGGAGGCTTGTCACGAGTGGTGACATCCGTGACGACTCGTGACTAGCCAAGAGAGGTCTGTCACGAGTGGTGACGACCGTGACGACTCGTGACAGAGGAGGCTTATCATGAGTGGTGACATCCGTGATGACTCGTGACTAGCCAAGAGAGGTCTGTCACGAGTGGTGACGTCCGTGACGACTCGTGACAGAGGAAGCCAGTCACGAGTAGTGACTATCACTCACGACTCGTGACCGGCCAACCTTGTTGGTCACCACCCATTTTTTTTTGGATTTTTGCTCAGTTTTAACTTAAATAAATTTTGTATCTCTTCTGAATGAACTTATACTATTGTATGATACATGTCATACTTTTATGTGCTTTTATATAAGTGATACCATGATTCTTTAGATGAATTGTATGTTGTACTTTGAAATATGGATTGAATGGTTTATGCATGACCTGCTAGAGTCGAATAAGTGGATAGTTAGGCATGCCTAATAGAGTTATGTATAGCTGCAGCCATGTGTACGATTTGGACCTTGATTATGTCCCCCGAATGGATCTTCGTGATCTTTCTGTTGAATCTTACCTAAGATTCTATGTGAAAATATTTTGGAACAAGAATAAAAAGATTGTTTTGATACCCTCGGGTATCTATGTGTTATGAGAATATTTCTGATACCTTCGGGTATCTATTTGTACTCGTTATCCACTGTTTTGATATAGCAGGTGACAAAGTGTTATTGGATGTTATGTATAAGTTCTGAATTGTGACTTATTGAGAATAATATGAACTACAGTGCTATTATGCGTTAAGTAAATTGATGACATCTTAACAAGTAAATGTGCCATTCGCTTGTGATTGTTTGTTAACGCCACTGTGAGTGGCGGTAATGCATTTTGTGTTTTTCCCCACTAAGAGATTTCGCTTAGCACGGGTGTTTTATCCGTGTAGGTGTGGAAGATTTTGGGTATGCACGGTCGAGGCGTGCCACATTGGGAAGGCCATCACAACTAGGGATCGAAGTTTTATAGTATAGGCTTTCCTATTTTTTTTTATAAGATGTAATATTTTGTGTGCCCTATGGAATAGTATTCTTTGGGCCTTTGTATATGAAATCTTTTGTAATATGTACAGACTTTGTTTATGAATATATAATAGAAAGAAAAGAATTTATCCTGTTCAGTACCGCTGTGCTTCTCTTTTATAAGCTTTATATTATCTCTGTATTATCTGTTTACTTGCTGTGATCGAATGTTTTGGTATGTGTAATGTGACACTCCTATCTATCGGGACTCTTCTCCCTCTACTGGGGTAGAAGTCTCCATGGTATAGGTTGGGGTGTGAGATTTGGTGGTATCAGAGCATTTGGTTTGGATGTTTCTGGGTTTAAGTATGTTAGTGAGTCTGTTAGAGTTGTGTTGGCCTGATGCGCATTGCGTCTATGTTTTGTACTTGATGGAGTCCTCGCATGAGACGCCGGAGGGTTCAGCTAGGAGTGTGAATCCTCCTGAGCGAGATCCATCAGTAGGGGGTCCGGCTCAGCCTCCTAGGGGGCAACCTGAAGTGCCTATGGTTCTGTTGGAGGGGATGCTTAAGGTTTCACAGGATATGGCCAGCATGTTTGAAAGAGTGACGGCACCGGTAGCACCTATCGAGAAGTTGAGAAAGCATGGAGCAGAGGATTTCTTTGGTACGGATTTGGATGAGTCTGATAAAGCAGAGATGTTGATTGAAAAGGTAAAAAGGGTGTTAAGGGAGATTAAGTGCCCACCTGACCAAGAGGTGGAATGTGCTGAGTCTTTGTTGCAAGGCTCTGCTTATGATTGGTGGAGGTTAGTGATTAGTCAACCTCAGATTCCTGAACCTAGGACCTGGGAGTTCTTTGAGAATGAGTTTCAGGATCGGTTTGTGACTAAGGCTTATAAAGACGTCAAGTGGGCGCAGTTTCTAAGTCTGAAGCAAAGGACGATATCAGTGGCTGAGTATGAAAATGAGTTCACTAAGCTTAGCAAATATGCACCGCCAAGGGTTCTTTCAGATGAGTTCAAGTGTCAACACTTTGAGTTAGGTTTGAATGAATCTTTGAAAGTGATGTTAGTTTCTCTGATGTAGGCCCCGAATGTTAGGTATTATCAGTTGGTTCAAGCAGCCTTGAGGGCGGAGCGTTCAGAGAACATCTTGAGAGAGAAAGCTCAGAGAAGGAAGTCTTCTAGGGGTGGATCTTCTTCTGGAAAAAGACCCAGGGAGTGGCAAGGAAACCCTATTGATGAGTCTGTTGCTAGTCCGGCCTCTAGAGGGAGAAGACAGGGTTCTTCTAGGGGATCGGGTGCAGGTAGAGGTGATGGTACTCCCCGATGTGCCCATTGTAATAAGCTACATTGGGGCGAGTGTTGGTGGTTAACGGGAGGTTGTTTTAGATGTGGTTCCACGGACCACTTCCTTATGAATTGTCCAAGTCGGTATGAGAGTCCTGTGGGGCAACAAGAAGTTAGTCGAGCTGGGTCCAATATACCCCAAGGCAGCCGTAATAGAGGTAGAGGAAGGGGTCATGGTGGACGGCCTCATGAGAGAGAATCCTCTGAAAAAGTGGACCGTCCTGTGCCGACGACTGGTAGGGCTTATGCTATGAAGGTCGAGAGGAACAGAATGCCTCAGAAGTGATTGCCGGTAAGTTCTCTTTGCTTGACTCTTAAGTTTATATTTTGATTGACCCGGGTTCCACTCATTCTTATGTATGTTCTGGTAAGATATGGGATAGTTTGGGAAATGAGGAGAAATTGGGGTATGAGATTTGTGTATCTAGCCCGTTGGGACAAAGTGTTATGGTAGATCGGGTGTGTCGAGCGTTTCCTTTGAAGATTCAGGGTATAGAGTTTGCTGTGGATTTGATCTGTTTGCCGTTCCATGAGTTTGATATCATCCTGGGTATGGATTGGTTAGATAAGCACCGGGCAGTAGTGGACTGCCATAGAACAGTGATGGTACTGAATAGTAGGGATCAGTTGCCGGTGATTGTGAAGGGTATTGGGAGTACCTCTTTACATAATGAGATTTCGGCAATGAAAGCGAGAAGGTTTATTAGAAAGGGGTGTGAAGCATTTTTGGCATTGGTGTTAGATTCTCGGAGAAGACAAGTGAAAATTCAAGACATTCCTGTGGTCAGAGATTTTGTGGATGTTTTTTCGGAAGAATTACCTGGATTACCTCCTGAAAGAGAGGTTGAACTGTCAGTAGAGATTGTGCAAGGGACAGCTCCAGTTTCTAAGGCTCCTTACCGGATGGCTCCGGTGGAATTAAAAGAGTTGAAAAGTCAGTTGCAGGAATTGTTGGATAAAGGGTTTATTCGGCCTAGTGTATCACCATGGGGTGCTCCAGTGTTGTTTGTCAAGAAAAAAGATGGAACGTTACGAATGTGTATTGATTATAGACAGATTAATAAGGTGACTGTAAAGAATAAGTATCCCCTACCAAGAATTGAGGACCTCTTTGATCAGTTGCGAGGAGCTGGTGTGTTCTCCAAGATAGATCTAAGATCGGGTTATTATCAGTTGAGGGTAAAAGAGGCAGATGTAGCGAAGACGGCTTTCCGGACACGTTATGGTCATTATGAATTTCTAGTGATGCCTTTTGGATTGACCAACGCCCCTGCAGCCTTTATGGATTTGATGAACAGAGTTTTTCGACCGTATTTGGACAAGTTTGTTGTGGTGTTCATCGACGATATTCTAGTATACTCCAGAGATAGAAAGGAACATGAGGAGCATCTTCGGTTAGTACTGCAAATGCTAAGAGATCATCAGCTTTATGCGAAACTCAGCAAGTGTGAGTTTTGGTTAAAAGAAGTGGCTTTTCTTGGACACATAGTTTCAGAAGATGGTATTCGAGTTGATCCGAGTAAGATTGAAGCAATTGTTAATTAGATGCCTTCGAAGAATGTGCCTGAGGTTAGAAGTTTTCTAGGTTTGGTAGGTTATTATCGACGCTTTGTTAAGGGATTTTCAGTGTTAGCCTCTCCTTTGACTAGGCTACTTCGGAAGGAAGTTAAGTTCGTGTGGTCTGAAAAGTGTCAAGCCAGTTTTGATCAGTTGAAAGAGATGTTAGTTAAAGCTCCTGTGCTTACATAGCCGGTTTCAGGTAGGGAATATATCATGTACAGTGATGCTTCCGGGATTGGTTTGGGTTGTGTTTTGATGCAAGAGGGTAGAGTTGTGGCATATGCGTCGAGACAGTTAAAGCCTCATGAGCAGAACTACCCGACTCATGATTTGGAATTAGCAGCAGTAGTGTTTGCGCTTAAGGTGTGGTGGCATTATTTGTATGGAGAAACATGCCGGATTTTTGCTGACCACAAGAGTCTCAAGTATTTGTTGACACAAAAAGAGCTGAATTTGAGACAACGAAGATGGTTAGAGCTGTTTAAAGACTATGATTGCATCATCGACTACCATCCGGGCAAGGCTAATGTGGTGGCAGACGCCCTCAGTAGGAAATCTATGTCTGCATTGCTCCTTAGTCAAGGTAGATGGAGGTTTGATTCTGAAGGTGCTTTAGTTGCTCGGCTTAAAGCTAAGCCAAGTCTGAGGCAGGAGATTGTGAAAGCGCAGTTAGATGATTATGTGCTACAACGGGTATGTCAAGCAGTGAAAGATGGTAAGCAGTCCGAGTACCGGGTTGATAGTGATGGAGTGCTTAGGCACGGAGACCGTTTGTGTGTACCCGATGTGGGCGAGTTAAGGAAAAAGCTATTGCAAGAGGCCCACTCATCGGTCTTCACCATGCATCCGAGAAGTGATAAAATGTATCAGGATCTGAGACAGTTTTATTGGTGGCCAGGCATGAAAAGAAGTATAACGGAGTTTGTTTCAAAGTGTCTTACGTGTCAGCAAGTGAAAACGGAGCATCAAGTACCATCGGGATTACTTCATCCTTTACCCATTCCTCAGTGGAAGTGGGATGATATTACGATGGATTTTGTGTCTGGTTTGCCAATGACACAGCATAAGCATGATTCTGTGTGGGTTATAGTGGATCGGTTATCCAAGTCAGCACACTTTTTGCCAGTTCGGTTAGACTACTCCATGGACAAGTTGGCGGAGCTTTATGTGAATGAAATAGTTAGACTTCATGGGATTTCGCTATCCATTGTATCTGATCAAGATCCCCGTTTTACGTCCAAGTTTTGGAAGGAACTCCAGGCAGCTTTAGGGACTCGGTTAAACTTCAGTACTGCATTCCACCCACAGACCGATGGGCAGTCAGAAAGAGTTATCTAGGTGTTAGAAGATATGCTTCAAAGTTGTGCTTTAGAGTTCTCGGGAATCTGGGATCGATATGTATCTTTGATGGAGTTTGCTTATAATAATAGTTACCAGGTGAGTATTGGTATGGCTCCTTACGAGGTATTGTATGGGCGAAAGTGCAGGACACCAGTTTGCTGGACTGAATTTTCAGAAAAGGCTTTGATAGGTCCGGATATAGTGAGAGATACTGAAGAGAAGGTAAGGATTGTTCGGCAGAATCTAAAAGCAGCTAAAGATAGACAGTGCTCTTATGCCAATCTGAAGCGCAGAGATATCCAGTATGAAGTGGGTGATAAGGTTTTCTTGAAAGTGTCACCGTGGCGAAAAGTTCTTCATTTTGGAAAGAAAGGCAAGCTAAGCCCGCGCTTTATTGGGCCATATGAGATTTTAGGAAAAGTGGGTCCAGTAGCGTATCGGTTAGCTTTGCCCATGGAGTTAGCTAGACTGCATAATGTCTTCCATGTGTCAATGCTTCGTCGATATCGATCAGACCCTTCTCATGTATTATCAGTGCAAGATATCCGGGTTCAGTCAGATCTTTTGTATGATGAAGAGCCAAAAAGGATCGTGGATAGAGAGATCAGACAGCTTCGGAAGAAGCAGATACCGTTGGTTAAGGTCCTATGGCAGTATCACGGTGTTGAGGAAGCTACGTGGGAACCGAAAGAAGCTATGAGATTATAGTATCCTCAGTTATTTGGAGCAGGTGAGAATTTCGAGGATGAAATTCTGTTAAGTGGGGGAGTATTGTAACACCCCAAAACTGCCCTGGTTGTCTGAGCCTGTCTGAGTCTGAATGTGCCTGTCTGTATCTATGTGTGTGCATACTTGTATGCATTTTGATGTTGCATGCATATTAATTTATTTAAGTATATGTGTTTATGTAAATGTTATGTGTGGAGAGGGGTTTGTTAGCATGTGTGCATAGGATAGGGAAGTAGGATGTGAATAAGTGATGTTATTTGTGTGTGAGTGAGAGTATGGGAGTAGGGTATGCTAGTGGGATCATTTCCTATGAGAAATTGACACATGGCAAGTTGATGGGGTTGAATTTAGTGGGTGATGAGAGAGAGGACAGCTATAAACCATTTTGCTTCTCTTCCTCTTCCCGTTCTCCTCTTCCTCCTCACGCCATTCATCTTCTTCTTTCTCTTCTTCTTCTTTTCTTTTTCTTCTTTACCTGTTTTTGCTCTTTATTCTTAGCCTTGAGTGATTGAATTGCTGGGTTTGTGTCTCATAAGTTCAAAGGGTGAGTTTAAGTTAGTAATATCTTAGATTCTTTTATTCCTCCTCTCTAGGTTTGATTTTCATTTATGTGTTAATTGTTAGAATTAAACCTGGTTGTGTTTGATCTATGGTTCAGAGGAGCTTCCTAGAACATCTAAGGGGAAAGAGAAAGCGAGTGGAAGCGGAGCTCACGACTAGGAGCGAAGGAAATCGGGTTTGGGAACGTTTGTGTAATTTGGGATTTTTGTTTGAGAAATTTGATTGAATTTGAACTTAATGGAATTTTTAGGGTTTGTGTTCTTAAGGGACTTGGATGTGTTTATGCATGATTTTGGTTGTGTTGATTGTGGAATTAAGTTGTTTTTATGTCATTTATGATGTATGGAAGATCTATTGGAAGGTAAGATGAGATTTGAATTGTTTTGAGCCTTTTTAGAGTTAATCCTGGTGAATTTCCCATTCCCAGTGTGTGTGAGTGACGTGATCAGCCAAGAGAAGTGAGGTCTGTCACGAGTGGTGACGATCGTGACGACTTGTGATAGAGGAGGCTTGTCACGAGTGGTGACATCCGTGACGACTAGTGACTAGCCAAGAGAGGTCTGTCACGAGTGGTGACGACCGTGACGACTCTTGACAGAGGAGGCTTGTCACGAGTGGTGACATCCGTGATGACTCGTGACTAGCCAAGAGAGGTCTGTCACGAGTGGTGACGACCATGACGACTCGTGACAGAGGAGGCTTGTCACAAGTGGTGACATCCGTGATGACTCGTGACTAGCCAAGAGAGGTCTATCACGAGTGGTGACGACCGTGACGACTCGTGATAGAGGAGGCTTGTCACGAGTGGTGACATCCGTGACGACTCGTGGCTAGCAAAGAGAGGTATGTCACGAGTGGTGATGGCCATGATGACTCGTGACAGAGGAAGCCAGTCACGAGTCGTGACTATCAGTCACGACTCGTGATCGGCCAACCTTGTTGGTCACCACCCATTTTTTTTTTGAATTTTTGCTCAGTTTTAACTTAAATGAATTTCGTATCTCTTCTTAATGAACTTATACTATTGTATGATACATGTCATACTTTTATGTGCTTTTATATAAGTGATACCATGATTCTTTAGATGAATTGTATGCTGTACTCTAAAATATGGATTGAATGATTTATGCATGACCTGCTAGAGTCGAATAAGTGGATAGTTAGGCATGCCTAATAGAGTTATGTGTAGCTGCAGCCATGTGTACGATTTGGACCCTGATCAGGTCCCCCATATGGATCTTCATGATCTTTCTGTTGAATCTTACCTTAGATTCTATGTGAAAATATTTTGGAACAAGAATAAAAAGATTGTTTTGATACCCTCGGGTATCTATGTGTTATGAGAATATTTCTGATACCTTCGGGTATCTATGTGTACTCGTTATCCACTGTTTTGATATAGCAGGTGACAAAGTGTTATTGGATGTTATGTATAAGTTCTGAATTGTGACTTATTGAGAATAATATGAACTACAGTGCTATTATGCGTTAAGTAAATTGATGACATCTTAACAAGTAAATGTGCCATTCGCTTGTGATTGTTTGTTAACGCCACTGTGAGTGGCGGTAATGCATTTTGTGTTTTTCCCCACTAAGCGATTTCGCTTAGCACGGGTGTTTTATCTGTGTAGGTGTGGAAGATTTTTGGTATGCACGGTCGAGGCATGCAGCATTGGGAAGGCCATCACAACTAGGGATCGAAGTTTTATAGTATAGGCTTTCCTGTTTTTTTGTATAAGATGTAATATTTTGTGTGCCCTATGGAATAGTATTCTTTGGGCCTTTGTATATGAAATCTTTTGTAATATGTACAGACTTTGTTTATGAATATATAATAGAAAGAAAAGAATTTATCCTGTTCAGTACCGCTGTGCTTCTCTTTTATAAGCTTTATATTATCTCTGTATTATCTGTTTACTTGCTGTGATCGAATGTTTTGGTATGTGTAATGTGACACTCCTATCTATCGGGACTCTTCTCCCTCTACCGGGGTAGAAGTCTCCATGTTATAGGTTGGGGTGTGACAGGTTGAGTCAGTATAGGAGCTTCGACTAGCAACTTCTTCATCTGCTCAAAACAAGCCTGACATCTGTCCAACCACTCAAACTTAACTCCTTTCCTCAACAACTTGGTCATCGGAGCAGCAATCACTGAGAAACCTTTAACAAACCGACGGTAGTAACCCGCCAGACCGAGGAAACTCCGCACTTCCTGAACATTCCTAGGCACTTTCCAATCCACTGTGGCCTCAATCTTAGTTGGATCCACTTGGATACCCTTAGCTGAGACTATATGGCCAAAAAATGACACTTCCCGAAGCCAAAAATCACACTTGCTATGCTTAGCGAACAGCCGATGCTCCCTCAAAACTTGCAAAACCAGCCGAAAATGCTCCTCATGCTCGGTCTCATCCTTGGAGTACACCGAGATGTAGTCTATAAACACCACTACAAACCGGTCTAAGTATGGCCTAAACAATCTATTCATCAAATCCATGAATGCCGCTGGAGCATTAGTCAAACCAAACGGCATCACAAGGAACTCATAATGACCATATCGAGTCCGGAATGCAGTCTTAACCACATCCTCATCCTTAACCTGAAGCTGATAATACCACGACCGAAGATCTATCTTGGAAAACACACCTGCACCCCAAAGCTGATCAAACAAATCCTCGACTCTAGGCAACGGATACTTATTCTTCACTGTAACCTTATTGATCTGCCTGTAGTCGATACACTTGCTCAAGGATCCATCCTTCTTCTTAACAAATAAAACTGGAGCTCCCCAAGGAGATATGCTGGGTCGAATAAACCCCTTATCCAATAGCTCTTGTAGTTGAGTTTTAAGTTCTCTCAACTCTACAGGAGCCATCCGATAAGGTGCTTTCGATACCGGTGCGGTACCCGGCATAATCTCTATGGACAACTCAACTTCTCTCTCCGGAGGCAACCCAGGCAGATCACTCGGGAAAACATCACTAAACTCCCGCACAACAGGGATATCCTCAATCCTTGCTTGATCCCTCTTGGAATCCAAAACCACAGCTAGAAAAGCCTCACAACCCTTCCTAATAAACCTCTTAGCTTGCATCGCATAGATCACATTATTCACAGAACTAGCACCCAAACCTCTCACAAACACTGGAAATCGGTTCCTATCTCGAAGCACAAAGGTCTTCCTATGGCAATCAACCACAGCCCTATGCTTACCCAACTAGTCCATACCCAAAATCAGATCAAACTCTTTGAAAGGCAACTCTATCAAGTCCGCAGGAAACTCAATTCCCTCAACCAACAGGGGACAACTCCTATAAACTCTACTCACATTGACACTATGCCCTAATGGATTGGTCACACATATCTCATAGTCTAACTAATCTACCACATGCAACTTATCAACAATCTTATCCGTGCACAAATATGAGTGTGTGGAACCAGGGTCTATTAGAGCATACAATTCAGTGTCATGGAGTAGGAACTTACCAGCAATCACATCAGGGGTATCCTGCTCCTCTCTAGCTCTCACAGCATAAGCTCTGGCTGCAACTGGTGGAGGACGCTCAATCGTCTCCGAAATAGCTCCATCTCTAGGTCGATTGCCTCGACCTCTGCCTCGGCCCCTCCCACGGACAGCCTGTGTAGCATTAGACCCAACTCCACTAGCTCCTCTCTGTGGACCTGAATCCTCACTCATCTGTGAGCAATTTGCCAAACGATTCTCGGTGCTCCCACATCTGAAACACCCACCGGTGAGCCACCTACACTCACCCCGGTGAGCCTTGCTGCAATGCGAACAAATAGGCATAGGCTCAGATCTACCATCCCTGCCAGAACCAGACTCAGCTGCCGAACCTTGCCTTCTACCCCTCGAGGCTGAACCGGATGATAACTGATCTTGCGGATCCCTTGCTCTTTTACTTGAAGAAGAAGAAGAAGATCCACCCCGAGACTGATTCCTCCTCTGAGCTCTCTCTCTTAGCACCGACTTTGACCTTTCAGCCCTTATGGCAGCATCCACAATCTGATAGTAGCTCACCCCTGGCGTGCTCATCAAAGAGATCAAAGTTACCCTTAAAGACTCATTTAACCCAGCCTCAAAATGCTTGCATCTGAAATCATCTGTCATAACCCCTCGCGGAGCATAACGAGACAACCGATTAAACTTTTTCTCATAATCCGAAACCAACAAAGCCCTTTGCTTCAAACTTAGAAACTGCGCCCATCTCGTATCCTTGTAGGTCTGAGTGACATACTTCTTCGTGAATTCCTCAACAAAGAATTCCCGTGTAACAGGATCAGGCATCAGAGGTTGTCTGCACACTAGCTCCCACCATTCATATGCCGACCCTTGAAGCAAGGCCACGGCACACTCTGCTTGCAACTCAGGAGGACACCTAACTTCTCTCAAAGCCCTCTTCACCTTATCTAACCACCTCTCTGCGACCTCTGATTCATCCAATCCTGTTCCATAAAAATCTTAGGCCCCAGCTTTCCTTAAGTTCTCCATGGGAGGCCTGGGGGCAACCACTCTCTCCAAGACCCTCGCCTTGTCCAGTGACAGCCTAAACATGGCTTCAAAAGGCATGGCAGCGGCCTCGAGTTAAACCCTAGCAGCTAGAGCCGACACTGTAACAGAAGGATCCCTGGCTTGAGGTTTCACACTTTCAGCGGACTCCTCAAGCGATCCACGAGCAGAATTAGAAGCCATCTAAGCAAACAAAGAGAATCGCATCAGCCAACACAGCCCTAGACATAGACACATCTATACACAGTATCACATTAACAACAACACCCAGAAACGCCTAAACCGCACTCTGATACCACAACTTGTAACACCCCCTACTCATACATAGGCGATTCCATCCGAAAAGGAGTGAGATACCGTATGGGTAAAGGTGTCACCACACAGCTATATGATACACATAGACATTCATTCACAAACATACATACCTAAATACAGGGTAATTAAAAACTTTACGATATCATTCATGAAAGAAGCTGATCATGCATTAATATAACGGAAACATTACATTACTGTTTGATCAATCCAAAGGTACAAAGATAATTACATATCCAAAATATACTTATACAGATGCGGAAGCTATTACAAAATTATCATAAGAGAGTTCTATACAAAAAGGATCATCAGAATACAAAAATTAAGCCCTACACTAAAACCCAGCTGTGTTGGCCCGGCTGCGACGACTCTCCCAAGGCAACTCCTTCCAGACCTGCACGGGTAAACACACCGTGCTAAGAGATAAATGCTTAGTGGGGAAAAACACAAATCAAGTGGACGGCCATTCACAATGGTCGTCAAGCAAACACATACAGATGGCATAGTCAGAAACACACATTACATAAGAGTATGAACATACAAACATATAGGGTCATACATTTAATACAACATAACTGCCTTCATATTATCATATTAGTAATCATAACTGGATAATACATTCTCATAATGATCAAATCAGTTCAAAGCATTTAAGCACCTGCTGACTCAAGGTAGTGGATAACGAGTGAACGGACAGTACTTTACGGGTACGAGCCGATTACAGACAGTACCTTATGGGTACGAATCGAAAAGCAATTACTTTTTTATTTACAAAACATTTTATTTAGGGACCTTAAACAAGATCCAAACACATTAGAGTGTTCGCGAGGAACCAAACAGGACATGATCGGGGTCCAAACTGAATAGAGGCTGCAGCTATAAGACTCTATCAGGCATGCCTAACTATCCACTGAACTGACTCTAGGAGGTTATGCATAAACCATTCAATTCATTCCCTATTTTCCCGATCACACATATATACATATTTACATACATATAAGCATATTCATATCATGGATTCGCATTCGTATAATTCATAAGTTACAGATATAAGGCTTAAGGTAACCAAAGGAAACTAGAGTTCAAAACCACACGCACACGCCAAAGGAAACTCATTCAGCATAACAAGGTTGTCGCGCTCGTGACGTCTGTCGTGCTCGCGACAGAGACCATAGTCTCTTCGCAGCGCTAGCGCGATGAACTTCGCAATCGCGGGGGAGGAGGGAAAGGCCGGACTCTGTCGCGCTCGCGACAGAGGGTCTAAATTTTTGCCATCGCGGGCTCGCGATAGCACAGGCCAGCATTGCACTCTGTCACAATCGCGATGTTGTCGCGCTCGCGACAGAGAGCACATCAACTTTTGCTATCGCGAGCCCACGACAGGGTCGCGTGCTTGCGACAGTACAGGCCAAGATCACGGTCTCTATCGCGCTCGCGACAGAGTCGGGATTCTCAAAATCTGCAGAATTCTACAGAATTCTTCCTCTCCCAAAACACAAACACAACACACAAATCACATCCAAATGATCTCTTACCTCAATTCCAGCCACCCATTAGCATCAATATGCATAATATAACATTTATCAACAATTAATTTCACACCAAACATCAATTCAAACTCACAATACCAATAATTTCCAATACCCACAATTTGCAGCAAAAACCACATCAACCCTCAAAGTCACTACAATAATCCCATAGTCATGCAAAATTACCTTACCCAAACAGAAACCCATAATATACATGCCTTATCAAGAGCATAACACAACCCAATTTCCGGAAATCACCAAGAACACATGCATAAACACATTTACATACAAAAACAATAAGTTTCCCAAACCTTGAAATCCTTTGCTCCTAATGCTTAGATCCACTAGATCCCGCCTTCTCTTTACCCTTCGGTTCACGAGGAGGCTCAACTAAGCACAACCCAACAAAACCCACAACAAAGCAACTCTAGATTAAAACCCAAATCCAGAAAATATGAAGAAGATGATGCACTAGATGAAGAAAAGAAGAGCGAAAGCAATTGATTTACCTCTAAAAATGCTAAAGAATGATCAATCCCCACCAACTAAGCCTTGATTCCAAGCTAGGGTTCTTAGAGGAAGAGAAAAGGAAGAAGAAGAGAGTGACGAGAAGAAGAACGGGAAATGGAGGCAGCCCCCGTCCCCCCTCTCTTCTCTTTTCTTTTTCTTTTTCTTTTTCCTAACCCTAGACAAGTGTCACTTCCCTATTGGTGGGATTTGACCACTCACACCCAAAACACATGCATCACATACACACAAGACTTTCCCAACTAATGCATACCCTACAAATGTGTGAACACACACACTCTAGCTCAGCCCCACAAGCACATCCTACAAACATATGAGTGAGCACACCCAAGTGCAACCCAACTAATTCACACCCTAACACCACACATGCACCCACATGATAGCAAAACTCTTAAAGCATGCATTTCTACCCAAAATGCCCTTAATACATGCCAAAACTCACACAATGCACATGCACATACATGGCTCATTCTACTAGGGGGCAAACGGGGTGTGACAGAGATGACCAATTTCCACTAGCAGCCCTTGAATCCAAGCTAGGGTTCTTAGGGGAAGAGAAAAGGAAGAAGAAGAGAGTGAAGGGAAGGGAAAACGTGAAAATGAGGTTAGCCATATGCCCTTTCCCCTTTTCTCTTTTCTTTTTCTTTTTCTTTTCCTAACCCTAGACAAGTGTCACTTCCCTATTAGTGGGATTTGGTCACTCACACACAAAACTCATGCATCACACACACACAATGCCATCCCAACTTATATACACCCTACAATGTTATGCTCATGCACACCCAAACATAACCCAAGTACTCACATTCTACTTCCATACATGCATCCACATGCTACCTACAAAACATGCAATATCCCCAAAATGCCCTTAACATATGCCAAAAAACACTCAATGCATGCACAAACAGATGGCTCGTTCTACTAGGGGGCAAATGGGGTGTGACAACTCTCCCCTACTAACAAGAATTTTGTCCTTGAAATTCTCACCTGAACTGAACAAATGCGGATACTGAGCTCTCATCGAATCCTCTGGTTCCCAAGTTGCTTCCTCGACTCTATGGTGATTCCATAACACTTTTACTAAAGGGATCTGCTTACTCCTCAGCTGTCTCACTTCTCTAGCTAGGATAGCTTTCGGTTCTTTATCATAAGAGAAATTTGGCTGTACCTGTACATCTTGAACTGACAAAACATGTGAAGGATCTGATCTGTACCGACGAAGCATCGAAACATGGAAGACATCGTGCAATTTCGTCAACTCCATCGGTAAACCCAATCTATAAGCTACCGGACCAACCAAAGCCAAAATCTCATAGGGACCAAAGAAGCGAGGACTAAGCTTACCCTTCTTTCCAAACCGAAACACTTTCCTCCAAGGCGAAACCTTAAGGAAAACCTTATCCCCGGCTTCAAATTGCACATCTTTCCTCTTCAGATTGGCATAAGACTTTTGTCGATCTTTAGCACCTTCAGATTCCACTGCACAACTCTGATCTTCTCCTCAGCATCCCTAACCAATTCTGGCCCAATAACTGAATGCTCAGATAACTCTATCCAACAAACTGGAGTCCTACACTGCCGACCATACAAAGCCTCATACGGTGACATACTGATGCTCAACTGATAGCTATTGTTGTAGGCAAACTCCATAAGCGATACATATCTGTCCCAACTACCCAGAAAATCCAAAGTACAAGCCCTCAACATATCCTCCAGAATCTGAATGACCCGCTCTGACTGACCATCTGTCTGAGGATGGAATGCCATACTGAATTTCAACTTGGTACCCAAAGCCCTTTGCAATTCCTTCCAAAACTTTGAAGTGCACCTCGGATCCCGATCTGATAATATGGATAACGGCACTCCATACAAGCGAACTATTTCATCCACATAGGTACTGGCCAACCTATCCATCGGATAGTCCATTCTCACTGGCAAGAAATGAGTTGACTTCGTAAGCCAATCCACTATCACCCAAACATAGTCGTGCTTCCTCTGAGTCAAAGGCAAACCAGATACAAAGTCCATAGCAATATCATCCCATTTCCACTCGGGAACGGATAAAGGCATAAGCAATCCCGAAGGAACTTGATGCTCGGCCTTTACCTGCTTACATGTCAAGCACTTGGACATAAAATCCACAATGTCCCTCTTCATGCCGGACCACCAATAAAATTGCTTCATGTCCCGGTACATCTTTTCACTCCCGGGATGTATGGTAAAAATTGTAGTGTGCGCCTCACTCAAAAGCTGTCTCCTTAACTCCTCATGCTCAGGCACACACAAGCGATTTCTATACATAAGCACCCCATCTAAAACTGAGAAATCTGACTGCTTACCCGAATTGACCTCTTGCACAACCCGCTGTAGCCTCTCATCATCTCTCTAAGCATCCTCAATCCTCTGTCTCAAGGTAGGCTTCACTCGCAACTGAGCAACCAAATCCCCATCTAAATCGAACCTCCATCTAAACCGTCTCAAAAGCAAAGCTGAAACCGACTTTTGACTCAAAGCATCAGCGACTACATTGGCCTTACCCGGATGGTAATCTACTATGCAGTCGTAGTCCTTAAACAACTCAAGCCAAAGGCGCTGTCTCATGTTCAACTCCTTCTGTGTGAGGAGATACTTCAAGCTCTCGTGGTTCGTAAAGATCCTACACTTCTCCCCATACAGATAATGGCGCCAAATCTTCAGATCAAAGATAATAGCCGCTAACTCCAAATTGTGTGTCAGATAATTCCTCTCATGTGGCTTCAACTATCGAGAAGCATAAGCCACAACCTTACCTTCTTGTATCGAAACACAGCCAAGACCCACAGCCGAAGCATCACTATACATGACAAACTCTTTACCCGAGATGGGTTGAGTAAGTATAGGAGCCTTGACTAGCAACTTCTTCAACTGATCAAAACAAGCCTAGCACCTATTCGACCACTCAAATCTGACTCCTTTTCTCAATAACCTAGTCATCGAAGCGGCGATAATGGAGAAACCCTGAACAAACCGACGGTAGTAACCCGCCAAACAGAGAAAACTCCTCACTTTCTGAATGTTCCTAGGTGCTTTCCAACAACTATTGCCTCAATCTTGGCCGGATCAACTTGAATACCCCTAGCCGAAATAATATGACCCAAGAAGGATACCTCCCGAAGCCAAAAATCACACTTACTAAGCTTGGCAAACAACTGATGCTCCCTCAACACTTGCAAAACCAGCCAGAGATGCTCTTCATGCTCTTTCTCATCCTTGGAATACACCAAGATGTCATCTATAAACACCACTACGAACCGGTCTAAGTATGGCCTAAACACTCTGTTCATCAAATCCATGAATGCCGCTGGAGCATTGGTCAAACCAAACGGCATCACAAGGAACTCATAGTGGCCATACCTAGTCCGAAATGAAGTCTTAACCACATCCTCATCCTTAACTCGCAACTGATAATAACTCGACCGAAGATCAATCTTCTAAAAGATACCCGCACCTCGAAGCTGATCAAACAAATCCTCGACTCTAGGCAAGGGATACTTGTTCTTCACTGTGACCTTATTGATCTGCCTATAGTCGATACACATCCGCAAGGACCCATCCTTTTTCTTAATAAACAAAACTGGAGCTCCCCAAGGAGATATGCTGGGTCGAATAAACCCCTTATCCAATAGCTCTTGTAGTTGAGTTTTGAGTTCTCTCAACTCTACGGAGCCATCCGATAAGGTGCTTTCGATATGGGAGTGGTACCCGGCATAATCTTTATGGATAACTCGACTTCTCTCTCATGAGGCAAACCCAGCAACTCACTCGGGAACACATCACTAAACTCCCGCACAATAGGGATGTCTTCAATTTGAACTTGATCCCTCTTGGAATCCAACACAACCGCTAAGAAAGCCTCACAACCCTTCCTAATCAACCTCTTAGCTTGCATTGTTGAAATCACATTGTTCAAAGAACTAGCACCTAAACCCTTAACAAATACAGACGACCGATCTCTATCTCGAAGCACAACTGTCTTCCTATGACAGTCAACCACTGCCCAATGCTTACCCAACCAGTCCATACCTAGAATTAGATCAAACTCTCTAAAAGGCAACTCAATTAGTTCTGCTGGAAACACAACTCCCTCTGTAACAACCCCTACCCATACGTAGGCGTACCCATCCTTACGGAGTGAGAAGCTATATGAGTCGAGTGTGTCACCAAACAGATAAAGATACAAAGCATACATTCATACATAATAAACATACATCATTACGGGGAAATTAAAACTTTCATAAGCATCAGAATGATCCATCATTACAATAACAAAATTCGTTACAAAAATGTCCTGATCAAAAGCTAGAATAAAATAATTACATATCCCAAAAGTATATAAATGCGGAAGCTTTACAAAATAATGGTATAAAGAGAGTTGCGATACAAAAGAAGCAATATGCTATCAAAAATAAAGCCCTAACACTAATCCCTCTGTGTTGGCTTGACTGCGATGACTCTCCCAAAAGAACACCATCCTCCGCACCTGTACGGATAAAACACCGTGCTAAGCGATAAACGATTAGTGGGGAACACACAACAAAAGAGTGGATGGCCATTCACAATGGTCATCTATGCCATACACATACAATATTACAAATGCGGATAATGATATCAGCTATATAATCATACTTGCATAATAAAGACATGCATTCAGAAGTTCACATCCAAATCATTTACACTTTAGTTGATTTCTCATACTCATCCATATACGCATCCGAATACCATATTCTTATAATCATATCAAAGTGGAACAAAACAAAAAGAGCACCTGCTGACTCACAATAGTGGATAACGAGTATACGGACAGTACCTTACGGGTACAAATCGAATACTGACAGTACCTTACGGGTACGAATCGAAAACCATTTCATTTTATCAATTACAAAATATTTTACTGAGGGGACCTTAAACAAGATCCAAATACTGAGGGGGTTCGCGAGGAACCAAACGGGGACCTGATCGGGGTCCAAACGGAACTGAGGCTGTAGCTAAAGACTCTATTAGGCATGCCTAACTATTCACTAGATTGACTCTCGTAGGTCAAGTATAATACAAATCATATTTCAAAGTGCAGCATACAATTCATCTGAAGAATCATGGTATTACTCATATAAAAGCATATAAAAGCATGACATGTATCATACAGTAGTATAAGTCCATTCAGAAGAGATACGAAATTCATTTTTAGTTAAAACTGGGCAATTTCAGAAAATAGGCCGAACAGAGGCTCACTGTCATGATCGCAACACGAGTGGCATTCGCGACAGTGACAAATTGCACAAGGTTGGCCTGTCACGAGTCGTGACTGGCAATCATGACTCGTGACTGGTCTCTTGGTCAGTCACGAGTCGTGACTGGCAATCACAACTCGTGATTGGCCACTTGGCTGGTCACGAGTCATAACTGGCAATCATAACTCGTGACTGGCCTCTTGGCTGGTCACGAGTCGTGACTGGCAATCACGACTCGTGACTGGTCTCTTGGCTGGTCATGAGTCGTGACTGGCAATCACGATTTGTGACTGGTCTCTCCCTACACAGCCGATTAGATCTCCCTCCTTTCCGCTCGGCAGTCGACTTCTCTATCGCACGAGCAACTGAGGAGGAAAAACTAGGGTCACGAGTGCCGAGATCTACTCTCCCGATCGAAACTTCCCATCTTTTGATCGATAGCCGAGCGTGATGCACTCAAGGCATTTTCGATCGGAAGATGGTAGGCCGATTGAGACTTGGACTGACTGATTTTCTACATTCGCAACCATAGAAACTCTGCAGAAATCCTTAGTTCCTAAACTTGCCCAGAACGTTGAAAAACATTTATTCAAAAATCACTTACCTCAGATCGCTACTTTCCTCACCACCAGCAATGCACAGACACAACTTTTAACACCCTTAACACAATTAGATAACAATTGAACAAAAGTAAATTCCGATCGCAGTAACCCAGAAAGTCACAGTAAACCCAAAACACACTAATCCGTTCTTTTGGTTTGAAACTTAAATCAACTAAAATACATTACATTACTTCCAGCATGCATCACAATGATCATCACATTACCACAAATCATTCAACCACAACATAAACACAAAAATACAGAAATTCCCAAACCTGTAATCCTAGCTTCAGTCACTTGGTTCCACTACTCCTAGCCTTCTGTTTGCCTTTCGGGTCACGGGGAGACTCAGCTAACAGCCGACACACTAAGAACACACAAACAAATCAAAACCCAATCTAGAAATGCAAAGAAGAAAATGAACAATGTGAAGAAGATGATGAAAATGTGGAAAACTTTACCTAGTGGAGGTTGAGGAGCGATCAAATTCCACCAAAAATCACTTGAATCAAATACCAGGACACAAATGGGAAGGTAAAAGAGGAAGAAGGAGTAATGAAGAAGAGAAAATGGGGTGAGAGGCAGTAGGAGTGGCTGCCCTTCTTTCTCTTTCTTTTTACACCCATTTCCAAAAACCCTAGCCACATGTCATCCTAAGATTGGTGGAACTTAACCACTCACACTCAACAAGCATACACTACTCACACACAATGCACTCAAACTTAAAACACCCTACTAATGTGTGAGTAAAGCACACAACCCTAACTCCACTACTCACACCCTACATCGGTACACTCATGCACACCCAAACTTAACCCAACTAATTCACACCCTAATAACATACATGCATCCACATGCTGATAAAAGCATTAAAACATGCATTTTTACCAAAATACCTTTATGACAAGCCCAAAACACACAATGCATGCACACACATAAATAGGCTCATACTACTAGGGGGCAAACGGGGTGTGACAACTCTCCCCTACTAACAAGAATTTTGTCCTCGAAATTCTCACCTGAACTGAACAAATGCGGATACTGAGCTCTCATCGACTCTTCTGGTTCCCAAGTCGCTTCCTCGACTCCATGATGGTTCCATAACACTTTAACCAACGTAATCTGCTTACTCCTCAGCTGTCTCACTTCTCTAGCTAGAATAGCTCTTGGTTCCTCATCATAAGAAAAATCTGGTTGCACTTGCACATCCTGAACCGACAGGACATGTGACGGATCTGACCTGTACCGACGAAGCATCAAAACATGGAACACATCGTGCAACTTCGCCAACTCCATCGGTAAAGCCAATCTATAGGCTACCGGACCAACCTTAGCCAAAATCTCATAAGGACCAATGAAGCGAGGACTAAGCTTGCCTTTCTTACCAAATCGAAGCACTTTCCTCCAAGGTGAAACTTTGAGGAAAACCTTGTCCCCGACCTCAAACTGCACATCTTTCCTCTTCAAGTTGGCATAGGACTTTTGTCGATCCTTAGCCGCTTTCAAATTCCGCTGCACAACTCTGATCTTCTACCCGATATCCCTAACCAACTCTGGTCCAATCACTGAACGCTCGGATAGCTCGGTCTAACAAACCGAAGTCCTACACTGCTGACCATATAAAGCTTTATATGGTGCCATACCGATGCTCGACTGATAGCTATTATTGTAGGTAAACTATATAAGCGACACATACCTGTCCCAATTACCCAAAAAATCCAAAGCACACGCCCTCAACATATCCTCCAGAATCTAAATGACCCGTTCTGACTGACCATCTATCTGAGGATGGAATGCCGTAATGAAGTTTAACTTGGTACCCAAAGATCTTTGCAACTCTTTCCAAAACTTCGAAGTGAATCTTGGGTCCCGATCTGATACTATGGATAACGACACTCCATGGAACCGAACTATCTCATCCATATAAATACTGGCCAATGTATCCATCGGATAGTCCACTCTCACTGGCAAGAAGTGAGCTGACTTCGTAAGCCGATCTACTATCACCCAAACTGAATCATGCTTCCTTTGAGTCAAAGGCAAACCAGATACAAAGTCCACGGCTATATCATCCCACTTCCACTCGAGAATGGATAAAAGCATAAGCAATCCCGAAAGAACTTGACGCTCGGCCTTTACCTGCTGACATGTCAAGCACTTGGACAAAAAATCCACAATATCCCTCTTCATACCGGACCACCAATAAAATTGCTTCATGTCCCGATACATCTTTTCACTGCTAGGGTGCATAGTAAAAACCGTACTATGTGCCTCACTCATAAGCTGTTTTCTCAACTCCTCATTCCCAGGCACACACAAGCGGTTTCTATACATCAACACTCCATCCAGAACTGAGAAATTTGACTGCTTGCCTGATCTGACCTCTTGCACAATTCACTGTAGCCTCTCATCATCCCTCTGAGCATCCACAATCCTCTGTCTCAAGGTAGGCTTCACTCTTAATCGAGCAATCAAAGCTCCATCTGAATCAAACCTCCATCTAAACCGTCTCAAGAACAAAGCTGAAACCGACTTCTGACTCAAAGCATCAGCGACTATATTGGCCTTACCCGGATGGTAATCCACTATGCAGTCGTAGTCCTTAAACAACTCAAGCCAATGGCGCTGTCTCATGTTCAGCTCCTTCTACGTGAGGAAGTACTTCAAACTCTTATGGTCCATAAAGATCCTACACTTTTCCTCATACAGATAATAGCACCAAATCTTCAGAGCAAAGATAATAGCTGCTAACTCCAAATCGTGTGTCGGATAGTTCTTCTCATGTGGCTTCAACTGTCGAGAAGCATAAGCCACAACCTTACCTTATTGCATCAAAACACAGCCAAGACCCACACCCGAAGCATCACTATACATAACAAACTCTTTATGTAACACCCCAAAACCACCCCAGTAGTTTGAGCCTGTCCGTGTCTGTATGTGTGTATTTTTATGTGTTGCATGTATATGTTAATTTGGATTATTTATTTAATTTATGTGTTTGTATGTGTATTAGTATGAAAAGAGGAGATAGGCTAGTGTATGAGTGGGTATATGGAAGTAGGGTGTGTTATGGGGCAATTGTCTTATGGGGAGAGTGACATGTGGCATAAAAGATAAGTTAGCATTTAATGGGTTTGGTGAGAGAGAGAGAGAGAGAGAGGACAGCCATTCCCTTTTTGTTTCCCGTTCTTCTTCCCTCCTTCACGCTATTCTCTTCTTTTCTTCTTTCTTCTTCTTTGTTCTTTCTTTTCTTGGCCCGATCTTGCTCCCTCTCCTTTCCTTGAGTAGTTTGAGTTGTTTAGCTTGTGAATTTGAAGCTCAAAGGTGAGTAGGTGTTATGGATGTCTTAGATTTTTCTTCTTCACCTTCTCTAGGTGTTATATAATTATATATGTATATGTGGGTTGTCATAGAATTGATCTTGGTTGTTGTGGGTTTGTGGTTCAGAGGAGTCTCCTAGACCGGCAAAAGGGAAAGAGATAGCTAGCGGAAGCGGAGTTCACGAGTAGGAGCAAAGGAGATCAGGTTTGGGAACGTTTGTCTTTTGTACATATTTGTGATTTGAGTTAGATGTTTGCACTTTTTCTTTGGGTGGAGTTATGAGTTGGGTAATTATGGCTTAAATTGAATTAAGCATGATATGTGATGCTAGTGGGTGTGTATTGTTTGAAGAATTTGCAAGAAATCATGTGGATAGTTGCAATTATTGTTAAAAATTGCTGTTTTGGGATTTCTTGGAATTGAGCATGTATTTGGCTTGATTTAATTGAAATAAATGGTGATAAAGCTGGGTTTTTAATTATAATATGAGTTGTTGATGCTTGTGTTGCTTAATTTTGAGGTTTAGAATCAATTTTGGAAGTTGAATGTGTTTAGTGTGAGATTTCTGCAGATTTTGGGCGTAAGAGCTGAAAAACATGTATCTGTCGTGATCGTGACACTGTCGCGAGCGCGACAGAGCGTGGAGGTTTCAGCCCTCACGTCGGCGCGAGAGGTGTCGCGCCGAGGAGTTCGAAGGAGCTCTCTGTCTCGAGCGCGACAACTGTCGCGAGCGCGACAGAGTGCTCGAGCTCCGAACATATGCAAGGCTCTCTTCGGTCGCGAGCGCGACAGAGAGCAGCACCTACGTCCTCTCGCGAGCACGAGGTCACTCGCGATCGCAAGACGAGGCAGGGAGGTGTATTTTGGCTTCTGTCGCGAGCGCGACAGACGTGACTTCCAAATTTGGTTTCTTCTCCTTTTTGCTTGATGAGTTGAGTTCTTTTGCATGCACTCTTTCATTAAAGCATTGACCACTTATTTAAAGGAATAACATGTATGTTAACTTAATAAACTTCCGTGTAACCTGTTAATGTCGGATAAGTGGATAGTTAGGCATGCCTAATAGAGTTATGTGTTGCTGCAGCTATGTGTACGCTTTTGGACCCTGATCAGGTCCCCCGATTGGATCCTCGCGATCCTTCTGCTCGAATCTTTCTCAAGATTCTATGTGAAAGCAAATGGAACAAAAATCAATAGAACCTTTTAGTACCTTCGGGTATCTATGTGTTCATGATACGATATCGGTACCCTCGGGTATCTATGTGTACTCGTTATCCACTCATTTTGATTAAGCAGGTACTAAGATGTTAATATGCCTTTGGTGCATGAATTCTAGATGATATATGTATATGTGATGTGAACTCCTAACTAATGAAGAATAGTTAGATTAACTGTGTATGTTGTTATATCTATAATTATACCATTATCATGTGCTTTCTGTTATCGTCACTGTGAGTGGCGGTTATGCATCTTGTGTTCCCCACTAAGCGATTTCGCTTAGCACGGGTGTTTAACCGTGCAGGTGTGAAAGGTTGAGTATGCATAGTCTGGGCGTGTCGCATCGGGAAGGCCAACACAACTAGAGATCGGGGTTTTATAGTATAGGCTTTCCTTTCTTTTGTAGCAGATATAATGTTTTTGTTGGCCTTTGGAACAATGTACCTTGGGCTTTTGTATATTTGTTTTGTTTATACCTGTTGTAAATGTAAAGACCTATTTGATGTATATTAATAAAAGTATTCATTTTGTTCAGTATCACTCTTCTTTCTTTCAGAGTTTGACTTATCCTTGATATGCCATTTTGTATGCGATGTTTTCATATTTGTACTAGTGGGATGTGACACTCCTATCTATCTGGACCCTTCTTCCCTTGATCCGAGTAGAAGTCTCCATGGTATAGGTTGGGGTGTGACACTTTACTTGAGATGGGTTGAGTAAGTATAGGAGCCTCGACTAGCAACTTCTTCAGCCGCTCAAAACAAGCTTGACACTTATCCGACCACTCAAATCTGACTCCTTTCCTTAACAATCTTGTCATCGGAGCAGCAATCACTAAAAAACCCTTAACAAACCGACGGTAGTATCCCACCAAACCAAGAAAACTCCTCACTTCCTGAACGTTCCTAGGCGCTTTCCAATCAACTATCGCCTCAATCTTAGCCGGATCAACTCGAATACCCCTGGCCGAAACAACATGACCCAAAAATTACACTTCCCGAAGCCAAAAATCGCACTTACTAAGCTTGGCAAACAACCGATGCTCCCTCAAAACTTGCAAAATAAAATGATTTATATTTTGGCCAAGTGAATGGAACCAGTTCTATTTTTGGTGTTATCTGACCTCAGTCCGGTATTTATGCTATAAAGTGAGTTGGAAATCTCCAAATTGGTTCATTCTAGAAGAATTTAAATCATAACATCTATACCTACACATTTCCTAGAAATAGCCATAATTTATTTCTAGCTCTAAGGTCTCCAAAAGTGTCTAAAATAATAACCTTTCTTATGGAACAGGGCTTTGGAGTAGTCTGTGTTTCTGATGCCATATCTCCTAGGTTAATGCTCCAAATGACCTGCAATTTGTGACATTGGAAATTTAACATCTTAGGGATCATTTTTCAAGGAGGCCAATTTAGTTAAAAATGGTATTTGCATGATATTTTAGATAGAACAAGTTAGAAGTGGAAAGCCAATCTGTGTATCAATTCTCTTGAGTAGCTCGATTTACCTGACTTATCTGTGTAATAGTTCTCCTGAGTAGCTCGGTTTACCTGACTTATCTATGTAACAATTCTCCTGAGTAGCTCGATTTACTCGATTTAACTATTTCAGTTTACCTGACTCATCTGTCTATCAGTTCTCCTGAGTAGCTCTGTTTACCTGACTTATCTGTGTATCAGTTCTCCTGAGTAGCTCGGTTTTCCTAACTCCTTTATATAGCTCAGTTCTCCTGAGTAGCTCGATTTCCTAAGTCCTCTACATAGACTTTGTATAAGATTAAATGTGGAATACTTTTGAATGGAATTATGTGTACATGGAAATTATTAAAAATATAATATGATTGTAAATGAAATAAATGGTATAAAGAGAAACTAATATTATGAATGTAATTGGAAGATATACAAATATTCAAGAAATTGATTATATGTTAATACGACATAAATTTAAAAGTATACGTATAAATGAATACAAATGAGTTATATTAATATATATGAGTACACTTTAAACAATTCCAAGAGGTGAGTGTGTGTGTGTGTGTGTATATATATATATATATGAAATGATATGAATCTTCATGTATTAACAGACATGGATGAACTATATTTAAGTGTTTGTGTATACACTATAGATTGCACATATGCATATGATTGTGTAGATATATATATGTAATGTATGTAAAATTATAAGTATAAGAATAGTGCAAATAATGATAATAATAATAACATGAACGAAAACTATATTATTAATAACAAGAATAAAAGAATAGTAGTAATAATGAGAAATAAATGTGAAGTGAAAATATGATATGAAGAAGTAAAATAAGGTGTATATAGTGATAGTCCGAAATGGTTACGAATGTGAGTGTGAATGTGAATGTGAACATATGAATATAAAGTGAAATGTGTAAATGCAAAATGTACAGTGTAAAATAAACAACTATTGAAAGAACCAAGTGCATAAGTGAATGAGTGCAAAGTGACATAAGTGGAAAGTGTACTCTGCTCTTAGTAGTCTAGTAGTCAAATCTAGTTCAAGATATAATTGGCTCGCTATAGGGATTCCACACTGCAGTACAAGTCATGACGACTCACTTAGGTAGGCCAATTATGGTCTACTAAAGTGTACAAGTGAAACAGTGTACAATGCAAAGTGAATAGTGAATGCAGTGACAGTGTTGGGTGACTCCTTCGGGATCACTCATTAGTGTAGTGGATCTATGGGGTCCACGTCCCATATATCTAGTTTAAATATTTCTACCGAATATTACTAGGGGCAAAATAATAAATATCGAACATGAAATAATAAACTTAAATAACAAAATAGTGATTATAAATTAAGTGTACAATTTAGAAGATGAAACAGTAATCTAACTATGAAATAGTACATGAATCTCCTAATTAAATATATGTCTTTATATAAGTTATGATTTGCAAGTTAAAATGAAGATATTAATTTAAACTATCATATGTATAAGAACAATGATAGATGATATGTGTAAATTGAAAAGGGTTATAAAAATGTAAAATGTTAAAAAGGTATGGTTAACAATATAACTGGATAAAGGTGCAAAGGGTTAAATAAGTAAATACTTATACGTGTTAATTGTATGTAGAAATACTTGTTAAATGTTATGAATATGAGATGTATACTATCGAAAATGTCTATGCTATTGATTGAAGTAAGATTATAGATTTGTTATAAGCATTTAATCAAATGAATGTTTATGCTAACGACTACTGTGAGTGCTCATTTATATTATTTTATTGTATTCCCCACTAAGCTTTAAACATAGCACGGGTATTTCATCCATGCAGGTTTAGAGATAGAAGTATCGCCAGGGACATTCCGCAGCAGTTAAGGCCAATGAGTTTGTAGGAGTACTTTAAATAGATTTTATAATTAGTATTGTAATGTAATTAGCTGTTGTTTCTGTAGTAAATGATCTGTAAGTAATATGATTAGTGTGAGGTAACTCACCAGTGATATATATGAAAGTATTTTGACTGAAAAAAAAAATTTATAATTCTGCTTTTTGTTATTTGATATTACTTTGATTATGTATTGTCTTGTGGCATCCTTCACTCGTCGTCATATACCGACTATGTTATTATACGGTCTGCTACGTACGGGTAAGGGGTGTTACAAAGAAGTTCCTTCAGGACCTTGAAAAGCGCTTTGCTAAAAGCGAAAAGGTTGAAACAAGTGTGCTTCTAGCTAAACTTATTTGAATGAGGTATGAAGGTCATAGGAACATAAGGGAGTACATCATAGAGACGTTTGATATTGGTTCAAAACTAAAAGCACTAAAGTTAGAGCTGTCTGAGGACTTGCTCATGCACTTAGTACTCATTTCTCTTCTTGCACAATATTTCTCTTCTTGCACAATACAGTCAATTTAAAATGAGTTACAACATTCAAAAGGTGAAATGGTCTCTTAATGAGCTCATTTCTCATTGTATGATGCCTTTAAGGACAAAAAGAGAAAAATAGGAAATGAAGCTACAGAAAATACTCCACAAAAGAAAAAGCAAAAGGTTCAAGATATGGAAATCACCTATTACTTTTGCAAGAAAGGTGGACACATAAATAAGGAGTGTAGTAAATACACCAAGTTGGGGTGTAAAGAAAGGTATACTTCTCAATTTTGTTTGTTCTAGACTTAATTTGACTTATGTACTTGGACACACTTGGTGGCTAGATTATTGTGCTACTACGCATATAAGTGTGTCTATATAGGGTTGTACTGTCACACCCCGTTTGCCCCCTAGTAGAATGAGCATGTCTGTATGAGCATGCATGTGCATGTGTTCAGCATGTCATAAGGGTATTTTATTAAAAATGTATGTTTTTGGGTTTATTATTATGTGGGTGCATACATGGCATTAGTATGTGATTTAATTGGGAATTGCTTGTGTACATTGGAGCATACCATTGTAGGGTGTTTTTAGTTGAGTTTGAATTAGATGTGTGTGATGTGTGGGGTTAGGGTGTGAGTGAGTAAGTTCCACCACCAAGAAAATGACATGTGTATTAGGTTAGGGAAAATGAAAAAAGAAAAGAAGTAAGAAAGAAGAGAAGATCAGATTTACGTTCTTCCTCTTCAACCTTCATCTTCTTCCTCCTTTTCCCTTTCCTAAATACTGCTAACTGTTAATCAAGTTGTGTTGTGGAGATTGCTCACTCTTGCTTCTAACTTGGTAAGTACATATCTTTGTCCTTGTCTTACTGTAATTCTTCTTCTTCTTCCTTGAGTTTAGGTTTAATTTAGGGTTGCATTGTTGGATATTTGTGTTTAGCTGAGGCTCCACGCGATCCCAAAGGCAAGGAGATTGCTGGGAGCAGTGGGACTAAGTGAAGAAAAGCTTAGAATTCAGGTTTGGGAATAATTGATTGTGAATTGTGTGATTTTGACGTTACTGTAAATTTCTAGGGTTTATGTTCTTGAAGAATTTGAATGCATATATACTTGATTTGGTTGTTTAAATGCTGAATTGAGTTGTATATATGTTGCTTATATTGTTTGAAATGTTTACTGGAAGGTAAGAACAGGTTTGATTGGTTTTGAATCAAATTCGGGATGGATTTCTGGGTTCTGAGAATTCTGGAAATGGGAAAATCGCGTTTCTGTTGAAGTTCCCATTTCCAGATCGTGTGTCGCGTGACTAGCCAAGGAAGAGAGGCAAGTCACGACTCGTGACCTGCCAGTTTGAGGCCAGTCACGAGTTGTGGCTGCTGTCACAGCTCGTGACCAGCTAAAATGAGGCCAGTCACGAGACGTGACTTCCAGTCACGCCTCGTGACCAGCCTAAGATAAGGCACATCGCGTGATAGCTGAAGATGTAGCCAGTCACGAGACGTGACTTCCAGTCACGTCGCGTGACCCGCTTGAGCGTCGTGTGATCAGCGAGATCAGGCTGTGTGATCTGCGAGGGACGAAGCAAGTCATGAGGCGTGACCCTCAGTCACATCTCGTGACCTGCCTTGTGAGGAGGCCAGTCACGCCTCGTGACCAGCCAACCTCGCCCGTTACCCTGTTCAGCCCTTTTTCTTAAATTTCCCGGCTTTTGACTCAGAAATGAATTTGGTGTTTCTTCTGAATGGACTTATATTGCGGTATGATGCATGCCATACTTTTATATGCTTTGATATAAATGATACCATGAATTTCTGATGAATTCTATTTCGTACCTTGAAATGTGATTTGAATGACGCTTAACCTGCTAGAGTCAAGTAAGTGGATAGTTAGGCATGCCTAATAGAGTCTTTAGCTGCAGCCCTCAGTTCAGTTTGGACCCCGATCAGGTCCCCGTTTGGTTCCTCGCGAACCCTTCAGTATTAGGATCTTGTTTAAGATCCCCTCAGTATACAAATAATGTGTTTGATAAAAACATGAATGACTTTTGATTTGTACCTGTGAGGTACCCTCAGTATTCGATTCGTACCCGTAAGGTACCTTCAGTACACTCGTTATCCACTATCTAGAGTCAGCAGGTGTTCTTTAAATGTTTAATAGAATTGTTCTGATCTAATTTGGCTATTAAATGGAATATCTGAATGAGTTTAATGATGAAACACATGTTGGATTATTCTGGAATAGATACGATTATGAGATACTGATTGTATGGCTTTTAAATATGAGCATGTTTATATGGATTATGTTATAGCCTTTGCATTCTGCCATTGTGAATGTGTTATGCCTTGACGACCATTGTGAATGGCCGTCCATTATTTATGTGTGTTTCCCCACTAAGCGTTTATCGCTTAGCACGGTGTTTTTACCCGTGCAGGTGCGGAAGAAGTTTTGCTTTGAGAGAGTCGCCGTCATCAAGCCAACACAAAAGGGTTTTAGTGTAGGGCTCAGTTTTGTATCAGTGATGATTCTTTTTGTATAGAACTCTCTGTATCAGTTTTGTTTCAGCTTCCGCTTTTGTAATTATATTTTTGATATGTAATATTATTTTGTATCAGCTAGTTGATCAGAACATTATTGTAGTGCTTTATTATATTAATGAATGATCAGCTATTGCTTTCCTTTCTGTAAAGTTTTAATTATACCGTATTTCTGTATGTATGTTATGAATGAATGTATGTTTTACTTTGTACTTGCTTCGTGGCAGCTTTACTCATACGGCATCTCACTCCTTCTCGGATGGGATCGCCTACGTATGGGAAGGGGGTGTTACAGTTTGTGGTATCAGAGCATAGGTTTAGGCGTTTCTGGGTGTTGTTGTGTAGTTATGATTGTTCTGAGTTGCTTAGATGTGAATGAGTCTAGATCTATGTTGGCTGATACGGTTGTTTCTTGTTTGTTTAGATGGCTTCTAATTCTGCTCGAGGATCACTTGAGGAATCCGCCGAGAGTGTGAACCCTCAAGCCGTAGATCCATCGATTTTTGTGTCGGCTCAGCATGCTAGGGTCCAGCCCGAGGCCGCAGCCATGCCCTTTGAGGCTATGTTCAGGTTGTATCAGGACATGGCTAGGGTTTTGGAGAGAGTGACTGCTCCTAGAGCACCTATGGAGAATTTGAGGAGGGCAGGAGTTGAGGATTTCTATGGCACTGGTTTAAATGAATCTGAGATGGCAGAGAAATGGTTAGATAAAGTGAAGCGTGCTTTGAGAGAGATTCGGTGTCCTCCCGACCAGCAGGCAGAGTGTGCATTAGTTCTTCTGCAAGGGTCTGCTTTTGAATGGTGGGAATTGGTTTGCAGGCATCCTCAGCTACCGGATCCGATTACTTGGGAGTTCTTTGAGGGTGAGTTCACAAAGAAGTATATTACTCAGACTTATAGAGATTCGAGATGGGCGCAGTTTTTGAGTTTGAGAAAGAGGGCCATGTCAGTAGCAGATTATGAGAAAGAGTTCAACAGGTTATCTCGCTATGCTCCGCGTGGGGTTATGACAGATGACTTCCGATGCAAGCATTTCGAGGCAGGGTTAAATGAGTCTTTGAAGATTGCTTTGATTTCTTTGATGTGCATACCTGGGGTTAGCTACTATCAGATTGTAGAGGCTTCTGTGAGAGCTGAGTTGTCTGAGACTGTGATGAGAGAGAGAGCTCAGAGGAGGAACTCTTCTCGTGGAGGATCTTCTTCGGGTAAGAGATCTAGGAACCCACAGGACGAGTCAGCATCTGGTCCGGCTTCTAGAGGTAGACGACAGGGTTCTGCAGCTGTATCAGGTTCTGGTAGAGGTGGTAGATCTGAGAATGCATCAGTTTGTCCTCATTGTAGTAAGACTCATCGGGGTGAGTGTAGGTGGCTCTCCGGTGCGTGCTTCAGGTGTGGGAGTTCAGAGCATCTTTTGGCCAGTTGTCCGAGATTGCATGAGGATTCAGGTTCCCAGAGAGAGGCCAGTAGGGTCGGTTCGAATGCTTCTCAGGCTACCCGTGGTAGAGGCAGAGGTAGAGGTAGAGGTGGTCGGCATAGAGATGGAGCTGCTTCTGAGACTGTTGAGCATCCTCCTCAGGGTGCCATTAGAGCATATGCTATGAGAGCCAGAGATGAGCAGGACGTGCCTGATGTTATTGCTGGTAAGTTCCTACTCCATGACACTGAGTTGTATGCTCTAATTGATCCTGGTTCCACACACTCATATTTGTGCACAGATAAAATTGTTGATAAGTTGCATGCAGTTGATCAGTTAGATTATGAGATTTGTGTGACCAGTCCATTAGGGCATAGTGTCAGTGTGAGTAGAGTCTTTAGGAGTTGTCCTTTGATAGTTGAGGGAGTTGTGCTTCCAGCGGATTTGATTGAGTTACCCTTCAGAGAGTTTGATTTGATTCTGGGTATGGACTGGTTGGGTAAGCATCGGGCTGTAGTTGATTGCCATAGGAAGACAGTGGTACTTCGGGATAGAAGTCAGTCTCTTGCGTTTCTGAAAGGTTTGGGTGCTAGTTCGTTGAATAATGTGATTTCTGCGATGCAAGCCAAGAGGTTTATTAGGAAAGGTTGTGAGGCTTTTCTAGCAGTTGTGTTAGATTCTAAGAGGGATTAGGTTCAGATTGAGGACATTCCTGTAGTGCGGGAGTTTAGTGATGTATTCCCGAGCGAGTTGCCTGGTTTGCCTCCTAAGAGAGAGGTTGAGTTGTCCATTGAGATTATGCCGGGTACTACACCTATTTCGAGAGCACGTTATCGGATGGTTCCTGTAGAGTTGAAGGAACTTAAAATTCAGCTACAAGAGCTATTGGATAAGGGGTTTATTCGACCTAGCATATCTCCTTGGGGAGCTCCAGTTCTTTTTGTCAAGAAGAAAGATGGATCCCTGTGGATGTGTATTGACTACCGACAGATTAATAAAGTTACAGTGCAGAACAAGTATCCGTTGCCTAGGATTAAGGATTTGTTTGATCAGCTTCGAGGTGCGGGTGTCTTCTCCAAGATAGATCTTCGATCAGGGTACTATCAGCTACGAGTTCAGGATGCAGATGTGGTTAAGACTGCATTTCGGACTAGGTATGGCCACTATGAGTTTCTTGTGATGCCGTTTGGTTTGACAAATGCTCCAGCGGCTTTTATGGATCTGATGAACCGTGTGTTTAGGCCATACATAGATCGATTTGTAGTAGTGTTCATTGATGACATCTTGGTGTATTCCAAGGATGAGAGTGAGCTTGAGGAGCATATCCGATTAGTTTTGCAGATGTTGAGAGAGCATCAGTTGTTTGCCAAGCTTAGCAAGTGTGATTTCTGGCTTCGAGAAGTTTCATTCTTGGGTCACATTGTTTCAGCTAGAGGTATTCAGGTAGATCCAGCCAAAATTTAGGCGATAGTTGATTGGAAAGCGCCTAGAAATGTTCAGGAAGTGAGGAGTTTCCTCGGTTTAGCAGGTTACTACCGTCGGTTCGTTAAGGGATTTTCTGTGATTGCTGCTCCGATGACTAGATTGTTGAGGAAGGGAGTCAGATTTGAGTGGTCAGATAGGTGCCAGGCTTGTTTTGATCGGTTAAAGCAGTTGCTTGTTGAGGCTCCTATTCTTACTCAACCCATCTCGAGTAAAGAGTTTGTCATTTATAGTGATGCTTCTGGAGTTGGTCTTGGATGTGTGCTGATGCAGGAAGGTAAAGTCGTGGCTTATGCTTCTCGTCAGTTGAAGCCACATGAGAGGAACTATCCGACGCATGATTTAGAGTTGGCAGCTGTGATTTTTGCTTTGAAGATTTGGCGTCACTACTTGTATGGGGAAAAGTGTAGGATCTTTTCGGACCACAAGAGCTTGAAGTACTTCCTTTCACAGAAGGAGTTGAACATGAGACAGCGCCGATGGTTGGAGTTGTTTAAGGACTACGACTGCATTGTGGATTACCATCCTGGTAAGGCTAATGTAGTCGCTGATGCTTTGAGTCGAAAATCCGTTTCAGCCTTGTTCTTGAGGCGATTCAGATGGAGATTTGGTTCTGATGGGGCTTTGCTTGCCCAGTTGCGTATGAAGCCTACTTTGAGACAAAGGATTGTAGATGCTCAGAGAGATGACCAGAGGCTTCAGCAGATTGTGCATGAGGTTAGATCGGGTAAGCAGTCAGAGTTCTCAGTTCAGGATGAGGTGCTTATGTTCAGAGACCGTTTGTGTGTGCCAGAATCTGAGGATTTGAGGAGACAGCTCATGAGTGAGGCGCATAGTACAGTTTTTACTATGCATCCGGGCAGTGAGAAGATGTATAGAGACATGAAGCAATTCTATTGGTGGTCCGGTATGAAGCGTGATATAGTGGATTTTGTTTCCAAGTGCTTGACTTGTCAGCAGGTAAAGGCCGAGCATCAGGTTCCTTCGGGTTTGCTTATGCCTTTATCTATTCCTGAGTGGAAATGGAATGATATCGCTATGGACTTTGTTTCTGGTTTGCCTTTGACTCAGAGGAAACATGACTCAGTTTGGGTTATTGTGGATCGGCTTACGAAGTCAGCTCACTTTTTGCCAGTTAGAGTGGACTACTCCATGGACAGATTGGCCAGTATCTATGTGGATGAGATAGTTCGGTTGCATGGTGTGCCTTTGTCCATAGTTTCAGATCGGGATCCGAGGTTTACTTCCAAGTTTTGGAAGGAGTTACAGAAAGCTTTGGGCACTAGGTTAAACTTCAGTACAGCGTTCCATCCTCAGACCGATGGTCAGTCAGAGCGAGTCATTCAGATTCTGGAGGATATGATGAGGGCTTGTACTTTGGATTTTTCGGGTAGTTGGGACAGATATGTGTCGCTCATGGAGTTTGCCTACAACAACAGTTTTCAGTCGAGCATAGGTATGGCACCATATGAGGCTATGTATGGTCGTCAGTGTAGGACTCCGGTTTGTTGGACCGAGCTATCCGAGAGATCTGTGATTGGACCAGACTTGGTTAGAGATACTGAAGAGAAGATCAGAGTGGTGCAGCGGAATTTGAAGGCAGCCAAGGATCGACAAAAGTCTTATGCCAATTTGAAAAGGAAAGATGTGCATTTTGAGATCGGGGACAAGGTTTTCCTTAAGGTTTCACCTTGGAGGAAAGTGCTTCGGTTTGGCAAGAAAGGCAAGCTTAGTCCTCATTTCATTGGACCTTATGAGATTTTGGCTAAGGTAGGACCTGTAGCCTATAGATTGGCGCTACCGTTGGAGTTAGCAAAGTTGCACGATGTGTTCCATGTGTTTCGATGCTTCGTCGGTACAGATCAGATCCTTCGCATGTACTTTCGGTTCATGATATTCAGGTTCAGCCAGACTTCTCCTATGATGAGGAACCTCGAGCTATTCTAGCCCGAGAGGTGAGATAGTTGCGAAGTAAGCAGATTCCCTTGGTTAAAGTGTTGTGGATCCATCATGGAGTCGAAGAAGCAACTTGGGAACCAGAAGAGTCGATGAGAGCTCAGTATCCACAGTTGTTCAGTTCAGGTGAGAATTTCGAGGACGAAATTCTTATTAGTAGGGGAGAGTTGTCACACCCCGTTTGCCCCCTAGTAGAATGAGCCTGTCTGTATGAGCATGCATGTGCATGTGTTCAGCATGTCATAAGGGTATTTTAGTAAAAATGTATATTTTTGGGTTTATTATTATGTGGGTGCATACATGGCATTAGTATGTGATTTAATTGGGAATTGCTTGTGTACATTGGAGCATACCATTGTAGGGTGTTTTTAGTTGAGTTTGCATTAGATGTGTGTGATGTGTGGGGTTAGGGTGTGAGTGAGTATGTTCCACCACCAAGAAAATGACATGTGTATTAGGTTAGGGAAAATGAATAAAGAAAAGAAGTAAGAAAGAAGAGAAGATCAGATTTACGTTCTTCCTCTTCAACCTTCATCTTCTTCCTCCTTTTCCCTTTCCTAAATACTGCTAACTGTTAATCAAGTTGTGTTGTGGAGATTGCTCACTCTTGCTTCTAACTTGGTAAGTACATATCTTTGTCCTTGTCTTACTATAATTCTTCTTCTTCTTCCTTGAGTTTAGGTTTAATTTAGGGTTGCATTGTTGGATATTTGTGTTTAGCTGAGGCTCCACGCGATCCCAAAGGCAAGGAGATTGCTGGGAGCAGTGGGACTAAGTGAAGAGAAGCTTAGAATTCAGGTTTGGGAATAATTGATTGTGAATTGTGTGATTTTGAGGTTACTGTAAATTTCTAGGGTTTATGTTCTTGAAGAATTTGAATGCATATATACTTGATTTGGTTGTTTAATTGCTGAATTGAGTTGTATATATGTTGCTTATATTGTTTGAAATGTTTACTGGAAGGTAAGAACAGGTTTGATTGGTTTTGAATCAAATTCGGGATGGATTTCTGGGTTCTGAGAATTCTGGAAATGGGAAAATCGCGTTTCTGTTGAAGTTCCCATTTTCAGATCGTGTGTCGCGTGACTAGCCAAGGAAGAGAGGCAAGTCACGAGACGTGACCTTCGGTCACGACTCGTGACCTGCCAGTTTGAGGCCAGTCACGAGTTGTGGCTGCTGTCACAGCTCGTGACCAGCTAAAATGAGGCCAGTCACGAGACGTGACTTCCAGTCATGCCTCCTGACCAGCCTAAGATAAGGCATGTCGCGTGATAGCTGAAGATGTAGCCAGTCACGAGACGTGACTTCCAGTCACGTCGCGTGACCTGCTTGAGCGTCGCGTGATCAGCGAGATCACGCCGCGTGATCTGCGAGGGACGAAGCAAGTCACGAGGCGTGACCCTCAGACACGTCTCGTGACCTGCCTTGTGAGGAGGCCAGTCACGCCTCGTGACCAGCCAACCTCACCCGTTACCCTGTTCAGCCCTTTTTTCGAAATTTCCCGGCTTTTGACTCAGAAATGAATTTGGTGTTTCTTCTAAATGGACTTATATTGCGGTATGATGCATGCCATACTTTTATATGCTTTGATATAAATGATACCATGAATTTCTGATGAATTCTATTTCGTACCCTGAAATGTGATTTGAATGACGCTTAACCTGCTAGAGTCAAGTAAGTGGATAGTTAGGCATGCCTAATAGAGTCTTTAGCTGCAGCCCTCAGTTCAGTTTGGACCCCGATCAGGTCCCCGTTTGGTTCCTCGCGAACCCTTCATTATTAGGATCTTGTTTAAGATCCCTTCAGTATACAAATAATGTGTTTGATAAAAATATGAATGACTTTTGATTTGTACCTGTGAGGTACCCTCAGTATTCGATTCGTACCCGTAAGGTACCTTCAGTACACTCGTTATCCACTATCTAGAGTCAGCAGGTGTTCTTTAAATGTTTAATAGAATTGTTCTGATCTGATTTGGCTATTAAATGGAATATCTGAATGAGTTTAATGATGAAACACATGTTGGATTATTCTGGAATAGATACGATTATGAGATACTGATTGTATGGCTTTTAAATATGAGCATGTTTATATGGATTATGTTATAGCCTTTGCATTCTGCCATTGTGAATGTGTTATGCCTTGAAGAGCATTGTGAATGGCCGTCCATTATTTATGTGTGTTTCCCCACGAAGCGTTTATCGCTTAGCACGGTATTTTTACCCGTACAGGTGCGGAAGAAGTTTTTCTTTGAGAGAGTCGCCGTCATCAAGCCAACACAGAAGGGTTTTAGTGTAGGGCTCAGTTTTGTATCAGTGATGATTCTTTTTGTATAGAACTCTCTGTATCAGTTTTGTTTCAGCTTCCGCTTTTGTAATTATATTTTTGATATGTAATATTATTTTGTATCAGCTAGTTGATCAGAACATTATTGTAATGCTTTATTATATTAATGAATGATCAGCTATTGCTTTCCTTTCTGTAAAGTTTTAATTATACCGTATTTCTGTATGTATGTTATGAATGAATGTATGTTTTACTTTGTACTTGCTTGGTGGCACCTTTACTCATACGGCATCTCACTCCTTCTCGGATGGGATCGCCTACGTATGGGAAGGGGGTGTTACAGTTTGTGGTATCAGAGCATAGGTTTAGGCGTTTCTGGGTGTTGTTGTGTAGTTATGATTGTTCTGAGTTGCTTAGATGTGAATGAGTCTAGATCTATGTTGGCTGATACGGTTGTTTCTTGTTTGTTTAGATGGCTTCTAATTCTGCTCGAGGATCACTTGAGGAATCCGCCGAGAGTGTGAACCCTCAAGCCGTAGATCCATCGATTTTTGTGTCGGCTCAGCATGCTAGGGTCCAGCCCGAGGCCGCAGCCATGCTCTTTGAGGCTATGTTCAGGTTGCATCAGGACATGGCTAGGGTTTTGGAGAGAGTGACTGCTCCTAGAGCACCTATGGAGAATTTGAGGAGGGCAGGAGTTGAGGATTTCTATGGCACTGGTTGAAATGAATCTGAGATGGCAGAGAAATGGTTAGATAAAGTGAAGCGTGCTTTGAGAGAGATTCGGTGTCCTCCCGACCAGCAGGCAGAGTGTGCGTTAGTTCTTCTGCAAGGGTCTGCTTTTGAATGGTGGGAATTGGTTTGCAGGCATCCTCAGCTACCGGATCCGATTACTTGGGAGTTCTTTGAGGGTGAGTTCACAAAGAAGTATATTACTCAGACTTATAGAGATTCGAGATGGGCGCAGTTTTTGAGTTTGAGAAAGAGGGCCATGTCAGTAGCAGATTATGAGAAAGAGTTCAACAGGTTATCTCGCTATGCTCCGCGTGGGATTATGACAGATGACTTCCGATGCAAGCATTTCGAGGCAGGGTTAAATGAGTCTTTGAAGATTGCTTTGATTTCTTTGATGTGCATACCTGGGGTTAGCTACTATCAGATTGTAGAGGCTGCTGTGAGAGCTGAGTTGTCTGAGACTGTGATGAGAGAGAGAGCTCAGAGGAGGAACTCTTCTCATGGAGGATCTTCTTCGGGTAAGAGATCTAGGAACCCACAGGATGAGTCAGCATCTGGTCCGGCTTCTAGAGGTAGACGACAGGGTTCTGCAGCTGTATCAGGTTCTGGTAGAGGTGGTAGATCTGAGAATGCATCAGTTTGTCCTCATTGTAGTAAGACTCATCGGGGTGAGTGTAGGTGGCTCTCCGGTGCGTGCTTCAGGTGTGGGAGTTCAGAGCATCTTTTGGCCAGTTGTCCGAGATTGCATGAGGATTCAGGTTCCCAGAGAGAGGCCAGTAGGGTCGGTTCGAATGCTTCTCAGGCTACCCGTGGTAGAGGCAGAGGTAGAGGTGGTCGGCATAGAGATGGAGCTGCTTCTGAGACTGTTGAGCATCCTCCTCAGGGTGCCATTAGAGCATATGCTATGAGAGCCAGAGATGAGCAGGACGTGCCTGATGTTATTGCTGGTAAGTTCCTACTCCATGACACTGAGTTGTATGCTCTAATTGATCCTGGTTCCACACACTCATATTTGTGCACAGATAAAATTGTTGATAAGTTGCATGCAGTTGATCAGTTAGATTATGAGATTTGTGTGACCAGTCCATTAGGGCATAGTGTCAGTGTGAGTAGATTCTTTAGGAGTTGTCCTTTGATAGTTGAGGGAGTTGTGCTTCCAGCGGATTTGATTGAGTTACCCTTCAGAGAGTTTGATTTGATTCTGGGTATGGACTGGTTGGGTAAGCATCGGGCTGTAGTTGATTGCCATAGGAAGACAGTGGTACTTCGGGATAGAAGTCAGTCTCTTGTGTTTCTGAAAGGTTTGGGTGCTAGTTCGTTGAATAATGTGATTTCTGCGATGCAAGCCAAGAGGTTTATTAGGAAAGGTTGTGAGGCTTTTCTAGCAGTTGTGTTAGATTCTAAGAGGGATCAGGTTCAGATTGAGGACATTCCTGTAGTGCGGGAGTTTAGTGATGTATTCCCGAGCGAGTTGCCTGGTTTGCCTCCTAAGAGAGAGGTTGAGTTGTCCATTGAGATTATGCCGGGTACTACACCTATTTCGAGAGCACGTTATCGGATGGCTCCTGTAGAGTTGAAGGAACTTAAAATTCAGCTACAAGAGCTATTGGATAAGGGGTTTATTCGACCTAGCATATCTCCTTGGGGAGCTCCAGTTCTTTTTGTCAAGAAGAAAGATGGATCCCTGCGGATTTGTATTGACTACCGACAGATTAATAAAGTTACAGTGAAGAACAAGTATCCGTTGCCTAGGATTGAGGATTTGTTTGATCAGCTTCGAGGTGCGGGTGTCTTCTCCAAGATAGATCTTCGATCAGGGTACTATCAGCTACGAGTTCAGGATGCAGATGTGGTTAAGACTGCATTTCGGACTAGGTATGGCCACTATGAGTTTCTTGTGATGCCGTTTGGTTTGACAAATGCTCCAGCGGCTTTTATGGATCTGATGAACCGTGTGTTTAGGCCATACTTAGATCGATTTGTAGTAGTGTTCATTGATGACATCTTGGTGTATTCCAAGGATGAGAGTGAGCATGAGGAGCATATCCGATTAGTTTTGCAGATGTTGAGAGAGCATCAGTTGTTTGCCAAGCTTAGCAAGTGTGATTTCTGGCTTCGAGAAGTTTCATTCTTGGGTCACATTGTTTCAGCTAGAGGTATTCAGGTAGATCCAGCCAAAATTGAGGCGATAGTTGATTGGAAAGCGCCTAGAAATGTTCAGGAAGTGAGGAGTTTCCTCGGTTTAGCAGGTTACTACCGTCGGTTCGTTAAGGGATTTTCTGTGATTGCTGCTCCGATGACTAGATTGTTGAGGAAGGGAGTCAGATTTGAGTGGTCAGATAGGTGCCAGGCTTGTTTTGATCGGTTAAAGCAGTTGCTTGTTGAGGCTCCTATTCTTACTCAACCCATCTCGAGTAAAGAGTTTGTCATTTATAGTGATGCTTCTGGAGTTGGTCTTGGATGTGTGCTGATGCAGGAAGGTTAAGTCGTGGCTTATGCTTCTCGTCAGTTGAAGCCACATGAGAGGAACTATCCGATGCATGATTTAGAGTTGGCAGCTGTGATTTTTGCTTTGAAGATTTGGCGTCACTACTTGTATGGGGAAAAGTGTAGGATCTTTTCGGACCACAAGAGCTTGAAGTACTTCCTTTCACAGAAGGAGTTGAACATGAGACAGCGCCGATGGTTTGAGTTGTTTAAGGACTACGACTGCATTGTGGATTACCATCCTGGTAAGGCTAATGTAGTTGCTGATGCTTTGAGTCGAAAATCCGTTTCAGCCTTGTTCTTGAGGCGATTCAGATGGAGATTTGGTTCTGATGGGGCTTTGCTTGCCCAGTTGCGTATGAAGCCTACTTTGAGACAGAGGATTGTAGATGCTCAGAGAGATGACCAGAGGCTTCAGCAGATTGTGCATGAGGTTAGATCGGGTAAGCAGTCAGAGTTCTCAGTTCAGGATGAGGTGCTTATGTTCAGAGACCGTTTGTGTGTGCCAGAATCTGAGGATTTGAGGAGACAGCTCATGAGTGAGGCGCATAGTATAGTTTTTACTATGCATCCGGGCAGTGAGAAGATGTATAGAGACATGAAGCAATTCTATTGGTGGTCCGGTATGAAGCGTGATATAGTGGATTTTGTTTCCAAGTGCTTGACTTGTCAGCAGGTAAAGGCCGAGCATCAGGTTCCTTCGGGTTTGCTTATGCCTTTATCTATTCCTGAGTGGAAATGGAATGATATCGCTATGGACTTTGTTTCTGGTTTGCCTTTGACTCAGAGGAAACATGACTCAGTTTGGGTTATTGTGGATCGGCTTACGAAGTCAGCTCACTTTTTGCCAGTTAGAGTGGACTACTCCATGGACAGATTGGCCAGTATCTATGTGGATGAGATAGTTCGGTTGCATGGTGTGCCTTTGTCCATAGTTTCAGATCGGGATCCGAGGTTTACTTCCAAGTTTTGGAAGGAGTTACAGAAAGCTTTGGGCACTAGGTTAAACTTCAGTACAGCGTTCCATCCTCAGACCGATGGTCAGTCAGAGCGAGTCATTCAGATTCTGGAGGATATGATGAGGGCTTGTACTTTGGATTTTTCGGGTAGTTGGGACAGATATGTGTCGCTCATGGAGTTTGCCTACAACAACAGTTTTCAGTCGAGCATAGGTATGGCACCATATGAGGCTATGTATGGTCGTCAGTGTAGGACTCCGATTTGTTGGACCGAGCTATGCAAGAGATCTGTGATTGGACCAGACTTGGTTAGAGATACTGAAGAGAAGATCAGAGTGGTGCAGCGAAATTTGAAGGCAGCCAAGGATCGATAAAAGTCTTATGCCAATTTGAAAAGGAAAGATGTGCATTTTGAGATCGGGGACAAGGTTTTCCTTAAGGTTTCACCTTGGAGGAAAGTGCTTCGGTTTGGCAAGAAAGGCAAGCTTAGTCCTCATTTCATTGGACCTTATGAGATTTTGGCTAAGGTAGGACCTGTAGCCTATAGATTGGCGCTACCGTTGGAGTTAGCAAAGTTGCACGATGTGTTCCATGTGTTTTGATGCTTCGTCGGTACAGATCAGGTCCTTCGCATGTACTTTCGGTTCAGGATATTCAGGTTCAGCCAGACTTCTCCTATGATGAGGAACCTCGAGCTATTCTAGCCCGAGAGGTGAGATAGTTGCGAAGTAAGCAGATTCCCTTGGTTAAAGTGTTGTGGATCCATCATGGAGTCGAAGAAGCAACTTGGGAACCAGAAGAGTCGATGAGAGCTCAGTATCCACAGTTGTTCAGTTCATGTGAGAATTTCGAGGACGAAATTCTTATTAGTAGGGGAGAGTTGTCACACCCCGTTTGCCCCCTAGTAGAATGAGCCTGTCTGTATGAGCATGCATGTGCATGTGTTCAGCATGTCATCAGGGTATTTTAGTAAAAATGTATGTTTTTGGGTTTATTACTATGTGGGTGCATACATGGCATTAGTATGTGATTTAATTGGGAATTGCTTGTGTACATTGGAGCATACCATTGTAGAGTGTTTTTAGTTGAGTTTGCATTAGATGTGTGTGATGTGTGGGGTTAGGGTGTGAGTGAGTAAGTTCCACCACCAAGAAAATGACATGTGTATTAGGTTAGGGAAAATGAATAAAGAAAAGAAGTAAGAAAGAAGAGAAGATCAGATTTACGTTCTTCCTCTTCAACCTTCATCTTCTTCCTCCTTTTCCCTTTCCTAAATACTGCTAACTGTTAATCAAGTTGTGTTGTGGAGATTGCTCACTCTTGCTTCTAACTTGGTAAGTACATATCTTTGTCCTTGTCTTACTATAATTCTTCTTCTTCTTCCTTGAGTTTAGGTTTAATTTAGGGTTGCATTGTTGGATATTTGTGTTTAGCTGAGGCTCCACGCGATCCCAAAGGCAAGGAGATTGCTGGGAGCAGTGGGACTAAGTGAAGAGAAGCTTAGAATTCAGGTTTGGGAATAATTGATTGTGAATTGTGTGATTTTGACGTTACTGTAAATTTCTAGGGTTTATGTTCTTGAAGAATTTGAATGCATATATACTTGATTTGGTTGTTTAAATGCTGAATTGAGTTGTATATATGTTGCTTATATTGTTTGAAATGTTTACTGGAAGGTAAGAACAGGTTTGATTGGTTTTGAATCAAATTCGGGATGGATTTCTGGGTTCTGAGAATTCTGGAAATGGGAAAATCGCGTTTCTGTTGAAGTTCCCATTTCCAGATCGTGTGTCGCGTGACTAGCCAAGGAAGAGAGGCAAGTCACGAGACGTGACCTTCGGTCATGACTCGTGACCTGCCAGTTTGAGGCCAGTCACGAGTTGTGGCTGCTGTCACAGCTCGTGACCAGCTAAAATGAGGCCAGTCACGAGACGTGACTTCCAGTCATGCCTCCTGACCAGCCTAAGATAAGGCATGTCGCGTGATAGCTGAAGATGTAGCCAGTCACGAGACGTGACTTCCAGTCACGTCGCGTGACCTGCTTGAGCGTCGCGTGATCAGCGAGATCACGCCGCGTGATTTGCGAGGGACGAAGCAAGTCACGAGGCGTGACCCTCAGTCACGTCTCGTGACCTGCCTTGTGAGGAGGCCAGTCACGCCTCGTGACCAGCCAACCTCACCCGTTACCCTGTTCAGCCCTTTTTCCGAAATTTCCCGGCTTTTGACTCAGAAATGAATTTGGTGTTTCTTCTGAATGGACTTATATTGCGGTATGATGCATGCTATACTTTTATATGTTTTGATATAAATGATACCATGAATTTCTGATGAATTCTATTTCGTACCCTGAAATGTGATTTGAATGACGCTTAACCTGCTAGAGTCAAGTAAGTGGATAGTTAGGCATGCCTAATAGAGGCTTTAGCTGCAGCCCTCAGTTCAGTTTGGACCCCGATCAGGTCCCCGTTTTGTTCCTCGCGAACCCTTCATTATTAGGATCTTGTTTAAGATCCCTTCAGTATACAAATAATGTGTTTGATAAAAATATGAATGACTTTTGATTTGTACCTGTGAGGTACCCTCAGTATTCGATTCGTACCCGTAAGGTACCTTCAGTACACTCGTTATCCACTATCTAGAGTCAGCAGGTGTTCTTTAAATGTTTAATAGAATTGTTCTGATCTGATTTGGCTATTAAATGGAATATCTGAATGAGTTTAATGATGAAACACATGTTGGATTATTCTGGAATAGATACGATTATGAGATACTGATTGTATGGCTTTTAAATATGAGCATGTTTATATGGATTATGTTATAGCCTTTGCATTCTGCCATTGTGAATGTGTTATGCCTTGAAGACCATTGTGAATGGCCGTCCATTATTTATGTGTGTTTCCCCACTAAGCGTTTATCGCTTAGCACGGTATTTTTACCCGTGCAGGTGCGGAAGAAGTTTTGCTTTGAGAGAGTCGCCGTCATCAAGCCAACACAGAAGGGTTTTAGTGTAGGGCTCAGTTTTGTATCAGTGATGATTCTTTTTGTATAGAACTCTCTGTATCAGTTTTGTTTCAGCTTCCGCTTTTGTAATTATATTTTGGATATGTAATATTATTTTGTATCAGCTAGTTGATCAGAACATTATTGTAATGCTTTATTATATTAATGAATGATCAGCTATTGCTTTCCTTTCTGTAAAGTTTTAAGTATACCGTATTTCTATATGTATGTTATGAATGAATGTATGTTTTACTTTGTACTTGCTTGGTGGCACCTTTACTCATATGGCATCTCACTCCTTCTCGAATGGGATCGCCTACGTATGGGAATGGGGTGTTACATGTACGATGAGTAGAATAGGATGCCATGATAGCAGGAGATCCACATCTAGTTGCATTCATATGTTGTATAGAGAAGCTATTTCTTGGTAGAGTGTTAAGCAGATAGTTATAACTTATTCCATTATAGCAACTAAATTTATATAGTCTATTATAAGGCATCCAATAAAGAAATATGGCTGAGAAATTTTGTCGTTGGGCTACAAATTGTGGTTGGCATTGGAAGGCAACTAAGAATATTTTATGACAATAAATCAACTGTATTGTAATAACATGAGTTTTACAAAGTCACAACACATGACTTAAGTTTTTTGTTGTTAACTAAAGAGTTCAAAATAGTCAGGTGTGCATAGAGCATGGAACACCTTTTATTCGAATATAAGAACGAGTACCGAGTATTACAAATTAACTTCCTTAATTATTCTTTGCCAAGTCGACTTAATATTTTCTTAGGAATTTAGGCAGTGAATTTTTATTTTATTTTTGTGCAAAAATTGGCCACTTCGACGCGTAGCCACCATACATTTGGTAGATTTTTGGCAACCTAACGACAATAAATATTCCTATCCCTCATGTACATTCAAATTTAACACTCCCAATATTTTCACAACCATTTCAACGTCCATTAACTCATCAATTGTCCCCCATCTTAATACATTCTATTCCACATTCACATTTCATATATAGCAAAATCATCAAGCATTAAACCTTAAAGTATAATTAACCATTATCATTCCTATAAAATGACACGTTTTGCGGCGCCCCAATACCCCTTGGGAGAATATCGGAGTCGCTACAACGCATGCACATATAGAACACTCATGCGGAAGCGAAGATAAAATCATACAATCACATGCAGCGGAATAATGGTCTTTAATATAATAAAAACATGCCAAAAAGCAAACACATATATTCATTTATATATTCAAAATGAAACTATTCTTTTACATTATATCATTTACTTTACATTTATATTTCGTTTACATATCTTATACAAAATTGCTTTGCCAAATACATGTCCTATACAAAAGACGCTTTACATTTACATATGCCAAGCTATACCAAAAACTCTAGAACATGCATACAAAACTATGCCATATACAAAACTCCATCTTATACACCTAGTGGCCTTGACCTTGCAGATGTGTAACCCTCCGAACCTGTAAACCTACACGGGAAAACACCCGTGCTAAGCGATAACGCTTAGTGGGGATATCACATATAAAAGACTTCTAATGAAGTCACAAGCATAATCATCAAGTGTAGACACCGGGTCCCGAGGCGGTCCAAGATCAGAATTACCCGATGATGAAAATGATACCGGCTTACAGGCAAAGGTGTCAAAAATGATGTTTCTCTTGTCGAAGCCCCTGTTACTTTTAAATAAAAATAAATATGTATAAAAAATATTTTGTCATAAAAATTAAATTAATTAAATTTATTTTAATAAAAAATAATATTATTAGAAAGTGTTATTTTTAATATTTGAAAAAAAAGAGAAATTGAATTAACTAATTAATTTAATTGAGTTAAATTAAATTAATTAATTGATTTAAAAAAGAAAATTACGTTGGATAATTAATTGGATTGAATTAGATTAGTTAATTAATTTGATTGGATTAGTTAATTAGTCTAATTAGGAAAAATAAATAAAAATATAAAAGATGAAAAAAAAAGGGATTTAAAAGGTTTTTATAAAAAAAAAAAAAAAAAAAAAAAAAAAAAAAATTAAAATATGTAAAAACGTGGGAAAGTGGCATTTAAGGCCACTTTCCCAATTCATGGTCGCGTGGTGGCCATTGCCACCACGCGACCACTTTGGCTTTTGGCCAAAGTGGGTCGCGTGGTGGCCGCTTGGCCACCGCGCGACCGCCTGCCCTCGCGTGTACATGCGCGCGACCCGCGCGCTATGCCCTTCACCACGCGACCACCTGCTCTGTCCCTTTTTCCTGCGTTTTCAGTCTGTTTTTCAGTCTGATTTTTCCGTTTTTTTCACCCTTTCATGCTATTTTTGATTACCAAAATTAAAAAGTTATTTTGTCTTTCTCCATTTTGGGACAACACTGAAAATTAATAGGGATTTCATCTTCAATTTTGGAGGACGACAACATTTTAGATTTTTAATTTTTTTGGCTTTTCTCTCTAGTGTTCTTCTCTCCAGCAACTGGTTTTCTCTTCCATTTGTTCTTCAAAAATATTCTTAAGTCTCTTTTTTCTTTTTTTCAAGTTTTAATCTATTTATCTTTCTTCAAAAAATATAATCTATTTTCTTGGGTGATTTGAGTTTGGAAAATTAATTTTCTTTACTCAATCATCCACCAAAAATATTTTCTATCAAAAAAATTCTCTTAATCTATTTTGAAATATCAATTTCTACACTTTCTTCAAAATTCATCACCACAAATTCGACAAGCGAAACAAATCGAGACACCGCTTCTCCGATCTAAAAATTCTGAGGGTAAACACTTGGATTATTTTTATTTATTTATTTGTATATTATTTATGGTTGTGAATATTTTTCCATCTTTGCTATTAATATCATGATATTTGTCTAATATTTTCTTCAAATTAGTTACTGTTGGGATCTGTTCATGATTTTAATTCTTTTTTTTTCTTGTGATTCCTGGCGCCATCCCATTATTATTATTACTATTATTATTATTGTTTAATCTTTTTACATTAATATTTTGTGATTATCATTCTGTTGACATTTTATTTTTATTATTATTATTATTATTATTATTATTATTATTATTATTATTATTATTATTATTATCAGTCAACTTGGTCACGGTTAATACTATTATTATTATTATTATTATTAACTTATTTTCTGTTTTTACATTTATTATTATTATTATTATTATTATTATTATTATTATTATATATTTATGTATTTTGTGTTTATTATTAATTAATTGTTGCTATTATTATATTTATCTATTTGATATGTATCATTTCTGTTTATTATTATTATTATTATTATTATTATTATTATTACCATTATTATTATTATTATTAGGGTTTTAATGTTTATATTCACTGTCATCATTATGTGTGCATCATTATTATTATTAGTATTGCTTTTTATTTGTTTTGTTATTATTATTGTTATTATTATTATTATTATTATTATTATTATTATTATCATTATTATTAGCATTATATACTGGTGTTCAATATTTATTTTGTTTTTTTATTAGATCAATTTCATTTAGAATCATTACTAATATTTTTTTATTAATTTTCTGTCTGAGATTTAACTTGAGTCGGGTTATGTGAGTATCCCCGCGGCTCCCTGGATGGGTCGCAACGCGCGGAGGGTCACATCGGTTCGGTGAGATCTCTCTAATTCTCTATCTTTTTGTTGTGTTTATTTGTAAATATTTATTTTATTTATGCGCGCGTGCGATAAAAAGTCACAAAAATACTTTTATAATTAAATCAGGATTTTCACTAATAAAATTGGGACCAATGTCCCTCGTTTTAGCCCAACAATAAAATTATCACAATCAAAACGAAGAGTCAATTTTCAATAAAATGGGATCACTCATCCCGATTTTCTTCCAAACAACCAAAGCGACTCTTCGAACCTTCTTCAAGTAAACGCGAGGAATCAACGTTCCTAAACCTTAGAATAGGCACGAAGGAACCAATATTCCTGAAATAATATCCCGATTTATGTATGTTCTTTTATTTTCATCTTGCGTGAGTGTTTAAATTTATGTACATTATTTTCCTTTGGGCCCTTGTAATTAATTTTTTTGGGCAACTTTATTTATCTTTTGGGGATTGTATTCCGTCCCACTTACATCTTTAATCTCCTTTTAATGGGGTTGTATTCTGCCCCTATTTCTATTGTAATTGCGTGCTTGCGTGTTTACCGCTTTCATTTATCGCTTTCCCTATCTATTGCTTTATCGCTTTTATTTACTTCCTTTACGTGCTTGAAAATGCGCTTTTACTTTTAATGCATCGCTCGTGTGAGGTGGGAGATATAATTTTAAGAGGTTAAAAACTCATTTATAATTAACCAAAGCATAAATAAGAGGGAAGTTCCGGACATCATATCTCTGGTTTAGACCAATAGAGGTGAGAAACCTTTTCCCAATTTCTTGCAAATTGGGTGGCGACTCCAAATACCTCAAAGGTGCCTTTAGGCGTCAATAGGCTAGGTTATTCTCCCCAATGTCCTATTGGGAGGGATACACCGATGATGTCTCATGGCGCCCATGATCAAAAGACGCAAACCTTCATACCTCTAATCCCAATGGCGGATTCAAAGCGAGGGCCCTTGCTGGGTTGTTCGGGTTCGGCGCGCGTCACAGTGGCGACTCCACTGGGGACTTTGTGTTTGAGACTTCACTCCGAAAATTCTTTGGTTAAAATTTATAATTGGGTTTTTGAAACTTAAAATTCTATCTCTTTTCGAAAATTGCATCATATCATTTTAGAGCCTTAGACTTATGCTAGTTGGTCCCTATCTTACCCCGGTGCATTCCCGAAGCACGACCCTACTTTCACTCATTGTAGGGAAGTGTTAGGGATAATCACCAGCCCAAGCCTTGTACCTTTTGGTATATAAAATGAAGACCCAATCGGTCGTTATGCTCACGACGAGCTAGACCCGTTGGCGCGGATCATGCTTGGGTAGCCCTAAAGTATTCATCACCTTGACCAAAGCTCATGTACTGGCAAGTAGAAACTTCCCCTAGGTGGTATGTTCCTTAATACAATGCTTGTGATATGGGCCATCACGTATTAAACAAAATCAAGCAAATCAAGTGGTCTTTTATCAAAGGCTTTCATGCCCTGTTGGGCCCACTTTGGTTTAATTGAATTGCCCAAATACGTAATGGCCAAAACCCATACGAATGCGCATTAAATTAAGACTGTTATGCTGCCGGTTTTTCACCGTGCACCATACGTGTCCAATGGGTTCCCTGTTAACCCTTGGATGAAGCCCACCTAGGAAAGAGACCGCACGACCTCGTGTGTGGGAGTGATAAGGTTGGAAGGATCTATCTGCTTGTATGTGGTTGCGAAATGCTGCATAACTCACGATCATGCATTATAACTGTCATCCATGCATCATGCTAACCATTTGAGTTTTTCAGCCATCATAGATTCATCTGAGTGGACTGGAGATTCTGACGATCGACTAACGACGGCAAACTCGCCCTTTGAATTGCTAGAACTAGTGCCTGTTTGGGATTCTGAGTCATTCTCAACAGGTAGCAAATTATCCTCAATGGCAGAAGAAACTGGAAACTTAACCACCCAAGACCTTGACAGGAGACTGGAGGATTTTGAACGAAGAATGCTAGAAATGATGGGAGCAATGGCCGAAAGATTTGCACAGCCTCCTGCTCCTCAAGCACCAGTTGCTCCACAGCCACCAGTAGCCCCTCCTCGGGGGCAAGCCGAACCACCTGCTGGTGGGGAGGCTCCCCTCGCTGGAGTTATTGTCCATCAACCTGTAAATGAGCCTAAAGCTACGGCTGTGCCAGTTGAACCCGGAAGAGCAAGGATCCCAAACCCTGATGAGGATTTCGCAATGGAAGAAGAGGTTGAGGAGATAGCAGCCCATCAAGCCGTAAGGGGTGGAGCACCCAGGGTAGAAGACGAGGCTATGAGGGGTATGAGACAGCAAATTGAGGCAATCACCCGCATGTTGACAGCTGGCAAGGGAGTGAGCCCTGAAGATGTGGATTTGGATGATGGAGAGCTGTTGCCCCAGAGGTTTAAGATGCCAGACCTGCCAAAATTTGATGGTACATCGGACCCTTCTGCACATGTTAAGCAATACACCCTGATCATGAAGGGTACAGGATTGACTAAGAGGCAAAAAGTGGACTATTTCTATCTCAGCTTAGCTGGCCCAGCAGTGGATTGGTACCATGGGCTGGATCGACGAGCGAAAGAAGACTGGAATCTGTTAACAGAAGAATTCCTTGGCCAGTATGATTGCAGTACCAAGATTGAGGTCACATTAAAAGATTTAGAAGTGCTGAAGCAGAAGTCAGGGGAATCATTCCATGAGTACTTGACCCGATGGAGGAATCGAGTGATGGAGATAAAGAGAAAGCCTGATACCTCAGATCAGATCAGGTTATTTATCCGAAATGCTAGTCCATATTTGAGGGATGGGTTAAAAATGAAGGGACTCAAAGATTGGGAGTCACTTAAGGACATAGCCATTGAAGTTGAGGCTGAACATTTAGATAAAGTGGCTAGATCTGCAGATGTGGCTTCAAGCAAAAATAAGGGAAGCAGCAGTGATAACGGGGGCAATAACAGGGCGGCAGAAGTTTCTACTATAGGGACGGCTCCCAAACATCTCACTATCTCGGGCAGACCATTATCTTGGCACTTCACCCGTCTCATCAAGGAAGGAAAGTTGCAACCCTTGCCAGCTGGGCCCGCCCCAAGTCAAGGGAATCCAAAGCATAGGACGGATTGGTATTGCGCATATCATCAGTACACAGGGCACAGAACAGACTACTGTCGTCCTTTAAGGGACCGAATTCAAGCCTTGATCGATGGCAAACAGACTATTAATCCTGGGCAGAGAGAAAGTCAAGAGAAGTCAGCCCATTGCGCCATGATTGGTTCAAGCTTACCGGAATGGTATGTACTGCAAGACTTGTATGGAAATGGGTATGCCACTACTACTGGCCCTGAGGCAGATGAAGGAGAGACTGTTGTGGCAATGATAGGCTGTTGGTCCAGCAGCGGAAGCGGGGATGAAGAGGAAGGTGAGAAACAAGAGGGTTCTAACCAAGAATTGAGTATGGCCAGCCTTTCACGACAGATTGAGGAGACTCGTGCATCAATGGCCCAAGAGATGGATAGACGGCTTGAGGAGCTCGAGAGGAGGTTGACAACTATGATTAAAGCTATGATTAAGGAGAGAATAGACGCCCTCGCGCTGGTCCTACAAGCCCGATTGATGGCGGCTACCTTTAACCGAGTTGAGTCGACCCCTATCGAGATAGCCCATACAGCGAGAACCACGGCATCTCCTAGTGCCACTAAGCCCCGAGGCAAGGAACCGTTTGATTTACCAGTGGGACAAGGAGGTGGTAAGAGGCCTACTCTGGAACATGACAATATGCTTGAGGATGATGGAGATCTGGTGAAAGAGCATGCTCTGAAGAATGCAAACCTAAATATCCGAGATGGCTGTAAGGGCAATGTTAAAAAAGCGGGAGAGTCATCAGTGAGAAGGAATCAAAGATATTACTCTGAGTTGGGTAGGCCCTTGTCGTGGGTTTTTGAGAGGCTAGTGAAAAGGGGGTTACTGCAGTCATTACCGGCGAAGCCTGCCAGCAGTCAGGGGCAGCCCCACCACAGAGCAGATCAATATTGTGCATTCCACCAGCACACTGGACATTTGACAGACTACTGCCGAACTTTGAGAGACCGGGTTCAGGACCTCATTGATTCCAAGCAAATCCCGGATCCCGAGAAAAGAGAGAAGAAGAAGGGAGTAGACTAGAATGCAATCCTTCCACCATAGATGTGATCGGGCCAATCCACTTCATCGGCATGTTCCTCCAAAGCCACAAGCAGAAGATCATGTTTTTAATGCTTACTGCTTTTCAATTCCAGAACTCTTGTAGGACAATTTGGTTATTGTAACATGTTGAACAATTTCTGTTTTGTTTATGCGATATTTCCTTAATTTCATTTCTCATGATCACGATGCATCCATTCATTTTGACATTAACCCAATTAATACGACTCCATCTAGTCTCGGAACTTTGGGGAATCCAAATAAAATCTTGATGGCATCTGTTATGACTCCTGAAGTGAGATAAAAATTTGAGAGATAAAAAAAAAAAAAAAAAAAAAAAAAAAAAGAGGAGCCTTTGCCCGGACCTAGTATGACACGCTGAAGATGGACAAGGACACTCTCAAGACCAGCGCTACTTCCACGTGCCAACATGACAATAAACCGAATTTTGAAAGCCACTTCTTCGCATCCACAACACTTGAGTTACATATGGTGTCGCCGAATAAAATCAAGCTTCGAAAGTTACGCCAAAAGTTGGACAAACAAAACTCAAAACCACCATGAGAAAATATGCAACCCATCAGAACCAAGCCATATGACCTTTTTTCTCTCTACCCATTCGGAATGTGTACCCTAAAACCGATTATGACTGACCCTTAACCATCCAAAACCCTCATAACCAAATTTCTTACCAAAATTTAATGCCCGACCAAATTGAACAACAATGGTTCCAGTGGTTAAGATAAAAAGTGCACGTATGTGTAAACTTCAGGACTTGAACAAAGCTTGTCAAAAAAAAAAAAAAAAAAATTGGGTTGTAAAAAAAAAATTGGGTTGTGAAAAAAAAATTGGGTAAAAAAAATTGGGTTGTGAAAAAAAAATTGGGTTGAAAAAAAAAAAAAAAAAAAAAAAATTGGGTGTAAAGAAAAGAGAGAAAAAAAAAAAGAGAGAATTGATAGGGGGCAAGGGAATGCCATTTGGGGGCAAGCTTTGTTCAAATCCCGTTGATCTACACATGCCTGCACGTTGCCATTCTTTTTAGCTACTGAAAAGGACCTAAAAGGGCTAACTCCAGAGCCATCCATCCAATCCCAGCCGACGAAAACCATTTCGAAAGCTTGAACTACCAAGGCCAATGAAAGTGCCCCAAATCATCCATGCCCAACCTGTTACCCTAGCCCGGCCGTTGAAAGGCCATTCCAGGGTTTAAGCCACCAGAATCGATAAAAGTACCCCAGATCATTCAAGCTGAACCGCCAAAGGCAATAAAAGCCAACCATGAAACTTCACATTCAAGCCCCAAATAAGTAACCCATCAACTCAACCAGTCCGCACAAGCGATAAGGCCAAAACTTCGATACTAAGAAGAATCACTCTCAGAAGCAGCAGTCTCTCCGGCTAATAAAGATGAAAGCAAATTCAATCAATATTGACGAACCGAAAGAGGGTCCATGGCAAAGGCTAAAAAAAAAAAAAAAAAAAAAAAAGAGAGAAAATATTCAATCAAGAAAACCCGCGAGGGCTGATTGATAACAGGAGTTTGATGCTCCCAAGATCTATCCCGAGATTAGATGATGTCCCATATTTTTCGAGTTAATGCCAAATAGTGATCATGTGATATGAAATCAGATCGAAATATATGCATTTATGCAAAGATGTATTGGTATGACCAGAGCAGTTCATCTTGCACACTCAAAGTTGCCTCAGTCAGATATGAAACCAACACATTGCTACCATCTACCCCTTGCCACTCTCGCCACTCAGGCACTTCAGTCAGCTCCTCCTGTTATGAACTGCGAAGCCAATTCTACAGCACCTTCCTAATAAAGAGCCAAACACATCCAACCAAAATCTGAGACATAAGCACATGCCAATCATACCTGAAAAACCTTTCGCAACAACTCCAACTTCTCTCTCCAAAAAAAAAAAAAAAAAAAAAAAAAAAAGAGCCGTTAGAGATGAAAACCGTGACTGGCGCTCTAAGCAAAAGTTAGGCCAAGGGGCAGGGTGAAAACCTGGCGACAGGCAGTCTGCCCTACAAAAAATAAAATAAATAAAAGCCGCTGGGTTGGGTTGGGTCCATTCCAGGCAAAAAAAATAAGGCACAGGGTTATGTGAAAATCCGACAAGGACGCATCTCCCGCTAAGAAAAGCTAGTGTGAAAATCCACGAGGGACGCACTACCTTCAAATAATGACTACAGGTACCAGAGGAGAACCTCATAATCCCCTAAAGGCACGAAATTCAAAAGCAATTCCAGGGGGCACCGATCCTACTGCAAATCACGACCAAACCAGCTTTCGGCTCCCAAATCCATTCGGATGAATCCTTATCCTGCATTCCGCATAACATATGCACATGCACATGCATAACTTACCCTTGCATACAAGTCTTTTTGTTTCTGCAGGAAAGTCTGGCGCCTTCACACACCGACAAGCTGGTGTTTATCAGTCGCTCAGCCGTGGTTTCACACGCCGACAAGCTGCTGTTCTATCAATCGCGTTCTTCAAAGTCTGTCGCCTTCACACACCGACAAGCTGGTGTTTATCAGTCGCTCAGCCATGGTTTCACGTCAACAAGCTGGCGTTCCTCAATCTCTTTAAAACACTATCTCTAAGTCCTTATCCAACGGGCATCCTCAATATCTTCAAAACTTTATCTTCAAGTCCTTATTCACAAGGCATTCTCAGTCTCTTCGGAGCGTTATCCCTAAGTCCTTATCTAACAGGCATCCTCAATCTCTTTAAAACACTATCTCTAAGTCCTTATCCAACAGGCATCCTCAATATCTTCAAAACTTTATCTTCAAGTCCTTATCCACAAGGCATTCTCAGTCTCTTCGGAGCGTTATCCCTAAGTCCTTATCCAACAGGCATCCTCAATATCTTCAAAACTTTATCTTCAAGTCCTTATCCACAAGGCATTCTCAGTCTCTTCGGAGCGTTATCCCTAAGTCCTTATCCAACAGGCATCCTCAATATCTTCAAAACCTTATCTTCAAGTCCTTATTCACAAGGCATTCTCAGTCTCTTCGGAGCGTTATCCCTAAGTCCTTATCTAACAGGCATCCTCAATCTCTTTGAAACACTATCTTTAAGTCCTTCTTCAAAAGGCATCCTCAAAACTTTATCTTTAAGTCCTTTCTCAAGGCATTCTCAGTCTCTTCGGAGCATTATCTTTAAGTCCTTTCTCAAGGCATTCTCAGTCTCTTCGGAGCATTATCTTTAAGTCCTTTCTCAAGGCATTCTCAGTCTCTTCGGAGCATTATCTTTAAGTCCTTTCTCAAGGCATTCTCAGTCTCTTCGGAGCATTATGTTTAAGTCCTTTCTCAAGGCATTCCCAGTCTCTTCGGAGCATTATCTTTGAGTCCTTTCTCAAGGCATTCCCAGTCTCTTCGGAGCATTATCTTTAAGTCCTTTCTCAAGGCATTCTCAGTCTCTTCGGAGCATTATCTTTAAGTCCTTTCTCAAGGCATTCTCAGTCTCTTCGGAGCATTATCTTTAAGTCCTTTCTCAAGGCATTCTCAGTCTCTTCGGAGCATTATCTTTAAGTCCTTTCTCAAGGCATTCTCAGTCTCTTCGGAGCATTATGTTTAAGTCCTTTCTCAAGGCATTCCCAGTCTCTTCGGAGCATTATCTTTGAGTCCTTTCTCAAGGCATTCCCAGTCTCTTCGGAGCATTATCTTTAAGTCCTTCCTCAAGGCATTCTCAGTCTCTTCGGAGCATTATCTTTAAGTCCTTTTTTCCAAGGCATTCTCAGTCTCTTCGGAGCATTATCCTTCGTAGCATTGAGCTTTTTCCAAAATATTCCAAATCCTTTCAATCCATGAGTATATCAGCATCAATAGGCTAGATACCGACACGGCTGGGGCTATACACCGCACAGGCTAGATGCCACAACAGAAGAGGTTAGACGCCAAGGCAACAGGGGTTAACACGTCGACGAACGGACGGTAACCACCCGCAGCAACTTCAGCCAGTTCGGGAAGACAGCCGCCTCAGGTACGCGCTTCTTTCCTTTCTTTTCTGAATTTTGGCTCATTTAGGCACCTAGGTTCTAAGTTCCCCAAAATTGGGGGCAACTGTAGACACCGGGTCCCGAGGCGGTCCAAGATCAGAATTACCCGATGATGAAAATGATACCGGCTTACAGGCAAAGGTGTCAAAAATGATGTTTCTCTTGTCGAAGCCCCTGTTACTTTTAAATAAAAATAAATATGTATAAAAAATATTTTGTCATAAAAATTAAATTAATTAAATTTATTTTAATAAAAAATAATATTATTAGAAAGTGTTATTTTTAATATTTGAAAAAAAAGAGAAATTGAATTAACTAATTAATTTAATTGAGTTAAATTAAATTAATTAATTGATTTAAAAAAGAAAATTACGTTGGATAATTAATTGGATTGAATTAGATTAGTTAATTAATTTGATTGGATTAGTTAATTAGTCTAATTAGGAAAAATAAATAAAAATATAAAAGATGAAAAAAAAAGGGATTTAAAAGGTTTTTATAAAAAAAAAAAAAAAAAAAAAAAATTAAAATATGTAAAAACGTGGGAAAGTGGCATTTAAGGCCACTTTCCCAATTCATGGTCGCGTGGTGGCCATTGCCACCACGCGACCACTTTGGCTTTTGGCCAAAGTGGGTCGCGTGGTGGCCGCTTGGCCACCGCGCGACCGCCTGCCCTCGCGTGTACATGCGCGCGACCCGCGCGCTATGCCCTTCACCACGCGACCACCTGCTCTGTCCCTTTTTCCTGCGTTTTCAGTCTGTTTTTCAGTCTGATTTTTCCATTTTTTTCACCCTTTCATGCTATTTTTGATTACCAAAATTAAAAAGTTATTTTGTCTTTCTCCATTTTGGGACAACACTGAAAATTAATAGGGATTTCATCTTCAATTTTGGAGGACGACAACATTTTAGATTTTTAATTTTTTTGGCTTTTCTCTCTAGTGTTCTTCTCTCCAGCAACTGGTTTTCTCTTCCATTTGTTCTTCAAAAATATTCTTAAGTCTCTTTTTTCTTTTTTTCAAGTTTTAATCTATTTATCTTTCTTCAAAAAATATAATCTATTTTCTTGGGTGATTTGAGTTTGGAAAATTAATTTTCTTTACTCAATCATCCACCAAAAATATTTTCTATCAAAAAAATTCTCTTAATCTATTTTGAAATATCAATTTCTACACTTTCTTCAAAATTCATCACCACAAATTCGACAAGCGAAACAAATCGAGACACCGCTTCTCCGATCTAAAAATTCTGAGGGTAAACACTTGGATTATTTTTATTTATTTATTTGTATATTATTTATGGTTGTGAATATTTTTCCATCTTTGCTATTAATATCATGATATTTGTCTAATATTTTCTTCAAATTAGTTACTGTTGGGATCTGTTCATGATTTTAATTCTTTTTTTTTCTTGTGATTCCTGGCGCCATCCCATTATTATTATTACTATTATTATTATTGTTTAATCTTTTTACATTAATATTTTGTGATTATCATTCTGTTGACATTTTATTTTTATTATTATTATTATTATTATTATTATTATTATTATTATTATTATTATTATTATCAGTCAACTTGGTCACGGTTAATACTATTATTATTATTATTATTATTAACTTATTTTCTGTTTTTACATTTATTATTATTATTATTATTATTATTATTATTATTATTATTATATATTTATGTATTTTGTGTTTATTATTAATTAATTGTTGCTATTATTATATTTATCTATTTGATATGTATCATTTCTGTTTATTATTATTATTATTATTATTATTATTATTATTACCATTATTATTATTATTATTAGGGTTTTAATGTTTATATTCACTGTCATCATTATGTGTGCATCATTATTATTATTAGTATTGCTTTTTATTTGTTTTGTTATTATTATTGTTATTATTATTATTATTATTATTATTATTATTATTATCATTATTATTAGCATTATATACTGGTGTTCAATATTTATTTTGTTTTTTTATTAGATCAATTTCATTTAGAATCATTACTAATATTTTTTTATTAATTTTCTGTCTGAGATTTAACTTGAGTCGGGTTATGTGAGTATCCCCGCGGCTCCCTGGATGGGTCGCAACGCGCGGAGGGTCACATCGGTTCGGTGAGATCTCTCTAATTCTCTATCTTTTTGTTGTGTTTATTTGTAAATATTTATTTTATTTATGCGCGCGTGCGATAAAAAGTCACAAAAATACTTTTATAATTAAATCAGGATTTTCACTAATAAAATTGGGACCAATGTCCCTCGTTTTAGCCCAACAATAAAATTATCACAATCAAAACGAAGAGTCAATTTTCAATAAAATGGGATCACTCATCCCGATTTTCTTCCAAACAACCAAAGCGACTCTTCGAACCTTCTTCAAGTAAACGCGAGGAATCAACGTTCCTAAACCTTAGAATAGGCACGAAGGAACCAATATTCCTGAAATAATATCCCGATTTATGTATGTTCTTTTATTTTCATCTTGCGTGAGTGTTTAAATTTATGTACATTATTTTCCTTTGGGCCCTTGTAATTAATTTTTTTGGGCAACTTTATTTATCTTTTGGGGATTGTATTCCGTCCCACTTACATCTTTAATCTCCTTTTAATGGGGTTGTATTCTGCCCCTATTTCTATTGTAATTGCGTGCTTGCGTGTTTACCGCTTTCATTTATCGCTTTCCCTATCTATTGCTTTATCGCTTTTATTTACTTCCTTTACGTGCTTGAAAATGCGCTTTTACTTTTAATGCATCGCTCGTGTGAGGTGGGAGATATAATTTTAAGAGGTTAAAAACTCATTTATAATTAACCAAAGCATAAATAAGAGGGAAGTTCCGGACATCATATCTCTGGTTTAGACCAATAGAGGTGAGAAACCTTTTCCCAATTTCTTGCAAATTGGGTGGCGACTCCAAATACCTCAAAGGTGCCTTTAGGCGTCAATAGGCTAGGTTATTCTCCCCAATGTCCTATTGGGAGGGATACACCGATGATGTCTCATGGCGCCCATGATCAAAAGACGCGAACCTTCATACCTCTAATCCCAATGGCGGATTCAAAGCGAGGGCCCTTGCTGGGTTGTTCGGGTTCGGCGCGCGTCACATCAAGCATATCATTAGACGATATGCCAATCATCTATGAGCATATAAGGATATAAGCATTTATCATACTTGTAACATACCAAACATATAGTCATTCTGCTATATAACATATCTACTAATCTCATGTAACCTATATCATGTTCATGTTCTTCTAACTCTAATTATCAGCTCATGTAACATATAATATCATGTCATTGCATATCATGTCCATTTATATACATATAAGCATAAAAGCATACTTATAACATATCTTATACAAATAGTAACTTCTTATATACATGTAAGCTCATATAAGCATTTCAGATATACAATAGTCATATACTTCTCTAGCCATGTACTATAGCTCTTTAGCATTTACACATCTCTTGTACATGTAGATATCATTTATTATACATATAACAGTATCATCTCTTGTACATTTAACATCAATTCATATACTTTTACATTTTACATTTAGCCCATTGTCATAACATAAGTGGATACGGGTACATGTAGATACCAAGTATTGGTACCAAAACATCTAGAGACCATAGTCTCAAGCCATCTAAAGACCGTAGTCTCAAGCCATCTAGAGACCGTAGTCCCAAACATCTAGATACTTTAAGTATCAACATCTAGACATCCGTCGATGCCAAACATATAGACACCCGTCAGTGCCAAACATCTAGTAGCTGCAAATCATCTAACCCTTTATAGGCATGCCTATCTATCCACTTGTATGAGCATCTACGGCTTATAACCATTATCCCATATCAAAACATGTATGATCATTCATATACATTTACTTAAACCCATGCTAGTCATGTAATCTTCTTCATATCTTACTTTACATACGTATATGTCATTCTAAACTCATTCACATGTAACTCTATATGCATATCATTGCATACATGGTTCACCATGCTCAAGATATTTAAAATATATGCTTATTAATACGCATCATCATTCATGATTTATTATACTTAATTCACACATGGATATACTCATATATATGCATTAGCACATTCATGGTTATATGCATTCACATTTACACTTATTCACCTTCACATTCTTGTTGTACACATTCATATTCAAGACTATACATATTCGCATTCAAAACTATAGCATTTGCATTCATGATTTATCATATTCGCATTCACATACTTAATTCATCACACTTAGAATACTTATAGCTCATACATATTTACATATATATTAGTATGCATAATTCATCATGCTTAAGATACTCATTTTATAATGACAAACATGGATTGGACAAGTCATGGGAACTCGTGGTGAAGTTCAGGTGCATTTCGGGAAGAAAAACACCCTAAAAAGACAAAATAGGGAGGGGTCACAGTGGCAATGAATTGGTTGTGACCGCGACATACTAAATTAAGCAAAACAGAAGCTAACTTTCGACAATGGTTCACACCACAATTTTGTAAAGCCCAAACGGATGTCTTACACTCAATTTTCGGCAAATGTTCCTTCATAAAATTTCTTCCTATATGTCTTATATTTCAAATGGGACAAGTTTCAGGTCAATTGGATTTGTAAAACATCAGATATGAATTAAACAATATAGACTGTTCCAGTGAACCCTACAAGGTAGAGAGACATCTGTTTGGGCTATTTTTAAGGATCTTAGAGCCTGAATTAGCTCATAGTCATTTCTGTTAGATTTATAGGTATGGAAGTCATGGTTCTAATGAAGCAACAAAAACTCCATTTGGAATTCTGTAACTCTAGTTATGTCCGAAATACTATACGGAGGTCTAGTAAGCTATAAGCATAATTTTCCCTAACACTAGGGTTCATACTTTTCATGCTTATTCACTTAATATGCTCATGGATTTTGTTCAATACTCATCACACATCATGTGTACACTTTAAGTACACCTCTATCAATTAACACATAATCATGCATCAATTACACAACAAAGTCAACTATCCATATACTCATATAAAATCAACATAAGAACATGTAAGAACACATATATCCCAAACCTCAAAATGCAGGTGCTGGCCACTATACTCAACTAAAGCTTCTCCTTTCCTTTTGCTTTCCACTTGTCCAAATCTTACACAAAATGCAAACATAAACTCTCTCTCTTAGTCCATAACTCAAATCACTTAAACCAAATCAAAAATGAGTAGAAGAAAGAGATGAACACAACTTGTTAACCACACTTACCTTCTTCACTTAACTCTTCAACCAATTCAATCAAATTCTAGATTCATTTGATCAGAAATGAAACTCAAACTTAAAAGATAGAGAAATACAGAATTTGAAGGAAACAAAGAATAGGTAATTTGCAGTAAACTTCCACTACAAATCTACCTCTAATCCACTTTACTTTTGCATGCAAGAAGTTGGCTGGCAAAAGGGTTAATCCACACGTGGATTCCACTTCCACATCCAAGCCAAACTTGCACCGCAATCCAAGGTAAAGTACCATTCAGTCCCTCACTCAATTTCTGTCTTTTAAATGCAACTTTTCCTTTTTCAATTACACCCTTGGCCCATTAATTACTCACTTATTCCGATCACATTTGTACCCTATTTAGCAATTGACACTCCAATCCGATTAGGGTACACTTTGGGGTAGTACACATTTCTTTTTCCATAACTTTATGTTATGTACATAATACATTCTTAATTTACAAGGTCATATAGATATACATGCCATAAACAAAATCCCAAAATACACCTCTTTGCAATGTTAAGGCTCTAATTTTCACATCAAGTCTTGTCCCTTCGAGAACTCCTATTTGCTCCTACGGTACCTACGCATAAAAACAAACTATGCACTTAGCTTTTCATGCTTAGTGGTTAATGCTATACGAACATTTTTCATAATCACACAAACATGCACACTAATAAAATTTTACCACTTATATTTAGAAATATAAAATTTAATTCAATAATAAAAATCCAAATAAACATATTTACTTACATTTGTTTTTTATTCTAAACATCATTTTTTCCCTAAATTTCCTTATCATTAATTACCCTTTGAATTATTTTCTTTACTTTACCTCATTATTGCTATTTTGTCTTATTTAATACTGTCTTACAATAAAATTACCATTTTGCCTCAAAATTATAGTTTTGCCTCCAGTAATATCCAATGGAAACCCAACAAACCCGATATACGGAACGAGGACCTCAAAGGTCTAAAACTGTTGAAGTGACAACTTGGGGGTCAAATGCTCTGACAACTGCATGATGCCAACTGTATGACTATATAGATCACCATTGATCTATAAATGCAAGTCGTCATGACTCGGTACAATAATGTATGTCCCTACAGCTAGCCAATTATATCATATACTTCTGGTTTCACTACTAGGTACTAAGGGCAAAATATGTAACACCCCTTACTTGTACATGGTATACCGTATGATAAAATAGCTGATATACGATGACAAATGAGGGATGCCACCAGATGAAATACAGTATGAACAATAACAAATAATGAAAAATCGAATTATTAAATTTCATTTGATGCAAAACACTTTCACATATTACAATTAACAAAGTTCACAACTTCACCTTTTACATACTTTTCTAGTAAGTTTCCTTTCACATTAATCATATTACATACAAATCATCATTACAAAAATTGATTCCGTTACATACCATTAACAAATAAAAAAATCTATTTAAAGCACTCCTACAAACTCGTTGGCCTCAACTGTTGCGGATTGTCCTTGTTGACACCTCTATCTCTGAGACCTACATGGATGAAACACCCGTGCTAAACTAATAGCTTACTGGGGAACATACATGATATAGATGACCACTCATAGTAATCGTCAACAATTGCACACAAATTATGCATAAAATGATTTACCCTTACATTCATTATGTATAGGATATTATACATTAAACACGAATACAGTTATACAACTCAATGAAATCACATACTTACTTATTAGAGTAGTCATGTGTAATATTATACATAGGTATGTGTAGACACCGGGTCCTGAGGTAGTCCAGATCAGAGTTACCCGATGAAGATATTAATGCCTATTTCCGAGAAAATGGATGAAAGTTGTGAGTTTTCACTCTTCGGATTTACAAGGATTGAGGATTTTTCTTGATGACAAGAGATTTTCGGGAGTCAGGAGGAGTTTATCTTTAGAAAATCTTGTCTTTGCTCCACCGACGGTGTGCCTGTCTGTCGGGACGAATACCCGTCATTCATTCTGAAGGACGGCCTCCCTCGCATAAGCGGTGCCTGTTGCTCGCACGGGATGGGCTCGTCTCTCACGGGACCGACGCCCGTCACTCACGTTAGGGGCTCGTCTCTCGTGGGAGAGATGCCCATCACTCGCGTAAAAGACCCGTCTCTCGCGAGCGACGGTTGTCTCTCGGCTCCTGCCTCGGGGTGGTCCACTGCTCAAAAGATCGAGAGTGCCCCCGTGACCGACGCCCATCAGTCATTGATCTGCTGTAAGATTGGACAGGATTTTCCAAGATTTTCATATCTTTTCAAATATATTTCAAAGATTTTCTAATATTTTCCAAATATTTTCAAATATATTTTCAATATTTCCTATATCTTCCAAATCTCTTCAAATATTTTCAAATCTCTAATTTGATTTTGAGAATATTCTGCAAATCATTCGGATTTAATTATGATTTCAAAATTTTTTTTAAGTTTAAATTCCAAATTTGAATTTATTTGAATGATTTTCCTTAACCTATAAATAGGAGATTGAGGCTCATTATTCAGGGTTAACAATTTTTATGAAATAGAGAGTTTTCTCACAAAAAGTTCTTGCTTTTATTTTTTATCAAATAATCTTCAAATCAAGACGAATCTGAGGGAACAAGATTAATTCGTTTCTATCCAATCTAGCCGTTTTTAGCATTCATAATTGCTACCAAAACATCAAGAAGGAAAAATATAATTTTCTTTTCTTGATCTGTTTTCAAAAAGTACGATTTTACAGTAAAAAAATCTCCTCAAATTACACATTATGGATTAATCTTTGTAGAATTCAAGAGACAGAAATCACGCGACATTCACCTTCGAAGGTAATATTCTGAGGGTAAACATTTTAGATCAACCACTTTTGCATTTTATCCTTTCATATTGATTTTACACATAAAATTCCATTTTATTCAAAACAAAACAAGTTTTCAGTTAATTTTCCTCATTTTTTCTGGATCTGGGATGACCGACGGGCTAAGGCTCCACCAGATGAGCGACGGATCATTGAGGAGTTTTGACTCCACCCATTGGTCGACCTATGGACGGCCGTCGCTCACGCGCCATTGGTCATCCCTGGCCCTTCCTTCTTCATCTTCTTCTTTTCTTTCTTCTATCCTTTATTCTTATTTTTTTTCTTTTCTTTATTTTTGTGATAATTTTTCATGGATTCTTTGTCTTTGTTTATTTTTCATATTTATTTTATTATTAGTTACTGCACTAACATGATTTTTGTTTTTGTGAGTTTTATTATTTTTTATGGGAATTGGGGTATTAAATATGGAGGACTCCGCGATGATCTGAGGACATTAATCGGGTTTATTTCTCTATCCGGTTTCCTCTTATTTCAATTTCCATGTACCATTTATTGTAAATATTATTTTACTCCGCTAATATGAATATTTGTATTAATTAAGTTGGAGCTTTTCTAATAAACCAGACCAATGTCCTAATTTTTCCTATCAAAATAAAATTGTCACTTTAAATTTATCTTTTATAAGTATGCATGCGAGGACCAATGTCCTCATCCCTAATAAATGCCCCGTTTTCTGTATGATTTCATGTCATTTAGAATGGGGGTTTATTCTGCCCCCAGTTTTGTTGTAATTTCTTAGATTTTTTCATTTATCTTGTTTTAATCTTGCTTTTTATTTACTGCTTTCATTACGTGATCCAATTGTGCTTTAAATAATGCATTAAATTGAATGAGAAAAGAAAGGAAATATTAAATTCAAAACTCAATTAAAATTGAATCAAGGTATGAATAAATGGGATGTCTCGAACCATCTCTGGTCTTAGGCTCAACGAGGTTAGAGGAGCATCTCAATGTCTTATTGGGGTGGGGTCTCCAAAATATCTCTTGTTGCCAAAAATAGGTCTAACTTGCATTGTCTTTGGCTCCATGAGGTTAGAGTACCATCCCAATGTTCTATTGGGGTGGGGACTTCAAAATATCTCTGGCTTGTCCAAAATGGACATAAATACTGTCTTAGGCTCACTAAGGCTAGACGACCTTTCCAAATATTCTATTGGGTGGCGACTCCAAGAAACCTCCCTGTTGCCTAAAATAGATGCACTTGTAATTTCTTACAAGTTCCATGAACCTCTCTCGAATGCCCTAAAAGCAGGTTTTCGGGGCCCCCGGGGTTTAGTGCGCGTCATAGTGGCGACTCCACTGGGGAAAATAAGTGACTTCGCTTCGAAAGTTCCTTGGTTGAAGCTTATAGTTGAGTTTTAATTTAAAAAATTTGATACCTTTTTGAAATTGCATTACATATCATTAGAGCCTTAGTCTTTCCTAGTTTAGTCCCTCTTTTAACCCCGGTGCATTCTCGAAGCACGACCCTACGTTCACTCAATGTAGGCAAGTGTTAAGAATAATCACTAGCCCAAGCCTCATACCATTTGGTATATTAAATGGAGACCCGACTGGTCATTATGCTCGTGATGAGCTAGACCCGTTGGCAGGGACCATGCTTGGGTAGACCTAAAGTATCATCACCCTAGCCAAAGCTCATGTAACGAAAGTAGATACTTCTCCTAGATGGTATGAACCTTAATACTATGCTTGTTGTATGGATCACCTTGTATTGGTCAAAACCAAATGACTTGATTGGTCACCTAATCAAAGTCTTTAATGCCCCGATAGGCCCATGTCAATTCATTCGGATTGCCTAAATACACAATAATCAAGACCATATGTATGAACATTAGTTAAGAGAGGTTATGCTGCCGGTTTTCCACCATGCACCATGCGCGTTCGTCGGGTTCCCTGTTAACCATGGACTAAACCCACCTAAACAAGAGACTATGACCTCGTTTGCAGGAGTGATAAGGTTGTAGGGACCTATGTGCTTACATGTGATTTGTTGATGCTGCATAGCATGATCATGCATCTTATGGCATTCATGCATCATCCTAACCTGGTATGTTTTGCAGCCATCATAGATCTACCCAGGTGGTCATGAGGTCCCCGAGGGTGGCTATGCAGAAATCCGTTCTCTGAACTACCAGAAAGGGTAGAGTATTCGAACACACCTTCAGAATGTAGTCACACTACCTCCTCTCAGTTCTCTTTGCACAGTTAAATGGCTAACTCACCGAGAGGGGCAGATGCCACCAGGGCTATGATAGCCGAAGAAGTGGGTAGACGGTTTGAGGAGTTCAAGAATTGAATGATGGCCATGAGGGCAATAATGGCCTAGCCTGTCGCACCACAGAACCCAGCTTCTCCTCCTATAAGACAAAATGAGCAGAGGAGGTCAGAGAGGACCCACAAGAAGAGGTTCATCCACCACCAGTGGACTTAAGGGCCAATATATTGGCATGACAGAGAAGAGGGCCTACCCGTAGGATGGATGAGGTTAAGGAAGAGGATGAATATGAGGAACCAGCATCAGTAAGGGGAAAGGCACCTTAGACTGAAGAGGCCATCTAGAAGATGATGGAGGAGAAATTCGAGGCAATGTCTAGGATGTTGACTCAGGGATGAGGGATGAACCCTAAGGACAAGGAGTTGGAGGGAGAGGATCTAATCCCTATGAACTTCAAAATGCCAGATGTTCCGAAGTTCGACGAAATTTCTGATCCCATCGCCCACATAAAGCAGTACTCGTTGGTAATGAAGGGTACCACTTTGATAAGGAGGTAGAAGCTAGAGTACTTCTTGTAGACACCGGGTCCTGAAGCAGCCCAGATCGGAGTTACCCAATGATGATAAGATGCCTGTTCACAGGCAAAAAGGTTAAAAGTGATTATTCCCTTGTCAAATTTACATTTTAGAGTAGAAAAAAAAATAATAAAAAATATTTTGAAAATTAGATTTGAAAAATGGGGTTCAGAAATTATGGTATTTTTAGTTAAATTTTTTTTAAAAAAAAATTGGGAATAACGTCTCGCTGCAGCGCGCGGGCACTGTAGGCACGTGCGGAGCGACGCGCAATGCGCTGATGCACGCTGCTGCGCACGACAACGTGCTCGACCGATGCCCGTCATGAGCGCCGACGGGCGTCGGTCTCCCCTTTGCCGCCGCGGACGCCCAAAATCGCCGAAAATCGCCCAAAAATCATTTTTTTTTTTCCGATTTTTTTCCACAAAATTCTATTTTTTATCCCTTTTTAAGGGATTTTCAGTTTTTTTCCATTTCTAAACTTAGATAAATTATATTATTAATTATTAATTAGTTTTTCCCCTAATTAATTTTATTTTCTATTTTTTTCTTCATATAAAAAGAAAATGATGGAAAGAGAAGAAGGGGGATTTTTTAGGGTTTTTTTTCTTAAAGTTTTCTCTTCTTCTTCCTCTCCAAATTCTCTCTAATTTGACTGAAATTTTCCCCAACAAAAGTAAGAAAAAATAGTTCAATTCTTCTTCTTTTTGCAATGGAATTTCTTCTAATACATGTTTTTAGAAGGGATTTTGTTGATGGGAATTGATTTTGAGACCAACATAACAATTGTTCGCTCTCAAAATTCATTTTTGACTTATTATTTTTTTTAGTTTTCAATTAAACTTTTTTCAAAGATTTTTATTTGAATCCCTTTCTGATAAAAATAGATTTTGAGACATTCAAAATAAATGTTTGTTCTTGAAATCTAATTTTTCATTTGATTTTCTAAAAAACAAGTTTTTTTGCCCAAGTAATTTTTTTTTAGACAAACAAAATAGTTGTTTGTTCTCGAGAACATTTTTATCAATAAAAAATAAATTTTTAGGCAAAGAGATCAATTCTTTGTTCTTGAAGAATTTTTGATTTTCCTTTCATCATTTTTCAAAGATATTTTTTTTTTGGAATAAAATTCTAACATTTTATCATATTCAACTCTAATCTTGCACATCACAAACAAGGAAATCAATCATCATTTTACTTTCATCGAATCCGAAACTCTGAGGATAAACATTATAGGGTTGATATGTTTTTATTCTCTTTTATTTATTTTTGTTCATATTAAATTAATTAACAAGTATATTTTTACTATTTTCATTTATTTATTTATTCTATTATTTTATATTTGCTTTATTTAATATGTTTATATATTATTTTTGCTTTGATCCCTCACTATTATTTTAACATGTAATTAATTGATTCATTTTGATTGATCTTTTTGCCATATAAGTGTTTTATGTTAATTGGGATAACATTAATTAATCATGTCACTCATTTAATTATTTTCATCATTCTTTTATTCATTTTTTTTATCATTCTTTTTCATGGTTATTGTTATATATTTATTGTTTATTCATTTATTTGTTTATTTTCATTATTCGTTATTATTATTATTATTATTATTATCATGTTCATATTTTTATATATTAATTCATTAACATGTTTTATTTTATTTCAATCACATCCTTTAATTCATTTGTCATTCATAATGCATTTTTCTCATTTATTTTGGTTTATTAACATTTTAATTCATTTATCATTCTTTTGATGTCATCTCATTTTATTTGTTTTAATTTGTTATTTATTATTTTATGCGTTTAATTGATCTTATTGATTTAATTACTAACATTATTTCATTTGTGTTTATCTTGGTTCCAAAAACTCATTTTCTTTACTTGGGCGTTTTTGTGAGCACACGAGGAGATCCAGAAAGCTCGTTTGGGTTAAATATTTATTTGCTTTATTTGTAATATTTCATTTATTTGGTTTTTTTATTTATTCTACCATGTAATTTTCTTATAAAATTGTTTATTTTAGGCACGCTAAAAAGAAAATCACAAAAATATTTTTATTAATTAACTTGGAATCTTTGCTAATAAAAATGGGACCAATGTCCCAATTTTCTCCATCCAAAATAAAAATTGTCACATTAAAATTATTTTATAATAAATATGCATGCAAGGACCAATGTCCTCATCTTTAACAAATAGCCCGTTATATGTATGATTTGTATTTTATTTACAATGCGGGTTGTATTCCGCCCCTAGTTTTATTGTAATTTATTTTCATGCACTTTACTTTAATTATGCTTTATTTATTTCTCGCTTTCCCTGAATGGACAATCTGCGCTTTAATTTAACTGCATTAAATTGAATGAGAAATGGGATAAACGATAAATTCAAAACTCAACTATAAACCTAACCAAGGTATGAATAAATGTGAAGTCCTGAACCTTCTCTGGTCTTTGGGCTCAATGAGGTGAGAGGGCCATCTCAATGTTCTATTGGGATGGGGCCTCCAAGACACCTCTTGTGTCTCGTATAAGGCTATAAATTTCACAGTCCTAGGCGCCACAAGGCGAGAGGGCCATCCTAATGTTCTATTAGGGTGGATGCTTACAAGACACCTCTAGTTTGCCCAAGTGTGAGGCTAGAGGACCATCCTATCATTAGGGTGGAAGCCTCCAAGATGCCTCCGGCTAGCCTATAATGGACATAGCAGCGCTGTCTTAGGCTCACTGAGACTAGACGACCTTTCCCAATGTTCTATTGGGAGGTGACTCCAAGAAACCTCCTTATTGCCCAAAATGGATGCACTTGTAATTTCTTACAAGTTCTTATGAACCTCATCCCGAAAGCCCTAAAAGCGGTCGGTTCTGGGTGCCCCGGGGTTCTACGCGCGTCAGAGTAGCGACTCCACTGGGGACTTACTTTGAGACTTCGCTTCGAAAGTATATATCACACATGAAAACAAATATCACACAAGCATCATGTTATAGTTCATACTTAAGCTATCAAGTCAAAAGCATGTAAATCATTATACTCATAACATCATTATTTAATCACATTTTTATATAGCATGCGTATGACTGGCACATACTCATTATAACCAACGTGTTCACACACAACAAACGTATAATTTAAGATTATCATTATCCTATATGATTAGATTTGCCTGCAATTCAAAGACGCGGATAACGAGTATTGCATTGGTTCCCCTGAGGTACTATAATTTCAGTGTATTCGTGGATAGACACACTCGCATTGGTACCTAAGGTACAATAATTACAATAGAATCAATATTCCACATTTAAGAATCCAATAAGGATTTAACTTGCATTATGATTCCCAAGGAATCGGACGCATTGTGCTGCAGCACTTTGACCCTATAGGCATGCCTATCTATCCACTACTTGACTCGTCGGCTAAGATTATTCAATTTAATTCACAGTTCGCGTAATCACATGTTGCAACGAGACATTTGCAAACTAACAATGAATTCACATGCTTAAACTCATCACACAATTGTATTAACCTACCTCATTACTTTTGATATAAGCCCTTGAAATAGTTGGCTTAAGCATAGCACAATGGATCTCTTTAAATTAATCATTCACTTATAAACATCCTATTTAATAATAGCATGAAGCACTTATTAAGTGTCATTGTATGTGATTAATCATTAACTTAACATCCAAGCATTACCCTTAATGAATAAGAATTCTTCTCAAAAATAGGGTACCTCACGGTCGCAACTTGTTTGGTTGTAACCGTGACATACCAAAGGTTTCAAAATAGAATGTAGTCCAGGGTATCTCACGATTACAACTAATTTTGTTGTCATCGTGACATACATTCAATACCCGGACAAAATGCAATTCTTGGGTATCTCACGGTCACAACCAATATGGTTGTCACCGTAACATACCTCATGTATGCAAAGGCAGATTGTAAACCTTGAAACCTCACGGTCACAACCAATTGGTTGTCACCGTGACATACCAAATTCACTTTGGCCAGAATAGACTACATGATACCTCACGATCACAACTAGTTTGGTTGTCACCATGACATATCAATCACTCTCGGTAGAATGCAAACTTTGCATATCTCACGGTAGCAATCTCTTGGGTATCACCGTGACCTATGCACAGGTTGCAAAACACCTCTTTGCAAACCACCTCATTTTCCTGATATACTCAAAACTTACCAACTCACCATTTCATACACAAGCCATTATGTATTTCATCTCATTAGTTAACACATTACAAACTTCCATTCAAACATCTCAATTCCTTGAGCTTAGCATTAAACTCACATATATATAATCCACAATTCTAGGTAAAGTTTGTTGGTTAAAGATAACCCACAATCTCATGCCATTTAAGTTCCTCCACAATCACATACCATTCAATATTTACATATAAGTCACATGGTAATTCTCAAATACCAGCATTCAACATTCAAATCAACTAACTAATTAACACATATTAAAATAGGGCAAGTTTCCCAAACCTCGTCGCCTAAGCTCCTAGCGTTCACTTGGCACTCGATTCCCAGGCCTTTGCTTTTCCCTTATATTTCTTTACTCTTTCCTCTACAAATTCCATCCAATTTCTAGAATTGGACACAAATCAACAATTCCTCTATCCACCACATACTAAAACAAAAAAGAGAAGAAAATGAACTACAAATAACCACTTACCTTTCAATTTTAACAACTTAATCCTTGATCAACATAGCAATATTCATACAATCAATTTATTGAATTCTAAAGAATCACACGGAAATGAAAGGTAAAAGAAATGTAGAGTTTGGAGGTGGAATTGGCTAAATATTCATGCTCATAGTGGCCCTTTCTCTCTCCTCAATTCTATATATATGCATGCACTTAGTGTAGGTGGCAGCACAATTAAGTGCCACCCGGATTCCACCTCCACCTTCTGCCCTCAATTAGCCTAATGACTCTCCACTTAGTTTAATTAATCCACAATTAAGTTAACTAACCCTCAATTAGCTTAATGATACAAAATTACAACTTGGCCACTTAACTTTCCTTTAGTTTCTCAATTAGGTCCTTACTTTTATTACAATCAAGTCCACATTACACCTTTAGTTAATCCAATTATACCAATTACAACTAGGGTACATTTATAGCAATTATAATTCTCCCCTCCTAAAAAGAATTTCGTCCGCGAAATTCATACCTGAGTCAAAGAGGTGAGGATGTTGTTCCCTCATAGCAGCTTCAGGCTCTCACATTGCCTCTTCTACTCCATGGTGTTGCTGCAGCACTTTCACAAGTGTAATTTGTTTATTCTGAAGCTGATTTATCTCCCTTGCCAGAATTGCCTTCGGTTTCTCATCATAAGAGACATCCGATTGAACCTCTACTTCTTGCACAGGTATCACATGCGACTCATCCGCTCGGTACCTTCTCAACATGGATACATGGAAGATGTCATGGAGTTTGGCTAAAGCTGGAGGCAATGCTAGTCGGTAAGCCACTGAAGCCACTCTATCTAACACTTCATATGGTCCAATGAATCTCGGACTCAATTTTCCTTTCTTCCCAAATCGCAACACCTTTCTCCAAGGAGACACTTTTAAAAACACCCTGTCACCTATTTCAAACTCAATATCCTTCCTCTTCAAATCTGCATAAGACTTCTATCTATCACTGGCTACTCTCAGTCGTTGCTATATAAGCTTTGCCTTCTCCTCTGTATCCCTTACCAAATCTGGTCCAATAACCCTATGCTCACCCAATTCTGTCCAACAAACCGGTGTACGATACTTTCTCCCATGCAACACTTCATATGGCACCATGCCAACACTTGTCTAATAACTGTTGTTATAAGCAAATTCCATGAGTGGAAGATACTTATCCCAACTCTTGGAAAAGTCCAGAACACATGCTCTCATTAAATCTTCTAGTACCTGAATGACCCTCTCCGACTGTCCATCTATCTGTGGATGAAACGCAATACTGAAGTTCAACTTAGTACCCAGTGCAGCCTGTAAACTCCTCCAAAACTTAGAGGTGAATCTTGGATCTCTATCAGAAACAATAGATAAAGGTACCCCATGAAGTCTAACAATCTCCCACACATACAATTCAGCTAACCGATCTATTGAATAGTTCATTCGAATCGGTATAAAGTAAGCTGAGTTCAAAAACCTATCCACTATTACCCGTACTACATCTTGTTGCTTTGAAGTCAAAGGCAATCCAGAAACAAAAACAAAAGTAATGTTATCCCATTTCCATTGTGGAATGGAAAGAGGATTCAGTAACCTATGTGGAACCTGGTGTTCTGCCTTACCTTGCTGACATATCAAACATTTAGACACATATTGTAACATCCCCTACCCACCTGTAGAGATTTACTACAGTGGCTATGGAGTGTTACAATACAAACACATGCGCACGAAATATTTTTTTCAAACAAAGTTCCAAATTAATAAATTTCTTTAATAGACAATGATATCTTACATTCCGAAAACCAGGCAGTACATCACATTACACTTATATTCTTACAATAGTTTCGCTTTAGAAAATACAACTTACTATTACAAAACTTAGTTCTACTACACATACCAGCTAACAATACACATCTTATACTTATTACAAAATATCCAACACATATGGTAGTTCCTAATGTGTCGGCCGTTGGCGATGCCGAACTGTCTTCCAAAAATACTATCTTCATATACCTGCATGGACAAAACATCCATGCTAAGCGATAACACTTAGTGGGGAACAACAACATACTTTACTAACACATAACAGTCATAATATCAAATCTTGAACATGTTTTGCACTATTACATACATAAAGTTTATTATTAATCATATCTAAGTGATCATGTAACATCGTACATATATATATATATATAATTCCAATTTTAGCCATTAACATCTACCTATCAAGTAATCATCAATATCATCCAAGTCATTCTTAGTCCATTACTCTATATTCCCCATTCATACTTGTCATAATACTTATTTTTAGTATACCTCTATTCATTCATTGCAACTCTATATATATATATATATATCACTATGTACATAGTCATATATATAAACATGATCACCTAAAGCAGAATATTAAATAGCACTTATATATAAACACCACAACTCAAATTATAAGTACAAATCTGTATAATGCATACTTTATTCATTCTATGGCAATATCACACATTTGCCAAATTCATTTTCATGTTAGAATCATTTGCTTGATACCACATACTATACTCATTATGCATTAAGCTCAAACAAGTACTAACAATTATCCATGCCAATGTGTATACATAGAATATATCTTCATGAAGTTATGATCACCATCCACGTAGCATACACCTGAACCCATCACATATTATACACAAAAATTCATAACTAGCACTGAGTTGACCCTCATTCGTTTGCTTATTAGCTATTCTTAGATTGCCTGCAATTCTATAGTAGTGGATAATGGGTTGTCACCCTGATATCCGTGGATACCTTTAAACTAGTATCCATAGATACTGATATACGCAATCGCATTATTACCCATAGGTACAGAAATAATCAATCGCATTATTACCCGTAGGTATAGAAATAATCAATCGCATTAGTATCTGTAGATACCTTAACATTGCATTAGTATCCGTAGATACCTTAATATCAATTACACGATCACTCACTTTTGGGGAACCTATTCCAGGATTACCCCTGACCCAAACGGGGCCGATTAACAGAAATCAATCGCTTTTGGCTGCAGTACTTAAGACCCTATAGGCATGCCTATCTGTCCACGACTAGACTTGAAAGCTAGAAAACTGACTCAATTACTTGTATCAAGTTCACATAATAAAACCTTCACAAAATTACATCACACAAATATCTGATAGTTCTTCACAATATTCACTTCCATCACATATAACTTATTTTCGATCTCAATTCCATCATTATATTCATTTCAATTATTTATACATACTCACCTATTTTATTTTTCACATTATTGGTCTCCATATAGACAAGTAACTCATAAGCTCAAGGCAATAAATCACATTTGTCATTACTCCAAATGTGTATATATATATATATATATATATATAAAATCATTCATAGATCCACATGAACCAATAAAACATTCTAGTAACATCTATGTCATATCAATTCATGCATTATGTAATAATGTTAGGTAAATGCTTCAATCACACATTCATTGAACATATCTCATTTTCACATATTCACTTTAAGTAAACTCATTTCATTTGATATCCTTCATATATGTAACTTAATCTCAACTTATAATTATGCATACTTGTTCATATTATACATGCTCATATAGATTAAGGTATTATAATCCTCAAATATTATTTAATTTGACTGAATTCTATTTCATACTATTATACATTGTTACTTCTTTAGTTTATTACTAATCTTACTCATCTTCATGTATATTTTCCAAGTGATAACTATTCTTATACTCATTTAATAGTCCAAAACATGCATCCAATAGATCCTAAAAAGTTTCGGTGCGATACGGGTTCAATTAGGGAAGAAAAACACATAAAATAGTCAAAATATAGGGGGTCACGGTGGTAATGGCTTTGTTGTGGCCGTGAGGTCCAAAAATAGGCATTCCGCCTCCTCTTGGCATTGGTCACGGTGGCAATGAATTGGTTCTCACTGTGACATACCAAAATTTAGTAAAATAGAAGCAGAATCTCAGGACTGCTTCGCTACCCAATTTTGCAAAGCCTATAACGATGCCTAAACCTCATTTTTAGACAAAACACCTTTCTTAACATTTGTTACCTAGGATGTTAAGTTTCAAATGGAACAAGTTCCAGGTTATTTGGATATCCAAAACGTTAGATATGAGCTATACAACCTTAACTGCTCAAATGAGCTAGTCAAAGTACAGACACCTCTGTTTTTGCCACTTTTGGGACAGTTATAATTAGAATTAGCTCAACCATATTTCTGAGACATTTTTAGGTGTGGATCTTAGGTGTTAGTTAAAATTTGAAGCAACCACTTTGAATCACTATAACTCGATCTATGGGCAAAATAGTAACCAAAGGTCAAGAGAGACCTACACAAAACTTACCCTACAGGTACATTTTTCGTATTTCATACACATAAATTCTAAACCAACTTTAATGGCATTTTTAACCAACATACTCTATTAATAATTTACTCATATATGAGATAACTTCCAAATTGAAACAACTTAGATAGCATTTATGCTCAAATTCAAGGAGTTATGGTCTAGGGAGCATGACTTGTCCCAAAACCCTCCTACAGAGATTCTAGCTTCACTTATATGTAATTTTGGAGACTTTAGAGTCCCCCAATCAACAGGACTATTTCTACAACATTTAAATACATATAATTCACTAATTCAACCAATTGGTCTCATCCAATTTAGAGTTGGAAAACTCATTTTACAAAATAAACAGTTCACATGGGTCAGAATAGACCTCAAAGACCATTTGACACAATCAATACTCACATCCCTGAAATTTAGGGTTCATATGTTGGTCACTATACTATACTCATTCAACATCACTTTCACAATAAATTCAAGCTACACATTCCTAACTCAATTATGCATACCATACCACTAACAATTTCTCAACTAATTCATTTGCTCACAAAATATAGCAATTCCACAATTCATCCAAGATTAGTGTTCAAACTAGGTTAATTTGATTCATAGTTTTCACTATAACTTGATATGTTCATTTCTCAATTCAATATATCTCATAACATAATTTACACATTTAAACACACAATCTATCAATTTACACAAACATAGCAATTAGTTCCCAAACCTCTTCTCTTATGCTCCAAATGTTCCCTTTGCACTTGATTCAACAACTTTCTCCTTCCCCTTACTACTTCTAAGTTCAATGGCTACAACAACATCCAATTTCCAGAAATTGGAGCCATGCATCAATTATCAATTCATTCACAAATCAACCACATGAAGGGAGTAAAAGATGAGGAAGAATCAATTATTAAACTACTTACCTTTAATGGCCAATACTCACTAAGCTCAAGTTAATCAATTCACCAGCCCTAACTCAATAACCCACGGCTTAGGATCCTAAAGAAAAGAAAGAAAACTAAGAACAAGAAAAAGAAGATCAGTAATTGGGAATGATGGCCGGATCAAAGAGAGGAGATGAGTCATCCTCCATCCACATTCAACTTATATATGCATGCAAACTTGGTGAGGTTGCTCAACCACCACAAGACACCCGTACTCCACTTAATGTCCCTAATCCCAATTAGCCAAATCACACCCCACTTGTGTTAATTACCCACTTTTAACCCTAATCATGCATTTTTATCAATTGATCACTTAATCCATCTTACTTATACTTAATCATGCCCAATTACTTTTTAGCCACCAAACTTATTTATAATTTTCAATTAAGTCCACATTTTCACTATTTTTAGGTCGAACTTTAATAATCTCATATCACACTTACCCTAAACACCCCAATTAGGTCACATTCTTACTAGGGTACAAATCGGGCCATTACACATATTCCACTATATCGTTATTCATACCCGGCCACCAATACAGTTGTTTTAAATCCTGATACATCTTGTTTCCTCCTGGATGCATGGTAAAAATGGTATTATGTGCTTCACACATTAGCTTTTTCTTCAATGCTTTGTCACTTGCAACACATATGCGATTCTTATAAAGCATCCTTATCCACTGAATAATCAATCTTGTCACCATTTTTCATCGACTACAAAATCTGTTGTAATTTAGAATCATTCCTTTGTGCAGCTATTAATTCATCCTTTAGTACTGGTCTGGCTTTCAACTAAGCTAACAATGCTCCATCCATAGTAAACCTCCACTTTACTTGCTTTAACTGCAGAGCCGAGATAGAGTTCCTGCTCAATGCATCTGCCATAACTTTAGCTTTAGCCGGGTGGTAGTCCACAATGCAGTCATAATCTTTAAACAACTCAAGCCATCTACGTTGTCTCAAGTTCAATTCTATGTGAGTTAACAAATACTTCAAACTTTTGTGATCAGTGAAAATTTTACACCTCTCACCATACAAGTAATGTCGCCAAATCTTTAAGGAAAACACTACTGCTGCTAACTCCAGATCATGAGTTGGGTAATTCTGCTCATGCGGCTTCAGTTGCCTGGAGGCATATGCTACTACCTTTTCGTCTTGCATTAACACACAACCCAAACCTATACAAGAGGCATCACTGTACAGGACATATTCTCTACTAGAGATATGCTGTGTAAGGATTGGTGCTTCCACTAACATCTTCTTTAATTGATCAAAACTTGCTTGACACCCTTCTGACCATTCAAATTTAACTCCCTTTCGAAGCAACCTTGTCAATGGTGAAGCTATCACTGAGAACCCTTTCACAAACCTTCTATAATACCCAGCGAACCCTAGAAAATTGCGAATTTCTAGCACATTTCTAGGTGGCTTCCAATTCACAACTGCTTCAATCTTAGCCAGATCCACTTTAATACCTTCAGAAGATATTACATGCCCCAAAAAAGATACTTCTCGTAACCAGAACTCACACTTACTCAATTTAGCATACATGTGATGCTCCCACAATATTTGTAGCACAATTCTTAAATGCTGCTCATGCTCTTTCTCATTTCTTGAGTAAACCAGAATGTCATCAATAAATACTACCACAAATTGATCCGAGTATGGCCCAAACACTCTATTCATTAGATCCATGAATGCAACAGGCGCATTGGTTAACCTGAATGGCATCACTAGAAATTCATAATGCCCATAACGAGTTCTAAATGCAGTCTTGGGTATGTCCTCCTTCTTCACTTGCAACTGCTAATACCCAGACCATAAGTCGATCTTAGAAAACACACCTAGCCCTCTCAACTGATCGAATCAATCCTCGATTCTAGGCAGAGGATACTGATTCTTTACTGTTACTTTATTCAGCTGCAGATAGTCAATACACGTTCTCATGGTTCCATTTTTCTTCTTAACAAATAGAACTGGTGCTCCCCAAGGAGACACACTAGGCCTTATGAATCCCCTGTCCAATAACTCCTGCAACTAAGTTTTCAACTCATTCAATTCAGTAGGAGCTATTTGATAAGGCGCTTTACACACTGGCACTGTTCCAGGCCCAACATCAATGGACAATTCCACCTCCCTTATTGGCGGCACACCATTTAGCTCTTCCGGAAACACATCAGGAAACTCCCGTACTATGGGTATATCCTGAATCTTTACTTGCTCTTTTTTAGAATCTAACACTAGTGCCAAATAAGCTTCACATCCCTTCTTCAAACATAGATAGGCTTGCATTGTCGACACCACATTTACAAGAGGGTTTGCACAAACTCCCCTCACTGTCACTTTACTTCCCTTACTGTCTCTAAGTACTACTATTTTCCTCCTACAGTCAACTACCGTACCATATTTACTCAGCCAATCCATACCCAATATTAAGTCAAACTCATCAAAAGGTAATTTAATTTAATCAACCGGAAACATAATACCCTAAACTACCAATGAATAGCTCCTAAACACTTTGTTCACATTCACATTATTTCCCAAGGGACTTGATACACATATGTCATATTTTAAACATTCAGCATTGGGCATTCTATCACATATCTTTTTACAACACACATACGAATGAGTTGATCCAGGGTCAATTAATGCAAATATTTCTACATCATAGAGTAGAAAAGTACCTGCTATAACTTCAGGTACGTCCTGCTCCTCTCGAGCCATCATCGAATGAGCCCGAGGTGGTGCCATAATAGGCCTATCCACTGTTTCTGAATCAGTTGCACCTCTAGACTGGCCACATCTGCCTCATCCTCTGCCTCATCCTCTATTAAATGGAGGTAAATTAGAACCACCTCTGCTCTGTTCCTGTTGATTTCCAGTTACCTTATAAGCTTTTGGACAGTTTGCTAAGAAATGCTCGGTACTTCCAAACCTAAAACATGCACCGGTCACTTTCCAGCATTCCCCTCTATGTCTTTTGGCACAATGGGGACACTAATGCACTTCATTCTTAGTACCAGATGTACCTCTACTAGATCCAAATACAGAAGATGCTCCTCGCTTCTTACCCCTTGCTGTTGAACTAAAAACAGATTCTGTCGGTGGTGCCATCTTAGAATCTCTTGGTCTCTTGCCCATATTAAACCCACCTCGATTGGAATTCCTTCTCTGTATTCTTTCTCTTTGTACTCTTAGCGACCTCTCTACTCGTATAGCTGCTTGAACTATCCGATAGTAACTTACATTCTGCTCAGTAGTCACGGAGATCAGTAGCGCTTTAATCTCTTCAATCAACCCCTCTTCAAACTGCTGATACCTAACTCCTCAGTCAGAACACCTTGCGGTGCATATTTACTCAATCGGCAAAACTCCTTCTCATACTTTGCCACAGACATAATTCTTTGCCTTAAATTCAGAAATTGCTTCCAATTTGCCTCCTTGTACACCTTGGTTACAAACTTATTCCGAAATTCCTTTTCAAAGAATTCCCAAGTGATTGGATCCAAGAGCATTAGATCCTATAGAACTAATTTCCACCAGTCATATGCTGCACCCTAAAGCAGCGATACTACGCACTCAACTCGTTGGTTCGGGGGACATCTTATTTCTCCCAGCACGCTTTGCACCTTCTCTATCCAGTATTCTGCCTTTTTCGACTTATCTAACCTTGTACCATGAAACTCTTCTGCCTCATGCTTCCTTAAAGATTCTACTGGAACCTTCGGTGCTGTCATTCGATCTAACACTCTCGCTATATCCTGCGACATCTTTAATAAGGCCTCCATTAAGACCATTGGAACCTCATTTTTGAAACTGACTGGCCTAGACTAATCAGACCCCATCACTTTTGCTTCCCGAGGATTAACACTTTCAGCTATTTCCTCTCTCGAGTTATGACTAGGATCCATCGATCTACATAGTTTACACATGGACATCCGCATTAGGTCAACACGTCTATATACATCCTAACTACCCAATTACCTAGAAAGACTAAACCTAAGCTTTGATACTACAACTTGTAACGCCCATTCCAGACCACTGAATTAACTCAGCTAATGCAGTCAAGAATGGCCACTACACAGCAACACAAGCACACTTCATAATCACAATCACATGCCGACAATCTTAATAATAAAATTTCTTAACTAAGCATACATTCACATGCAACATACGTCATAAGTTACTTCCTGTTTTGCAAACAATCTTGCTTGCATACATACACTACAGGCATTAAGTTTACAACACTTGGATATTACAACTTTGCATACTTTTGGATTACCCCAAAATAATATACATAACTTATACAAACACATTACTAGAAACCCCCAAAACGTACACTATAGATGTACTCCTAATGTTGACTGTTGATAATGCGAATATGTCCCTCAAAATCACCTTGAGTCCGAACCTGCACGGATTAGGAAGAAACCCATGCTAAGCGATAACGCTTAATGGGAAAACACATACAAAGCATATATATACACACATGAAAAAAAATATCACACAAGCATCATGTCATAATTCATACTTAAGCTATCAAGCCAGAAGCGAGTAAATCATTAAACTCATAACATCATTATTTAATAACATTTTTATATAGCATACGTACGACTGGCACATAGTCATTATAACCAATGTGTTCACGCACAGCAAATATATAATTTAAGATTATCATTATCTTATATGATTAGATTTGCCTGCAATTCCAAGACGCGGATAACGGGTATCGCATATATACCCCTGCGGTACTATAATTTCAGTGTATCCGTGGATACACACACTTGCATTTGTACCTAAGGTACAATAATTACAATAGAATCAATATTTCACATTTAAGAATCCACCAAGGATTTAACTCGCATTGTGATTCCCAAGGAATCGAATGCATTGGGCTGCAGCACTTTGACCCTATAGGCATGCCTATCTATCCACTACTTGACTCGCAGGCTAAGATTATTCAATTTAATTCACAGTTCGCTTGATCACATGTTGCAATGAGACATTTGCAAACTAACAATGAATTCACATACTTAAACTTATCATACAATTATATTAACCTACCTCATTACTTTTGATATGAGCCCTTGAAATAGTTGGCTTAAGCATAGCACAATGGATCCTGTTAAATTAATTATTCACTTATAAACATCCCATTTAATAATAGCATGAAGAACTTATTAACTGTCATTATGTGTGATTAATCATTAACTTAACATCCAAGCATTACCCTTAATGAATAAGAATTCTTCTAACAAATAGGGTATCTCACGGTCACAACCAGTTTGTTTGTCACCGTGACATACCAAAGGCTTCAAAACAGAATGTAGTCTAGGGTATCTCATGGTCACAACTAATTTGGTTGTCATCGTGACATACATTCAATACCCGGATAGGATGCAATTATTGGGTATCTCACGGTCACAACTAATATTGTTGTCACTGTGACATACCTCATGTACGTAAAGGCAGATTGTAAACCTTGATACCTCACGATCACGACCAATTGGTTGTCACCGTGACATAACAAATTCACTTTGGGCAGAATAGACTACATGATACCTCACGGTCACAACCAGTTTGGTTGTCACCGTGACATATCAATCACTCTCGGCGGAATGCAAACTTTGTATATCTCACGGTAGCAATCTTTTGGGTATCACCGTGACCTATGCACAAGTTGCGAAACACCTCTTTGCAAACCACCTCATTTTCCTGATATACTCAAAACTTACCAACTCACCATTTAACACACAAACTATTATGCATTTCATCTTATTAGTTAACACATTACAAACTTCCATTCAAACATCTTAATTCATTGAACTTAGCATTAAACTCAAATATATATAATCCACAATTCTAGGTAAAGTTCATTAGTTAAAGACAACACATACTCTCATGCCATTTAAGTTTCTCAACAATCACATACCATTCAGTATTTACATACAAGTCACACGGCAATTCTCAAATACCATCATTCAACATTCAAATCAACTAACTAATTAACACATATTAAAATAGGGCAAGTTTCCCAAACCTCATCGCCTAAGCTCCTAGCGTTCACTTGGCACTCGATTCTCCGACCTTTTCTTTTCCCTTATCTTTCTTTACTCCTTCCTCTATAAATTCCATCCAATTTCCAGAATTGGACACAAATCAACAATTCCTCAATCCACCACATACCAAACCCAAAAAGAGAAGAAAATGAACTACAAATAACCACTTCCCTTTCAATTTTAATAACTTAATCCTTGATCCTCATAGCAATATTCATATAATCAATTTGATGAATTCTAAAGAACCACACGAAAATGAAAGGTAAAAGAAATGCAGAGTTTGGAAGTGGAAATGGCTGAAGATTCATGCTCATAGTGGCCCTTTCTCTCTCCTTAGTTTTATATATATGCATGCACTTAGTGTAGGTGGCAACACAATTAAGTGCCACCTGGATTCCACCTCCACCTTCTGCCCTCAATTAGCCAAATGACTCTCCACTTAGTTTAATTAATCCACAATTAAGTTAACTAACCCTCAATTAGCTTAATGATGCAAAATTACAACTTGGCCACTTAACTTTCATTTAGTTTCTCAATTAGGACCTTACTTTTATTACAATCAAGTCCACATTACACCCTTAGTTAATCCAATTATACCAATTACAACTAGGGTACATTTTTGGCCATTACAAGTGTCGATATGGGATAACCCGGAGGGGATAGTTATGAAGCCGGTATTGATTTCTAGTGCTGAGAGGCCTAGTTTTGAGTCCAATCCTATCATAAAAATGGAAGTTGCGCACAGAAAGCCATGGTATCATGACATCAAGAACTACCTAGGAAATACAAGGTTCCCAAAAGAGGCTACCAAAAAAGACCAGAGGTTATTTCGCAAGTTATCTACTCAGTTCCTCTGCATAGATGGGGTGTTATGTAAATGACATGTCGACAGTGTTCAATTAAGGTGTCTGGATCAGAAAGAGGCCGAAAGAGTAATAGAGGAAACTCATGCAAGAGTTTGTGGGGCCTATATGAATGGTTTGATACCGGCCAAGAAAATCATGAGATAAGGGTTCTACTAGCTTACCATGGATACAGATTGTTCTAAGTATGTGAAACAATGTCAGTTGTGTCAGCAGCATGCAGATTTAACACACTTGCCGATTTTAGAGTTACATAGTCTAACGTCGCCTTGGCCGTTTGCAGCTTGGGGGATAGACATAATCGGAGAGATATGCCCTACGGCCTCTAATGGACATAGATTCATCATAGTTTCTATCGATTATTTTACTAAATGGGTAGAGGATGAGTCTTTTAAGAAGGTCGACGCTCGGGATATGGCCAGGTTCATTGAAAGGAATTTGATATGCTGATATGGTCTCCCACATCACATTGTGTCCGATAATGTGGTCCAGTTCATGGTTAAGACTAAGAAACTAATTTATAAATACGTCATCGAGCATCACAAATCCTCTCCATATTGCCCACAAGCCAACAGGGTGGTGGAAGCTGCCAATAAAAATGTCAAGAAAATCCTGGCCAAAATGGTTCTGAACTATAAAGATTGGGCAGAAAAGTTGCCTTTTGCAGTTTTGGGTTACAGAACTACCGTCAGGACTTCTAAAGGAGCCATGCCATATTCTTTGGTATATGGGATGGAAGCAGTGCTGCCAGTTGAAATAGAGCTCAAGTCATTGAGGGTAGTTAAGGAGGCTCAAATTTTTGAGGCTAAATAGGCACAACAGCGATTGCAACATCTGAATATGCTAGATGAGAGCAGGTTGAGAGCCTATTATCACAATCAGATCTTTCAGAAAAGGCTTGCCAGGTCATTCGGAAAGAAGGTCAAGAAACATCCATTGAAGGAGGGAGATTTGGTCTTTAAACAAATGAGACTAGGGGCGCCGGATATACGGGGTAAGTTCAGGCCGACGTGGGAAGGTCCTTTCATCCTCAAAAAGCTATTGTCAAAAGGAGTAGCAATCCTGGCAGATGGCGATGGCAATGAGTTTAAAGAGCCAATCAATATAGATAGACTCAAAAGGTTCCATGGCTAAAGGCTAAAAATCAAAAGAAGAGAATAAAAGCCCCGTGGGTTAAAAATTGAAAAAAGGCGGCCTTGCTAAAATTTACCGCCTCGTCAGGGTGAAAACCCAAAAAAGGCATCCTGGGCTAAAATTAGATGCTTGAGAGAAAATATCCAATCAAGAAAACCTGAGAGGGCTGATTGGTAACAGGAGTTTGATGATATCAAGATCTATTTCAGGAATGAATGTAGTTTTACATTTTGAATTTGTGCTAAATGGTAATCATGTGTAGTGAAATCATACTGAAATGTACACAATTTTGCAAAAGGAAATAAAACTAAATTTATTCATTTACATTATTTTCTAGTTATGTTTTAAAAAGAAACACATTACTCAAAATGCATGCAAATCTAAACTATGCTCTATTACTGCTCTCACCGACCAGATGCCTAAGTCGACGAGTCCTATTATCGACTGCAGGGCTGAGTACCCATCTCTTATATGCACTGGTAGAAGTGACAGAATGATCCCTGAAGGAGGGCATGACAGTCTTCACCGGTAGTTCAACCTAGAGATAATGATATCTGAAAGCGAAAGCTGAAGATAGGATTCCACCCCGAAAAGATAGAGGGAGTCTCACCACACCCTGGGTTATCCCGAGCTATCGAGCACAACGGGTTGTGATATAAAAAGTGGCTTCGTGAAGCCCGCACAGGGGAACACACCCTGAAGAGCCATTGACTATCGCGGCAGAAAGAGAAAGCCAAGCATTCATGAAACTGATATCCTCGTCTGTTACCTCGCCAAGTCTGGTAATGCCCTCGTCAAGAGTCGTGAATGAGTGCAGTCGCCGACGGGGGAGGAAGTGCCTCAAGGAATATTGGCTGATAACCCTGGGAGGAGGTTCTGACAGTAGTCTCAGGTTCTCTTGCAGTCATATCTTTAAAAAAAATTATTATAAAAGCCGCTGGAGTGAGTTGGATTCACCCAGGAAAAAATAAGGCATAGGCTTGTGTGAAAATCCGAAAAGGACGCATTTCCCGCTAAGAAAAGCTAGTGTAAAAATCCACGAGTGACGCACTACCTTCCAAAATAATGACATACCTGGAGTAATAAGGGGCTCCCAAAGAAGGCAGCAGAGGAATCAACATGGACGGAATCTAAGCCCAGGATGGTCTCAGCAAGGATCAGTGGAAAAGGGGTTAGTCCATGATGAAAATCATCCACAATCCCGAATAGTTGAAGATCACCAGTCAGCTCCTCTGAAGTCACGGTCAAATACCTTATAAGACAAAACAGGAAAATGACACCTGTACGGCACGGGGGAACATCGGAGAAGTCCTCTAGCGCCTCAATTAGTGGCCCTAAGGCAAAATTAGATCCCTAAGGGACCAATCGAGCAGCATCAAAAGGGGGGATGCTCAAAGCCGATGCAATATCCCTGGTATGAATCAGACCACAGCGTGGGATACAGGGTAAGGTGCCGGGAGGAAACCATGCTCCGATGATAGCGAAAAACTCTTTAGGCAGGGAGCATAGTTCTTGGTAAGTGAATCTGAAGAGGTGAAAACGTGGGTCCTAGAAGCGAGCCACAGCCAGAAGAAGATTGTCATCTATCCTGACCCTTCTCAGAAATTTCAAGCCAGAAAATGGGGATAGGGTGATGTTTTCCCAAGTTTGGGGGTTGTCCAGAATTCGGTACATTTTAGTGAGGACAGATGAAGACATTTTCTAAATATTGCGACTAAAAAATTAAAATTAACAAGGAAAATATGGAAAAAGAAAGGAAAACTTGGGAAAGAATCTCTGGCAGAGGTTTGCGAGGTTGAAGTACACAAAGTTCAAGGAAAAAGGGATATTTAAAAGGAAGCGTCGACCAATGGGATGCCCGTCTGTCGGTGTTCCAACGGGGAGCCCGTCGGTCAACCTGGTTCACCCTTGAGAAATCTATTTTCTTGCATATTTCATGCATATCACGCGCATAAAATAATTCTCGCATATTTATATTATCTTTACAATAAAGGAAATTTGACAAAGAGATGAGTGTAGACACCGGGTTCTAAGGCAGCCTAGATCAGAGTTACCCAATGATGATAAAATGCCTGTTCACAGGCAAAAAGGTTGAAAGTGATGATTTCCTTGTCAAATTTGCATTTTAGAGTAAAAAAATAAAAAATATATTAAAAATTAAATTTGAAAAATAAAGTTTAAAAATTATAGTGTTTTTAGTTAAATTTAAAAGTCTTAAAAAAATAAAAATTTCGGAAGTCGGCCGCAGCAGCAGCCTGCAGGCGCGCGGGCGCAGCGCCAGAACGCGAGTGACGCGCGGGGCGTCGCTCCGTACGATGCTGTGCGCGCGCACCGACGGGCGTCGGTCTCCCCTGTTCTGCCGAAAATGCTGATTTTTTTTCCAAATTTGATTTTTTCGGGATTTTTTTCAGCAAATTTGATTTTCTATCCTATTTTTAAAGGTTTTTCATGATTTTTTCCATTTTTAAATATATATAAAAAATATTTGAATTAATTAATTAGTTTTTCCTTAATTAATTATTTTTTGCTTTTTTTTTCTCGATATAAATAGAAAAAGATGAAACAAAAAAGGGGGATTCATTTGTAGGGTTTCTTCTTGAATTTTTCTCTTCTTCTTCTTCAAAATTTTCTCTAGGTTTTTCTTAGGTTTTCCCCTAAAAAAAAATAATAAAAATTGCTAAAAGTTAAAAAAGCTCAATTCTTCTTCTTTTTTTTTTCTAATAGAATTCCTTCTATATATTTTAGATGGAATTTTATTGATGAAAAATTGATTTTTGAGACAAATAAAGTAATTGTTTGTTCTTAAAAATTCAATTTTATTACTTTTGTCTTTTAATTAGTTTTTTTTACTTAAGTTTTCTCAAAAAAATTTATTTGAATCCTTTTTTGATGAAAAATAGATTTTGGGGCAAATAAAATACTTGTTTGTTCTTAAAATCCAATTTTTTCATTTGATTTTCTAAAAAATTAGATTTTTCATAAATAATTTTTTCTTGAGATAAACAAAAATTGTTTGTTCTTGAGAACATTTTTATTTCTTTAATCAATAAATATCATCCTTTAGACAAAAAAATTATTATTTATTCTTTAGAATTTTTATTTTCTTTCATCATTTTTTAAGTAGATTTATTTTTTGAAATAAAATTCCAATTTTTTATTATTTTTAATTCTAATTTTTCAAAACAAAGCAAGGAAATCAATAAACTTTTTTCCCTTCATCGAATTCGAACTCTGAGGTAAACATTCTAGGCTTGATCTCTTTTTTATTTTCTTTTATTTATTTTTGTTCATATTTGATTTATTAACATGTACATTTTTATTGTGTTCATTTATTTATTTATTCTATTGTTTGTATATTTGTTTTATTTAATATGTTTATACATTGTTATTGTTATTGTTGTTATTATTATTATTATTATTATTATTATTATGTATAAATTCATTAACATGTTTTATTTATTTCAGTCACATCATTTAATTCCTTTGTCATTTATAATGCATCTTTTTTCATTTATTTCAATTTATTAACATTTTAATTCATTTGTCATTTCGATGTCATCTTATTTTATTTTATTTTATTATTTATTATATGTTTAACTGATTTAATTGATTTAATCACTAACATAATTTTATTTGTGTTTGTTTTTTATTCCAATTCTTATTTTTTTTTTTGCTTGGGCATTCTCACGAGCAAACGGGGAGATCCAGGAGACTCGTTTGGGTTGATTATTTATTTGCATTATTTGTAATATTTTATTTATTTGGCTTTTTCATTTATTTTGCAATGTAATTTTTAATAAAATTATTTATTTTATGCACGTTTAAAAAGAAAATCACAAAAATATTTCTATTAATTAAACTTGGAACTTTTTCTAATGAAAATGGGACCAATGTCCCAGTTTTTCCATCCAAAATAGATTGTCACATTAAAATTATTTTCTTTAAGCATGCATGCGAGGACCAATGTCCTCATCTTTAATAAATATCCCGTTTTATGTATGATTTATATTTTATTTACAATAGGGGTTGTATTCCGCCCCTAGCTTTGTTGTAACTTATTGTACTCTTATTTACTTTATTTTAATCTTATTTTATTTATCGCTTTCATTATGTGATTGATATGTGTGTTAGATTACTGCATTTAAATGAATGAGAAAAGGGATGAAATCTTAAATTCAAAACTCAATTGTAATTTAATCAAGGTGTGAATAAATGGAAAGTCCCAAACCATCTCTGGTCTTAGGCTCAACGAGGCTAGAGGACCATCTCAATGTTCCATTGGGGTGGGGTTTTCAAGATATCTCTTGTTGCCTAAATAGGCCCAATTTGCATAGTCCTAGGCTTCATAAGGTTAGAGGACCATCCCAATGTTCTATTGGGGTGGGGTCTCCAAAATATATCTGGCTTGCCCAAAATGGATGCATATGCGCTGTCTTAGGCTTACTGACGCTAGATGACCTTTCCCAATGTTCTATTGGGTGGCAACTCCACGAAACCTCCTTGTTGCCCAAAATAGACGCACTTGTAATTTCTTACAAGTTTTCATGAATCTCTATCGATCGGCCTGAAAGCGGGTCGTTCGGGGTACCCTGGGGTTCGGCACACGTCACAGTGGTGACTCCACTGGGGATAATACTCGAGACTTCACTTCCAAAGTACCTTGGTTAAAACTTACAATTGAGTTTTAACTTAAAAGTTTCATCCTTTTTCGAAATTGCATTGCATATCATTAAAGCCTTAGATCTATGCTAGTTTGGTCCCTCTTTCAACCTCGGTGCATTCCCAAAGCACGACCCTACATTCACTCAATATAGGGAAGTGTTAAGGATAATCACCAGCCCAAGCCTCGTACCTTTTGGTATATTAAATGGAGATCTGACTGATCATTATGCTCGTGATGAGCTGGACCCGTTGGCAGGGACCATGCTTGGGTAACCCTAAAGTAACATCACCTTGGCCAAAACTCATGTAATGGAAATAGATACTTCCCCCAGGTGGTATGAACTATAATACCTTGCTTGCTATATGTATCATTATGTATTGGACAAACCCAGATAATTAGATTGGTCACCTAATCAAAGGCTTTCATGCCCCGATAGGCCCATATCGATTTATTCGGACTGCCTAAATACACAATGGTCAAAACCCATGTATATAAACATTAGCTAAGAGAGGTTATGCTGCTTGTTTTTTACCGTGCACCATACGTGTCCATTGGGTTCCCTGTTAACCCATGGATCAAGCCCACCTAGGAAAGAGACCGCACGACCTCGTGTGTGGGAGAGATAAGGTGGGAAGGATCTACTTGCTTGCATTGCACATCATGCTCATTTATCGTGTGTCATTCATGCATGTTAAAAAAATAATAATAAAAAAAATATATACATTTCCTTCATGTGTGTGTATAGCCTTTTATTTGCATATCATTTTTCACATGTACATATCATCCTGTGTATAATTTTTATTTTTATTTTTTTTCATGCATCACATGTATCATTGCAATCTCTAGATCTTTCAGCCATCGATGACCATTTGCATAGATCATGCATTACATATCATTCATACATAAAAAAAAACATGTACATTTTGCGTGTGTACATTCTATTCTGCGCATATAATCTTTACATGTACATATCACCCTATGCATAAATTTGTTCCATGCATTGCATACATCATTCTAACCTCTTTGATCTTTTTAGCCATTTTATGCCATTTATTGCACAACACGACCATGTATAGCATGTCATTCATACATCATTCTAACTCCTTGCTTTTCAGCCATTGTAGACCATTTGCTTGGGTGGTTTAGGGATCTCGATAGTTGTCTAAAGAGCAATCAGAGTTCGAGTTGGCAGACAAAGATTTAGCATCCTTGCTAGAGCGTCTGAAGGTATTAGAAATGGCTGGCCTTTCACAGCAGACTGAAGAGACTCATGCCCTAATTGCCTAGGTGATGGATAAAAGGTTCGAAGAGCTTGAAAAAAGAATGTTGGCCCTGGTTAAGGAAAGGATGGATGCCATGGCGCTCGTTCTTCAAGCTCAACTTATAGCGACTACTACCCCTAACCAAGTTGAGGCAGCCATTAACAATAAGGCTGATATGAGTCTAAATAGCTCATATTTAATCCATGTTTTATGTTTAAAATAATGTTTATGTATAGTTAATTGCGTTAGAAGTAGGTATGTTTTATGTTTTTGTTTGAACTTTATTTGTGTAGGAGAAAATGGAGAAAATGGAGAACTTAAGTAGAAAAGTGCAGAAATTAGCTAAGGAAGGATCAGCCTGTCGCGAGCGCGACAGGGAGCACCAAGCCAAGAAGAAGAGAAGAAAAGAAAATAAAGGAAAAAAGTGTTCTGTCGCGAGCGCGATAGGGCGCGCATTTGAAGGGAGCGCAAAAGAAGGAGCCAAGAAGCCAGCGTGCAGGTCACAAGCAAGGCCTCTATCGCGAGGTCGCAACAAGGTGCGGTGGAAGTTAGCGCGAGGAAAGTGGAGCGAAAAGCAAGGCATGCTCTATCGCGAGCGCGGCAGTCATCACGATCGCGACAGATAGGACCGTTGGAAGTTTAATTCAAAATTTGCCTTGAAGAAAGATGACTTTTCACCAAGGTTTGCAACCTTCCTAAGGGACACTTGAAGGAACATATCTCTTGGAATTTTATAAATAGTAGTTTTAACTGTAATTTTAGTGTTGAATAATTTTTATTGAATATTTATTATTAAGAATTCTGTAAGTAAAAAATACATTTTCTTTAGTTTAAGTTTTAAGTTAGAAATTTATGTTTCGAAGAGAAGATCACTTGTAAGGAAGAAGATATCCTTTGTGGAAGGGAAAAGGGTTGAAGGATCTCTTTCTTATTTCTCATCTTTACTTCTTCTTTGTAATTATTTTCATGATGAACATATGAACTTGATTTTTTAATGCTATATTTCATTATTGATATCAATTTAATTATTCTTTCTTGTAGAATTTTCTATTAGTATTTTTATGTATGATCATTATAAGTAAGTATTTAATTTAATGAATAAATTCTTACTTACATCTAACAGAATTTCATCATTGAAGTATTATTTGAGAAATCATAATATTAAAATGGTTGTTATAGGTTGTTTAGTTCCTGAAATTTGCATGAATAACACTTTAATTCATTAATGAAAATTGTGAGTTAGAATTATAAATGCAGATTTTAGGCACTCTAATTTATATTGAAAGAGTAAATTGGAATTTTATTCAACTTAGCTTGCATGATAAGAGTATAATCATAATCAAGAATAATTAATTCAAGTTATATTTATTATTTTATATCATTAATCTCTTATCTTTTTCGATTATCTATAATTAGGTTAATTAGAATTAGACATAGTTATTCTACTTTCATTCAACAAATTAATGATCATTGTAAACAAGATTAAAATTGAGTAGTAATAGTGTGTAATAATTAGCACATTCCTCATGAGATCGACATCTTTTGTACTATTTCGGTACACCGTATGCTTGCGAAAATTAGCACATGTAAAATAGGCTAATAATTTTTTGGCGCCGTTGCCGAGGAATATGTTTTATTTATTGCCATTGTGAAACTTGATTTATGATTTTGGATTACAATATTTTATTTTATTTTGCTTGTTTGTTTATTTTGTTGACTTAATTTTTATTTTGTATTATTTTTATAAGTTCATGCCTAGTACTAGAAGCTCTCAAGAAGAGCTTGAACCTTTTGAATCCTGAAATAGAGAGATACTTGTCAAGTAACAGAAAATCCAACAAGAAGAAGAATAAGAATAAAAGACCAATAATGGCTGAAGAGGAAAATCCACCAAGGTTGATGGATTTTGCTACACCCGCATTGAGTGGTGCTCAACAAGGTGTGGTAAGGCCTACGGTAAATGCTAACCAATTTGAGATTAAACCTTATGTTTTGTACATGATACAAAATAGTATTCAATTTTATGGTTTGGCAAATGAGGATCCTAATGCTCATTTGGCAAATTTTCTAGAGATATGTGATACTTTTAAAATTAATGGAGTTTCTAATGATGCAATTAAGCTTATACTTTTTCCTTTCACTTTGAAGGATAAAGCCAAGGCTTGGTTGAATTCATTAACTAGAGGATCAATAACCACTTGGGAACAATTGGCCCAAGCATTTTTATCAAAATACTTCCCTCTAGGCAAAATTGCAAAAATTATTAAAGATATCACAACTTTTCTGCAAAATGACAATGAATCTTTGTATGAAGCATGGCAGAGATTTAAAGAATTGCAGAGAATGTGTCCTCACCATAACCTTCCAAGAGAGCTATTGATGCTAACCTTCTACAATGGAGTGAATCCTACCACAAGAGGTACGATTGATGCTGCAGCTGGTGGCTCTTTGATGAGGAAAAAAATAGAAGCGGCCTTTGAATTTCTTGAGGAAATGGCTATAAACAACTGTATATGGCCACCGAAAGAGTAAGGGAATCTAATTCTAATAATAGGGGGGTTCATGATATAAATTCTGTTGTAGCCTTACAAGCCCAAATAGAAGCTTTAACTCAAAAAGTTAGTAGCTTAGGAATGGGGGGTAGTTCACAAAAAGTATGCACTATTTGTAGCCAACAAAGTCATATAAGTGAGGCATGTAATTTGCAAATAAATAATTTTGAGGAACAAGTTAGTTTTATCCAAGGGCAAGGAAGAGGTAATCCATACTCAAACACCTAAAACCCTGGTTGGAGAAACCATCCTAATTTTTCTTGGGGTAATAGTAGTAACCAAAATAGGGGAGTAGGATTTCAACCACCTCAAGATAGGTTTGGAGCTTTAGAGGTAAAAATGGATAGGTTCTTAGAGGGAATTAATCTAAAATTTAGTTCACAAGAAGAGAACCAAAAGAGGCTAGAAACAAAATTTTACCAAATCACTAAAAATCAAGCCTCATCCATCCATAACTTGGAAGTACAAATAGGGCAAATAGCTAAACTTTACCTTCAAGAATGCAAGGAAATTTACCAAGCAATACGGAGGAGAATCCAAGAGAACATCCTAAAGCCATCAAATTGAGGTTAGGTAAATCCTATACCAATGAATTTGTTTCTACTAATGTGGGTGAGAATGTGCAGGAAAAAACAGAAAAATTTTCAAAAGGAAGAACCTTCTGTCACGAGCGCAAGGGCAGGCAGATATCGCGAGCGCGAGGATTGATAATCCGCCCACTGTCGTGATCGCGACACCTATCGTGGGCGCGACAGAAGGGATGACCAAAATCCAAACTCCACAAGTTTTTCAACCTCGTTCACCTTTTCCACAACGCTTGAAGAAGCAACACCAAAATAAGCAATTCCAATCTTTTATTGATAAATTGAAGCACTTACACATAAATTTAAATTTTATTGAGGCCATTACACAAACTCCTAACTATGCAAAATTCCTTAAAGATTTGATTTCAATGAAAAAAAGTTAGGAGGATATATCCACTATAGAATTGACTGAAGCATGTAGTTCAATCATTTCAAATAATTTGCCTACTAAGCTTAAGGATAATAGTAGTTTTACTATTCCATGCACTTTAGGGGATGTTGATTTTCCTAAATGTTTATGTGATTTAGGGGCTAGTATAAACCTTATGCCTTTGACTATCTTTAAGAAGTTAGGATTGGACTATGTTAAACCTACTTCTATGGTTTTACAATTAGCTGATCAATCTATTAAAAAACCATATGGCATAGTGGAAGATGTGCTTGTGAAAATTAGCACATGTAAAATAGGCTAACAAAGGCCTATACCACGATGACTGCAATGTCTCCTTTTGCTTTCAAACCCCAGAGTCAAGGTGCCCTTTATTTTGCCGGTCGAGTAAGGAAGAGACAAGAAGCCTGCTCTAGAGTACGATTGTATTCCTAAAAAGGAAGACATTTCAGCAGTGATGCAAGCTCTAAATAGTAAATCGTTAAGGGAAAAATATGATTTAAGGTTAGGCTCAGGTCAACACTTAGGTGAAAGATCAGAGGGATCTTTGATGCAGTTACAAAAACAAGTAAGAAAGGCAGAAGGAACAGAGCCTTCACAGTCAATAGGCATCCCTAGGTCCTCAAGCAACGAAAAAGGGCTAGCTAATCTTGAAGAAGAAATTATGAAGTCAAAGCTTGCAACTACCCCAGTGCCTTTCAATAAAACTATAGTGTAAGAGTGGGTTGTTATAATAATAACAGTGGCACCCAGAGGATAGGAAAAACACCAACCGCGGAAGTGAATCGAAGGCATTATTCTAATTTTGGCAAATCCTTGTCTTGAATCCTTAAGAGGCTAATGAAGGAGGGGATGCTACAACCATTGCTGGCTAGACCCGCTAGAAACCAGGGACAGCCCAATCTCAAAGGGGATCAATATTGTGCCTTCACCAACACACCGGGCATACCACAGATGATTGCAGGACCTTGAGACATGCTATTCAAGATCTAATTGACTCCAAACAGATATCTGACCCAGAAGAGCGAAGGATAAAGAATAAGACAGATTAAGTGCCTAGGTGGGAAGGGGAGGATGGTTCTTAAGGATTATAATGGACCACCGACGGCAACATCTGTGTTGGCAAGAACGACAAATGATTAGCTATTTAGAATGTTCTTTTTATTTTTGAACTGTTTAATAATGACATTCTGTTCCATTAATAAGATGAATGTTTTTGCTTACTTGTGCAATATTTCTTATAATTTCACTATGCATAATCATGATCATGACTCATTCATGTTTAACATTTATTAATTGACACGATTCCATTTAATCTCAGAACTTTTGAAAATCCTAAGAAAATCTTGATAGCATCTAATGTAACTCCTGAAAAGAGATCAAAACTTGAAAGAAATTCAAGAAAATATAAAAAAGTCTTTGCGTTGACCTATGAAGACATGCTAAGAGTTGATCACGGAATCGCCAAGCATACCATTCCAACATACCCCAATCATGGACCAGTCAAGCGGAAGCTCAGAAGACCCAGGCCAAAATGGGCAGAGAAGGTTAAAAAAAAGAGATCCACAAGTAGAGATGAAGCCAAAATTTTTTATACAACACCCGACTTGATTGGTCAGCATCATCCTAATAGTCAAGAAGAGTGAAAAAGTACGAGCTATCAGGATTTAAACAAAGCGTCTCCACAAAAAAAAAGAAAAAAAAAAGAACATAAAAAAAGGAACATAAAAGAATAAAAGAAAAAAAGGGAACAAGAAAAAAAAAGGAAGAAAAATAATCAATATGTAGATTGGAAAGTCATCCTAGGGGCAATCTTCGTTCAAATCCCATTGATCTACACATGCCCGTACTTTGCCATTTTTCTTGACTTCCGAAAAGGACCAAAAGGGTTCTATTGACTTACAATGGATACTGGTTGCTCGAGCTTGGGAATAGATACCATAGGGGAGGTGCGCTCTATGGCCTCCAATGGACAGGGTCATCGAAAGGAATCCGATATGTCAATATGGTCTCCCGCACCACGCAGGGTTCAAGGACGGTAGGACAATTTATGGCTAAGGCTAGGAAGTTGCTCTAGAGGTATGGCATTAAAGACCACAAGTCCTCTCTATATTGCCCTCAAACTAATGGGGTAGGAGAGGATGCTAACAAAAAGATCTTGGTCAAGACGATTCGAAACTACAAGGATTGGGCAGAGAAATGACCCTTTTGCACTTCGAGGCTAGAGAACCACCATCAAAACCTCCACAAGAGTCACCTTTTATTCCTCGATACATGGAGGCAGAAGCAATATGGCTGGTCGAAATAGAGCTCAAATCTTTAAGGACACTCATGGAAGCCCATATTCCGAAATTCGATAGGGCGCAGCAATGGCAGCAGCAGTTAAACAGGTCAGACGAGGACATGTCATGGGATTATCGCCACAGTCAGATCTATCAAAAAACACTCTACTCGATCATTTGGGAAGGAACTCAGAAAGCACCTATTGAAAGAGGGAGATTTAATCTTTAAGCAAATGAGTCCAAATGTTCTAGACGAATGAGGCAAATTTAGACTAGTGTAAGAAGGCTCATTTGTTCTCGAGAAGTTATTATCCAAGGGAGTAGCATTTTTGACAAATAGCGATGGAAGAAAATATGAAGAACCGATCAACCTTGACAGATCCAAGAAGCTCCATGGCTAAAGACTAAAAATCAAAAGAAGAAAATAAAAGCCCCGTGGGTCGAAAATAGAAAAAAGGCGGCCTTGCTAAAAATGGGCGCCTCATCAGGGTGAAAACCGAAAAAAGGCACCCTGGGCAAAAATTAGAGGCTCGAGAGAAAATGTCCAATCAAGAAAGCCCGAGAGGGCTGATTGGAGACAAGAGTTTGATGCTTACAAGATTTACTCTGAGTTTAGATGTAGTTTTGCATTTTGAATCAATGTTAGATAATGATCATGTATAAAGAAATCATACCGAAATTGTAGCACCTCGATATCCCCTTTGGAAGGATACCGGAGCGCTATGAAAACCAATCAAATAATCATATACATATACAAACTCAAATACATAAACATATACTCGAAAAGATAATAAATCCATACATGATCATATCGGTTTTACAAAAAGATTTGTAAACATTAACATATACAAAATCGTTCCTTTACAAAAATACATCTGCCTAAAACCAAACTCCATATCAAAACTTATAACAATACAAAATATAGCAGAAGACAAAAAGAAACTCCATCTATAGTGTGACGCGCGCCGAACCTCGCGGCCTCCCGAAAGCCCGCTTCAGGGCGATCAGGAAAGGTTCATAAAACTTGAAAGGTATTTACAAGTGCGTCTATTTTGGGCAACAATGAGGTTTCTTGGAGTCCCCACCCAATAGAACATTGGGAAGGGTCGTCTAGCCTTATCGAGCCTAAGACGGCGCATACATATCCATCTTGAGCTAGCCAGAGGGATCTTGGAGGCCTCATCCTCTACTCCCCTAGAGCATAGGATTGTGTATTTAAGCCTTTTGGTGGTACTCCAGAGGTGTCTTGGAAGTCCTAGACCTCTCGCCTCTTTGAGTCCCAAAGACCGGAGTGAGTTCAGGACTTCTCATTTATTTATAACTTGATTAATTTTATAATTAAGTTTTGAGTTTATTGTTTCATCAACTTTCCACACGATGCACTTTATTAAAGGCGCGATCATTCACATCCAAAGCGATAAATAGAAGCAAAAATCAAGATAAAGTGTTCAAAATAAATTACAATAACACTAGGAGCGGAATAGAACTCCCATTTGTAAAAGTGCGATACATGCATAAAACGGGATATTCATTGGAATGAGGACTTTGGTCCTACCATACATATTTATTACAAAAATAGTTTTTATGAAGCGTCAATTTTATTGGCTGAAATGGGACATTGGTCCACCATTTTCGAGAAAATCTCCAGGTTCAATTGTTAAAAAGCTTTTGGTCCTTTTTACCTTAACGATGTTAAAACCATTTCCATAACGACATAAATAAAAGGTAAAGGTAGAAAAAATGAACCCGAATCGAGATCCTCAGAATGGCGCGACTACCATCTCTCACAATTCCAACTTCCAATGGTCAGAAAAGAACTCACAGGGATAAACATGTTAGCAAAAACGTGAATAAAAATAAAAAAAAAAATAGAAAATTCTAACAGAAATAAGTTAAGAGATAGGATTTTATGAAATAAAAAATGAGAATTTTGCCTAGGGACGGCTACCTGGATCGTGCCAGCGGCCGTCCCTAGTGAGGGAAAACAAATTAAAGAACCTCTTAAATCTTTTGTAAAAAAAAGGTAATAAAGTATATATAAAAATCAATGTAAATCAAATTAAATTATACAAATGTTAATCCAGAATGTTTATCCTCGGATTTTACCTTTTAGGGTGGATGTCAAATGATTTTGTCCCCGTGTGCCTCGCAAGGATCAAAGAAGAATCAGATCAAAGAAAGAAGATTTATGTTGTTCTTTCCTTGAAAACTTGATAGCAATCGTGTGTTCGAATTAGTTATATTGATGGAAACGACTGAATTTCGTCACCTCAATTTGACTTAATTCGTAAGAAAAATTTGAAGAAATCAATTAATTAGAAGAAGTTTTATCAAAATAAAACTCTACAGATGAACAGAGATTTATAAACTTTTTGCGTAATTTGCTCACAGAAAACCTTTTCTAAAAAGTAATTTCCTCCAAAAATATTTGATAGCTTTTTAAAACTCTCTAAAATTTATCTCTCTTTTTCCAAATTCCCTCAAATTTTTCTAACCCCCAAAACTGAAATTTGATCCTTTATTTATAGGATTTTATGAGATAATTCAGATAAACCTCTATTTAAAGTTTGAATTTTAAAAAGGACTTTAAAATTCAAATTTTAGATAAATCCTATCCCTATTTTGAAAGAAAAGAGATTAAATTTTATCCAATCCAGCGTAATCTGGTCGGTTACCGTACCGATGGGCTTCCCTGCAGATACCGACGGCCGTCCCTACTAAGGGCACACGCGAGAAACTGACTAGGGACGGGCACGATCCTAGGGACGGGCGTCCCTACATCGCCATGGGTCCGTCCCTACTATGCCTAGGGACGGGTATCACCCCGAGTAGAGACGGGCGTCCCTACACAGACGGGAATCCCATCTTTGGAGCAAAACTCTCAAACTTTGTAAAATTTATCCAACTCTTTCAAAACTCCATGTTATAGAAAAAGATTTTAATCCTTGCGAGACCAAAAGACGAAAAGCTCTGAATTTTATCCCTATCCGAAAAAATGACATTGATATCTTCATCGGGTAACTTGACCTGGACTGCCTCAAGACCCGGTGTCTACATATAGACTTCTAGTGGTCGACCTGTAGATGTCCGACTCTAAACTGAACCTGCCACCTACAAGGGAAAATAACCCGTGCTAAGCAATAACGCTTAGTGGGGAGGAATAAAACATGCATATACACATAATTGCAATAACAATATATGAGCTTAACAAGAAACAAAGTATATAAACATGTACTACTCATGCTTATAACAAGTATTCATCACACACGTGTATATAGGAATGTAACCATTACTTATTCATCATATGCGTATTAACAAGATAAAGGAATTAATCATTTGTATCCAAGTAATCAATCTTCATATGCATCTTCACAATATAAACATTTAGCCATAAATATCCACTACAAGTATCGCATCATATATTATCATATCTCACGTACGTAAACATGTAACATATACCCATTTTCATGTGATTGGAAACACATATCATAGTCATATATAATAGCCGCATATACAAATCTCATGTAATAGCCTGATTACTCAGTAACTAGTGGATACGGGTACTAATGATACTAATAGGACACAGTATCCAAGCGTATAGAGATAAGAGTCTCGAATCATGTGTAAACGTGTATACCCAAAGGTATACTGGAGACCGAAGTCTCAAATCATATAAACCAAACGGTGTCAACATGTAATGTGTAACATATAGCAGCCGCACTCACACTCTAACCCTTGATAAGCGCTTATCTATCAACTACTATGACTATCAGGCTTAAATACCAACTCAGTTATGCTCTAGTATAATTATCATATAACAGAGAATAAAATCAAGTATAATCATATCGTTTTATGTATACATGTATATTGATTAACTTCAGAAACATACAAATCATATATATATATATAGGCTTTATCATGAACATGCAACTCATAATCAAATAATCCATATACATATAAATCATATACTTTTAAATCATCTTTAATATTACTACTGTGAACATAATTATGATTAAAGACATCATAATAATATAAGAAAAGTCTAAACCAAATCATGTACCATACAGTAGGAAAATCCATGTAAAAAGAGACTTGAAAACGAATTTCAAAAAATAGGGTAGGTGGGCATATGGGTCACTGTGGCGCTCTCGACAGTAGCCAAGGAAGCACGAGTTGTGCTCCCTCTGCCGAGTCGTGCATAATCAACCGAGACGTGCACAATCAGTCGAGCGAGCACTTCCTACCGAACGGGCTCCCATGCCGAGCGGCTCTCATTCCGAATGGGCTATCTTCACTACTCGTGAAGAATTTCACGTGTCGTGAAGACTCTCATGCCGAATTGGGCCTATGCAGAGCGGGCATCTTCTTCATGACTCGTGAAGGACTTCACTTGTCATGAAGAACCTCTTGCAGAGCGGGCTATTCTTCACGACTCGTGAAGAACTTCACGTGTCGTGAAGAACTTCACGTGTCGTGAAGAATTGCAAGCCGATCGGATCTACCGCGAGAAAAAGGATGGCTCGCTTTTGTTGCGCTCGCGATAGGAGCATGTTTTCCTTTCCTCAGCAAAATGCTGGAAAATAGAGCTTGAAAACCAAAACACAATCTTTACCCAAAACCAAATATCATGCAAAATCATGTAAAATCTTACCTCCAGTGCCTTCAAACATGCTTATAACAATAACAACTCATTTACTCAATTTTAACACACATCAAAACAATATATACAGGGGTTGCAAAAACCCAGAAATCCATCTCATATTCATGTACATGCTCTTCAAATTTGACATGCAAACCATTATAACTCTATCATTTCAGATCATGTACACAAATCTATCAAACACATGCATATTCATGTATCAAAACATACAAATTTCAGTATAATCAAACCTAATAACTGATCCGAACTGAGAAGGGCAAAAACACTCTCAAACCAAAATACAAACTCCCAAACCTGGAATTAGAGCTTCAATCACTATCTTCAAGATACCACTTTTCCTTTTTCTTTATCTTTTCTCCTCTCTTCAAATTCTTGCACAATCCAACCAAAATGAAACCCAATTAACCCATGCAATCAAAACGATAAAACCATAATCAACCCAAAGGAAGAAGAGGAAGAAGAAGATGAAGCAACCTCATATAAAATTCCAGCTACTTACCTCTTGGAACAATTCTTGTTCTCAAAACCCTAACTCAATCTTGAAGAACAACATAGGAAGGAGTAGAGAGCAGAAAACTTGAGAAAAATGAGAGAGTGAGAGAACGAAAAGAGCAAGAAAGAGGAGGTGAGGGTGGCTTCCACGGGAAGCAAAATATTTCCTGCTCTCCCTCTCTCCCTCTTTCAAATCCCATTTAATGCTCTCACCAACAATCCACATGTCATTCTCTCAATAGACCTCTAGTATATATCCTTTGACTTTCTCTTTTTATCCTTAGCAAATTACCTTTGAGCCATCAATAATTCCCAACTCACTTACATAATTACCCAATTACCCTTTAAATGTCCAATTAACATGCAATTTCCGACCAGACCATTTTTGGTATGTTACAGAAATGTACACAATCTTTGCAAATACATGTGTTCATTATTTTCTAGTTCGTTTATAAAAAGAGAAACATCATTCATTCCTGAATAAATGAAGTCTAAATGAGTACACTCTTCTATTGCTCTCAATGTCCAGATGTCTAAGTCGATGAGTTCTGTTATCAATTGCGGGACTAAGCACCTACCTCTTGAATGCATTAGTGGGAGTAAAAGAACAATCCCTAATAGATGGTATAATAGTCTTCACCAGCAGCTTGCCTAGAGGCTATGGTGTTTGGAGGTAAAAGTCGAAGATAAAGGTCCACCTTGGAAAGATAAGGATGCCTCACTACATTGTTAATCCCTCTGAACTATCGAGTACAATGGGTGGTATTGTAAAAGCCAGCCTCATGAAGGCTTAAAGAACTCGATCCTCATCCACCACCTCACCCAATCTAGCAACACATTCATCGAGATAGGCAAAGGAATGCAATCGATGCCTAGGGAGAAAATGCCTCAGTGAATAATTGCCGATTACTCTAGAAGGGGGCTCTAATAGTAGCTTAAACTTTTCTTGCAATCATACCCTTAAAAAAACAAAAGGCCGTTAGAGTTGAAAATCATAATTGGCTGTCTAAGAAAAAGTTAGGCCAAAGGGCAGGGTGGAAACTGGGAAATAGGCAGTCTGTCTTAAAAAAATGAATAAAAGTCGCTGGAGTGGGTTGGTCCATTCCAGGCAAAAATTAGGCACAGGGTTATGTGAAAATCCCCAAAGGGACGCATTTCCTGCGAAGAAAAGCTAGTGTGAAAATCCACAAGGGACGCACTACTTTTAAAATAATAACTTTTGAAGCCTGGAGCGATAAGGTGGCATTACTTCGAATAAATTCCCCTTAGGCATATAGTGCATAATTCAGGACACGAGTTAAAGTTTTGGGGGCAAAATTCTCATTGAACGGGGGGCAAAGATGCACAACGGTCAGCTCTCATTGAAAAGATTATGGGTCAGAGTCCTTAAAGCAAGAACGACTTCTAGATCATTGGGGGCATCAAACAGTATAAGCAGTACCCTCAATGAATCCCTTAACCACCTAGGATGTGGTCTATCTATTTTTACATCTCCCATGCATCTCGCATGCATAAATCTTTTGCATATCTCCCTGCATGACTTTACACGTGCATAGCCTCTCATGATGCCCAACATGCATTCACACATGCTTAAACTTTATATATATTTTGCATATGCAATTCTTCATGCACATTCCGCATACATAATCTTTGCATACATGTAACGCATAATTCTTTGCACATGTTTGGCATGCATATCATAAGCATATCATGTGCATTCAATCCTTTTACACGTGTAGTTGTGCACATATAATTTTTGTACATTAATCCTTTGTATGTGTTTCCTGTATATAGTTTTGCATGTATATTTCACACACGATGATTCCATACACACACACAATATTTTGTATACATTGTTGTGTATATGACTTAGGGGGAAAGGTCTGAATAGACCTCATGCGGGAAGATGATCCAAGAGATGAGTTCAGCTCAACATTGTCGGACACTATATTCGGCATAAAATCAGATGCGTCTGTATAGAAGGGGAACACCCAGAAAAATAAGCCTATTTATTGACACCATGCCGGGGGCAATCAGATAAGTTTCTTTATCATAAGATGTACGCTCACACATATCACGCAATAAGTGTACAAAATCCAAATTCAAATGCACAAAGAATACAAATTCTCAAACAAAAAACAACAAAAAGAAATAAAACAAAAAGAAAAACAAAAAGAAGAAGCTATTTTCAAGGCCTTGAAAATCCAGCATACTGTAAAAATTCAAATACATCCAAAATGTGAAAATCCCAAAAATTTTTGAAAATCATTTTAAAAGACACCAAAGACATTGAAATCTATCCACCAACAGGCAAGCAACGAAACCTCTAATATAATTTCCTCTGAGGAGGCTCAAATCTAATTTTCCTCTGAGGAGGGTCAAATCTAATTTTTCTCTAAGGAGGCTTAAACCTATTTTCCTCTCTGGAGACTCAACATCAAAGTCTCTCACCCTCTCGAGAGGCACACAGGTCTTTTCAACAAGGAGGCTCCGACTGGAGAGGATAGAGGAATCGGTATCTGGTATGTCATAGTCGGTAAGGGATCTCTAAGAGGATGATATCTGAACTTTACAAGAAGATGATATCCGCACTTTGGAAGTCTAGAAAATGATTCGCTACAATCAAGGGGAAGATGTACATATTCCACAAATCCTTCTCCAAGGAACAACCAACCGTCCTTCAAGGGGCACCCGTCTGACATCGACCCCAATAGGTATGTACTGCCAAAGGTACGTATCTCTTTTATATGCTCTGCACATTTGTTTTCCCCTTTTTTTTGTAGGAAAAGAGGTTCAGGATAAGCGCCAATAAAGACAACGATGAACGAGTTGCCATGACGACCCAAGGATGGTCAATAGTCAGTCACTGGGCTAACCGGATGGTGGGTAGTAAATCAGACACTACATCATTCAGATTGTGGTTAACATGTAGAAAATAAGCAGACCGATGGAGGTTAATAGATCCAAAAATCATGTATTGCAGATCGGATGGGGGTTAGCAAGATTATACCGTGCAAGCCGATATGAGGCCAGTAGGACACATGTGATAGAACAGATCGCAATGGAATTGTAGTTAGAGAACACATCATCTCACAGACACCGTGCAAGCTGAGATGAGGCCAGCGGGATACATGAGATAGAACAGATCGTAACAGGGTTGTGGTTAGAGAACACTGCATCTCACAGACACTGTGCGAGCCGAAATGAGGCCAGTGGTGTCATACCCCGTTTTCCCCATGGTAGTTTGAGCCCAGTTTGTCTGTGTGTTGTGAGTGTTCTGGCATGCGATGTCTTAGTTTGGGCCATATTGTAACACCCCCTACGCATACGTAGGCGAACCCATCATAATAGGAGTGAGATGCCATAGGAGCAAGGGTGTCACACCAGATAGATCGGTATCAAGCAAACATTCATACATTAAAAACATACGAAAATTTAAAACTTTGAGAAATATCAACTTGATCATGGATTAATATAACAACATCCCTTACAATAATGTTCTGATCAAACTGATATTACAAAATAATTACATAACCCAAAATATATAGAGCAGAAGCTTTCAAAATTACTGATACATTGAGAGCTCTAATACAAAAAGAATCATCAAACTATTACAAAAGAAGTCCTAACACTAAACCCTTCTGTTGAGCATTTTCTATAGATGCTAATTATACCGCAAGTATACGGTGTACCGCAATAGTACTTAAGATGTCGATCCCACGAGGAACCTTTTTACACACTATTACTAATTGATTTTATTCTTGTTTACAATGATTAATTAATGGTAGAGTTGATTTTAATCTAATTTAACATGTAAACTGAATATACCTAGTTAATGATAGTCAAAAGAAGATAAAATAAATCATGAAGAATTAAAGACAATGAACTTGATTCCATCAATTTGATTAACATCTTTCATCTTTTTATGTAAGCCAAGTTAGAATCAATTTTTAACTCACTCTCTCGACATGAATTAAAATGCCTAAAACATACAATTAAAATTCTAACTCACAATTTTCATTAATGAATTAGAGGTTTCTAATTACATATTTTAAGAATAAACACTAACCTATAGCAATTATCTCAATATACCGATTTCTCAAAATATACCTTGATAATGAAACTCTATTAGATGTCAGATAAAGCAAACTCTCGAATTACTTTAACTTGTAAAAATCATGCAAAATATACTAATAGCGAATCTACATTGAAAGACTATGAAAGTAGATGAAAATAGAAAGAATTATAACATGCAAATTCATTAGAATGATATTCATCGAAATAATGGAGAAGAATTAAAAATAAGAGAATAAGATAGAAGCCTTTCAACCCTTTTCTCAATCTCTTGAAATAAGTTTTCTTCTCCTTGATCTTCTTCTTCAAATCATAAAACTAAATAGAAATTTTACTAAGAAAAAATCTGTCTTGCAAAATACAGAAAAATTACTTAACTAAAATTCATCCTCCTAAAATTACAGTTAAACTATATATTTATAGATAATAATTTAAAAATCGTGTCCCTTGAGAATGGTTGCAAAGTTTGGTGAAAGAAAGTGACTTTTCAAATGACTTTTGGCTCAAAACTGCCCCAACGGTCGTCTCTGTCATGCTCGCAACGTTGTCGCGATCGCGACATAACATGCTCCTTGTTTTCTTCTTTCTTTCTTTCTCTCGGTTTTCTCTTCCTTCTCTGGCCAGTCACGAGACGCTACGCCCCATCACGTGGCGTGACTGGCTGTGTGTGGCGTGACTGGCGCTCACGTCTCGCCTCCTCCTCTCCTTTATCTTCTCTTCTCTTCTCTCTTTCCCTTTCTTTCCTGGCCTCTCTGTGTCGTCACAAGTCGCCACATCCGCTCACGTCGCGTGACGCTTCTCTCTCAGCTTCTTCTCTTCTTTTCCTCCTTCCTCTTCATTCTTCTTGATCTAGTCACGTCTCGTTACCTATGCTCACGTCGCGTGACTCCTTGTATGAGACGTGACCTGCTCCTCTCTCGTGATCCTCTCCCCGTTCTCTTCATTTTTCACCTAAAAACATCAATAAACACAATAAACACTCAACTAATACAAGTAAACATAATCTAACATATATGACATCAAATATACACAATTATATAATTAATTACATAAACTCATACAAAATAAATACTAAATTATACCTCAATTAACTTCCTATCAAATTCCCCCACACTTAACCCTTGCTTGTCCTCAAGCAAGAGAAAAGAAATAAGCAAATTCAATAGCCAGTAAACATCATTACAAAATACTGTTCATTTAGCATATGTAATAGAATTGAAAAGAACCAAATATCTCATACACTCAGAAAAAGATCAGTAAATCAAAATTTTAAAGTATGCATCCCAAATTCAACAAATTACTTAACTTTACTAATTCCAACATAAAGAGTATGAAGTCTATCAAAACTAAACATGACTTAAAAGAAAGAAAATTTAACCATAAAGTTAAAATTCTCAAGCAACTAGCTGCACTTAGGACATTTTGAGCTCACTTACCCTTAATCCAATCTCATGGCATTTTTAGACTTTGCTTGTTTTTCTTTTCTTTTGATTTTTCTTTTTGTTTTCTAGCAAGAGAAAGTTATATGGGTGCGTTTTACGCTCCATCCCATATTTTTGCAATTTTGAATATACATCTTGCTTTCTTTTACTTTTTATAACTTAAATGGGTGCATTTTATACTCCATCCCACTTATTTTTATTTTTAGTCCTCATCCATTATTGAAAAGATAAAAGGGTAAGTATTATGGCTATAGTTTCCTTAAACAATTAGAAACTGAAAATTTTAAACTAAATGAGTAAATGCTAACTTTAAAAACATGGTTAGTTAAAAAGACTAAATAATCTATAATGTTGAAATAAGTAAAACAAAATAACTTGAAAAACTTAAAACAAATGCTAAAAAAATTTTGAAAAACTGATAAAAATGAGCATAGAGGATAATTGACTTAACAACCTATATAATATACCAAATAAACAATGCCTCATAATAAAGCTTACTTAAAAACTAACTGAAATATAAAAACACACAACAAACATGCAAATAATATATACAAAACATATACATAAACATATAAAACAATAATCAAAAAAACTAACTCACTCCCCCACACTTAGAACCAACATTGTCCTCAATGTGTAGGAATGACACACAAAAACAAGTAAAAGAAACAAATAAAATGAAATGAAATAAAAACTCCCCTATCATGGTGAAGGTGGAGGCGATGGAACCACAAAACCCGCTTGGGTCATGAAATTATCAAACTTGTACTCCAACCTCCTTTGACGTCGCTCAATGGAAGAAAGTTGTTCTTGCATAGCAGATAACATCATTGGGATGTTATGGCTAGATGAGCCAACCTCAGGAACAGCAGCCATATCTGCTGGAACATCGGGCATCACTTCATCTTCACTTGCCTCCTCATCACCACCTTCTTCTTCTTGTGCCTCAACTTGTGGCTCAGAAGTTCCAGCAATATCTCTCCAACATGATCGAGCACGAGGTGGAATTTCCTGAAAATTATTACCAATAACCTCTCCACGAACTAACACATTCTTATTAAAATAAAGGCAAGGAAAAATGCGATAATAAGCATCAAGATCCACATTTAAATTACTTGCAATACTAGAAATAATATGCCCATGAGTTAAAGGTGAATCATGCTTATTAACACATTGCAACAATTGACTAACTATCCAAAAAGGCCAACATACATCCTTACGTCTATGTACACACCACATCGAAAACAACTCATTATATGAAACTCTATTGAATTCAGACCTATTAAAAACTAAAGAAGCTAAAACCCTATGCAAAATCCAATATCTCAAATCTTTAATAAAAATGGATTTAGCATTCCTAGCCTTATAAGGTGTTTGCAAATCAGTTAAAAACGTCGAAAATTCATGTGGCTTAAAAGATTTAGGTGGATCAGTTAACCAGTTTGAGAAAATCTAAACATCCTATTCATCATAAAATAGGTCAAAGTATAAGGTTTACCATCCATCCTAAAATCTAACCAATTTTCATTATTATCATTCTTTTTCAATGTGGTGTAAAATTCTAAAACCAAGTCAGGACGAACTTCTTCATGCATAGATGCAAATTTCAACAATCTACAGACTCTTAACATGTCATTAACTACATCTAACATGCCAATTTGAATAAGCAAGGAATCAGGAAAATACTTACATTGCATTAGATGCCTACCACGGATGGTTAAATACCTACTGCCTTCATCTACCGAAAAGATAGGAAATAGAGCACCATAATGAGCAGCAATATTCACCTCTTCAACTTCCTGCTCAACCCTTGAAGATGATGGGTTTTTTGTTCTAACCATTTCTGAATGTGTTAATAGTAAATGTAAACTATAGGGAAGGAAATCTGAAGACAATGGAAGAATTTTAATAAATCCAAATATACGAAAGGAAAACTAAAAAAAAAATAAAAGAAAAAATAATGTAAACAGAGAAGAAATTACAAACGGAATGTGATTGAGTTATGGATAGATGCAACCGAAATCAAGTGTGTTTGGGGAAAGAAGGAATAAAAAGGAAAAATGAATAAAGAAAAATGAAAAGAAAGTTACAAACCTGAAAAGAGAATGAAAATCCCGTAATGCCTAAGACGATTGAAGAAAAGAAATAGAAATAGAATGCTAAAATGAAGAACGAGAAAAACGAGAGGAAAACAGGGTATGGTAGGTCGAAAGTTTTCTGTAGAAGAAGAAGAAGAAATGAAAAATGGCTAATGAGGGTCTATACTCGTGACCGGCGTTGGGGAAAATAAAACTAACAGAGAAAAATGAAGAGTCAAGTGAAATAAGGTAGACAAGGAAAAGAAAAATTTGAAACGTCACGACGTTAGGGTTTTAAATTTAAGTTCCCGCTTTTAATTCTTCTTCTTTTTTTTTGTGTTTTAATGCTTAAATGGTATAATTAAGTTAATGTAATTGAAATTAAATCATCTAAATCAGAAAAGAAAACAAAATAAAACCAAATAATAGAAAAATAATAAGTAAAATGATAAAAGAACAGAAAACTTTTAAAACGTACCTGATTCTCCACATCAAGCGTCACGAGTCGTGAGAGAACGTCACGACTCGTGACGCTTTTCACTTACCTAGGCGAAGTCCATCTCCTCAGCCCATCACGTCGCGTGAAGTTGCATCACGAGACGCACGCCCTGCAAAAAGCGCTTGCTGTTGCGATCGCGATACTTGCCGCGATCACGACAGAATACAACGTCTGCAAAACAAATTTTTTTTTATTTTATTTTATTAATTTATTTATTTATTTTTGTAACTTATTATTATTATTTTTATTAACTAATCTTACTAAATTAGCTGTAATTTAAAAACTAATGTGCTAATAGCATTAAAATCTAAATTACAAAAAATAAAACTACCTAAACTAATCTAAAACAAAGCACAATAAATTTAAAAAGAAAATATAACGAAGTAACCTAAATAAAAGAACTAGATATGTCATGGCTTAATGTGCTCCCTAGGATTCTCCTCAGTATTACTTGGAAGGCATCCTAGATTTCTAGAAGGTAAAGAATTAGCAAGTTGGCCTATTTGAACCTCAAGATTATGAATAGTAGCAGCATGATTTTTAGTAATTTGATCAAATTTTTCTTCAAGTTTCTTTTGACTTTCATCTTGAGAATGCATCTTACAATTAATTTCTTCAATGAACTTATCAATTTTAACCTCAAAGGCCCCAAACCTATCTTGTGGTTGTTGGTATCCTACACCTCTATTTTGGTTGTTAACATTATTATTCCCCCATGAAAGGTTAGGATGGTTTCTCCAACCAGCATTATAAGTGTTAGAATAAGGATTTCCATGACCTTGGCTTTGAAGAAAATTAACTTGTTCTTCCTTATTAACCATGCCTAAATTGCAATTATCACTCTTATGTCCTTGTTGACCACACACATTGCATGCATTTAATGAATTACCACCCATACTTAGACTATTAACTCTATGATTCAATGCTTCAATTTGGGCTTGTAATGCAACCATAGAATCTACTGAATGTACCCCCCTAGCATTAGAATTATTATACTCCCTTACTCTTTCAGGAGGCCACATACAGTTGTTCATTGCCATCTCTTCCAATAGCTCATATGCTGCATCAATTATTTTTCTCATCAAAGAACCTCCAGCAGCAGCATCAATAGTCCCCCTTGTGGTAGGATTAACTCCATTATAGAATGTTTGCATCAACAGTTCTCTTGGCAAGTTATGGTGTGGACACATCCTTTGCAATTCCTTGAATCTTTCCCAAGCCTCATATAATGATTCATTATCATTTTGAACAAATGTAGTAATATCCTTTATGATTTTTTCAGTTTTGGCTAATGGAAAATATTTTGATAAGAATGCTTGGGCCAATTGGTCCCAAGTAGTTATAGATCCCCTTGTTAGGGAATTCAACCAAGCTTTTGCTTTATCCTTCAAAGTGAATGTAAAAAGCCTAAGTTTGATTGCATCAGCCGAAACCCCATTTATCTTAAAGGTATCACATATTTCAAGAAAGTTGGCCAAATGAGCATTTGGATCCTCATTTGCCAAACCATAGAATTGAATACTATTTTGAATCATTTGTAACAATGAAGGCTTAATCTCAAATTGATTTGCATTTACCGTTGGTCTTACCACTTCTTGTTGAGCACCACTCAAAGCAGGTGTGGCAAAGTCCATGAGTCTTGGTAGATTTTCTTCAGCCATGATAATTGATCTCCTATTTTTGTTCTTCTTTCTATTTGACTTCCGGTTACTTGACAAGAATCTTTCAATTTCAGGATTTAAGGGTTCAAGCTCTTCTAAAGAACTCCTTGTACTAGGCATGAACTTCTCAAATCCTGTAAAACAAAAACAAAACACAAAGTTAATTTAAACACACAAACAAATTAAAACAAACAAAATATTGTAATCCAAAATCATAAATCAATTTTCATAATGGCAAACAACCGTTCCACGGCAACGGCGCCAAAAACTTGTTGAGCATTTTCTATAGATGCTAATTATATCGCAAGTATACGGTGTACCGCAATAGTACTTAAGATGTTGATCCCACGAGGAACGTTTTTACACACTATTACTAATTGATTTTAATCTTGTTTACAATGATTAATTAATGGTAGAGTTGATTTTAATCTAATCTAACATGTAAACTGAATATACCTAGTTAATGATAGTCAAAAGAAGATAAAATAAATCATGAAGAATTAAAGACAATGAACTTGATTCCATCAATTTGATTAACATCTTTCATCTTTTTATGTAAGCCAAGTTAGAATCAATTTTTAACTCACTCTCTCGACATGAATTAAAATGCCTAAAACATACAATTAAAATTCTAACTCACAATTTTCATTAATGAATTAGAGGTTTCTAATTACATATTTTAAGAATAAACACTAACCTATAGCAATTATCTCAATATACCGATTTCTCAAAATATACCTTGATAATGAAACTCTATTAGATGTCAGATAAAGCAAACTCTCGAATTACTTTAACTTGTAAAAATCATGCAAAATATACTAATAGGGAATCTACATTGAAAGACTATGAAAGTAGATGAAAATAGAAAGAATTATAACATGCAAATTCATTAGAATGATATTCATCGAAATAATGGAGAAGAATTAAAAATAAGAGAATAAGATAGAAGCCTTTTAACCCTTTTCTCAATCTCTTGAAATAAGTTTTCTTCTCCTTATTCTTCTTCTTCAAATCATAAAACTAAATAGAAATTTTACTAAGAAAAAATCTGTCTTGCAAAATACAGAAAAATTACTTAACTAAAATTCATCCTCCTAAAATTACAGTTAAACTATATATTTATAGATAATAATTTAAAAATCATGTCCCTTGAGAATGGTTGCAAAGTTTGGTGAAAGAAAGTGACTTTTCAAATGACTTTTGGCTCGAAACTGCCCTAACGGTCATCTCTGTCACGCTTGCAACGTTGTCGCGATCGTGACAGAACACGCTCCTTGTTTTCTTCTTTCTTTCTTTCTCTCGGTTTTCTCTTCCTTCCCTGGCCAGTCACGAGACGCTACGCCCCATCACGTGGCGTGACTGGCTGTGTGTGGCATGACTGGTGCTCACGTCTCGCCTCCTCCTCTCCTTTCTCTTCTCTTCTCTTCTCTCTTTCCCTTTCTTTCCTGGTCTCTCTGTGTCGTCACGAGTCGCCAGATCCGTTCACGTTGCGTGATGCTTCTCTCTCAGTTTCTTCTCTTCTTTTCCTCCTTCCTCTTCGTTCTTCTTGATCCAGTCACGTCTCGTTACCTATGCTCACGTCGCGTGACTCCTTGTATGAGACGTGACCTGCTCCTCTCTCGTGATCCTCTCCCCGTTCTCTTCATTTTTCACCTAAAAACATCAATAAACACAATAAACACTCAACTAATACAAGTAAACATAATCTAACATATATGACATCAAATATACACAATTATATAATTAATTACATAAACTCATACAAAATAAATACTAAATTATACCTCAATTAACTTCCTATCACCTTCTGTGTTGGCTTGACTGGCGGTGACTCTCCAAAAGCAAAACGCCTTCCGCACTTGCACGGATAAGAACTGTGCTAAGCGATAAACGCTTAGTGGGCAAACACACAACAAAAGAGTGGACGACCATTCAAAATGGTCATCAAGGCATAACACATACGGTATGACATATGCGGATAATCATGTCAGATATATAACCATACTTGCAGAATAAAGGCATACAATCAGAAGCTTATTTTCACATCCACTTACATATAAACCGATCCTCTTATTTGCCATGTTCATTTGGATATCACATTCTAATAATCATATCGACATAAATCAAAGTAAACAAAATACCTGCGGACTGACATTAGTGGATAACGAGTATACAAACAGTACCTTACGGGTACGAATTGAATATAGACAGTACCTTACGGGTACGAATCGAGAAACCAATTATTTTATCACATTCAAACTATTTTCGGAGGGACCTTAAATAAGATCCAAAATTCATAAAGGTTCGCGAGGAACCAGATGGGGACCTGATCGGGGTCCAAACAGAACTAAGGCTGCAGCTAAAAGACACTATTAGGCATCCCTAACTATCCACTTAGTTGATTCGCTGGCTAAAATTATACACTTAACGTCCATAGTTCAATTATAACAAGCAAAGAATTCACATACCTTGGTTAATCAATACATATAAACATCATCCATCTTACTAGTACAAAGCTCTTATTAACTGTCATTGTGTGTGCTTAAATCAATAATTTAACACCCCTAAGTCGCCCTGAACAAATAAGGTTTTATTGTAAAAACAGGGTAGGTCACGGTCACAACCAGATTAGTTGCCACCGTGACATACCAAAACTCTCGGTAGAATGCAAGTCTGGGGTACCTCACGGACACAACAAAAATGGTTGCCACCGTGACATACCAAAAAAAACCAAACAGAAGCAAAAGTCTGGACACCTCACTGTTACAACCAAAATGGTTGCCACCATGACATGTCCAAACTCACGGCAGAATGCATCTTGTACATACCTCACGGTCACAACCAAAGTGGTTGCCACCGTGACCCATGCCCAGATGCAATACCACCGAACAAAAATCACTTCATTTCCAGGCCAACTCAAAGCTTCTCACTCCAACAAATCTCCTCACTCATAACTCAACATCAACCTTCTAACATCATTAAATCATACCAATATAAGATCCTACTCATGAATTCTCAAAACAACATCAAGTTACACATTCAATCTCATCACTATTCATACCACAACTCAATCAATTGCATTTTTTGTTCAATAACTCACAATCAAGGTTTCATGAACAATAAAAATCACGAACCCATAATATAATAACCAGTAAAAACATCAAGAACACCAAATTTTCTAGAATTTTATTCAAAGAAGAAAATCACCAAAAATGCATGAATCACAAAACTCCCTAACCTGAATCTCCTTAGCTCTTATTCACTTAGTTCCACTTCCAGATGCCTTCTCCTTGCCTTTAGGCTCACGAGGAGGCTCAACTAACAATCAACACACAAGAGCACACAAAACACAACCCTAAATTAAATCTAAACCAAGAAAATATGAAGAAGAAGAAGAACAACAAAATGAAAATATAAAAAACTTATCAATTACTTCTTAGAATTATCAAGATCCACCAATAATCCAACCCAAAAGGAGTTGGCCAAAGAAAGGAAGAGGAAGAGGGAGTAGAAGGGAAAGCAATAGAGAGAAGAGAAGGGGAGAACGGGAATGAAGAACATATTTCTGTTCTTCCCCTTTCTCTTTCTTCAATTATTCACCCCCACTATTCCCTTTTCCACTTGGCACAACATGATTGGTGGGTCTTAATAACTCACACCCTAACAACATGCACTACACATACACAATGAGCTCCCAACTAATGCACACCCTACTAATATGTGAACAAATCACACAAACACAACTCACTCACTCACTCACACCCTACAACCATGTGAGTAAGCACACCCAAATGCAACCCAACTAATTCACACCTAAGCACCATACATGCACCCACTTACTAGCAAAACCCGCAAATATGCATTATACCCAAAATATCCTTATGACATGCAAATACACACTAAATGCACATGCACAAACACGGTTCGAACTTCTAGGGGGCAAACGGGGTGTGATAACTCTCCCCTACTAACAAGAATTTCGTCGTCAAAATTCTCTCCTGAACTAAACAAATGCTAATACTGCGCCCTCATGGTCTCCTCTGGCTCCCAAGTAGCTTGTTCGACTCCGTGGTGATTCCATAACACTTTGACCAACGGGATTTGCTTACTCCTTTACTGTCATACCTCTTGAACTAGAATGGCTTTCGGTTCCTCGTCATACGAAAAATCTGGTTGTACTTGCACATCCTAAACTGACAAAATATGTGAGGGATCCGATCTATATCAACGTAGCATCGAAACATAGATAACATCGTGCAACTTTGCTAACTCCATTGGTAAAGCCAACCTATAGGCTACCGGACTGACCTTAGCTAACACTTCATACGGTCCAATAAATCGAGGACTAAGCTTGCCCTTCTTACCGAACCGTAGTACTTTTCTCCAAGGAGAAACTTTAAGGAAAACTTTGTCCCCGACCTTAAACTGAACATCCCTTCTCTTAAGGTTAGCATAAGACTTCTGCCGATCCTTAGCTGCCTTCAGATTCCACTGCACAACTCTGATCTTTTCCTCTGTATCCCTAACCAATTCTGGCCCAATAACTGAATGCTCGGATAGCTCTGTCCAACATACCGGAGTCCTACACTGACGACTATACAAAGCTTCATACGGTGACATACCGATGCTTGACTGATAACTGTTGTTGTAGGTGAACTTCATAAGCTGTACATATCTATCCCAACTACCCGGTAAATCTAACGGACAAGCCCACAACATATCCTCTAAGATCTGAATGACCCGCTCGGATTGACCATCGGTTTGAGGATGAAACGCTGTACTGAAGTTCAACTTGGTACCTAAAGCCCTTTGCAAGTCTTTCCAAAACTTTGAAGTAAACCTTGGGTCCCGATCTAATACTATGGACAACGGCACTCCATGCAGTCTGACTACCTCATCCACATAGATACTGGCTAACTTATCCATCGGATAATCCACTCTAACTGGCAGAAAGTGAGCTGACTTCGTAAGCCGATCCACTATTACCCATACTGAGTCATGCTTCCTCTGAGTCAAGGGCAAACCAGATACAAAATCCATGGCGATATCGTCCCATTTCCACTCGGGCACGGATAAAGGTGTGAGCAATCCCAAAGGAACTTAATGCTCAGCCTTTACCTGCTGATAGGTCAAGCACTTAGACACGAAATCCACAATATCCTTTTTCATACCAGACCACCAGTAGAACTGCTTCATGTCTCGGTACATCATGACACTACCGAGATGCATAGTGAAAATCGTAGAGTGTGCCTCACTCAAAAGCTGTTTCCCTAACTCCTCATTTTTCGGCACACACAAGCGGTTTCTAAACATCAGCACCCCATCCAAAACCAAGAACTCAGACTGCTTACCAGAACTAACCTCTTGCACAATCCGTTGCAATCTCACATCGTCCTTCTGATCATCTATAATCCTTTGTCTCAAGGTAGGTCTCACTCTCAACGTGGCAACCAAAGCCCTATCAGAATCAAATCTCCATCTAAACCGCCTCAGGAATAGAGTAGAAACTGACTTCCAACTCAAAGCATCCAAGACTACATTGGCCTTACCCGGGTGGTAATCCAATATGCAGTCGCAGTCCTTAAACAAATATGACCAACGGTGCTGTCACATGTTCAACTCCTTCTTCGAGAGCATATACTTTAAGCTCTTATGGTCCATAAAGATCCTACATTTCTCCCCATACAGATAATGCCGCCAAGTCTTCAAAGCAAAGATCATAGCCGCCAACTCTAAATCGTGCGTCGGATAGTTCTTCTCATGTGGTTTCAACTGATGGGAAGCATAAGCCACAACCTTACCCTCTTGCATCAAAACACAACCAAGACCGACACCCGAAGCGTCACTATACATTACAAACTCCTTACCCGAGATAGGTTGAGTAAGTATAGGAGCTTCAACTAACAAACTCTTCAACTTCTCAAAGCAAAGCTGACACTTATCCGACCACTCAAATCTGGCCCCTTTCCTTAATAATCTCGTCATCGGAGCAGCTATAACTTAGAAACTCTTCACAAACCTACGGTAGTAACCCGCTAAACTAAGAAAACTTCTCATTTCTGGGACATTCCTAGGCGCTTTCCAATCAAAAATTGCCTCAATCTTAGACGGCTCAACTTGAATAACTTTAGCCGAAACAACATGACCTAAGAATGACACTTCCCGAAGCCAAAAATCGCACTTACTAAGCTTAGCAAACAACCGATGCTCTCTCAGAACTTGCAAAACCATCCGAAGCTGCTCCTCATGCTCACTTTCGTCCTTGGAGTAAACCAATATATCATCTATGAACACCTCTACAAATCGATCAAGATATGGCCTGAACACTCGGTTCATCAAATCCATAAAAGTTGTCGGTGCATTGGTCAAACCAAACGACATCCATAAAAACTCATAGTGGCCATACCTAGTCCGAAATGCAGTCTTAACCACATCCGCATCCTGAACTCGCAGCTGATAATAACCCGACCGAAGATCAATCTTCGAGAAAACTCCCGCACCTCGGAGCTGATCGAACAAATCCTCAACTCTAGGCAAAGATACTTATTCTTCACTGTAACCTTGTTGATCTGCCTATAGTCGATACACATCCTCATAGAACCATCCTTCTTCTTAACAAACAAAACCGGAGTGCCCCATGGAGATATGCTGGGTCGAATAAACCCCTTGTCCAATAGATCTTGTAACTGAGTTTTGAGTTCTCTCAACTCTACAGGAGCCATCCGATAAGGTGCTTTCGAAATAGGCAAAGTACCCGGCACTGTCTCTATGGACAACTCCACTTCTCTCTCAGGAGGCAAACCAGGCAACTCACTCAGAAACACATCTGCAAACTCTCGGACAACCAGAATGTCCTCAATCCTAACTTGATCCCGCTTGGAATCTAACACAACAGCTAGAAAAGCCTCACAACCCTTTCTAATAAACCTCTTATCCTGCATTGCGGAAATCGCATTGCTCAAGGAGCTAGCACCCAAACCTTTAACAAACACAGGCGACCGGTCTCTATCCCGAAGCACAACTGTCTTCCTATGACAATCAACCACAGCTCGATGCTTACCCAACCAGTCCATACCCAGAATCAAATCAAATTCTCTAAATGGCAACTCTATCAAATCTGCTGGAAACTCAACTCCCTCAACCAATAGGGGACAATTCCTAAACATTCTACTCACATTGACACTATGCCCTAAAGGACTGGTCACACAAATCTTATAATCTAACTAATCTATCTCATGCAACTTATCAAATAACTTATCTATGCATAAATATGAGTGTGTGGAACCAGGGTCAATTAGAGCATACAATTCAATGTCATGGAGTAGAAACTTACCGGCGATCACATCAGGGTTATCCTGCTCATCTCTAGCTCTCACAGCATAAGCTCTGGCTGGAACAGGTAGTGGATACTCAACTGACTCAGATGCAGCTCCCTCTCTATATTGACCGCCTCGACCTCTTCCACAGCCTCTACCACGACTAGCTTGCGTGGTATTCGAACCAACTCTGCTGATCTCTCTCTGAGCACTCGAATCCTCATTCAACCTCGGACACTTGGCTAAAAAGTGCTCAGTGCTCCCACATTTGAAACACCCACCTGTGAGCCACCTACACTCACCCCGATGAGGCTTACTGCAATGAGAACACATAGGCATCGACTCGGTCCTACCACCAGCACTGCCTCTACTAGAACCAGACACAGCTATCGAACCTATCTTCTACCTCTCGTAGCTGGGCCTGCAGATGATTCATCATGCGGGTTCCTCGATCTCTTTCCTAAGGATGCAGAAGATGAACCACCACGAGAAGGATTCCTCCTCAGAGCCCTCTCTCTCAGCACTGATTCTGACCTCTCAGCCTTAACAGCAGCTTGCACAATCTGATAGTACCCCACTCCCGGAGTACTCATCAGAGAAATCAACATCGCCCGCAGTGACTCATTCAACCCAGTCTCAAAGTGCCTGCACCTGAACTCCTCCGTCAAAATACCTTCCGGTGCATACTTAGCCAACCTATTAAATTCCATCTCAAACTCAGACACAGACATCACCCTCTGGTTCAAACTCAAGAACTGAGCCCATCTTGCATCCTTATATGTCTGAGTCACATACTTGTTAGTAAACTCTCTTGCAAGACTCCATCTAGACCCTACAAAACCAGCATCTGCATTAGGCCACATTCTAGACAACTCAAACATATAAACATAACTATACTCTATCACCTTCTAGTCCTGAACCAATCAACCTAGAGCTCTGATACCACTAAATGTAACACCCCCATACCCCCGGTAAGGAATATCGGGGCGCTACGCGGACATATACGTGTATCTATACATGCATTAGCGGAAGCGGTACTAATAAACAATTAGAAATAAGTTGGGCCCAAACAAAAATTACTTTTATTATACATGTAAACTATACATATACAAAAGTTTTATAGTTATTACATATTCAGTTACATTACATATACAAATACATTTAACGATTATATGTCGAGACTAAACTCTCTATATACATAATGATGTTACTCAAAACATCACAAACTCTAATTCTATCTTATACAAAAAGGGCATAGCAAAAAAAAAAAACTCCTAGTGGCCTTCACTTGCAGATGAACGCTTTCACTGGTCCGCACCTGTCAACCTACACGGAAACAAACATCCGTGCTAAGCGATAACGCTTAGTGGGGATGAAAATAATGCAAAGGACTTCTTTCGAAGTCACATATAAAATATACATGTCACATGCACTGCTCAAACAACTCATGCATATGTTTTCACAATCATGTAAACCATGGATTCTACTTCATATAAACATAGCATTAATCTCATGTACTTTAACATTTACTTATAACACTACATCTGATCATTTCATGTTCACTATACACTAGCAATAACAATAAGCCTGAATTCCTTTCATGGTGGATACGGGTAACTCTGGATACTGTTTCCAGTATCAAACATGTGGAGAATTAACTCAAAACTCTGTGAAATACACGAGGTATTTCGAACTCTGGGCACAATTAAGGCCAACTCTAGCAGCTGCGCTCTAGCCCTTTATAAGCATGCTTATCTATCCACTATAACGGTAATCAGGCTCTCACAACTCATATACTGTGCACTGATATCAATTTATTTACTATGATTCAAATATATTTAATTACATGTATAACTTTTACAAATCATGTGCATTTAATTACTATTAATCATATAAGAGGTTTAAAAGATAATTTAAAATCAAATACAAGCTAAATGATAACATACAAGACCCATTAAACATTTAACAACTCAAAACAGGAACAAAAGGCCAAAACAGGACAAAACAAGCGGGAAAAAAGCTCACTGTCGCGATCGCGACTTGTGTCGCGCTCGCGACAGTAGCCCAAGGAAACAAGATCGTCGCGAGGCGATCTCGCGATTGCGGCTCGCGACGATCTGCTTCTCTTCACGCCCACCTGGAAGAAAGATCACGGCGTGACTACCCCTCACGCCTCGTGATCGGATCCTCACAGCGAGAGAGGGACATCACGTGGCGTGATGCCATCTCACGCCTCACCGAGGGAAGGGTCACGGCGTGACTGCTCGTCACGTGACGTGACTCTCTCCTCACAAAGAGAGAGACCTCACATGGCGTGATGCCATCTCACGCCTCACCAAGGCAGGGGTCACGGCGTGACTACTCATCACGTGACGTGACTCCCTCCTCACATTTCTGAAAACCCAATTTTTCAACTCGTTTCCCACGGACATGAAAGACGCGATTCTGTCGCGACCTCAACTGGTGTCGCGCTCGCGACAGAAACGTTTTCCCTAATTCCAAAGGCAAAATCCACACACCGATAAACTTAAACACAACCCAAACCGACTCTTTTACTTTCACATGCAACCACTCATCTTTTTAACATATAATTGCCCTATAAATCATGCTCATAACTAATTGTTCACTCAACTTACACAATTACTTTCACTATTGCAACACTACAAGCAATCAGAATGATTTCACACACTTAAACAAACAATTGAGCTAATTAAGCTCCAAATACATTTCTTTATACAACTACATCTCTATTGAAATATTCAAATCACAACACATGCAAAAATAGGAAATCCGCACACGATCCCTACCTCTAGGATGTTTAACCGCGTTCTCTACTCGGCTCCGACCTTCTCTTTGCCTTTATTGAGCTTCTTGTCCACAGCTTCCATGCACAATCCATTCAAAATACCAAGGTTACTCTTCTCTTTTTACTTTAAATCAAAAACAGAAATAAAATAGAAGAAGAAGACCAATACTAACTAAATGGCTTTACTTACCTTCTTAGTATGCCTAACCAAGCTCTACTAGTCCCCTTCTCAAAGCCAACACAAATGAATCACTCAAAACAGTGTAAAGAAGGAAGAAGAAACGAAAGAAAGAGCAGGGCAAAGGAAAAGAAAGAAACTCACGTGAAAAGAAGAAGAAAGAAGCAGATAGTCTAAGTCAAATTCCAAAATTACTATAGCAATAAATGCCATCTACCCCAATTAATTACATAGCTATCTTCTTTTCCTATTTAATTAATCCTAATCTCCTCTCTTAACTCTTAATCTCTCTCTTAATATAAATTAATACATTGCCACTTGTCACTTCCCTACAGTGCCATGTGTCACTCTCCTACAAGCCACAACTAAAAATGCCAATTTAATTACCCTATCACTGAAGTGGTTCTGTCGCGCCCACGACGCTTGCCGCGCTCGCGACAGAATTCACACGCACAACACTAGTCTTTCTTGAACCAAGATTCTATAATTCTTCTAGGGCTATTTCGGGGTGTTACATGACTTCTCTTAATGCACGCTTTACCTTGTCTAACCATTTCTCAGCGACTTCCAACTCATCCAAACCCGTTCCATAAAAGTCTTCAGCACCAGCTCTTCTCAAACTCTCAGTTGGGGCCTTAGGGGCAATCACTCTCTCCAAGACTCGAGCCATGTCCTGGGATAGGTTAAGCATAGCTTCAAAGGGCATGGCTGCAGCCTCAGGCTGTACCCTATTAGGTTGAACCGACACAGAAATTGAAGGATCAACAGCTTGAGGATTCACGCTTTCAGCTGACCCCTCAAGAGACCCTCGAACAGAATCGAAATCCATCTAAACAAACAAATACAACCGCATCAGCCAACACAGTCCTAGACACATATACGCATCTATAAACATCAACACCCAGAAATGCCTAAACCTAGGCTCTGATACACAAACTATAACACCCCTTACCCATACGTAGGCGAACCCATCCTGATAGGAGTGAGATGCCGTAGGAGCAGGGGTGTCACACAAGACAGATCGGCATCAAGCAAACATTCATACATTAAAAACATACAGAAATTTAAAACTTTGAGAAACAACAACTTGATCATGCATTAATATAACAATATCCCTTACAATAATGTTCTGATCAAACTGATATTACAAAATAATTACATAACCCAAAATATACAGAGCGGAAGCTTTCAAAATTACTGATACATTGAGAGCTCTAATACAAAAAGAATCATCAAACTATTACAAAAGAAGTCCTAACACTAAACCCTTCTGTGTTGGCTTGACTGGCGGACTCTCCAAAAGCAAAAAGCCTTCCGCACCTGCACGGATAAGAACCGTGCTAAGCGATAAACGCTTAGTGGGGAAACACACAACAAATGAGTGGACGGCAGTTCACAATGGTCGTCAAGGCATAACACATACAGTATGACATATGCGGATAATCATGTCAGATATATAACCATACTTGCAGAATAAAGGCATACAATCAGAAGCTTATTTCCACATCCACTTACTTATAAACTGATCCTCTTATTTATCATGTTCATTTGGATATCACATTCTAATAATCATATCAACATAAATCAAAGTAAATAGAACACCTGCGGACTGACAGTAGTGGATAGTGAGTATATAGACAGTACCTTAGGGGTACGAATTGAATACAGACAGTACCTTACGGGTACGAATCATAAAACCAATTATTTTATCACATTCAAACTATTTTCGGAGGGACCTTAAATAAGATCCAAAACCTCCAGACGGGGACCTGATCGGGGTCCAAACAGAACTGAGGCTGCAGCTAAAAGACTCTATCAGGCATCCCTAACTATCCACTTAGTTGATTCGCAAGCTAAAATTACACAGTTAACGTCCATAGTTCAATTATAACAAACAAATAATTCACATACCTTGGTTAATCAATACATATAAACATTATCCATCTTACTAGTATAAAGCTCTTATTAAGTGTCATTGTGTGTGCTTAAATCAATAATTTAACACCCCTAAGTCACCCTGAACAAATAAGGTTTTATTGCAAAAATAGGGTAGGTCACGGTCACAACCAGATTGGTTGCCACCGTGATATACCAAAACTCTCGGCAGAATGCAAGTCTGGAGTACCTCACGGTCACAACCAAAATGGTTGCCACCGTGACATGTCCAGAACCCAGAATAGAAGCAAAATCTGGACACCTCACGGTCACAACCAAAATGGTTGCCATCGTGACATGTCCAAACTCACGGCAGAATGCATCTTGTACATACCTCAAGGTCACAACCAAAATGGTTGCCACCGTGACCCATGCCCAGATGCAATGCCATCGAACCAAAATCACTTCATTTCCAGGACAACTCAAAGCTTCTCACTCCAACAAATCTCTCCTCACTCACAACTCAACATCAACCTTCTAACATCATCAAATCATACCAATATAAGATCCTACTCATGAATTCTCAAAACAACATCAAGTTACACATTCAATCTCATCACTATTCATACCACAACTCAATCAATTGCATATTTGGTTCAATAACTCACAATCAATGTTTCATAAACAATAAAAATCACAAACCCATAACATAATAACCAATAAAAACATCAAGAACACCAAATTTTCCAGAATTTTATTCAACGAACAAAATCACCAAAAATGCATGAATCACAAAATTCCCAAACCTGAATCTCCTTAGCTCCTATTCACTTAGTTCCACTTCCAGATGCCTTCTCCTTGCCTTTAGGCTCACGAGGCGGCTCAACTAACAATCAACCCACAAAACCACACAAAACACAACCCTAAATTAAATCTAAACCCAGAAAATATGAAGAAGTAGAAGAAGAACAAATTGAAAATATAGAAAACTTACCAATTACTCTTAGAATTATCAAGATCCACCAATAATCCAACCCAAAAGGAGTTGGCCAAAGAAAGGAAGAGGAAGAGGGAGTAGAAGGGAAAGCAATAGAGAGAAGAGAAGGGGAGAACAGGAATGAAGAACAAATTTCTGTTCTTCCCCTTTCTCTTTCTTTAATTATTCACCCCCACTATTCCCTTTTCCACTTGGCACAACATGATTGGTGGGTTTTAATAACTCACACCCTAACAACATGCACTACACATACACAATGAGCTCCCAACTAATGCACACCCTACTAATATGTGAACAAATCACACAAACACAACTCACTCACTCACACCCTACAACTATGTGAGTAAGCACACCCAAATGCAACCCAATTAATTCACACCTAAGCACTATACATGCACCCACTTACTAGCAAAACCCGCAAACATGCATTATACCCAAAATATCCTTATGACATGCAAATACACACTAAATGCACATGCACAAACACGGCTCGAACTTATAGGGGGCAAACGGGGTGTGACAGATATTGCATGAGTTGTGGGCTAAGGTGTAGAGTTTTGTGTGGTTATGAGTGGTCAGGCTACACCAAACCACAAGAGGACAAGTGGCAAGGGTTAGAAAGGGGTACATAAGGCAAGGCAAGGGAAGGGAAAAGAAGAGCAGCATTTTGCCCTAACTCTTCTGTTCTCTTTTCTTTTCCATCGCCTCCTTCTCCTTTATTTCTTCTTTCTCCTTGTTCCATCTTGTAATCTCTTCCTTTGGCCGAGTTTTTGGTGGAAATTGATCATCTCAAGAGTTATTTCGGTAAGATTTGTTGGGTTTTCTTCTTCTTCTCTTTTGATCATGTTGGATGTGTTTTTGATTCAAGGTTTGCATTTGTGTGATTTATGGGTTCCTGGTTTAGAAGAGCCTCCTTGTCACACCCCAAATTAGGCCTGGTCGGAATTGGCGCGTTAACTCGGGAATTTAAGGGTATTTCAGTAATTTATGCTTGATAAAAAAATTGGATAATAAGGATTTTATGGCAAAGTAATTAATTAAGGTTGTAAAGGGAAATGTTAGAGTGTGCTTGTAGCGTATGGAAGTAGGATATAAGTGGATTAAGGGGTTTTATAGTGTAGGTTGTATGTATGGTGCTATGGATGTAAGTGGGTTTTAAGGAATGATTTGGTGTGAGAGAGGTTTAGTGCCTTAAGATATTTAAGTGAGAGATCTTTAGTGTGTGGATGGTGTATGGTGCTTAGAGTGGAAAGTCAAGTGAATGGGTTTTGTGGCCCAATAGGAGCTTGCCATGTGGCAATGGTTGGTGGGAGCATTGAATGAGGAATTGAAGAAGTGGAGTGAGGGAATGGAATTGTAGCTTCCCGTAGAAGCCATTTCTGTTTTGCCTTCTCTCTTCTCACGCCCTCTCTCTCAAGTTTTGCTTGTGGGATTTTCTTCCCTCTTTGATCTAGGGTTGAGTTTTGAAGGATTTTGAGGTAAGTGTTTGTGTTTGAGTTTGGGTTTCTCCATCTTTGTTTGTTCTTAGAATTCTGGTTTTGGATGTTTGAGTTTGGTTTGATTTATGTGTTCTTGGTTGGGTTTGTGCAAGCTTTGTGTACCAAGAGGAAGATTAAAGGCAAAGAGAAGGTTCAAGAGTGAAGATCAGCTGGGTTTTGGTCTACAAGAGGTTTGGGAGCTTTAATTGTGGTTGTGATTTGGATTTGAAGTTTTAGATTTTTGTCTCTGCTCTTTTCTCTTTCTGGGATCAAGTATGTGTTTGTAAAGTTTGATTTCTGAAATTTGAGTGATTTAGTATGTGTATATGCATGGTTTAATTTATTTACATGTGTTGGTAATCCATGTTATTGATTGAGATGAAATTATGTGAGGATTGGCTTTGCAATGTTTGAGTCTTTGCAACTCTGTCCCGTTTTTATTGTACCTCTGTGTATTAATTTTCTCATAAGTAGAGTTTTAGGCCTCCAAATCGTGTGATTCTTGAGCCATTAGAACCATAACTTCTATTTATTTAAATGTCCTAGAAATAGCCTTTGGCTAATTCTTGCTCTAAGATCCCGAAAATTGACCAAACTCGTAGTGTTTCTGTTTGGGTCGGGTTATTTGAACAGTCTGGGTTGTGGAGATCATATCTGGAGTTATAGATGTTATTTTGACCTGAAATTTCTTGCATTAGAATTTTAACATCCTAGGGAACATTTGTTAAGAAGGAAGTGTTGGCTAAAAATGAGGTTTAGAGGTCGGTTTAGGCAATACGATTTGGGCTCATTAAGCAGTCTCGTTTGGTTTAAGGGGTGAGCCTCTGTCGCGACCTCGCGACAGAAAAATGTGTTTTTAAGCTTTTCTTCTTTATTTTGACCCCTTGGTTGGGTTGGGGTACTTTCCTTTCCTTCCCCTTCTTTAGGTCGAGTATTTTGGGTACGTTTTGCTTTCGAAGTGCATCCGAACTTCGATGTAACTGTCTAAAACTTAGTCATTTCTTGTTTAGAGTTTGGAGATAGGATTAATGTTTGAGAATGGAATCATGGTATTTTTTATGTTCATAATAGTTTAAATGTTATGGGTTTGATTTAGATGATTAATGAAGCCTTGAATGTGAGCTATTGAACTTGATTGCGTTGAAGGACGATTTGTATTGATATTATAGATTGTGTAAATGGATATTGTTAGTGGCATGTTTTATTGAAGTTCTTGATACGAATGTTATGTTTATATTATCAATGATGTGTGGCTTGCTGGAGATGAGGTAAGAGACCTTTGGATATGTTTCGTGTGTTTGTGGGTGAGTTTGAGGAAGGAAAGATCCGGCAGAATTCTGCAGATTTTCGGAATCATGACTCTGTCGCGATCGCGACACTGTCGCGAGCGCGACAGAGACCAGTGATTCAGAGGCTGTGCCATCGCGAGCCCGCGACGCTATCGCGAGCCCGCGATAGTAATTACTTGTGTGCTCTCTGTCGCGAGTGCGACAACTGTCGCGATCGCGACTGAGCATGTTGTTGGCCTGTGCTATCGCGAGCACGCGACTTGTCGCGACCTCGCGATAGCAATGCTTGCCTTCTGTCGCGATCGCGACAACATCGCGAGCGCGACAGGCATCGCGAGCGCGACAAATGTGTTGTGCTGAATAAGTTTTCTTTGGTACTTCCAATGTTTGAATTCCGAACTTGTGATGCCTTTAGGTTTATACTTTGACTATTTTATAAAGTATGTTAATATAATTGGATATATTATGCATATCTATACTTATGATCCCTCTCTAAGATTATTATGTTATGCTTAAGTGTAAATTGTATGCTACATGATTGAGTTTATGAACTTATTCATACGTCTCACCTATTGTTGATTATGTATAATGATATAAATTAGGTGATTTGAAATATGATTTGTATTATGCTTGACCTGCGAGAGTCAGTCTAGTGGATAGTTAGGCATGCCTAAAAGAGTCTTCCGCTGCAGCTTCCGTTATCGTTTGGACCCCGATCAGGTCCCCGTTTGGTTCCTCGCGAACCCCTTTAATGTATTTGGATCTTGTTTAAGATCCTTCCGAAAGAAAAATGTTTGTGAATGAAAATTGAAATGGTTTTCGATTTGTACCCGTAAGGTACTTTCCGTAATCGGCTGGTACCCGTAAAGTACTTTCCGTTCACTTCGTTATCCACTGTTTTGAGTCAGCAGGTATTCTGTATGTTTTGCCTAATATGAACAAGAGAATGTGATATTCGATTAAGCACAATTCTGGGCACGCGAATCAGTTATGTATCCGAATGTGATTATGAATCTCTGAATGGGTTAAGTGTGACCTAAACATGTGAATTGGACATAATTATCTACACATATGGGTATATGCATAACATATTGTGAATGTATGGTATGCTAACGATTGTGAATATAGATACGGGAATTCAGATGTGTGTAACTGTGACCATGATCTTTTGAATGACATGAGTTCGATTAGTTATGTCTATTTTGAATGCTATGATTAGTAAGTATGTGCACAAACGTGATTTTGTACTTTTGGCGGTTATAGTGATTTATATGAATCAAGATCCATAGCTAATGTGCTCTTGACCTTGGAATATATATATATATATATATATATATATATATTGTGTTATGTTACGTGCCTCCTCTCTCTAGTTTTCCTATTGTAGTGATTTCAGCGTGTGGGCATGTATTTACATTTCAAGGTATGATATAAGTATGTTTAGTTAACTAGCGTTCTCGGCATGATAATTGGGTGCGTATTGCCTGATAACTGTATTGCATGTGAATGGGTTTTCCGTTAAATGCATGAGTCCTTGGCATGATAGTCGTATGTGTATATGAACTTCCGAATGCATGGCTTTCCTATGCAGGCTTATTTATCCATCTTTTGTGATTATTTGTATATGCTATTTGTGTATGTAATTTGTTCTGGCGACCATTGTGAATGGACGTCCATCTTGCTTGTGTGTCCTCCCCACTAAGCATTTATCGCTTAGCACGGGCTCTTTTCCCGTGCAGGTGGCAGGTTGGGTTCGGTTCGAGTCGTGCATCTGCAAGGTCAGCCACATAGGAGCTGTAGCGTTTTATTATTTTTTTCAGCTTCTATATTTCGGATTCTGTAATTTTGTAGCCTTTTTCTTATGTATTTGGTTATGTAAAGGATATTATTGTAATTAAGTTTTCAGTTATTCCTCAGTTTTATCTTTCGCCTTATGCTTCCGCTGAGTGATTATATGTATGTATGTGAGTTAATGTATGTTCAGCTTTTGTTTCTTTAAAGTTTTAATTACCCTGTATTTTGGTATGTATGTTTATGTATGAATGTATGTATATTCTGTATCTGCGTGGTGGCACCTTTACTCTTACAGCATCTCACTCCTTATCGGATGGGATCGCCTAAGTACGGGTAAGGGGTGTTTCACTCCTCATGATCCTAAAGGGAAAGAGAAGGCTAGCGAGAGTGGAGATCGTAACTAAGAGCATAGGATTTTTGCAGGTTTGGTAATTTATGTGTTTTGAATGCATTTTCTTGATTTCGTGTCTTTGGTTGTTATGAGGTTATGTGAGTTAATGTTATCAGTTTTTTGTGGATTAAGTTGTGGTTGTGTTGCTTCATTCGATGAGAATGCTCGATCCAAGGTAAGCTGTTTGGTTGGACCTCTAGGCATGATTTTGGGTTTCGAAGTGTTTTGTAGAATTTCTGCAGATTTGGAACGTAACTCTGTTACGAGCATACCGATCAGTACGAGCGTAATGGGGTTGGTGATTCTAGGTCCCGACCGAGCGCTCTACTAATAAACGGGAGATAAACAGTTCTATCCGACCTGTTATCTACCGATCGATAGTCACACTAACATTCCGTTGTATGCTCGAACGGCAGCTAGGCATTTTCGAACGGAAAGCCCCAAGTAAGTAGCCGATCGGGAATGCAACAGAGAGTTAAGTATTTGTCTTTGTGCTTGGCTTTCTAGCCACTGTTGCGAACGCGATTCTTGTTATGATCGCGACAGTGATCATCAATCTGCTCAGTCCTTCCAAAAGGGATCTCTTGTCCATTCTTCATGGGTTGATATTACTGCATTAATGGTAAGACTGATTTTATATGCATGATGTACTGACTTTCCATGATAAATTATGCTATGAGATGGAATATGAAATGAATTATGCATGACCTACAAGAGTCAGTCTAGTGGATAGTTAGGCATGCCTAATAGAGTTTTGAAGCTACAGTACCTATGCATTTCGGACCCTGATCAGGTCCCCGTTTGGGTCCTCACGATCCGCTATGCGTTTGGATCTTGTTTAGGATCACCTATGCAAAAGCATTTTGAATGCGAAAAATAAGAAGTTGCTTTTTAAATTGTACCCACGGGTACACCTCTATGCATTCCACTATGCGTTTACTCATTATCCATTATTGTGAGTCAGCAGGTGTCGTGATCTATTCAGCTTTGTTATGTTCTGTTATATTAACGCGAATGTGAATTCCGATCGGATGTGAATATGCGTCTATGAATCTGTATGAACTTCAAATGCCATGAATGAGCTTTAGTTATGTTGGATATGTATGTATATAAATATCAGCATTTGCCATTATGTATGTGTTCCGTTTTGACGACCGTTGTGAATGGCCATCCATGTTACTATTTGTTTCCCCAGTAAGCGTTATCGCTTAGCACCGTGTTCCATCCGTGCAGGTGTGGAAGGTGTATAGCTTTTGGGAGAATCTTTGCCAGTCAAGCCAACACAGAGGGTCAGTTGTAGGCCTTAGCGTTTTGTAATATGATTCTTTTGTAATTGTGAACTCTCATGTGTAATATTCTTCTATTCAGCTTCTGCTCTGTATATTTTGGGAAGATGTAATTTTTATTATTTTTGTATATCCGATCGGTTTGTAATGATATTATTATTATGTTTATGAATGAATGATCATTTTTCCTTCAAGTTTATTTCTGCTATTTTTATGTATGTTATGTGTTTGTCCAGGAGTGGCATTCTGATCGGGATGTTGCGTGGCACTCCGGTCGGGGAAGTTATGTGGTGTCTCTATTGGGGTGTTACAGTTCTTGGTATCAGAGCTCCGATTTAGGTTTTTCTGGGAGTTGTTGTGTATAGGCATATGCTTAGGACTATGTTGGCTGATGCGGTGGTCCTCGTGTTTGTTTGTTAGATGGCTTCTGATTCGGTGAGTGGGTCACTTGAGGGATCGGCTGAGAGTGTTAACCCTCCAGCACCAGATCTATCTGTGTTTACGTTTGTGTTGGCTTAACTAGCTAGGGTCCAGCCTGAGGCTGCAGCCATGCCCTTCGAGGCTCTATTAAGATTTCTTAGGACGTGGCTCATGTCTTGGATAAGGTGACTGCTCTGAGAGACCCATTAAAGAGCTTGAGGAGATCTGGAGTAGAGGACTTCTATGGGACTAGTTTGGACGAATCTGAGTATGCTGAGAAGTGGATAAAGAAGGTGGAGCATGCTCTCAAGGAGGTTCGGTGCCCTCCTAAACAGCGAGTTGAAAGTGCAATGGCGTTGCTTCAGGGATCTGCTTACGATTAGTGGAAGTTCGTTCTTAAGCAACCCCAGTTGCCCGATCCGATCGCATGGGAGTTCTTTGAGATAGAGTTTACCAATAAGTATGTGAATAGGGAGTATAAGGATGCGAAGTGGGCTCAGTTTCTCGGGTTGAAGCAAAGAGCTATGTCGGTTTCTGAATTTGAGAAGGAGTTCAGTCATCTTTCTAAGTATGCTCCAGAGGGTGTCCTAACGGAGGAGTTTAGGTGTTGGCATTTTGAGGTCAGTCCGAATGAGTCATTGAGGGTAATGCTCATTTCCCTGATGTGCACTCCAGGCATTGGCTACTATCAGATTGTACAAGCGGTCATCCAGGCAGAAAGGTCAGAGTCGGTTATGAGGGAGAGAGCTCAGAGAAGGAATCCCCCTCGTGGAGGATCATCATCGGGTAAGAGGTCTAGGAACCCACAGGATGAGATTTCTTCGGGCTCAGCTTTGAGAGGTATGAGGCAAGGTTCTACTATGGGTTCTAGTGCGGGAAGAGGTAGTTCTGGTAACAGGACCGAGACGTTGCTAGAGTGTTCTCACTACGATAAGTGCCACACGGGCGAGTGCAGGTGGCTCACGGGTGGTTATTTCAGATGTGGGAGTACTGATCACTTTTTGGCTAGCTGTCCGAAGTCATGTGAGAACTCTGGGGATCAGCGTGAGGCTAGCCGAGCGAGATCTAATGCATTGGAATTCGGTCGGACTAGGAGTAGAGGTAGAGGTCGCGGCGGTTGGCCTAGAGAGGGAGTGCCATCGGGAACTGTTGATTGGCCCTTGATGGTTCCAGCGATAGAATATGCTATGAGAGCTTGGCAAGAACAAGATGCACCAGATGTGATTGCTGGTAAGTTCTTACTCTTTGACACTAGTTACATGCTCTAGTTGACCCTGGGTCCACACACTCATATTTGTGCACAGATAAGTTAATTGATAAGTTGAGTGTTGTTGATCAGTTAGATTATGAGGTTTGTATGACCAGCCCTTTAGGGCATAGTGTTAATGTGAGTAAAGTGTTTAGGAACTGTCCCTTATTAGTTCAAGGTGTTGAGTTTTCTGCTGATTTGATTGAGTTGCCATTTTGGGAGTTTGATTTGATTTTGGGCATAGATTGTTTGAGTAATTACCGGGCTGTGGTTGATTGTCATAGGAAGATTGTGGTGTTGAGGGATAGAGATTGGTCTCCGGTTTTGGTTAAGGGTATAGGTTCGGATTTCATGGGGAACGTGATTTCTGCTATGCAAGCTAAGAGGTTCATGAGGAAAGGTTGTGAGGCATTTTTAGTAGTTGTGTTGGATTCCAAGCGTGACCAAGTCAAGATTGAGAACATCCCAGTGGTTAGAGAGTTCAGAGATGTGTTTCCAAGTGAGTTGCCTGGGTTTCCTATGGAAAGAGAAGTGGAGTTGTCCATAGAGATGGTGCTGGGTACTACTTCAATTTCGAAAGCACCTTATCAAATGGCTCCTGTAGAGTTGAGAGAACTCAAAACTCAGCTACAAGAGTTATTGGATAAGGGGTTTGTCTGACCCAGCATATCTCCATGGGGAGCTCCAGTGTTGTTTGTGAAGAAGAAGGATGGTTCGTTGAGGATGTGCATCAACTATCAGCAAATTAATAAGGTCACAGTGAAGAACAAGTATCCGTTGCCGAGAGTTGAGGATTTGTTCGATCAGTTGAGAGGAGCAGGTGTTTTCTCCAAGATTGACCTCCAGTCGGGTTACTATCAGATCCGGGTTAAAGATGAGGATGTGGTTAAGACTGCATTTCGGACGCGATATGGCCACTATGAGTTCCTTGTGATGCCATTCGCATTGACCAATGCTCCTGCGGCTTTTATGGATTTGATGAACCGAGTGTTCAGGCCATATCTCGACCGATTTGTGGTAGTGTTCATTGATGATATTTTGGTTTACTCAAGGGATGAGAGTGAGCATGAAGAGCATCTTCGGATAGTACTGTAGGTTTTGAGGGAGCATCGTTTGTTTGCGAAGCTTAGCAAATGTGATTTCTGGCTCCGAGAGGTGTCTTTCTTAGGTCACATCTTGTCAGCTAAGGGAATTCAAGTGGATCCTGCTAAGATTGAGGCGATTGTGAATTGAAGAGAGCCTAGGAATGTTCCTGAAGCGAGAAGTTTTCTTGGTTTGGCAGGGTACTACCGTCGGTTTGTGAAAGGGTTTCCGGTCATTACTGCTCCTATGACGAGGTTGTTGAGGAAAAGAATTAGATTTGAGTGGTCGGATAAGTGCCTGGCATGTTTTGATAAGCTGAAGAGATTGTTGATTGAAGCTCTTGTACTTACTCAGCCTTAATCAAAGTTACCCAATGATGATAAAATGCCTGTTCACAGGCAAAAAGGTTGAAAGTGATAATTTTCTTGTCAAATTTGCATTTTAGAGTAAAAAAATAAAAAAATATATTAAAAATTAAATTTGAAAAATGGAGTTTGAAAATTATAGTGTTTTTAGTTAAATTTGAAAATCTTTAAAAAAATAAAAATTTCAGAAGTCTGCTGCGGCGGTGCCCTACGGTAGCCCACAGGCGCGCAGGCGCAGCGCCCTGCTCGGCGTCCTCACGCAAGCGACGCAAGAAGCGTTGCCCGCTCACAAGAGACACGCAGGGCGTGCGGGGCATCGCTCCGCGCACTGCTACGCGCTAGGCGAGCTCGCGCACGCCGACGCCGGTCACGGCCACCGACGGGCGTCGTTCGCCCCTGTTCCGCCGAAAATGCTGATTTTTGGTCCAAATTTGATTTTTTCGAGATTTTTTCACCAAATTTGATTTTCTATCCCATTTTTAAAGGTTTTTCATGATTTTTTCCATTTTTAAATATATATAAATAATATTTGAATTAATTAATTAGTTTTTCCTTAATTAATTATTTTTTCCTTTTTTTTCTTGATATAAATAGAAAAAAACGAAACAAAAAAGGGGGATTCATTTTTTGAATTTTTCTCTTCTTCTTGTTCAAAATTCTCTCTAGGTTTTTCTTAGGTTTTACCCTAAAAAAATTAATAAAAATTGCTAAAAGTTAAAAAGTTCAATTCTTCTTTTTTTTCCAATAGAATTCCTTCTAAATATTTTAGATGGAATTTTGTTGATGAAAAATTGATTTTTGAGACAAATAAAGTGATTGCTTGTTCTTAAAAATTCAATTTTCTTACTTTTGTTATTTAATTAGTTTTTTTTACTTAAATTTTCTCAAAGATTTTTATTTGAATCCCTTTTTGATGAAAAATAGATTTTGGGGCAAATAAAATAATTGTTTGTTCTTAAAATCCAATTTTTTTCATTTGTTTTTCTAAAAAACAAGATTTTTCATAAATAAATTTTTCTTGAGAGAAACAAAAATTGTTGTTCTTGAGAACATTTTTATTTCATTAATCAATAAATATCATCCTTCAGACAAAGAAATGCATTTTTTGTTCTTTAGAATTTTTATTTTCTTACATCATTTTTTAAGTAAGAGGGTAAACATTTTAGGCATGATCTCTTTTTTATTTTTTTTATTTATTTTTGTTCATATTTAATTTATTAACATGTAAATTTTTATTATTTTCATTTACTTATTTATTCTATTGTTTGTATATTTGTTTTATTTAATATGTTTATATATTATTATTATTATTCATTAACATGTTTTATTTATTTCGGTCACATCATTTAATTCTTTTGTCATTCATAATGCATATTTTTTCATTTATTTTAATTTATTAACATTTTAATTCATTTGTCATGTCGATGTCATCTTATTTTATTTTATTTTATTATTTATTATATGTTTAACTGATTTAATTGATTTAATCACTAACATAATTTTATTTGTGTTTGTTTTTTTATTTCAATACTTGTTTTTTTATTGCTTGGGCATTCTCACGAGCAAACGGGGAGATCCAAGAGGCTAGTTTGGGTTGACTATTTATTTGCATTATTTGTAATATTTTATTTATTTGGCTTTTTCATTTATTTTGCAATGTAATTCTTAATAAAATTGGTTATCTTATGCACGTTAAAAAGAAAATCACAAAACTATTTCTATTAATTAAACTTGAAACTTTTCTAATAAAAATGGGACAAATGTCCCAGTATTTTCATCCAAAATAAATCGTCACATTAAAATTATTTTCTTTAACCATGCATGCTAAGACCAATGTCCTCATCTTTAATAAATATTTCATTTTATGTATGTTTTATATTTTATTTACCATGGGAGTTGTATTCCACCCCTAATTTTGTTATAATTTATTGTACTTTTATTTTCTTTATTTTAATCTTATTTTATTTACCGCTTTCATTATGTGATTGACATGCGCGTTAAATTACTGCATTTAAGTGAACGAGAAAAGGGATGAAATCTTAAATTCAAAACTCAATCATAATTTAATCAAGGTATGAATTAATGGGAAGTCCCGTACCATCTTTGGTCTTAGGCTCAACGAGGTTAGAGGACCATCTCAATATTCCATTGGGGTGGGGTCTCCAAAATATCTCTTGTTGCCAAAATAGGCCCAATTTGCATAGTCCTAGGCTCCACGAGGTTAGAGGACCATCCCAATGTTCTATTGGGGTTGGGCCTCCAAAATATCTCTGGCTTGCCCAAAATGGATGTATATGCACTGTCTTAGGCTCACTGGGGCTAGACAACCTTTCCCAATGTTCTATTGGGTGGCGACTCCAAGAAACCTCCTTGTTGCCTAAAATAGACGCACTTGTAATTTCTTACATGTTTTCACGAACTTCTCTCGATCACCCTGAAAGCGGGTCGTTCGGGACACCCCAGGGTTCGGTATGCGTCACAACGAGTACGGGACATGGAAATCGGAGTAAGATAGTTGATATAAGCCTAAATAGCTCATATTTAGCTAATGTTTTGTGATTAAAATTATGTTTATTTGTGTTAGAATTAGGTATCTTTTATGTTTTGTATTATGTTTTGTGTGTAGAGGAGAAAAAGGAGAAAACAATGGAAAAGGAGCAGAAATGAGCAAGCAAAGAGGTTTCTATCGCGAGCGCAACAGAAGGCACCTAAGAGAAAAGAAGGGAAGAGAAGAAAAGAACAGCAAAGGAAGGAAGCAGCACGCTGTTGCGAGTGTGATAGGCCTCGCAAGTGCGACGAGACGCGAAGGAAAGAGATGTAACCAACGCAGCTGAGGAGAAGTAAGGGAGAAAAGTCGTGCTCTGTCGCGAGCACGACAGGCATCGCGATCGCAACAGAGAGAGACGTTGGGCAGTTTATTTTGAAAAGTCACTTGAATAATTGGGACTTTCCACCAAGTTTTGCAACAATTGAAGAAGCTTATCAAGGGACATGACTTTTAGAACATTATATATATTAAATTCAACTGTAATTTAAAAGATATACGGAATTTTTAACTAAGTATTTTTTTCTGTAAGTTTGAGAGAACAATTTCTTTAGTTGAAGTTTTAAGTTAGTTTTTTATGTTTTGAAGAAGAAGACCAAGGAGAAGAAGATTTTTTACAAGAGTTTGAGAAAAGGGTTGAGAGATTTCTTTCTTCTTACTCTTATTTATTACTTTTTTCTCTGTAATTTAATGAATATTATTTTAAGGAACTTGAATGATATTAATGTTATTTCTCTTTCCATCAAGATTAATAGTCTTTGAATGCAAAATATTCTATTAGTATCATTTAATTATCTTCATAAGTTAAAGTAGAGTTGAGAGATTTACTTTATCTTATAACTAATAGATATTCATTATCAAAACATAACTTGAGAGATCAGTATGTCAAGATAACTACCATAAGTTGGTAATTAATCTTAGAATATGTAATTAAAATTAACTAGTTCATTAATGAGAGTTAAGGATTAGCATTGTAATTGCATATTTTAGGAACTCTAGTTCATGTCGAGAGAGTGAATTAGAAAATTATTCCAATTTGGCTTGCTGATAAGATTATAATTATAATTAAAAGATGGAATTAAGTTTCATAATCATTAGTTCTTCATCATCTACATTGTCTTCTTTGATTATCATTAACTAGGTTTAATTAATTTGCATAACACGAGTAGTATAGAATTAACTTACAAATTATTGAACATTATAAACAAGATAAAATCAAGTAGTAATAGTGAGTGATATTTAATCTACATTCTCTTTGGGAATGACATCTTAAGTACTATGAGCGATTAACTGTGCACTTGCGGAGTTAGCATTTTTAGCACCTAACAAGTTTTTGGAGCCGTTGCCGGGGACTGTATTATTGAATTTATTGCCATTATAAATCTTGATTTATGATTTTGGATTATAATACTTAATTAGTTTTGATTTGTGTTGTTTTATTTTTGTAGGATTGGATAGTTCGAGTATATGCCTAGTACAAGGAGTTCTCAAGAAGAACTTGAACCATTGAATCCAGAAATAGAAAGATTTCTTTTAAGTAGCCAAAAATTCAATAAAAATAAGAAAAAGAGTCCTATCATGGCTGAAGAAAACCCACCAAGATTGATGGATTTTGCTACACCTACATTGAGTAGTGCTCAACAAGGGGTGGTAAGGCCAACGGTAAATGCCAATCAATTTAAAATCAAACCATCTCTTTTACAAATGATTTAAAATAGTATTCAATTCTATTGTTTGGCAAATGAGGATCCAAATGCTCATTTGGAAAATTTCTTAGAAATTTGTGATACTTTCAAAATCAATGGAGTTTCAATGGATGCAATCAAGCTTAGGCTTTTTCCTTTCACATTAAAGGATAAGGCAAAAGCTTGGTTGAATTCACTTGCTAGAGAATCGATTACAACTTGGGACCAATTGGCTCAAGCATTTTTGTCTAAATATTTTCCTCTAGTGAAAATTGCAAAGATTATTAAAGATATCACTACTTTTGTGCAACATGACATGAATCTTTATATGAAGCATGGGAAAGGTTTAAAGAGTTACAGAGAATTTGTCCCCATCACAACCTTCCAAGGGAATTGCTTACGCAAACGTTCTATAATGGAGTGAATGCCACAACTAGAGGAACAATAGATGCTGTAGCCGGTGGTTCTCTTATGAGGAAGACAACAGTGGTTCTCTTATGAGGAAGACAACGGAGGCTAACAGAAAGAACAAGGGAATCGAATTCTTCAAATGCTAGAGGGGTACATTCACTTGAATCGGTGGTGGCATTGCAAGCACAAGTGGAGGCATTAACTCATAAGATTAATAGCTTAGGTAGAGGAGGAAATCCACAAATTGCATGCACCATTTGTGGTCAACAAGGTCATGCTAGTGAAGTTTGTAATTTGGGGATGGCAAGTACGGAAGAACAAGTGAGCTTTATCCAAGGACAAGGGGGTGGGAACCCCTATTCTAACACTTATAACCCTGGATTGAGGAACCATCCAAATTTCTCATGGGAGAACAATAATAGCCAGAATAGAGGAGGTGTAGGATTTAACCACCACAAGATAGATTTGGATCTTTGGAAGTTAAAATGGATAGATTCTTGAAGGGGATTAATTTGAAGTTCACTTCACAAGAGAAGAATCATAAGAGGCTGGAATCAAAGTTTGATCAAATAGCTAAGAATTAAGCTTCATCCATTCATAACTTGGAAGTTCAATTGGGACAAATTGCCAATGCATTACCTTCAAGGTTACAAGGATGCCTCCCAAGTAGAGGAGGAAATCCACAAATTGCATGCACCATTTGTGGTCAACAAGGTCATGCTAGTGAAGTTTGTAATTTGGGGATGGCAAGTACGGAAGAACAAGTGAGCTTTATCCAAGGACAAGGGGGTGGGAACCCCTATTCTAACACTTATAACCCTGGATTGAGGAACCATCCAAATTTCTCATGGGAGAACAATAATAGCCAGAATAGAGGAGGTGTAGGATTTTAACCACCACAAGATAGATTTGGATCTTTGGAAGTTAAAATGGATAGATTCTTGAAGGGGATTAATTTGAAGTTCACTTCACAAGAGAAGAATCATAAGAGGCTGGAATCAAAGTTTGATCAAATAGCTAAGAATTAAGCTTCATCCATTCATAACTTGGAAGTTCAATTGGGACAAATTGCCAATGCATTACCTTCAAGGTTACAAGGATGCCTCCCAAGTAATATGGAAGATAACCCTAGGGAGCACTTGAAGGCAATCACATTAAGATCAGGTAAAACTTACACTCATGATTTTGGTTCTACTAACAAAGATGAGGTTTTGAAGGAAAACGAGATGGAAAAGGAAAATGATCCTTCTATCGCGAGCGTGATGCCTGTCGCGAGTGCGATAGAGGGTAAGCCAGCCAATATTGCTAGTGTGATCCCCTTCACGAGCGCACCAGTGGAGGAAGAGTCATCTGTCCCGAGTGCGACACCTGTCGCGGGCGCGATAGAAGGGGCAACCAAGGCTAACTTTTCAAAAGTCTTCCAACCTCGTCCACCATTTTTGCAACGTCTTAAACAGCAAAATCAAGATAAGCAATTTCAAACTTTTATTGATAAATTGAAGCATTTATATATCAATTTGAATTTTATTAAGGCTATAACTCAATTTCCTAACTATGCAAATTTTTTTAAAGATTTAATTTCTAAGAAAAAAAGTTGGGAAGATGTATCTACAGTTGAGTTGACTGAAGCATATAGTTCAGTAATCACTAATAATGTGCCTACTAAGCTTAAAGATAATGGGAGTTTCACTATTCCTTGTATTTTGGGGGATATTGAATTTCCTAAGTGTTTATGTGATTTGAGGGCAAGCATTAATCTTATGCCATTATCAATCTTTAAGAAGTTAGGTTTGGATTATCTTAAACCTACCTCAATGGTATTGCAAGTCGCTGACCAATCAATTAAAAAACCATATGGCATAGTGGAAGATGTGCTAGTTAAAGTGGATAAATTGATTTTGCCTGCTGATTTTGTAATTTTGGACTTTGCATATGATGTTAAATGGCCATTGATTTTAGGAAGACCTTTCATGAGAACTGGTAGGGCTTTGGTTGATATCTATGAAGGAACTTTGGTTTTAAGAGTGGGGGAGGATAGTGTAGAGTATCACATAGATAAAGCACTCAAATACCCCACGGATGAGAATGTGTGCATGAAAATTAATGTCATTGATGCTTGTGTTTTGGAAGTATTGGATGATGCAGGTCAAGAGGAGGTCAACATTGAGGAAGAAGTTCATGAGGAGGAGGAGCAAGAGAGCTCAAAGCCAGAACTTTTATATAGAAATGAGGCACCTTTGCCACCTTCTATCGTAAGTCCTCCTAATGTGGAATTGAAAGAGCTACCAAGCCATTTAAGGTATGCATTTCTTGCTTCAAATAGCACTTTACCTATTATTGTTTCTAATAAGCTCAATACTAAGCAAGAAAATTTGTTGTTAGAGGTTGTTAGGAAGAGGATTAATAGTATAGGTTTGCAAATTTCTAATTTAAAGGGAATTAGTCCTAATGTAGTGATGCATAGGATTAACATGGTAGATGAATGTCAACCTAAGCCGGATAGACAAAGGAGACTTAACCCTAATATGAAAGAGGTAGTTAAAAAAGAAGTCATCAAGTTATTAGATGCTGGGATTATCTATCCGATTTCGGATAGTGCATGGGTGAGTCCTATATATTGTGTACCTAAGAAAGGGGGAATGACTGTGGTTAGAAATGAGAATGGGGATTTGATTCTACTAGAATCACCACGGGTTGGAGGGTTTGTATTGACTATAGAAAGTTAAATTCAGCTACTAGGAAAGATCATTTTCCTTTGCCATTCATTAATCAAATGTTAGAAAGGATAGCTGGCCATTCTAATTATTGTTTCTTAGATGGATTTTTAGGGTATTTTCAAATCTTTATATACCCTAGTGACCAAGAAAAGACTACATTTACTTGCCCCTATAGGACTTTGCTTATAGGAGAATGCCTTTTGGATTATGCAATGCACCAGCCACTTTTCAAAGCTGTATGACTTCAATTTTTGAGGACCTAATAGAAGAAATAATGGAGGTATTCGTGGATGATTTTTCAGTTTATGGTGACTCTTTTGAGTTGTGCTTGAGTAACCTAGATAGAGTCTTAGCTAGATATGAGGAGACTAACTTGGTACTTAATTGGGAAAAGTGCCATTTTATGGTTGAAGAAGGAATAGTTCTAGGTCACAAGATTTCAAGTAGAGGGATAGAGGTAGATAGAGCTAAAATTGAATTGATTTAGGCCTTACACAACAATTTGAAAAATACTTAAAATATATGAAATGGGGACAATTTGTGCACATGACTTTACCTGTTAAAAAGGAATGGGATATTGAATTCTTTGTAACTTTAGATTATGTAAACAAGAGGAAACTTAGTTTCAAATTTAGGCACCAAGGCCGGGAATACATCTTTGGTTTTGATGAAATGCATAATTGGTTTGGTTTCCCTCTGAATGGTAAATGCTTTGATTTTCACACTTTTAATCCTACTCTGGTTTGGAAGAAATTAACTGGTTTGGATGTATTCAATAATAAAAATTCCACTAATCATCAATTTAAAGATGATGTTTTGTTGTTGTTTCATAAATATCTATGTCATGCTTTATTTGGGCGAGTGGAAAGTAACAAAGTTCAAACTAAGGATTTATTTGTTTTAGACCTTATACAATCTAGAAAAACACCATGCTCTATTGATTTTATTTTTGATGGTCTCTATCATACTTCATGATATAAGTCTAAATAGCTCATATTTAATCTATGTTTTGGTGTTGAAATAATGTTTATGTGTAGTTAATTATGTTAGAATTAGGTATGTTTTATGTTTTTGTTTAAGTTTTGTGTGTGTAGGAGAAAATGGAGAAAATACGAGAAGGAAGCAAAAATGAGCTAAGGAAGAGAAGAATCCATCGTGAGCGCGACAAGAAGTGCCAAACAAAGAGGGAAAGAAGAAAGGAAGAGAACAAAGCAAAGGAGAAGAAGCAATTGTAACGCCCCCGACACCACCGTTGGAAGGATGCCGGATGTGCTACCGACACTCACTCACATGCACTCAACATATATGCACGCACTCAGCGGAAGCATACACTAAGCAACAAAACAAAAGAATAACTTAATACATTAATATAATAATAAAATTTACATCAAGATCCTTACATTTAATTACATATACAAATATATACCAAAAATACAGAATCCAAAATACAGGAGCAGGGACACAAAAATACAACTCTAGTCCTAGTGGCCAACCTGCAGATGCGCGACTCGAGCGAAACCAAAACCTGCCACCTACACGGGAAAAGAACCTTTGCTAAGTGATAACACTTAGTGGGGAGGAAAGCAGACAAAAGGACACCATACCAAATGCAAGTATCATCATGCAAAAACACATATAAATTACCTCCACTTACCGAGTTCACTGAAGTATCAGAAATCAAATGCACAAAGAATAGACACTAAAATATCTACACAAACAGTTATCAATAATATCATACGAATATAAATAAAGCATAGCTTACCGAGTTCCCTACAGCAGCAGGGAACAGAATTACAATATGCATAATTACTACATTCATTCAACTAGCATACTTAGCACAAAATACACTAACTGAGAAGCCACTCATACAATCAGAACACTACATTTCATGTATCCCTACACTTCATACATCACTACACTAATACATGTATTATCATATAGTGAAATGTGAACACATGTCAACATACCGACATTACCACCCTAGCAGAGGCCTAAGAATCATATAACATAGCACCACATTCATGGCATTCGAGAGTTCCTAATCACATTCATATGCATATCAGATCACATACCTATAACCATAATCATTTGGATTCATGTTCTTATTTGCATAACATAACAAACAATACACCTGTTGACTCGCAATAGTGGATAATGAGTATACGTATGGCGGTACCTTACGGGTACGAATCGAAAACCAACATTTTATCTTTTTATTCAAAAACATTTTACTGAGGGGATCTTAAACAAGATCCAAACACATTGAAGAGGATCGCGAGGATCCAAATGGGGACCTGATCGGGGTCAAAACAAACAAAGGTGTTGCAGCTAAGAGACGCTATTAGGCATGCCTAACTATCCACTAGATTGACTCTTACAGGTTATGCATAAAGAAATCACCTTTAAATATCTCATACTGTTTATATCAAGCACTAGAAAATAAGTCATACATAATCCAATTATATTCAACATGCAACATGCGTTACAATTTACCATAATTATCATTTGGCTAAATTGAAATTCCAATTAATATCATTTACTAATTAATAATACACAAATAAAGATTGAAAACCCAAATTAAAAGAAAAAGGACAAAAAAAAAAAAAAACAATTGAACATTTTACAAAAATTGGAGGCAGAACCATTTTACACGGAGGTATGGTTTACCCATACTGCCGTGTAAAACGGGGGAACACAAGTCGTGCATGAGGGACACGACTTGTGTCCATTCCCAGTTAGTCTGTTGCGAGTCGTGCTCCAAAACACGACTTGCGACTGACTCCTCCCAGCCAGCACGAGTCGTGCTGTGCGTGCATGAGTCGTGCTGCACACGCATGAGTCATGCTGCGCTCCACTCGCCCACTCTTCGCCTAACTGCATGATTCGTGCACACTAAGGGTAGCACAAGTCATGCTGTCTCGCATGAGTTGGATGACATTCCCTCAAGTGTCCATTGCATAGCGGTATGGGATTCCTTACCGCCGTGTGGCTCGACGGACCAGCAATCCAGAAAGCGTTTACACGGCAGTATGGAAATCCATACAGCCGTGTAAAACGACCAAAACCCAGAAATATGCCAGAATTCCACACAAATCAAAATCAAATTTAACGTACTTCAAAATCAAACGATATACTCATCAAAATCAACTTAAAACCCACCTTTTTATAACCATAAACTTAGAAAAATCATACTTTAAACATACTAAAATCCTCTAAACCCAAACTCAGCAATTTACAACCATCAATTTAATCAAATGCACATTTAGACCAAATAAAACATAATCAAGGCTTATATCATTAAGCGATCAATATCCACAATTATCATGCCAACATAAACCTTGCTCATCATCCAAATTTCCAGAAATATAAATCAACATACCAAAACACAAAATGCACACTTTCAAATAAATTCCCAAACTTCCAAACCAAACCAAACATAACAAAAACAAAGCTCCCAAACCTCTTGTAGTCCAAATACCCAACTGTTCTTCAACCTTCAATCTTCTCTATACCCTTGCTTTGCTTCTTGCCACCAAAATCTTGCACAAACAAAACCCACAAATTTCTTAACCAAAACCCTATCTCAAAATCAAAGCAAAACTAGAAGGAGAAGAAGAACCAAAATTTAGGAAACCTAAAATCCAAACACTTACCTCTATAATCTTGCTCCAAACCTTTACCAAAAAGTCCCACAATCACACACAAACTCTAGCCAAAAGAAACTCAAGGAAGAAAGGCGAAAAATGAAGAAGAAATGAGGAAGGGAAGCTAAAAGAGAGAGGAGAATGGGAATGCAGATTTCCTGCGTTCTCTCTCTTCCTTTGTCTCTTTTCTTTCTTTTTCATTTAATGCACACACCAACCAAGTCCACATGGCAAAATCCTATTGGTCCAAATAAAATATCTTCACTTATTTCTCTTTAGTCCTTGTCAAATCCCACTTAGCTCCTACACAATAACACTTCACTCACTTAAACAAAATTCTTTCCCTTTCCAACTTTATTTCTTTTCCAATTAAGTCCTTAATAAATTCAATTAACTCCAATTCCACTAACCAAAATTACCAAAATGCCATCAAATGTTCGACTTAGCATGCAAATTCCAACTAGCCCCTTTTTGGGTTGTTACACAATCTGTCGCGAGCGCGATAGACGTCGCGAGCGCAATAGGATACACAAATGAAGAGAGCTAAACAGAAGAAGAAAGGGAGCTAGTGTACGTTGTTATGAGCAAGGCAGCCCATCGCAAGGTCGCTACATGGCATAGAGAAGAGCTAGAGCGAAGAAGGTGGAGCGAAGAAGAAGGCGTGCTCTATCGCAAGTGCGGCAAAGAGGACCGTTGCGCAGATGACTTCAAATTTTGCCTTGAAAAATTATGTCTTTCCACCAAGTCTTGCAACCTTTTGAAGAGACACTTGAAAGGACATATCTTTTAGAACATTATAAATATAACATTTAACTGTAATTTTAGGAGTTGAATTTTTAATTAAGAATTGCTGTAAGTTTGTGAGTACATTTCTTTAGTAAAAGTTTTTAAGTTAGGATTTTTATGTTTTGAAGAGAAGATTTCTTACAAGGAAGAAGATATACTTTGTGAAAAGGAAAAGGGTTGAGAGTTCTCCTTCTTCATTTCGTATCTTTTAATTCTTCTTTGTAATTATTGAATGATGCAAATTATAAACTTGATTATTTAATGTTATATTTTGTTATTCATATCAATTTGATATTCTTTCTTGTAGAATTTTCTATTAGTATTTTATGCATGATCTTTATAAGTAAGTGTTTAATTGAAAGATAAATTCTTACTTACATTTAATAGAAGTTAATCATTAAAGTATTATTTGAGAAATCATAATATTAGATGGTTGTTATAGGTTGTTTCTTATTCCTGAAATTTGCATGCATAACCCTCTAATTCATTAATGAAAATTGTGAGTTAGAATTATAAATGCATGTTTTAGGCACTCTAGTTTATGTTGAGAGAGTAAATTGGAATCTTATTCAACTTGACTTGCATGATAAGAATATACTTATAATTAAGAATAATCACTTCAAGTTCTATTTATTATTACTTTATCATCATTAATCATTTGTCTTATCCGATAATCAATAATTAGGTTAGATAGTATTAGATATAGTATTTCCACTTTCATGTATAAAAGTTATGATCATTGTAAACAAGATTAAAATTGAGTAGTAATAGTGTGTAATATTAATCACATTCCTCATGGGATTCACATCTTTTGTACTATAATTGGTACACCATATACTTGCGAAATTAGCACTTAAAAATACGCTAACACTTCAATTACAAAAAGTAAAACTGTAGGGATATGTCACATGGTGACTGGCATTGTATTAGGTTGTTTAGTGGATTTGCACAATTTTCAAATAGATGAGGATGACAGTGTTGCACTATTAGATGCTAAGTACTTGTGAAATGCTAATGTTTTAACAAGAGGCGGCTAGCCTCCAAAGTTTGTTTCACGTGATTCATAGGTAACAAGCACTAGTTTGAACAAGCGCAAGTGTCCTTCCACTTCTACTGCTACAGGAAGTGAGGATTCTTCTGATGATGACGAAGCTACTGATGAAGAGGCTGGAGTCTCTGCTACTGGTGGAGGTGATTTTGCTAGTTGGCAGCAAGTGTTGCATCATTTTGATGGGGTGGAGGCTGCCAACGAAAGCATTACAGCAAGGATGGACTTACTGGAGACCACAATACCCGAAATGCATCAGAGCCAAAAGAGCATTGGGCGCAAGCTGCTATCCTTTTTTAGACAACAGAACATGGAGTTTTCACCTTCTCCACCTAGTTCCCCTAGTGGAACGTTTTAAGGGAAGTCCTTTTCTCCTTTTACTTTTTATGTTGTTGTTTTTATTTTGTGTTTTGTGTTGTTTTTAGAGTTTGTGTTGTTAGGTTGCGTTTGCTTTCCTTACACAATGAGGACATTGTGTCCTTTAAGTGTGGCGGAGGTATATATTTCTGTGATTGTGTGTTTAGTATAGTTTATGGATATACATGAGATGTTAGTATTAAGACTTGTTTTTGTGTCATGTATATATTGTTAATATATTTGTGTTTTATGTTTCTATGTTTAGGTTGTGCACGAGTTTATTTAATTTTGGAGCTTTTGAATTCGAGACATATTTGGAAACATATACATGTATATCATGGAATTTTTTTTTATTTTAGTCTAGTTAGGGAAATTCTTGAGGAATATCATGGTTTATTTTACTTTAATAATTTAATGTGTATAGTGGGGGTCATGACTTAGGAAAGCACTTTAGTGCAGGTTCTTTTTAAGTTGTTTATCTTTTCACATGTAAAAAAAATTATTTTGGCAAATCATTGATAAGGGTAGTTTGACCTATAGCTAAAGTGAGCTTTTGAGCCGTTTACATTGAAAAATTTTTCTTTGTATGAGAGCCTTGATATGCCATATCCTCTAGAACTTATTTTTGGTAAATTTTGAGACTACATTTAGTATGAGATGTGCATGAAAAATGATAAGGGCACTTAGATTAAACCATTTTAGCTTGCTTAAAAAACTTACCTGTTTGACTTTAGGTAGCAAATTTTGAGCTTAAACCCATTTTTGTTGTGAAGCACTTAATTAGTCTAAATCCTTTGCTAAACAATAGACTATTTCTTTCTGTTACCCTTTTTGTGGAGAGAATTAGGATTGCTATATCGTTAGAGACAAATTGTGTTTAGTGTACGCATGGTGATAGTTGAATTGTTAGTTGAATTCCCCTCTTTTCAAAGTCCAATATTAAATAAAACAAGCTAGTTTCTAAAAACAAAAAGAAAAAGAAAGAAAGAACAAAGTGGGATGGAGCATAAAATGTACCCACAATATTCATAAAAAAAAGAAAGAAAAGAAGAAAAAGAAAAGCAAAAGTGTGAAAAAAAAAGAAACTAGTAGAAATAGTTTTTGAACCAATAAGAAGGGAATTAGAATAGTAAGTTAAAATTCCATGAGATCATGATATGCTTAGATTTTAAGTCTCTTATAATATGGTAATACTTTTTCTCTACACATTATGAGCTACTTAAACAAAATTGTCCTACCTTAACCTAAGCCAACCTACAATATTTTATAAGTCCCTTTTTCATTTCATGTACTACCTTATACTAGTAGTGGAGAGGTTTACCCATTACAAGCTTATGGTATTCAATGGCATATTTAAGGAATGAGTGAAACACTAAACCATAAACACATTGAGTGATTGAAGACTAATGTGTTTGAGTGAGAATTATCTTAGGCAATGCTTTGTGTGAAATAATCTATACATGTATTAAGATATTCAATTTCTTGAGTTCAAACATTCTTGTGTTTTGCAACTTCATGATTTTCCAAATGTACATGGTTGTTGGAGTTTAATGGGCAATGATATTGTTTGAGAATTTGCATAGTTAGACTAATGTGCGAAGAGATGAAAGCTTATTCATGTTGTTTCCAAATGTTTGTCAAATATAGATGCAGCTCCAAAATTGTGTGAATGTTGTTTTGTGTTATATATGTTGTGTTTGTTTGTTAAATTTTGCTTGGGGACAAGCAAATGTTTAAGTGTGGCAGCTTCATATGAGCCTAAATAGCTCATATTTAGCTAATGTTTTGTGATTAAAATTATGTTTATTTGTGTTTATTTGTGTTAGAATTAGGTATTTTTATGTTTTGTATTATGTTTTGTGTGTAAAGGAGAAAAAGGAGAAAACAATAGAAAAGGAGCAAAAATGAGCAAGCAAAGAGGTTTCTGTCGCGAGCGTGACAGGCGTTGAGAGCGCGACAGAAGGCGCCCATGAGAAGAGAAGGGAAGAGAAGGAAATAAGAGTAAAGGAAGGAAGCCACGCGCTGTTGCCAGCGCAATAAGACGCAAAGGAAAGAGAAGCAACCAAAGCAGCTAAGGAGAAGCAAGGGAGAAAGAGCCGTGCTCTGTCGCGAGCACGATAGGCGTCACGATCGCGACAGAGAGAGACGTTGCGCAGTTTATTTTGAAAAGTCAATTAAACAATTGGGACTTTCCACTAAATTTTGCAACCATTGAAGAAGTTTGTCAAGGGACATGACTTTTAGAACATTATATATATTAAATTCAACTGTAATTTAAAAGATATATGGAATTTTTAACTAAGTATTTTTTTCTGTAACTTTGAGAGAAAAATTTCTTTAGTTGAAGTTCTAAGTTAGTTTTTTATGTTTTGAAGAAGAATACCAAGGAGAAGAAGATTTTTTACAAGAGTTTTAGAAAAGGGTTGAGAGATTTCTTTCTTCTTACTCTCATTTATTACTTTCTTCTCTGTAATTTAATGAATTTTATTTTAAGGAACTTGAATGATATTAATGTTATTTCTATTTCCATCAATGTTAATAGTCTTTGAATGTAGAATTCTCTATTAATATCATTTAATTATCTTCATAAGTTAAAGTAGAGTTGAGAGAATCACTTTATCTTACAACTAATAGATATTCATTATCAAAACATAACTTGAGAGATCAGTATGTCAAAATAATTGCTATAATTTGGTAATTAATCTTAGAATATGTAATTAGAATTAACTAGTTCATTAATGAGAATTAAGGATTAGCATTGTAATTGCATGTTTTAGGCACTCTAGTTCATGTCGAGAGAGTGAATTAGAATATTATTCCAATTTGGCTTACTGTTAAGATTATAATTATAATTAAAAGATGGAATTGAGTTTCATAATCACTAGTTCTTCATCATCTACATTGTCTTCTTTGATCATCATTAACTAGGTTTAATTAATTTGCATGACACGAGTAGTATAGAATTAACTTACAAATTATTGAACATTGTAAATAAGATAAAATCAAGTAGTAATAGTGAGTGATATTTAATTTACATTCTCTATGGAATCGACATCTTAAGTACTATGAGCGATTAACCGTGCACTTGTGGAGTTAGCATTTTTAGCACCTAACAATATTTAGGGAGTATTTGCATAAAAAAAGGGATTCAATAATTAGTTAATTAATTAATTAATGAGAGAGTACAACAAGGAAGAAAAGTTAATGAAAAATGGAATTTTTAACAATCGACAGGATGCCAGTCGCTCGGTGTTAAGACGGGCTGCCCGTCGGTCATCAAAAATTATAAAAGGAGTGCCCAGTGACTCTCCTTCAGTTTATTTCTTTCTTCTTCTTCCTTCTTTCTTCGCAAGCCGATGCCCCCTTGTGGTTTTTGCCCCTTTTCTCACTCATTTTCGATCCGTTTTATCCTTGCACCGCTACGCGCATTTAGGACTATTTTTTTTTTGCAAATTCATCATATTCTTTTTCCGTACAGTTTGTCACCCACCAGGTTAGTTTGTAGCCTGTTTCTACTCTTTTCTATTTCTTTTTAAGCAAATTTGCAAGTGAAATGCATGACTAGTGTATTTTGTCAAAATGTAAGACCAAACTCTGCCTTTTTAGTTTGGTCATTTTTGGATAGTATATGAAATATAGACCATGTTTATAATAAAAGTAAATAATGGAAAAATGAAAAGAGAACTATTCACTTGCGAACCTGATCCCATTTTGGAACCAATTTGGACTAAGTGAAGCGCATAATAAAATAATGAAATTATTGCTTGGGGCCTGAGGCCTGTCCTATAAGTTTGTTCTTTTTTTATGCAGGCAGTTGGGCACATCCTTGCCGGGATGCTGCCCAAATTTTTTAGAATTTTCTGGGTAGGCACATTCTTATCGGGTTGCTACCAAAACTTTTTTGGTAGGCACATTTCAGCCGAAATGCTGCCGAAATTTGCAAAATTTTTAATCTTTTGATCGGCTCACTTGCGATGATAATGCAAATTTAACTTTTCTTCTTTTTAGGATTCCTCTGCGATGCAATGTTCTTCATGACCAGGCCGAGCCTTAGGCTCCCATATGGATGAGCTACGAGGCTAGGACGAGATTTCGAGCCTTGGCACATATGCAGTTTAGAGCCAGTCACTTCATCTCTAGACCGTTCCTGCAGAGCATGGGGATGCTCGAGGAGGTTGATGCCTTAGCAGCAGCAGTAGGATGGATAGAGTTCCTATGGCCCTCATTCCAAAATCATCTCGAGATCATTAAGGAGTTCTTGGCCACTCTCCACTACGGGGGATTCCGGAGGTCGAACACATAGGAGGGTGTTATTCAATTCAGGGTTAGAGGTCAGCATCACGCGCCGGATGTTCACAGAGGCCATGGGGCATCCTTATAGGGATGATGTGATGATCCTATAGAGAGCGGTCAGGAGGCAGCATTAGGAGATTATTGTTATGCCGGGAGTGCCATATGACCATTATACGGCAAAGAGTACGGTACTCTCATCTCAGTTGCTGTGGTATATACATAGAGTGCTCTCCAGCTCTTATTTAGGCCGGGTAGGTAATCCAGGATCTGTGAATGGAGTCGAGATCTGGAACTTATGGGCGATGTTAGCTGGCCCGCGCCTCAAAATTAGCCACGAGATTGTGGCTAACTTGGTTAGAGTTTCACAAGGAGCAGCCCCTATAGTGTGGGCGGGAGGAGTGGTTACCAGGCTACTGCTACATTTGGGAGTTAACCCAAACAGTTTCGGGCCTCCACTAGATTAGAGTGTTTATGTGGATGCGTCAGCGGCTATGACTATGGGGATGATTGCACAGGTGACTGATAGGATAGAGGAGTACCGGTTGCTTTCCATACTAGAGACTAGGCGTATGTTAGGTTTCCCTCCACTCCAGCCAGTAGAGGAGGAGCCCCAGATGGAGGAGCAACCTCTACAGCAGGTCGAGTCTCGGGGGCCATGGCCCATACAAATGCCCTCACATCAGTCTCAACTGGAGGAAGTGCAGCCTCAGACCCCGTTCGATATGGGTATTGAGTTCAGTGTAGATGAGCTGATAGTCACCCCTCCATCGCAGAGGGTTCAGAGTCCTACTCCACCACCACCATCGCGAGTTCTGCGATCCGTACTCCAGGAGACCGGGAGGTTCTACCCTTATAGCAGGCCAGGACACCTAGGGGCATCGACATCCACAGCACCTCCCCTAGAGTACAAAGTAGAGCTAGCATAACCTACTCCATTGTCACCCCTGCAGCCGGCCCAGCCTGATGTCATTCCTGCTATGACTACCCTTCTCACTGCCATGGAGCATCGACAGGAGGAGAGAGACTGAGCCCTCCTTAAGCTCCTCAACCGGTATTAGGAGAGAGATCGGGTTATGCTTGAGCGTCTGGGCTAGCAGGAGAGGCTTATAGAGGAGCAGGGGAGGCTCATTGAGGACTAGAGGTGTAGTTTGGGTGCCTCCCACAATGCGGCTGCCCAGAGGGCAGATGAGGCGGTCTAGATGATTGATGAGTCCATCACTGCCCTCATATTCTGGGTGGAGAGGTTGGAGGGTGCCATACCACCCATATCTACATCCATCAGAGAGTTCAAGGAGTAGACAAAGACCAGGCTCACAGACATCAGGGACACAGCCAGAGACCAGACCATAAGACTATCGAGGGCCTTTATGGAGTTGAGCGGTGTGGTTAGAGACACGTTGGAGTTTATCAGGGTTTGTGCTCAGCCTTTCTTGGATGGGTACGCTCAAGTTTAGTTCCAGCAAGCTACCCCCATGACAGGATAGCCAGTATCCACACCAGTCGCCATCCCTCCACATTTAGATCCAGGGGCCGGGCCCTCAGCACCTTGCAGTCGGCCTCCCACCTCCAAAGCCGGGCTATCCACATCTTCATCTCGTAGTCAGCCGATACACGTATCAGATGATGAGGACGACCTGGAGGAGCCCTCAGACTATTTTTCCCTTTAGTGTATTCAGGGAGTTTATATCATTGTGCTTGTATATTTGTTGTACAAAATTTTCATTTTCTTAGTGAAACTTACATTTTGTTAAATTTATGTTTCATCTTGTATATTTACATTATTGCTAATGTCTTACTTGCACTTTCAAAATGTTTGATAACACGATAAGTAAGAAAGACAAAAATAAATGACGACATAAAATTTTTTTATGAATTTACGTTTGCGAAATGAATTAATCCGCAATGAATTAATAAATGGTCAGCAGTTAAGCACTAAGCTAACCGGATGGTGGTTAGCAAATCAGACACTATGTCATTTAGATAATGGTTAATATGTAGACCGGATGGGAGTCAGTAAATCAAAAATCATATCTTGCAGATCGGATGGGGGTCAGCAAATCAAAAATCATATCTTACAGACCGGATGGGGGTTAGCAAGATCATGCCATGCAGGCTCGGAAACAGCCAGCAAGACAGAATACTCAATCACACGCCTTGCAGATCGAATGGGGGTTATCAAGGACACAACGCAAGCCGAGACAAGGCCAGCGGGACACATTCGATAGAACAAATCGCAACTGAGTTGTAGTAAGATAACACTACCTCTCACAATAATCAGATACCGTGCAAGCCGAGATGAGGCCAGCAGGACACACACGATAGAACAAATCGCAATTGAGTTGTAGTTAGATAACACTATCTCTCACAACAATCAGATATCGTGCATGCCGAGATGAGGCCAGCAGGACACACGTGATAGAACAAATCGCAATTGAGTTGTAGTTAGATAACACTACCTCTCACAACAATCAGATACCGTGCAAGCTGAGTTGAGGCCAGCGGGACACACGCGATAGAACGAATCACAATTGGGTTGTAGTTAGAGAACACTACTTCTCACGACATTCAGACACCATGCAAGCCGAGACGAGGTCAGCGGGGCACATGCAATAGAACAAATTGCAATTTGATTGCAGTTGAATAAAACTGCATCTCACGACAGTTAGATATCATGTAGGCCGAGAGGAGGCCAGTAAAATGAATCGTCAAAGGGTTGCGGTAAAATACACTATGGCTCGGCAGCGAAGGGTCACTAGCTTAAACAAACCTCGGAAGGTAAGGGACTGCCTCAGGTATGCATCTCTTTCCTTCTTCTTTGAATTTTTGGCTTATCTAGACACTAGTGTACTAGTTTCTCCAAAATTAAGGGCAACTATAGACACCGGGTCCTTGATACAGTCCAAATTAGAGTTACCCAATGAAAATATCAATGCCTTTTTTCGAGCAAACGGATGAAAGTTGTGAGTTTTCGCTCTTTGGATTTATAGAGATTGAGGATTTTTCTTAACGACGACAGATTTCCGGGCGTGAGGAGGAGTTTGTCTTTAGAAAATCTTGTCGTTGCTCCTTCGTTTTGAAGGACGGCCTCCCTCTCACGAAAGGTGCTTATCGCTCGCGCATGACAGGCTCGTCTCTCACTGGAGCAACGCCCGTTGCTCTCGTTAGGGGCTCGTCTCTCGCGGGACAGATGCCCGTCGCTCGCGGCAAGCACCGGCCATCACTCGCGTGCGGGAGACCGTCTCTCGCGCCGAGAGATGCCTGCCTCTTGCCAATGACGGCTGTCTCTCGGCACCCGCCTCTCATGGAGTGGTCCGCCGCTCAAAAGATTGAGAGTGCCCCCGTGACCGACGCCCGTCGATCGTTGTTCTGCTGCAAGATTGGACGGGATTTTCCAAGATTTTCATATCTTTTTAAATATATTTCAAAGATTTTCCAACATTTTCCATATCTTTTCAAATATATTTTCAAGATTTCCTATATCTTCCAGATCTCTTCAAATATTTTCAAATCTCTAATTTGATTTTGAGAATATTCTGCAAATCATTCGGATTTAATTTTGATTTCAAAAATCTTTTCCAAGTTTAAATTCCAAATTTGAATATATTTTAATGATTTTCCTTAACCTATAAATAGGGGATTAAGGCTCATTATTCAGGGTTAGCAATTTTTAGGAAATAGAGAGTTTTCTCACAAAAAGTTCTTGCTTTTATTTTTCATCATATATTCTTCAAATTAAGGCAAATCTGAGTGAACGAGATTAATTCGTTTCTATCCGATCTAGCCATTTTTAGCATTCATAATTGCTACCAAAACATCAAGAAGGAAAAATATAATTTTCTTTTCTTGATTTATTTTCAAAAAGTACGGTTTTACAGTAAAAAATCTCCTAAAATTACACATTATGGATCAATCCTTGTAGAATTCAAGGGACAAAAATCACGTGACATTCACCTTCGAATGTAATATTCCGAGGGGAAACATTCTGGATCAACCACTTTTGCATTGTATCCTTTTATATTGATTTTACACATAAAATTCCATTTTTTTAATTAACTAAAACAAGTTTTTAGTTAATTTTCCTCATTTCTTCTGGGTCTGGGATAACCGACGGGCTGAGGCTCCACAGACGGTCGTCGCTCATCCGAACGACGGGTCGTCAAGGAGTTCTGACTCCACCCGTCGGTCTGCCCGGGGACAGTCGTCGCTCGCTCACCATGGACCATCCCTGGGCCTTCCTTTTTCATCTTCTTCTTTTCTTTCTTCTATCCTTTATTATTATTTTTTTTTCTTTTCTTTATTTTCGTGAAAATTTTTCATGGATTCTTTGTCTTTGTTTATTTTTCATGTTTATTTTATTATTAGTTGCCGCACTAACATGATTTTTATTTTTGTAAGTTTTATTGTTTTTTATGGGATTTGGGGTTTAAAAATGGAGGACTCCGCGATGATCTGAGGACATTAATCGGGTTTATTTCTCTATCCTATTTCCTCTTATTTGAATTTCTATGTACCATTTATTGTAAATATTATTTTACTCTGCTAATATGAAAAATGGCTAAATATTTGCATTAATTAAGTTGGAGCTTTTCTAATAAAACGGGACCAATGTCGTAATTTTTCCTATGAAAATAAAATTGTCACTTTAAAGTTATCTTTTGTAAGTATGCATGCGAGGACCAATGTCCTCATCCCTAATAAATGCCCCATTTTCTGTATGATTTCATGTCATTTACAATGGGGGTTGTATTCCACCCCCAATTTTGTTCTAATATCTTGGGTTTTTTCATTTATCATGTTTTAATCTTGCTTTTTATTTACCGCTTTCATTATGTGATCCAATTGCTCTTTAAATAATGCATTAAATTGAATGAGAAAAGGAAGGAAATCTTAAATTCAAAACTCAATTATAATTTAAGCAAGGTATGAATAAATGGGAAGTCCCGAATCATCTCTGGTCTTAGGCTCAACGAGGTTAGAGGACCATCTCAATGTCTTATTAGGGTGGGGTCTCCAAAATATCTCTTGTTGCCCAAAATAGGCCCAACTTGCATTGTCTTAAGCTCCATGAGGTTAGAGTACTATCCCAATGTTCTATTGGGGTGAGGACTCCAAAATATCTCTGGCTTGCCGAAAATGGACGTAAATGCTGTCTTAGGCTCACTGAGGCTAGACGACCTTTCGCAATGTTCTATTGGGTGGCGACTCCAAGAAACCTCTTTGTTGCCCAAAATAGACGCACTTGTAATTTCTTGCAAGTTCCATGAACCTCTCTCGAATGCCCTAAAACCGGGTTTTTGGGGCGCTTGGGATTCGGCGCGCATCACAATATGTATATAACTTTACGCATAAAATAGCAACTGCTCTAGTAATCCTTTATCATGCATACTTCCAAAATTATTAAATTACCTTATACCATCATCTATATTTTAAACGTTCCATTATATTCATTTAGTTTCAGTAATAGAACCTTCATGCATAACTCACGTATATGGATTTCTTTTTAAAACATTTTCATATAATAATCCTTATATATATAAATATAGTTCATGTGCTCTTTGTCGTATGCTCACATGAGTAAATCATATTATAAAGTCATAGAACTACCAACTACAGTAAGAAATCTCCCTTTACAAAAATTCACATTAATGTCAATACACATCTCTTTAAGTCATCATCCAAACAAAAAACCTAATGGAACTCATATTTCAGTTTCAATACATAAAAGTTACAGTAATTAAGTATTTCTATATATTCCATCAATCACATTCTTATTATATTAAACCAAAATCATAACAAATACTTATTATTATTCTTTGAATATTCAATGCTTATTACTTTACCTACATTTAAGAACATAAAAGTTATATCCTCACTCTATAATCATGCGCGTTTAACAAATTACATAAGCCTTTATCAAAATATGTCTTCAGTATCACACATAAAGGAAATATCTTCAAATATTGATGTAAAATTCATACTATGAACTTCATTATTCTCTTATTCATTTATTGCCCACATTGGAATACAATAATGCATAGGTACAAGAATCATCAATGCATGTCAACATACACATGAAGCATAATTATAATAGAGTAGTTAATATGTATGATAGTCAAAAATAAAGTCATCAAGAAAACCACATATCAGAATTATACTCATTGAGTCTTATTCACTTATCACTTATTAATCATTTCATTTCTTATTATTCACATATTGCCTACCTTTACAAGTAGTGGATAACGGGTTGAACGCATAGGTACCCGAAGGTACAGTTCAAATACACATAGGGATCCAATCTAGGATCCAAAACACATAGAGATCTAACAGGATCTAGAAACACATAAGGACCAAACCGCGGTCCAATCACATAATGTAACACCCCCTAAGCACCTGTAGAGATTTACTACGGTGACTATGGAGTGTTACAACATAAACACAGGAGCATTAAATAGTTTTACAAACAAAGTTCCGAATTAATAAATTTCTTTCATCAATAAAACTAGATTACAAACTAAGAATCCATACATTGTATTAGAAAACACTTTTTTTTTTCAACAGTTACATGTTAAAGAATACAACTTTACTGATACAAAACTTAGTTCATTGTACATACTTACTAACAATACACCTCTTGTACTTATTACAAAATAATTTATATAAACAGAGGATTTCTAATGTGATGGCCATTGAAGATGCAGGACTGCCTTTTAAAATATTATCTTCAGACCTACAAGGATAAAACATCCATACTAAGCGATAACGCTTAGTGGGGAAAAAAATACAATATACAATAACATATTGTTCAATATACACATAAAGCATGTTATAAGCACAACAAGGTTCATGATAACTATCATGCTTTGTACTTACTGTTATAGGCATACATGTTAGATAATCACATTATCATTTATTCTTCACATGCACATCACATTCTTATTCGTGTGTATATACACAAAATCATAATTTCTTATTTATTAACACACATATACATATAACATACTGTATCCAATAAAAGAATCATGCCTACTAATGCATTCATACGCACATATGCATAAATCCAATGTATATAATCAATTAAGAAATCCACACTTTGGTTCCCACTACCACTACCACTTTGTCTTCGCATGCAAATTATATTCATATCCAGAAGTATTTCATGTAAAGTTTGCATTTCTCAATTGTTTAACATTTTATTTAAGCCTTGCCTGCAATTCAAAGATGCGGATAACAAGTATCGCATTAGTACCCCATGGGTACAATAATCATATTAGTATCCGTGGATACCTCACATTCGCATTGGTACTCTAAGGTACAAAATATCAACATAATTTCGCACTGGGGAACCCAGTAAGGATTCAAATTGCATTGTGATTCCAAAGGAATCAGACGCATTGGGCTGCAGCACTTAGACCCTATAGGCATGCCTATCTATCCACTACTTGACTCGCAGGCTATGTTATTAATTTCCCGTTTAGTATTCATTCATTCAATTACATAATAGAATAAACACATGGTTTCGTAGCAATTATCGTAGTATATATATATTCCATCACGCATTTCATCACGCTTATATGTTCTTGCTAAAATTCACTACCACAAATTCATATAATGTATAGCAAGTCCATATTCACTAACCGCATCATGCTATCACATTAGTTTATAAGATAGAATTGTCTAGTATATAGCTATAGACACCGGGTCCCGAGGTAAGCTAGATCAGGATTACCCAATGATGAAATTAAGTGTGCCTGTTTATAGGCAAAAATGAAAGTTGGAAATGATGATTTCCGTGTCAGATTGATTTATTAGAAATAAATAAAAATATATTTTAAAAATATTTTGAGATAAAAAGGGTATGTTTTGGAATTATAGTTTTTTAGAAAAATTTTTAAAAAAAAAATTTGCGAGTGTCGGGGGTGCGGCAGCGCCGCAGTACGTGGGGCGCGCTCGCCAGCTCGCTGTACGCGAGCGATGGCCTGCGCATCGCACGCTCGCGTGTCCCCAACAACCCTTTTGGGCGTTTTTCTTCATTTTTTAATGTTTTTTCTTCATTTTTTTGTCGAATTTAATTTTAAAACCTTTTGGATTCTAAACCCTTCAAATTCATCAGTTTTTTGTGGTTATAGAAATTAAATTGATTTTAATTTTTTCATTAAAAATCTGATTTGTTGGGGAAGGTATAAAATCATTTTTAGAGAGAGAATTAGAGGGGGATTTTTTTTAGAAAAATTATTTTTTTTCTTCTTCTTCTTTAAGAACAAATTCTCTCAATTTTCTAAAGGATTTTCCTAAATTAATTCTTAAGGCAAAAAAAATAATTTATGTTCTTGGGAATTTTCTTCCTTTTTATTTAACAATTTTTACCTTGAGACAATTGAGATAAAATTTCTCTTCAATATTTTATTTTTCTAATATTATTCTTACAAATCAAGACAAGGAGATCAATCACTTACCTTCATTCATCACATCAAATTTTGAGGGTAAATATTCTTGGCTCAATTTTTAATTTAATATTTAATTTAATTTTTGTTTGCAATTAATTAGTTATTATGTACATTTTTAGTCTTTTGTTGCTTTTTAATTTGTTTGTGAAATTTAGTTATGTGATTTGATGTTTTAGTTATATTTTATTTTATCTTTGCATGCTTATTTGATTGTTCTTTATTATTATTATTATTATTATTATTATTATTATTATTATTATTATTATTTCTTATTTCTTATCTTCTTGTTTAATTGTTCATATTATTATTATCATTATTATTTTTATTCCTATATTCTTATTTGATTGTTTATTATTATTATTATTATTATTATTATTATTATTATTATTATTATTATTATTATTATTATTGTTATTGTTGTTTAATATGCTTTAATATATTTTATTTTTTTATTTCTTTTATTTTTGCTTGCTGATTGTTCATCTTCCTTATTGTTGATTATTCATCTTCTTTATTGTTATTGTTTATTATTATTATTGTTATTGTTAATATCATTATTACTTTTATTTTATTATTATTACTATTGTGATTATTATTATTATTATCATTATTATATATTATTAATATTATTATTTTTACTTTTTTTGTTATTATTATTTATTATTGTTATTATTATTTTTATTATTGGTATTTTTTATGCATGTTGAATTATTATGTTGAGTTATTTATTTTTATTTTGTCATTTGATTGATTTGTCATACATGAGGCATTTTTATTTTAATTATTTTAATTCCTTTCTACATGTTGTATGTTTAAATTTATTTTTGTTACTAACATCACTTTTATTTGTGTTTTTTTTTTATTTCAATACTCATTTTTTACGTGTGAGATTTTTTCAATGGTAAGTGTGAGCCCATAGAGATTTGAAGATACCATTTGGGAGTTAATTTGTCATTTTTATTGTTTTTCATTATTTTGGGTTTATTTATTTTATCATGTAATTTGTAATAATTTTATTTTTTTGCACGTTAATTGAAAATCACAAACTATTTCTATTAAATTAACTTGAAACTTTTTCTAATAAAATGGGACTAATGCCCTAGTTTTTTACACCCAAATAAACCATCACCTTTAACACATTTTTTTTAAAAGTATGCATGCGAGGACCAATGTCCTTATCCTTAATAAACAGCTCGTTTTATGTATGATTTGTATTTTACTTACAAATGGGAGTTGTATTCCGCCCCTAGTTTTGTTGTAATTTATTTTCATATGCTTTATTTTATTTACGCTTTTATTTATCTCTTTCCTTGGATGGACAACTTGCGCTTTAATTAAATTGCATTGAATCGAATGAGAAATGGGGTGAAACGCTAAATTTAAAATTCAATTATAACTTTAGCCAAGGTATGAATAAATGGGAAGTCCCGAACCATCTCTGGTCTTTGGGCTCAACGAGGCGAGAAGGCCATCTCAGTGTTCTATTAGGGTGGGGCCTCCAAGATACCTCTTGTGTCCCGAAAGGGCCCAACTTGCATAGTCCTTGGCTCCACGAGGTGAGAGGACCATCCTAATGTTCTATTAGGCTGGGGTCTCCAAGATACCTCTGGCTTGCCCAAAATGGACATAGCAACACTGTCTTAGGCTCACTGAGGCTAGACGACCTTTTCCAATGTTCTATTGGGTGGCGACTCCAAGAAACCTCCTTGTTGCCCAACATAGACGCACTTGTAATTTCTCACAAGTTTTTATGAACCTCTCCCGATTGCCCTAAAAGAGGGTGTTCGGGGCGACCCAACGTTCGACACGCGTCACAATAGCTTATTAACAAATTCATAATTATTAATCACAATTATTCATCACGCTAATCCATAGCATTACACATATATTACTCCTCATCGAATGATGTTAGACTTGACTGAAATATTGATCATATATGTGCATGACATATTTCATTGATTAGAATTAACAATGCAAAGCAAGGTGTTGAGCATTTTCTATAAATGCTATATACCGCAAGTATACGGTGTACCAAAATAGTACTTTAGATATCGATCCCACAAGGAACGCGTTTTACACACTATTACTACTCAATTTTAATTTTGTTTACAATTATCAAATAGAAAGGCGATTTTAAACTAATCTAACATGTAAACCAATTAAGCCTAATTATTGATAGTCAAAAGAAGATAAAATAAATCATGAAGAATTAAAGATAATGAACTTGATTCCATCATTTTGATTAACATCTTTCATCTTTTTATGCAAGCCAAGTTAGAATAAATTTTTAACTCACTCTCTCGACATGAATTAAAATGCCTAAAACATACAATTAAAATTCTAACTCACAATTTTCATTAATGAATTAGAGGTTTCTAATTACATATTTTAAGAATAAACACTAACCTATAGCAATTATCTCAATATACCGATCTCTCAAATATACCTTAATAATGAAATTCTATTAGATTTCAGATAAAGCAAACTTTTGAATTACATTAACTTATAAAGATCATGCCAAAGATACTAATAGAAAATCTACAAGCAAAGACTCTTAAAATAGATGGAATTAAAGAATGTTAATAATGAACAAATTCATTAAATTAGTATTCATTAAGTGACAGAGAAGAAATAAAAGATAAGAGCTTAAGATAGAAGTCCTTCAACCCTTTTCTCAATTCTTCAAATAGATTTTCTACTCCTTGATCTACTTCTTCAAAACATGAAAACTAACTAAGAACTTTAACTATAAATCTGTCTTACTAAATACAGAAAATTACTTAACTAAAATTCCATTTATCTTAAAATTACAGTTAAACTAAGTATTTATAGATGATAATTTGAAGTTTGTGTCTCTTAGAGATGTCCCTTGAGAATGGTTGTAATTGTTGGTGAGAGGAGGTGACTTTTCAAGAGAAAACTATCCCAATGGTTGTCTCTATCGCGCTTGCAACGTTGTCGCGCTCGCGACAGAACGCGCTCCCCTTTTCCTTTCTCTCTTTTCTTCTTTCGCTTCTCTGCTTCTCTCTGGCCACTCGCGACCTCCCATCACGTGGCGTGACTTCGCGTGTGAGTCGTGACTGGTGCTCACGTCTCGCCTTCTCTTCCCTTTCTCTTTTCTTTTCTTTTCTTTGCTTGCTTGGCCTCTCTGTATCGCCACGAGTCGTGATAGTCTTTCATGACTCGTGACTATTCTTCCTCAGCTCCTCCTCTTCTTTTCCTCCTTCCTTCTGCATTCTCCTTCGCCAGTTATGACTCGTGATCTAGCATCACTAGTCGTGACCCTTCTCTGCTCTCGTGATCCTCTCCACATATCTGCTTTTTCTCTTCATTTTTCACCTAAAAATACCAGTAACCACAAAAACATGCAATCTAATACAAATAAACATAAACTAACACATATGACATCAAATATACACACAATTACATGATTAATTTCATAAACTCATACAAAACATACACTAAATTATACCTCAATTAAACTCCTATCAAATTCCCCCACACTTAACCCTTGCTTGTCCCCAAGCAAGAGAAAAGAAATAAGAAAATTTAACAGCTAGTAAAAATCATTATATAGCACTGTCCATTCAGCATATATATACTAAAATTGCAAAGCTCAACTATCTCAAACACTCACAAACATCAGTAAATCAAAGTTCTAAGTATGTATTGGAAATTCAACAAGTCATCTAACTTTACTACTTCCAACATAAAGAATATAAAGTCTCAAAAACTAAACATGAATCAAAGAGAGAAAATTGATCATAAAAGTTAAAACTTCTAAGATTGCTAGCTGCATTTAGGACAGTTCAAGCTCACTTACCATTAATCCAATCTCATGGCATTTTTAGACTCTTTTTTTTTTTAAATATTGGATATAGTTTTTATTTTTATCCATAATAGCAAGAGAATGTAGTATGGGTGCGTTTTACGCTCCATCCCATACATTTCAATTTTTGATGTATATCTTGCTGGCTTTTTTTCTTTTTAAGACTTGAGTGGGTGCATTTTATGCTCCATCGCACTTATTTGTATTTTTTCTTTTCTTTTTGAGTCCACATCCATTATTGAAAAGATAAAAGGTAAGTATTATGGCTATAGTTTCCATAGGCAAGTAGAAACTTAAAATTTTAAACAAAATGAGCAAATTCTAACTTTAAAAACATGGTTAGTTAAAAGACTAAATAATACATAATGTTGAAAGAAGTAAAAGAAAATAACTTGAAAAACTTAAAACACATACCAAAAATTTTGAAAAACTGATAAAAATGAGCATCAAAATAATTGACTTAACAACCTATATAATATACCAAAAGAACAATACTTTATAATAAAGCTTACTAAGAACCTAATTGAAAAACTAAGACACACAACTAATCATGCAATTAACATACAAAATACATACAAAAACTTACAAAGCATAAGTAATCACAAACAACACAACACACTCACCCCCCACACTTAGAACCAACATTGTCCTCAATGTGAAGAAATGAAACAAAATAAACAATTAAAAGAAAGAAAATAATTAAAATAAAGAACATAAATACTCCCCTATCATGGTGAAGGTGGAGGTGATGGAATCACAAATCCAGCTTGTGTGATGAAGTTATCAAACTTGTACTCCAACCGCCTTTGCCTTCACGCTATAAAAGAAAGCTGATCCTGCATATGAGATAACATCATTGGTATGGTATGGCTAGATGAGCCAACATCAGGGGCATGAGCCACATCTGCTGGAATATCAGGCAGAATTTCATCTTCACGTGCCCCCTCATCACCACCCTCTTCTTCTTGTGCCTCTACTTGTGGTTCAGCCGATCCAGGAATATCCCTCCAACATGATCGAGCATGATGTGGAATTTCCTGAAAATTATTACAAACCACCTCTCCACGCACCAACACATGCTTAGTAAAATAAAGGCAAGAAAAAACTCGATAGTATGCACTTAAATCCACATTTAAATTCCTTGCAATACTAGAAATAACATGCCCATGAGTTAAAGGTGAATCGTGCTTATTAACAAATTGCAATAATTGAGTAACTATCCAATAAGGCCAACATACATCCTTACGTTTATGTACACACCACATTAAAAATAATTCATGATAAGAAACTTTGTTAAATTCAGACCTATTAAAAACTAGAGAAGCTAAAACCCTATGCAAAATCCAATATCTCAAATCTTTAATAAACATAGACTTAGCATCTCTAGCCCTATAAGGTGTTGGCAAATCTGTTAAAAAGGTCCAAAATCTTTTAGGCTTAAAAGAATTAAGTGGGTCAAATAAACTAGTTTGTGAAAATCCAAACATACGATTCATCATAAAATAAGTCAGAGTGTGTGCTTTACCATCCAAACGAAAATCAATCCAATATTCATTATCCTCATTCTTTTTCAAAGATGTATAAAATTCAACCATCAAATCAGGATAAATATCTTCATATATATTGGCAAATCTAAGGAAGCCACAGTTAGCCAACATCTCAATCACAGTATTTAACATGCCCACTTGCTCTAACAAATCTGATGGGAAATACTTACATTGTGAAAATTTTCTATCACAAAGAGTAAGAAATCGACTACCTTCATCCACAGAAAATATGGGAAATCCAGCACTAAAGGAATCAGAAATGTCACCCTCTTCAGCCTCCTGCCTTGCTTGTTCATTTCTTAAAATGGATGGGTTTTTGGTTCTCACCATTGTTCAATGTGTTAGGTAAAAGCAAAGATTAGTTCACGTCCTTTGTGGAAAAAAAATCGAAGGAAAAATGCCAATGGGAAAATGCAGAAAGAAACGAAAAGGACAAATGACGATAAAAGAAATACAAAAAGCTCTCTTCAAAAGAACTAACGACATGGGGAAGAACGGCAGTTCTAAAATGTAAATGAGAAATGGGGAAAGAAAGGAAATGAAAGAAGATGAAGGGGTACAGATGACGAATAGAGATGAAATGAAACAGAGAGTACACAAAAATGAAAGACAAAGGGAAATGACAGAGGTAAATCGTGAATGATATCTTGGAAAGAAATGACAGAGATGAATATGGGTTGCGACTCGTGACCTAAAATGAGAAGAGTTTACAAATGAGAGGGAAAAGTGAAGTGAAATAGAAAAGAAAGAAGGAATATGAAAAGTCCCGATGTTTTAGGGTTTTGAATTTAAAATTTCCCTCTTTGATTTCGGATTGTGTGATTTAAGGGGAATAAAGTTCAATTAAAGTTAAGCTAAGCTAAATTAATGAAAAGTAAAATAGTAATAAAAGGAAAAACAAAATTTAATGCAAATAAATTAAAAATTAAGAAGTACATAAAATAAAAAAATAACTCACCTGAATCGTCAATCAAGCGTCACGAGTCGTGAGGCATCATCACGACTCGTGACACACCTCACTTACCTCGGCGACTTCTCCTCAACATGTCCACCCCGTCACGAGTCGAGCCTGGAAGTCACGACACGTGAAGATGTACAGCTACCTACTGAAATGTGCTTCATCGCCTTCTGTCGCGATCACGATACTTGCCACGATTGCGACAGAAGCTTCAAGCACAAACTTGCATAATCTGTCGTGATCGCAATTTTGTCCCGCGCGCGATAGAAAATCACGTCAGCAAAATTATTTTTTTTTACTTAACTAAACTTACTAAATTAGCTATAAAATAAAAACAAATATGTTAGTAGCATGATAATCTAGAAGACAAAAAGTAAAACTACATAAACTAATCTAAAACAAAGTACAATAAATTAAAAAAAAAATAACTAAGTAACCTAAATAAAATAACTAGACATATCATGGATTAATGTGCTCCCTAGGATTCTCCTCAGTATTACTTGGAAGGCATCCTATATTTCAAGAAGATAAGGAACTAGCAAGTTGGCCTAATTGAATTTCAAGATTATGAATAGAGGCTATATGATTTTTAGTTATTTGGTCAATTTTTGCCTCAAGTTTCTTGTGACTTTCATCTTGAGAATTCATCTTATAATTAATTTCCTCAATAAACTTATCAATCTTCCCTTCAAAAGCACCAAACCTATCTTGTGGTTGTTGGTATCCTACTCCCCTATTTTGGTTATTATTATTATTATTTTCCCATGGTAAATTAGGATGACTCCTCCAACCAGGATTATAGGTGTTAGAATAAGGATTACCACGCCCTTGGCCTTGAATAAAATTAACTTGTTCTTCCTTATTAACCATGCCTAAATTGCAATTATCACTCTTATGTCCTTGTTGACCACAAACATTGCATGCATTAGATAAATTACCACCCATACTTAAGTTATTAACTCTATGATTCAATGCTTCAATTTGGGCTTGTAATGCCACCATAGAATCTACTGAATGTACCCCTCTAGCATTAGAATTATTATACTCCCTTACTCTTTCAGGAGGCCACATACAGTTATTCATTGCCATCTCTTCTAATAGCTCATATGCTGCTTCAGTTGTTTTTCTCATCAAGGATCCACCAGCTGCAGCATCTATAGTCCCTCTTGTAGTTGGATTAACTCCATTATAGAAGGTTTGCATCAAGAGCTCTCTTGGAAAGTTATGGTGTGAACAAATTCTTTGCAATTCTTTGAACCTTTCCCAAGCCTCATACAAAGATTCATTGTCATTTTGAACAAGTGTAGTGATATCCTTTATGATTTTTGCAGTTTTGGCTAAGGGAAAGTATTTTGATAAAAATGCTTGGGCCAATTGATCCCAAGTAGTGATTGATCCCCTTGTTAATGAATTCAACCAAGCCTTAGCTTTATCCTTCAAAGTGAATGGAAAAAGCCTAAGTTTGATTGCATCAGCCGAAACCCCATTTATCTTAAAGGTATCACATATTTCAAGAAAATTTGCCAAATTAGCATTAGGATCCTCATTTGCCAAACCATAGAATTGTATACTATTTTGAATCATTTGTAACAATGAAGGCTTAATCTCAAATTGATTTGCATTTACCGTTGGCCTTACCACTCCTTGTTTAGCACCACTCAAAGCAGGTGTGGCAAAGTCCATAAGTCTTGGTGGATTTTCTTCAGCCATGATAATTGGTCATTTTTCCTTGTTCTTTTTCTTATTGGACTTCCGGTTACTTGACAAAAACCTTTCAATTTCAGGATTTAAGGGTTCAAGCTCTTCTAAAGAACTCCTTGTACTAGGCATCAACTTTCAAATCCTGTAAAACAAAAACAAAACACAAAGTTAAACTAAACAAACAAACAAATTAAAACAAAAGAAAATATTGTAATCCAAAATCATAAATCAAGTTTCATAATGGCAAAACAACCGTTCCCCGGCAACGGCACCAAAAACTTGTTGAGCATTTTCTATATATGCTATATACCGCAAGTATACGGTGTACCGAAATAGTACTTTAGATATCGATCCCACGAGGAACGCGTTTTACACACTATTACTACTCAATTTTAATTTTGTTTATAATTATCAAATAGAAAGGTGATTTTAAACTAATCTAACATGTAAACCAATTAAGCCTAATTATTGATAGTCAAAAGAAGATAAAATAAATCATGAAGAATTAAAGATAATGAACTTGATTCCATCATTTTGATTAACATCTTTCATCTTTTTATGCAAGCCAAGTTAGAATAAATTTTTAACTCACTCTCTCGATATGAATTAAAATGCCTAAAACATACAATTAAAATTCTAACTCACACTTTTCATTAATGAATTAGAGGTTTCTAATTACATATTTTAAGAATAAACACTAACCTATAGCAATTATCTCAATATACTGATCTCTCAAATATACCTTAATAATGAAATTCTATTAGATTTCAGATAAAGCAAACTTTCGAATTACTTTAACTTATAAACATGATGCAAAAGATACTAATAGAAAATCTGCAAGCAAAGACTCTTAAAATAGATGGAATTAAAGAATGTTAATAATGAACAAATTCATTAAATTAGTATTCATTAAGTGACAGAGAAGAAATAAAAGATAAGAGATTAAGATAGAAGTCCTTCAACCCTTTTCTCAATTCTTCAAATAGATTTTCTTCTCCTTGATCTTCTTCTTCAAAACATGAAAACTAACTAAGAACTTTAACTATAAATCTGTCTTACTAAATATAGAAAATTACTTAACTAAAATTCCATTTATCTTAAAATTACAGTTAAACTAAGTATTTATAGATGATAATTTGAAGTTTGTGTCTCTTAGAGATGTCCCTTGAGAATGGTTGTAATTGTTGGTGAGAGGAGGTGACTTTTCAAGAGAAAACTGTCCCAACGGTCGTCTCTATCGCGCTCGCGACAGAACGCGCTCCCCTTTTCCTTTCTCTCTTTTCTTCTTTCGCTTCTCTGCTTCTCTCTGGCCACTCACGAGTCGCGACCTCCCATCACGTGGCGTGACTTTGCGTGTGAGTCGTGAGTGGTGCTCACGTCTCGCCTTTTCTTCCCTTTCTCTTTTCTTTTCTTTTCTTTGCTTGCTTGGCCTCTCTGTATCGTCACGAGTCGTGATAGTCTTTCACGACTCATGACCCTTCTTCCTCAGATCCTCCTCTTCTTTTCCTCCTTCCTTCTGCATTCTCCTTCGCCAGTCACGACTCGTGATCTAGCATCACTAGTCGTGACCCTTCTCTGCTCTCGTAATCCTCTCCACATATCTGCTTCTTCTCTTCATTTTTCACCTAAAAAACACCAGTAAACACAAAAACATGCAATCTAATACAAATAAACATAAACTAACACATATGACATCAAATATACACACAATTACATGATTAATTTCATAAACTCATATAAAACATACACTAAATTATACCTCAATTAAACTCCTATCACAAGGGTACCTCATGGTCACAACCGATTTGATTGTCACCATGACATACCAATGGTACACAACAGAATGTAAACTGAGGTACCTCACGGTCACAACCATTTTGGTTGTCACCGTGACATACTTCACACTACCAAGAAGAATGTAATCCACGGTATCTCACACTTCATCATGTAATCCATACAAATTATTTATACATTTATATAGATACATACTCACCCATTTTGCCACGTTATTGGTCTCCATATAAATGAGAAATTCATAAGATAAAAGGATTAAATCACATTTATCATAATATATAATCACTCAAATATCCACATAAATTATTATGACATCATTAGATATCTTGCGTAATAATACATTATAGTAACATTTATATCAATTTATGCATCATATAATAATGTTAGATAAATTCTTCAATCACATATCCGTTGAACATATCACATTTATACATAATTACTATAGACCCATCATCATACTCTTACACATCTCATTCATTTCAATCATGCTCATATTTACTTCATATACAATCCAACCTCATTACACACATATGTAAGGTTTGTATTCATATTAAGCCAACCCATTTCATTTGATATCTTTCATATGTGTGCAACTTAATCTCAACTCATAACTATGTATACTTGTTCATATTATACATGCTCATATAGTTAAGGTATTATAATCATCAATGTCAATTAACCTGACTGAGTTCTATTTCATACAAATTTACATTATTAATTCATTAGTTTACTACTAATCTTAATCATATTAGGTGTAGTTTTCAAGTAATAACTATTCTGATACTTATTTAATAGTCCTAAACATGCATCGGATAGATCCTAGAAAGTTTCGGTGCAATACGGGTTCAATTCGGGAAGAAAAACACATAAAATAGTCAAAACAGAGGGGGTCACGGTGGCAATGACTTTATTGTGGCCGTGAGGTCCACAAATAGGCATTCTGCCTTCTCTAGGCATTGGTCACGGTGGCAATGAATTGGTTTTCACTGTGACATACCAATGTTTAGCAAAATAGAAGCAAAATCTCGAGACTGCTTTACTACCAAATTTTGAAACGACTATAACAACATCTAAACCACATTTTTAGACATAACTCTCTTCTTAAACATTGTTCCCTAGGATGTTATGTTTCTAATGGAACAAGTTTCAGATCATTTGGACATCTGATACTTTTGGTATGAGATATACAACCTTAGCTGCTCAAATGAGCCGGCCAAAGTAGAGACACCTCTATCTTGGCCACTTTGGGGACATTTAGAGCAAGAATTAGCTCAACCATATTTCTGAGGAAGTTTTAGGTGAGTATCTTAGGTTTTAGATACAATTTGAAGAAACCCATTCGGAGCACTAATACTCGATCTATGGGTAAAATAGTAACCAAAGGTCAGAAGAGACCCCCACAGAAACTTACCCTACAGATACATTTCTCGTATTTCATACACATGACTTCTAAACCACTTTAATGGCATTTTTAACAAACATAATCTCTAATAATTTACTTATTTATGTGCCAAATTCCAATTGGCACAAATTTGATAGCATTTAGACTCAAATTCAAGGGGTTATGGTCTAAGGAGCATGAGTAGTCCCAAAACCCTCCTACCTAAATTCTTGCTTCACTTCTAGATAATTTTGGAGACTTTAGAGTCTCCTAACCAGAAAGACTATTTCTATAACATTTAGAGACATAGACTTCATGGAATCAACCCATTTAGTCTCAACCAATTTAGAGTTGTAAAACTCATTTTATAGCTTAAACAGTTCACATGGGTCAGAATAGACCTCAAAGACCATTTGACACAATCAATACTCCCATCTCTGAATTGGGGTTTATATTTTGATCACTACACAATAATCATTCAACATCACTTACAAATTTTCAACTAATTCATTTACTCACACAATACAACAAATCTATAATTTATCCGAAATTAGGGTTCAACTAAATGAATTTGATTCATAACTATTTTTATAACTCAATATGCTCATTTCTTTAATTCAATACATCTCATAACATAATTTGCACATTTAAACACACAATCTATCAATTAGCATACACAAATCAGTTTGTTCCCAAACCTCAAACTCCTATGCTCCCAAGGAACTCACTTGATACTTGACTCACCAAGCTTCATCTTTCCTTTAACTCTTCTTATTTCTACCACCACATGCACAATCCAAATTCAAGAATTGGTGTAGACACCGGGTCTTGAGTCAAGGGTAATATCTATCCAAAAAAATGGCAATTTTGGCTGTCTAGGCAAACTTGATAATTTCTCCGAAAAAATATATATAAAGACTTAAAAAAATAAAAAATATGTATATATATGTAAAATTAAAAATTAAGATTAGGTTAAATTGATTAGTTAATATTATAGGATAATTAAAGTTGGAAAAGCACATAAATATAAAGTGGTTAATTAGGTAAAATATGTGATAATTTAAGTAAATTAATTAAATTAAAAAAAGAAGTAAAAAAATATATATATACATGGAGAAAATCATGAGTTGGCCCTACCCTAATTTTGGGGTATAAAAAGAAAAAGATGGAGCAAGAGAGGGGGGGGGGGGTTTCGGTTGATGAGATTAAAGAAAAGAAAAAAAGAGAGACCAAGAAACTAGAAGAGAGAGCAGGCCAAAGAGAGAGTAAGGGAGCCGAACCAAAGAGAAAAGAAAAATAAAAGATAAAGAAACGGAAAGCAAGAAGGAAATCAAAGAGAAGCAAAAAAGAAGAGAATAAGCAAACTAGAAAGAAAGAAAGAAATAAGAAAAGAGGGAAGAGGACAGCAAAATGGGAAACGCAGGGACAGACGCAACCAGAAAAAAGGAGAAAGAGAGGGGAAGAAGGCGGGGGCACCGCCAGCCACCCACTGCGCCGGACCGCCGCATGCGCCCCACCGGAGGAACGAGGAGACCCGGACGGTGGCCACCGGTCTCCCCCACTCGCCGGTAGCAGGGAGATTAGCGGTGGTTGCTCCACGACATTCTAAGGTGTTTTTCGGCCAACCCCGTCCTCCTTTCGGCACTGGTCCGACGGCGACAAGATGAAGCTCCCAGCAGCGGCGGTGTCATCAACTGCCGCACCGGCGACGAAAAACCGGGGCATGTGGATCGTCTATGGAGCTAGGTGAAGCACGGTCGGGGCATTTATTATTCTGAAATATGTATTTATTATTTTATTTTCTTTCATTTGTTTGAGGACTGTAATAATAAAGGATTTTCGACCGCACTTAAAAAGAACCACCACACAAAATGTTTTCTATTAAATTGAAAATTTGTTAATAAAACTGGAACAATGTCCTCGTTTTCATCCCAAAAATAAAAGGTTTACGTTTTCGTTAAAATAAGACCACTTCGTCCTTTTTACATAAAGCCGGTTTGAGAACTCTGTACCTTTTTTGTAAAACAAGTAGTTGGGAACCAATGTTCTCGTCTAAATGAATTCCCCGATTTATGTATGTATTTTCATTCTGTCACTATTATGAATTTCATGTTTAGTTTTTGATAATTGTAATTATATTTATCGCTTTATTTATTACCTTTTTGTGTGCTTGTAATGCGTTTTAAATTTATTGCATGAATCATGTGAGAAGAGAGATAAAATAATTGACTCTAAAAATTCATTCACATAATGTTAACCAAAGGTATGAATAAGAGTGAGGTCCCAAACTCTCTCTGGTTTTGGCCTCATAAGGTTAGAATTTATTTCCCAATGTTTTATTAGGTGGTGACTCCGTGATACCTACCTTATGATATCCAATAGACGCCCTCGTAAGTTGATTGCCAATAATGGAATGGGGGGTGAATCCCTATCTATTGCGAAGCGATCCGCTTTCATGAGTTTTAAAGAACCTCCATCCAATCTCGGGTTCTAAAAGCGGACTCCTGAGAGTGTCACAGTGGTGACTCCACTAGGGACATCATGAGATTTTGCTCAGAAAGTACTTTTGGTTAACCTAATGTAAATGGATTTAGGATCAAGAAATTTTATCTGTTTTTAAAAAATTACATTGCATTTTACTAGAGCCTTAGAATTATGCTAAGTTGGTCCCTCTTTTAACCCCGGTGCATTCCCAAAGCACGACTCTACATTCACTCAATGTAGGGAAGTGTTAAGGATAATCACAAGTCCAAGTCTTGTACCATTACGGTATATTAAATGATGACCCGACCCGTTGCTATACTTATGACAAGCTAGACCCGTTGGCAAGGATCATGCTTGGGTAACCCTAAAATATTATCACCTTTGACCAAAACTCATGTAATGGAAATAGATACTTCCCCTAGGGGGCATACGCCATAATATGTTACTTCTGAAGTGGGTTTTCGTGTATTGAACAAATCCGAATAAGTCTAGATATTCGCTTATTAAAGGTTTTCATGCCCTAAGGGGCACGTTTCGATTTATTCGGATTGTTTAAATACACGGTGGCCAAAAATTCATCTACATGCATTTTTTAGTAATGAGAGTTTGTGCTGTTGATTTTTTGCAGTACACTGTATGCGCCCATTGGGTTCCCCATTGACCCATGGGCCAAGCCCGCCTAGGAAAGAGACAGCATGACCTCCTGTGTGAGAAAAACGATTGGGAGGAGTTTTTTTCTTCTATGTGTGTATTCGTGCTCGTGCATTTTTCATGAACAATAATAGCAAATCACTACAAGAAATCAGGGGAATAGAGACGGAAAATAGAGACGGAATTCTGTCTCTAATTGAAAATAGAGACGGAAATAGAGACGGAAAAATTCCGTCTCTATTTTGGCCGTCTCTAAATTTAGAGACCGAAATTTTCCGTCTCTATTTTTAGAGACGGAAATGAGATTTCCGTCTCTAAAAATAGAGACGGAAAACTCTTTTCCGTCTCTATTATTAGAGATGGAAATGAGATTTCCGTCTCTAAAAATAGAGACGGAAACGAGTTTTCCGTCTCTATTTTTAGAGACGGAAAACTCGTTTCCGTCTCTATTTTTAGAGACGGAAATAATTTTTCCGTCTCTAAATTAAATACATATTTTTTTAATATATTATTAACTATATCTTTTAGTTATATTTAAATGTATTTTCCATCTTGAAAGCTATTTTCAATACATAATTTTTTTAAATAATAAAACTATAATTGGCAAAATTATATATAATAATATTAATGAAACAAGTATTAAATAAAAATTAAGTAAAATAAATAAAAGTATAAATAGTAATGTATTAATATATATATGTAATAAGACTACAAGCAAAAGTACTTGAAAAGTGTATTAAACAGTACTAACTAAGACGGAGGTGATTGTGGACGATCAGTCGGCGGCGGTACACGAACATTTTGGGCAATGAATTCCTCTAGCCTACCAATGCGGTCCATTAAAGTGTCGACTGTGCCGCGAAGCTCAATAACCTCATTTGTAGTCGCAGCAAGTCTACTCGCCGTTGCCGTAGAGGATGAAGCACCATGCGAATAACAAGTATTTGCATAAGAGCCCAAGCCGAAGACCCGTCCATGGCGGTCCCTACCACCAGCTGCGTCGTAATATACTCTTGCATGATCAACATTACCACCATCTGCCTTCTGACTCTGAAGACCCTCTAGTACCCGTTCCTATAATGAAAATTAATCGAATGTTATTTAAGAGTAATCTAAAACTAAAAACATATAGAAATTAAGTTTAGCAATTTTAAAAATCATACATGAACTTGTCTAGCTCGATCGCTGACGAATGTGACACCGTCATGATTTCGCGTATGTGTATGCATAAATATCTCATGAGGGTACGGTACTCTGCCCATTCTAGACTCCTGTAAATAAATTATAGGTCAACAATATTTGAAATTAACGTTCCTTAAAATTGTATCAAAAGTAATATGAAAAAAGCACAACAATACTCATATATGTTAATATATTAATACTAAGCGAAAACAATTCTAACTCAAAAAACAATAACACTTGGCCATAGATTTAAAAAATTTCGGCAGAGTTTCCCCTTAATTTGTAACAAACTCCCTGCTTAAAAAGCATGAAAATATATATAGAACTGTATTATCCACAATCAAAATCCTTTTCAAACTCCTTACACAACATTTTTCCCATCCTCCTTCATGCAATGAAATATTTAGCCTATTATCAAGATGTGATGTATTGCAATCTCAAAAAACAATAACACTTGGACATAAATTTAAAAAATTTCGGCGGAATTTCCCCTTCATTTGTAACAAACTCCCTGCTTAAAAAGCATGAAAATATATTTATAACTGTATTATCCACAAACAAAATCCTTTTCAAACTCCTTACACAACATTTTTCCCATCCTCCTTCATGCAATGAAATATTTAGCCTATTATCGAGATGTGATGTATTGCAATAAAAAATAGCTTGTATAAATTAAGATGTATGAATACTTACGAGTCTGTCAGCATGCTCCCGATGGGTCAACGTTCCTCCAGTGTGTATAGAAACGCTAACTCCCTCTGGCCCGTCCATCCTATTAGTAGAATTCCGATCGGCAATTGTGAGGGCCTCCAGTGATGACCAGTACTGCAACCAATGTGCCCAAATTTCTTCATTTAAGTACCGTGGTCGTCGATCCTTTTTTTTTAGCTTGTTAAGCTTGTCCTTGTAACGTACACGAGTACGTTTCTCCCAAACAGTGTAGACTAGGTGATCAACCGAGGAATCCCAATAAAAAGCTTTCTGAGAAATATACAACAAAAAAGAAAAAAGTTAAGCGTAATGTATGTATTTGTACAATACATATAAAATTTAAATAATACATGAATTAAGGTGCAATAATTAGAAATAAATAATTTAATTTAATTACCCGAAACTCTCCAAAATAAAACATTTTTGTCTCATGAGATATATTCTTCCATAAAAAACCATTGAGTTCCATTCTCTCCTTAAATGTGCGAGCCATGGTGCGGGAGCAAACACCAGATGGACGGAAGCTAATAGACAACATAAATATAATAAATTGTAAGAAATGCAGCATATCCTATATAATAAATAGAAATACGAATGTTAATAACTCACTATTCTCCTTCAATGACAATATAAATCCGTCCATCCACACCAACTGATCCGGGCAAAGGGCCTTCAACTGTATCAGGATATCTCTGAGATGCCTCAGATGGAATCTCTGTACGAGGCGCTGCAGCAGATGATGTACCAGCAGGATGAGATGGGCCTGGATATGTCGGGGTTGTAGATTCTGCAGCAGTATGCGGAGGTGCAGAAGCATGAGACGATCCATCACCTTGACTAACTGGTGTGGATAATGACGAACGCACCCTAGGTGGTAAGATAGCACCAGTCCTTCTCTTGTGATGCATTTTTTTCCCTGAGTATATCATTGAACAATATTACATCAAGTTATTATTACATAATCATAATTATATGTGGCAATAATACATATATGTGTCATTTGTAAATTAAACCAAACAGAAAGTATAAAATGATATGCGGGTCATATGGATCATACTCACGTGGTCAAAAAATTATTCGCTATCATCACTTAAATGTAATTCATTATCACTATCGTCTTCATTTTCTGAATAATTAGAATCAAATTCGCTTTCCAATTCAGATGTAGACCTGGATTCCTCGTCCGATGCAATATCAACCATTTCATTGTCAACATTGTTCAAAGGCTCATTATCTTCATATGGCATGCTTTCATTTATTTCATGACTCGCCACTTCATCTTCCTGGAAGGCTTCACTTTCAATTCGTTTATTTTGTCGATTAGCTTTCATTTCAAATAAGCCTCTCGGTTTTACTTTGCAAACTGCCAACCAATCCTTCTTATCTCGCCTTAAGCTAGGAAACGAAAGATAATACACCTGAATCGCTTGCATGGCCAACACAAAAGGTTCAAAATTAGGAAGTCTTCTTCTTTGATTTATCTCAACCAAATTGTATGCGTTTTGCACTTTTGTTCCAATATTAAGCGTTGGATCAAACCATTCGCACTTAAATAGCACACATCGTCTTATTGGCAAGGCGGGGTATTCAATTTCCAATATCTCTGTAATTTTGCCGTAATAATTCATCAATTCACCTTGAATGCAAACTCCACTATTTGAAGTAGCCTTGTTATGACCATGAGATTGCGTATGATATTTGTACCCGTTCACAAAATAAACCGGATAAGATTTAACAGTACGCAATGGTCCCTTCGCAACATCAGATATGAAATTATTTTCAATTGTATGCGTCGATGCCTACATAATGTAATTGCAGTTAGTCATTTAATCAATTCACGAAATACAATATATGTCTTAAATATATTTGAAGTTAACACTTACATATGTCTTGAACCATAAATGAAAGTGCTTTTTGACTTCCTTATTTATGTCATTTTGTGTTATATGTGGCATAAGCTCCTTTAACCATTCCTCATATAAACTGCATCGGACAACATAACTTACATATGATATTGAACCATTATTAAATAAATATTCGCCTAGTCAAACAAGTAACACTTACTGCACAAATGGTTGAATTTCTTGGCAATTAAGTAAGATATAACCATGTGCAGCCTCCAATTCCTCATCTGTCAGCATTCTTCTGGTAGAACGTCCGTGTAATCGACCAGGATATGTGAAAATAGCTAAATTTCCATCATGCGTACTTGTTTGGCATCCGTCGTCATTACGAGGAACCTTGCGGCGTCTTGTGCTGACGCGAGGCTCAAAGTAATGAGAACAAAACGTACTAGCTTCTTCAACCAAGTACGCATTGCATATTGAGCTTTCTACTCGTGCTTTATTTTTGACATTTTTTTTCAAGTGATACAGATACCTACATAATAAATTGTGGCTAGTTAATAATAAATTATAAATTAATCGACCACATGTATATCAAAGATTTAGTTTTACCTTTCAAAGGGATACATCCATCTATATTGAACGGGTCCTGCCATTTTGGCCTCATGTGCTAAATGTATCGGTAAATGCTCCATAATGTCAAAAAAGCTCGGAGGAAAAAATCCCTCTAATTTGCAAAGTATGACTGCAATTTCATTCTCGAGTTTTTCCATGTCAGCCATCTTTATCTCAGACGATGTCAAGTTTTTGAAAAATATACTCAACTCAGTTATAGCTTCCCAAACTCTCTGTGGCAACAACTCGCGAAAAGCAACTGGCATCAACCTTTGCATGAATATATGACAATCATGGCTTTTCATTCCGAACAATTTATACTTTCTCATGTCAACACACCTTGCTAAATTTGAAACATAGCCGTCTGGGAACTTTATGATTCGCAACCATTCGCACAAAACTTCCTTTTGCCTTTTGTCCAAAGTGTAACACGCTTTTGGATACTTGCCCGTTCGGAAATCTTTGTCTAATTCACTTCTTTTGCAATACAATTTCAAGTCAGCACGCGATTTTGCATTATCTTTGGTCCTTCCTTCAATATTCATTATCGTGTTGAATACATTTTTGAAGATATTTTTTTCGATATGCATCACGTCCAAATTATGCCGTATCAAATTTGATTTCCAATAAGACAAATCCCAGAATATAGAGCGTTTTCTCCAACCAAAGTTTTTGGAAATGCTACTGTTGATTTCTTCAGCCTCAAGTTCTGTTACTTTCAGCAAACCCAATTCATCAATCTCTTGTATGATTTCTTCACCCGATCTATTAGGTGGAGGGGGAGCATGGACAACTTTATTCTTAATGAATTTGTGTTTATTTCGTCTAAATGGGTGATTTGGAGGAAGAAATTTCCTGTGACTGTCAAACCACGAAATTTTACACCCATTAGTCAAATAAAAAGCATCTGAGTCGTTGCCATAGTAGGGACAAGCTAACTTTCCCGCTGTGCTCCAACCTGATAGCATAGCATATGCAGGGAAATCACTAACTGTCCACATCAAAGCTGCTCTCATCATAAAATTCTGTTTGCGTGACACATCATATGTTAACTCACCGAATTCCCATAATTGCCGCAATTCAGAAATCAATGGTTGCATGTAAACATCAATTTTCTGCTTTGGATTCTTCGGGCCCGGCACAATTGCTGTTAAAAACATGTAAGCCTCATTCATACACATCCATGGAGGCAAATTATAAGGAACTATTATTATTGGCCATGATGAATATTGTTGTCCTGATTGCCCAAAAGGCTGAAAACCATCAGTGCTTAGACCCAATCTAACATTTCGACTATCGGCAGCAAAATCGGGGTGAATATCATTAAAATGCTTCCATGCAACTGCGTCTGATGGATGGCTCATTATTCCATCTGCCTGTTCATGTTCATCATGCCATCGCATGTGATATGCAGTAACATCGGATGAATATAGCCGCTGAAGTCTTGGAGTAATAGGAAAGTAATACATCCGTTTCCATGGTACTAATTTTTGCTTCCTATTACCACTAATCGACTTGAACCTTGGTTGATTACAAAACTTGCAATCCATTAAATCCACATCATCTCCCCAATAGATCATACATCCGAGTCGACAGCAATCAATTTTTTCTACAGGCAAACCCAGACCCCTAAGCAACTTCTTCATATCATAAAAACTTTCAACCATTTGATTGTCCGATGGCAACGATTCATTGTAACAAGCCAGTATTTCATTTAAACTCCGATCAGAAATATGACCTTCAGATTTAATGTTCAATATTCGAGCCACGGAGCTTAACTGTGTCATACTATCACATCCTTGCCATAATTCCTGGTCAGCAGCATTAAGTAAGTCGAAAAAATTTTTGGCTGTTGGGTTCGGTTCCTCTTCTTCATTCCCAACAAAATTGGGTTGAAAAGTATTTCCCGCTGCATCATAAACCATTTGGGCATAAGGATTTTCAGGTGCAAAAACATTATTTGCCATCAACTTTTCTTCCCCACCATGCAACTCAGATTCAACCATCTCTAGTGCAAATTCCGAATGCACTTCAGCTTCAACTGTATACGGACCAAATTCCGAACTTCTGGACGTGCTACCTATTATTGGTTCTCCATGCCGTGTCCATTCAAAATAATTGGGCACAAATCCCTTTTTCAGCAAATGTAGATGCACATCCTCCGTAGGTAGATAACACCTATGTTTACACTTTTTGCATGGACATATAATTTTCAAACCGTCCATATATGCAGGCTGAGATCTTGCATACTCAATGAAATATTGAACGCCTTCAGCAAACTCAAGATTAATGAAACCATCAGGCATTAGTCTTCTATACATCCAACTTCTGTCTAAATTATTCATTATTGTTAAACTGTAGTGCAACAATCAAAAATACATAATTAGTACCAAAGCATTCCAATTCTCATAATTAAATTCAATTCTATTATATAATCTATATCTTCAATCAATTTAATGCATAATTAGTTATGCAATCAGTTCTCACATCTTTTCCACGGTAAATATTTATTATTATCAAATTCAGTTTGATATCGAAAAACTGACCTTTCGTCATATACCAGTCGGTCAGGGAGCTAGGGGCAGGGGATAAAAAAAACGCGTGATGCGAAACTGATCAGCGGTCGATACCGATAACGGCGGGGTACATGAAATAAGATATATAATTTCATTTAAAAAAATTACATTTACTCTGACAACTATATATAATTGAATTCATACATGACCATTTCACAATAAATGATTGGACCACTCAAGTAGTTGGAACAGCCATAGATATAAATCTCAGAGGTCCTTTCATTAATCTAATTGGGACCATTATAGAATTAATTACACTAACATAATTCAATCTCATCTTAGAAAATAAAAAATAAGGAATGTCTATGAGAGAGTAAAGAGGCAATTACCACTTTGAGAAGCTCACGTCTAAGTTGAAGTTTCTGTATCCCTGAGACTTTCTGTGCTACAATATCACTGACAGCTGACAACACCCCTGCTGTAATTGCCTACATTCCGATTCAATTATTCCAAAGTCAGCTAATCACAGACCACAATGCTAAAAAACAAGAACAACTTAAACTCCATGGTAACCGTAAATTAGCTAGTTGAGCTTAAAACTCCATTAATTCGAGAAACCAAAAAGATCTAAACTTTCATATCCCAAAATCAATCAAGCAAACCCACAAAAATAGAGGTGGAATAATAAAAGAAAAGTAAAAACCTATAAAGAGAGAGAGAAAAAATAGTAGAGAAAACTTAGTCAGCTAAATCATCGACCACATGCTCAAAATTAAGAATAACCTAAATTCCATGGAAACTGTTAATAAGCTATATGAGCTCAATTTTCCTATAATTTGTGAAAGCAGAAAGATCCAAACATTCATCACACCCCAGCCTCAATCAAGAAGACGCACAAAAAATAGGGGTTGAATAAGAAAAACAAACTATAAAACAAGTACTAACAAATAGAAGAGAAACTCTGTACCCACAAATAAGCAAGTTTAGCTCAATATTCAATTAATAAGGGATTATTATGAGCAGTAGCTGACTCCATCTCCATAGCTAAAAGGACTTGACAAGTTTAAAAGCTTGAGAGGGGGGAACTAAGATGAGAAAATTAATGGGGTTGAAGAGGAAATGTGAGTGCCCTATATTTATAATTGAAGAGAAGATTAAAGACGGTGCAATTTAAGAATATTATAATTCAAAGTCATGTGTTTGTGTGGTGAAGAGACAAATATTTTCTTTGAGAAAAGGATTTTTGTTTCTAAGTATGTGGCTGACTAGGACTAATTTTTACATTATCTTTTAATCAAGCTTTAATTTGACCATTTTTTTATTTTTTAGAAATACAAGCAAACAGCAGTCCACGAACTAAAGAGTTTTATTCAATTAGCCCACAATAAAATGGCCCAAAATTTAACAACAGAAACAGATGAGAGTTTGGATTTTTAATTAATAATAGCAGCTTATAATTAGCTATAATTAATAATTAAATGGCTTGGTAATTAAATATTTAATACTAAGTTGATTTAATGAATTTGTAGCTCAATTTACTAGGAAAGAGTCTGAATCTGTGATGAGGAATGTTCCTAAGAAATTAATTAAAATAATAGGCAAAGTGAACTCCAACAAAACTTAGTGTATTCCTGAAGTACCTAACCAATAATAATAATAATAATAATAAATAAGATAAAAGATAGAAATAGGTCACCACTATCCAATACTATTACATCACATATTGGATCTTAGTGACAACAGGAAGACAATGAAATAAGGATAAAAGTAACAATAAAAGATAAAAAATAAAAAGGAAAAAGAAAGATGAACTAGAATTAAGCAGGCATAATAAATTAAAATAAAATAAAAAATTGGTCTGTTATCTTTTTACCCTTTTAGCTATTATAACAGAAACACACATTTAATCCACATTCTGATTTATAGTTTAAAAATATTTATCAATGTTTTAAATAATTCGGGTTTTAATTAATTAAATAATTAACTAACTAGTCATAGTTATTTATATACCTCTGAATTATATTCGCCTATATTTGTATATATAATTTACATGTAATATCTGCAAACTTATCATCATAATAGCAAAGTCAGCAAATCACTAGTGAGTAGATAACGATCACAAACTAATGGAGATAATCAAATTTAGATATTATATACAGAAAAAATTCAAGTGCTTTTCAGATGTAATAGCCATTCAATTAATAAGCTCAAGCTCAACCATAGCTCCACATTCCTGACCTAAAATTAGTTCATGATTGCAAAAAAATTAAACTTCTAATTGGTTCTATAAACAAAAAGAGATACCAATCAAAGTTACAATCTTCTTTCAACACCACTAATAATTAATTACATTTTAAGTATAATAATTCAAAAAATAAAAAAAAAAATTATTACCTGATGCTGCTGAACTGGCCGGAGGAGGAACGCCGGAGCAAACGACGGGTCGGAGAACAACGCCGGCGACGACTCATCGGGGGCAAGGGCACCGGACTGCGATGGGCAACGTACAGGGGGCAGCGGCAGAGGAGGAGAAAGGGAAAAGAAAGAAGAGGGGAAAAAAAGAAAGAGGGGGGAAAACGCTTACCTCACCGGCTTCTACTCGACGGCGGCGGTGGGAACAAACGCCGGATGGATGGCTCGGGCAACGGAGGGAGGAGGCAGCGAACACAGGGAGCAGAGAGGAGAGGGGAAAAGAAAGAGGGAAAAAAGAAAGGGAATTAGGTCTAAAAACCCGAAAATTAGAGACGGTATTAAATTCCGTCTCTATTTAGAGACGGAAATCGTCTTCCGTCTCTAAAAATAGAGACGAAAAGACTTTTCCGTCTCTATTTAGAGACGGAATGACTTTTCTGTCTCTATTTAGAGACGAAAAAATCATTTCGTCTCTATTTAGAGACGGAAAAGTAATTCCGTCTCTATTTAGAGACGAAAAAGTAATTCTGTCTCTATTTAGAGACGGAAAAACTATTCCGTCTCTAAATCCCGTCTCCAATTTTGGCGGGAAAAAATCGCGCCATATTTAGCGACCAAATTTAGAGACGGAACAAATTCCGTCTCTAAATAGAGACGGATACAAATTTCTGTCTCTAAATAGAGACGGAAATTTCTTTCCGTCTCTATTTAGAGACGGAAAATGATTTTCGTCTCTATTTAGAGACGGAATTCATTCCGTCTCTATTTTTTCGTCTCTATTTCTGACTTTTCTTGTAGTGAATAAAGCATATGCATTTTGTCTCATGTATAATTATAGAACCTGTGCACTTTGTATGTAAAATTTCTTATATCATAATTTGTGAGTATAAATATAACATGTATTTATCATGCATGTACATAGCGATGCTTGTCGCAACACATACATATTAACATTCATCATGACATCCATAATATTTGTCATGCACCATAATCATTACATCAAGCATGTAGCATGGAAAGTACACATGGACATACATTAAAAAAAAATCATATCAATTAATTATGTACATATGTCTTAGTGTGCTCATATTGCATATGTACATAAGCATTGTGTGCTAGAGCATGTACATACCGTTGCATGTCATAACATACACATATTAGCATACATCATTAGGCCGGGAATTATACACATCATGCATGGCAGACACTTTGCATCTTTCACATTGTAAACCATATCATGCACATGCATTGTCATGCAGGAGTTATGCCATGCACATATGAATCCTGCATCATGTATGTTAGTCATTGTATATACCAGTGCATGTCTTGTATATGCATGCCATGTAAATACACATACTTTGTAAATGTCATTCGTTTCTTGCAACCACTTCCATCCCATGTCCTGTATCGCACACATATGCCGCTCACTGTACACAATCATTCTTATACTGTGTCCCATGTCATGTGCATTATTTGTATATATTTTTCACTTTTATCTATACGACTTTTGCCATTCCTCACGACTCATTAGTACACATTATCATGCCAGATCATCTTCACCTTACATAATACACGTATCCCTATCATGTCTAAATCATGCCATGTGCATATGCACCATGTATCATGAACATTCATTCTCATGTTGTGCCATATTTTGCACTTATACCTTCATTATATACTGCCGGCATGAACACTGCAAATCTATGCATGCACATGATTTGTCATGCAGTGTGTACACACTCACTTATAATTTTTTGTAGGTGTTTTGCGCACACACGTCCTTGCTTCATGTACGCATTCCTACACAATGTGTTTTTACACATGTTGTAACAACCCAAAAAGGGCCTAGTTGGAATCTGTGTGGTAAGTCGGTAAATTATGGGTATTTCCGTAAATTGAGCAAGAGAAGAATTTGGATAATAAGGATTTTAATAGCAAAGAAATTAATTAATTAAGTGAAGAGAATAAATTATTAAGTGTGCTTGTAGTGTATGGTGTTAGGATATAAGTGGGTTAAGGGATTTTATTGTGTGGTTTATGTGTGTATGGTGCCTTGGATGTAAGTGGCTTATAAGAAATACTATGGTGTGAGTCAAATTTGGTGCCTTGGAGATATTTATGTAGAGATAATTGTGTGTGTGTTGTGTATGGTACCAAGAGTGGATAAGTCAAAGATTTGCTGTTAGAGCCAATGGTAGAGTAACATGTGTGTGGATTGTTGGGAGCATTAAATGAGATTTGATGGAGTAGAGAGAGGGGAGATGGGAAGTGAAGCTTCTCGTAGAAGCCACTTGAAATGCTCTCTCTCCCTTCTCACGCCCTCTCCCTCTCTGCTTCTCATCTTCATTTTTTTGCTCTCTTTTCCTTTGTATGTGGGTATTCTTCCATCTTTGAGCTAGAGGTTTGATTTTGTTTGAAGAATTGTAAGAGGTAAGTGGCTGAGTTTACTTTGGGGTTCTCTTTTCCTTCTCCTTCTTCAGTTTTGATTGGGTTTATAAAGGTTTTGTTCTTGGGTTAATGGAGTAATTGATTTGATTTGGTTTGTGCAAGAAACGGAAGAGAGAAGAAAGAGTAAGGGAAAAGAGAAAGCGTGTTCTTGAGGGTTGAAGATTGAAGTTGCAATTTCAGGTTTAGGAGCTGTGTTTGTGGATTATGTTTTTCCCCTAATTCCTCCTTGGATCAATTCTATTTTGTGATTGCATGTCTTTAGTAACCTTGAGTGTTTTGTTTGGATGGATGCATGTTTAGATTAAGTAGTGATTCTGAGTTAATTGTTAGTGATAAAATGGTGTTTGCATATGTATCTGAAGAACATGAGCATTTAAGAAGAATGAATTTTGAGTTTGGTTTTGAGTGAATTCTTAATGAGTGGTGGTTGATTATTGTATAAAAATGTGTTTATGTGGCTTTGAGAATGATGCGGTGATGTACTAGAGGCTTGAGGTAAGTGATTGTGCATGGTTGAATGAATGTATAAAGGGTTGTGTTGTGAAAAGAGTAGGAAAAGTGCAGATCTGGGCAATTCTTGGTTCTATCGCGACAGAATGCGGATTGGTCCCTCGTTGCTGGAAAGCCCTCTGTCGCGACCGCGACATTTTCGCGAGCACGACAGAGAGCTCGGTGGTCGAGTCCTCCGCGCGAGCATGCTGCCAAGCGTGCGCGCGCGGAGGAAGGAACTGGTCTCTGTCGCGAGCGCGACAGAGCTCGATTGTGTGAGCCTGCCGTGCGTGCTTCGTCGCGAGCGCGCCTCCTGGCGCGAGCTCGCGATGGGGTGCCCCGTGCTCTGTCGCGAGTGTGACACTGTCGCGATCGCGACAGAGGCCCTTCCTACTTGCCCTATTTTCTGAATGTGATTCTTTTTTCCCACTTTGCACGGTTTCTCACTATTGCCCGGTTCATGATTGAGTTATGTCTTGTTGACCTTGTTATACTCGTGTCATTGTAGTGAATTAATATGATGTTGGGATTTTTGCTTTGAGTTTGTGTAGTAAGTGTTGTGATTAAGTGCGAGTTGTCGAGCCTGAAGTGTCAAGGTAGCGGATAATTAAGCATGCTTAAGAAGGGTTTGTGAGTGCAGCTGCCCGTGTCCGCCCCATTTGGGCGAAGCGGTCGACCTCCGAGATGGTCATCTTCCGTGTAGTTATAAAATATTTTGAGACTCCGGTCTTCCGTGCTACCTTCGGGTATTAAAATTATTTTTGAGGCTTCGGTCTCCCATGCCGTGTTCCCGTATCCTCCACCATTGAATTCAGGCTTTTGGGGTGGGTTGTTTGTTATTGGTGTAGTGGAGTGTTCTGATCATTGCGTGATTCTGATTATGATTATTGCTTCATGCTTTCTGTTTCAATTTTGATTTCATATAGTGACTCTTGATCTGTGCATATATTTCTGTTCTCTGGTAGTTAGTGAATTCTGTATGTTAATGCTTAATATCTTGTATAGTGTTCTGTTGTGTTTTGTTCCTCCCCACTAAGCGTTATCGCTTAGCATGGGTTCTTTTCCCGTGTAGGTGGCAAGGTTTTGAGTTCCTGTTCGAGTTTCGAGTTGCGCATCTGCAGGCTGGCCACATAAGAGTAGAGTTATTTATTTTTGTCTCCTCTTGTAATTCTTTTTGTATGTAGTATTTTTGTATAGTGGCTAATGTAACTTTTTGTATAGTTTATGATGTAATATTTTGGATATTGTAAGTATCTCTATATTTTGATTATATGAGATTTATGTTCTTCCTTTATTATTATTTTTAGAGAATGCTTTCGCTTAGCACATGTATACGTATATGTGCGAATGTTGTGAGTGAGCATCGGGTAGCGCGCCCGCCGGCGCCCTTCTAATGGGGGCGACGGTACATGTTTTGCACATATAGTTCCTTACACGCATCACTAATATGCACGATACTATTGCATGCATCTTTCCCTGTACATGATTCTTAGCAAATAGTTTGCACATATTTTACAAACAACTCTTTGTATGCCTATATGATTCTTGTGTATATAAATTTTAATAGAATAAAAATTTTTATGTTAAGTTGTTACCTAAAACGCTGACATGTTTGCACCTTATTAAGGTACCTTTGATTCAAAGTCTGACTCTGCCTAAGTAGTTCTCAACTATGAATGGCTTTGATCTCAGTTTTAGAAATCTGCATTTCATTCCATTTCAAATTAAGCAAAGGGTAAATATGTTTGATCTCTGAGTGCTGGATCACATGAAAACATTTGACTATACCATGTAATTTCTAAGTTTAGAGCACTTCTAGCCCATTTTGGAAACAAACTGAAAAAAACTAGTTGCAATTAGGGGATTAGATGAAAACTCACTAAGAGCACTAGAACCTTTCTGATTACCCATCAAAGCGATCCCTGGATAAGGCTAAATCTAGAAAATGATTTAGGCAACCATTCTTTGTATAGCTCTCTAAATGACCATTTCCTACCCTTGTTTTATAATCGCTTGCTAGCCCGTTGAGCCTTTAATTTGGTATGCTAAATGCGTACCGTTTTTATTATTACACATGTTAAAACTACCCTTCACCTAAAATGATTTTAGCTTCCCCTTAAAAGAATGGCCGCTCTAATAGGGATGGATGTACATTACGACATTCCTTCGGGCTATCAAAAATTTCCCTGATAAGGATGGGTTTACACTTCGAGGAAGAGTTTCAATCATTGATAATTCCCCGGGATATCAAAAATTGCCCTGATAAGGATGGGTTCACACTTTGGAGAAAAGAGTTTCAATCATTGATAATTCCCTCGGGATATCAAAAATCGCTCTGATAAGGATGGGTTCACTCTTCGGGGAAAAGACTTTCAATCATTGATAATTCTTTGGGCTATCAAAAAATCATCCTAATAAGGATGGGTTTACACTTCAGGAAGGGGGTTTAATCATTGTTCTTGTGTAAATAAAGACATAAGCTTGTGAAAAAAAAAGAAGAAGCGAAAAAAAAATAAAAGTAAAAATAAAAGAAAAGAAAAAGAAAAAGAAGAAAAAGTAGAGCTCAGGATAATACCCCTTGATGAGTTTCAGTGGTTATCTTTTTTTAACTTAATTATTATGCTGAGTTTGATGAGCAGAAGTTCTACCAAGTCCAAATTCAAGAATTCTTGAACAGTATGCAATTGGGCTGAGAATGGTCCTTTCATCCATCGGGTGAACATTGCGGCCATTTTTCTCTAGAAACTTGATCCTTTCTTGGTAACCATCTGCCTAAGCCTAACTTTACAACTGAAGTAAGACCTCTTGATTCTTGGTTCAGTCTTACCTAATTAGCAGAGATGACCTTCTAATAAGGTTTGGTACGTAGAAAGAGGCATATGGTGTTTCTTGAGCTTCAAGCGAGAAGCCACGAGTGCATTTATGCATTCGAGTTGAGTCTTGTCCCCAATGTTGAATCTAGAATTTGCTTTCAAATGGTGAAAAATTTTGTTTTGGCCTTTTGCACACACGCACAGTGACTGCATGATATGCCTTGTGTTTGCATGTTGGTTTAGTAAACCTTGATATTCACATGTTTATCTTCTTACACTTCATTGAGAATGACTCCTGAATTCTTTTGCTAAGATTGAATCAGTTGAGAATGTGGTTCATTAAATGCATTCAAGGACAGATAGAAACTCGAGTTTGGGGTGCCTAATAGGTTGCAATCATTTCACAATCTTGGTGTACTTCTTATTGCCACTCATGAAAGTGATACTTTGCATATACTCCCAGCAATATTCTTTGTACATATGCTTTCTACAAATGTTTTTACACATAACTATATCAAACATTCTTTTAAATAGTTTTACATGTATAATTCTTGGTGCATGTCTTTTGGCATAAGATCTTTAGCGAGCATATTTCATAGATACTTTTGCGTACATAGCTCTCTAAACTTCATTTTTATAATTAATTATTTTCACACATTTTGTGGGCACATCCTTTGCATGTATATCACATGCACATCTTTTGCATGCATTTTGTACACACATACATATGATTTTTTTGCATTTACTTCATATGCATAGTTATCAATGTACACATCACAGACACTCAATTCTTTAAATAGCCTTTATGTACATAATGACTTTCCACCTATCTTGGCATATGATTCTTTACATCTATGCCGGTGAATGACTCTTTACCCCCATCACATGCATGAGCATTTGCATACATTTTGCATACATAAATCCCCCTTCATATATTTCTCATGCTTGACCCTTTGCATATATTTCTCATTCATGATCATTTGCAAACATTTTACAGAATACTATGCTTTGCACACATTCCGTAATCCTTTACATGTATACAAGCCGTCCCATGCACGTGACTGTGGCATATATGTCATACATAATTCTCTGCATGCATTTCATGTTCGTAGTTCATGCATAGTATACGCAGTGCGGACTTCACATACACAACTCCTTACAGTTGTCTAAGCATCCCACATGTATAATCTTTTGCATATGTTTAATATTTCGTATGAATGATTATGTGCCTAAATTTCACACCTGCATAACTTCACATGACATTTCATACATGCATAGCTTTTCATAGGCATTCCCTGTATACATGGTGCCTAGCGCCTACTAGATGGTGTACATCAGCATTAACCGTGACTTCACACGTCGACAAGCTGACCTTTCTGAAGCCCTCTCAAGAGGCAAATCTCTAAACCCTTTCAAGAGGCAAAGTTCTAAGCTCTCGCCAGAGGCAAATTAAATCAGCCAAAAGACCTCTCTGGAGGTAAATTCCCAAGACCTCTTAAGGGGAAATCAACCAAAGAGCCCTTAGGGGGCAAATTCTCAAGTCCTCTGAGGAGGCAAACTTCGAAAGTCCTCTGAGGAGGCAAACTCCGAAAGTCCTCTGAGGAGACAAACTCCGAAAGTCCACTGAGGAGGTAAAATTCGAAAGTCCTTTGAGGAGGCAAACCTTAAAGTCCTCTGAGGAGGCAAACCTTCAAAGTCCTCTGAGGAGGCAAACTTCCAAGTCCTCTGAGGAGGCAAACCTTCAAAGTCCTCCGAGGAGGCAAAATCTCAAAGTCCTCCGAGGAGGCAAAACCTCTAAGTCCTCTGAGGAGGTAAAACCACTAAGTCCTCTGAGGAGGCAAAATTTTCAAAGTCCTCTGAGGAGGCAAAATATCAAAGTCCTTTGAGGATGCAAAACCTCTAAGTCCTCTTAGGAGGCAAAATCTCAAAGTCCTCTAAGGAAGCAAAACCTCTTAGTCCTCTGAGGAGGCAAAATCTCAAAGTCCTCTGAGCAGGCAAAACCTCTAAGACCTCTGAGGAGGTAAAACTTTCAAAGTCCTTTGAGAAGGCAAAATCTCAAAGTCCTCTGAGAAGGAAAAATCTCAAAGTCCTCTGAGGAGGCAAAACCTCTAAGTCCTCTTAGGAGGCAAAATCTCAAAGACCTCTGAGGAGGCAAAACCTCTAAGTCCTCTTCGGAAGCAAAACCTCTAAGTCCTCTTCAGAGGCAAGATCTCAAAGTCCTCTGAGGAGGCAAAATCTCAAAGTCCTTTGAAGAGGCAAAACCTCTAATTCCTATTAGGAGGCAAGATCTCAAAGTCCTCTGAGGAGGCAAAATCTCTAAGTCCTCTGAGGAGGCAAGACCTAGTCCTCTGAGGAGGCAAGATTCTCAAGTCCTCTGAGGAGGCAAACTCCAAAGCCCTCTTAAGAGGCATCTCTTCATCAATTCAGCTCAAAAGAGAAATTCTCACATTTTGTAAGTCTGGAGCAGACTCGGCGCATCACCATCTGAAGATGGAACCCCTGCACTTTGTAAGACTAGAGCAGACTCGGTGCAACTCAAAAGAGCAATTCTCGCATTTTGTAAGTCTGGAGCAGACTCGGTGCATTACCATCTGAGGATGGACCCCTCGCACTTTATAAGTCTGGAGCAGACTCGGTGCAGCTCAAGAGAGCGATTCTCGCATTTTGTAAGTCTGGAGTAGACTCGGCGTATTACAATCTAAGGATGGACCCCTCGCACTTTGTAAGTCTGGAGCAGACTCGGTGCAGCTCAAGAAAGCACTTCCCGCATTTTGTAAGTCTGGAGCAGACTCGGTGCATCACCATCTGAGGATGGACCCCTCGCACTTTGTAAGTCTGGAGCAGACTCGGTGCAGCTTAAGAGAGCAATTCTCACATTTTGTAACTCTGTAGCATACTCGGCGCATCAACATCTAAAGATGGAACCCCCACACTTTGTAAGTCTGAAGCAGACTCAGTGCAGCTCAGAAGAGCAATTCTCGCATTTTGTAAGTCTAGAGCAGACTCGGCGTATCACCATCTGAAGATGGAACCCCCGCACATTGTAAGTCTAGAGCAGACTCGGTTCAGCTCAGAAGAGCAATTCTCGTATTTTGTAAGTCTGGAGCAGACTCGGCACATCACCATCTGAGGATGGACCCGCACTTTGTAAGTCTGGAGCAGACTCGGTGCAGCTCAAGAGAGCACTTCTTGCGTTTTGTAAGTCTGGAGCAGACTCGACGCATCGTCATTCGAGGCAGTGAAAGACAATTTCCTTCACAAAAAGGTAAGGTCTGCCTCAGGTATGTAATTCTTTCCTCCTTCCCTGAATTTTGGCTCACCTAGGCGTCTAGGCACTAGCTTCCCCAAAATTAGGGACAACTGTAGACACAGGGTCCCGAGTCAAGGGTAATATCTGTCCAAAAAAATGGCAATTTTGGCTCTCCAGGCAAACTTGATAATTTCTCTGAAAAAAATATGTAAAGACTTAAAAAAATATAAAATATGTATATATATGTAAAATTAAAATTAGGTTAAATTGATTAGTTAATATTATAGGATAATTAAAGTTGGAAAAGCACATAAATATAGAGTGGTTAATTAGGTAAAATATGTGATAATTTAAGTAAATTAATTAAATTTAAAAAAAAAGAAGTAAATATATATATATATATATATATATATATATATATATATATATATGGAGTAAATCATGAGTTGGCCCTACGCTAATTTTGGGGTATAAAAAGAAAAAGATGGAGCAAGAGAGGGAGGGGTTTTCGGTTGATGAGATTAAAGAAAAGCAAAAAAAGAGAGAGTAAGAAACTGAAAGAGAGAACAGACCAAAGAGAGAGTAAGGGAGCCGAACTAAAGTGAAAAGAAAAATAAAAGATAAAGAAAACAGAGAGCAAGAAAGAAATCAAAGAGAAGCAAAAAAGAAGAGAATAAGCAAAATAGAAAGAAAGAAAGAAATAAGAAAAGAGGGAAGAGGACCAGCAAAACGGGAACGCAATGATAGACACAACTGAAAAAAAGGAGAAAGAAAGGGGAAGAAGGCGGGGGCGCCGGTGGCCACCCACTGCGCCGGACCGCCGCACGCGCCCCACCGGAGGAACGAGGAGACCCGAACGAACCGGACGGTTGCCACCGGTCTCCCCCACTCACCAGCAGCAGGGAGATCAACGGTGGTGGCTCCACGACATTCGAAGGTGTTTTTCGGCCAACCCTGACCTCCTTCCGGCGTGTGACCTACGGTGACAAAATTTCGGAGACCAGATGAAGCTTCGGGCAGCGGCAATGTCATCAACGGCCGCACTGGCGAGGCTCCGACGAGGAAAAATCGGGGCATATGGATCATCCATGGAGCTAGGCGAAGCACGGTCAGGGCGAATAGTTTAGGATTTATTTATTACTCTGAAATATGTATTTATTATTTTATTTTCTTTCATTTGCTTGAGGACTGTAATAATAAAGGATTTTCAACCGCGCTTAAAAAGAACTACCACACAAAATGTTTTCTACTAAATTGAAAATTTGTTAATAAAACTGGACCAATGTCCTCGTTTTCATCCCAAAAAAAATATTTTACGTTTTTGTTAAAATAAGATCACTTCGTCCTTTTTACATAAAGTCGGTTTGAGAACTCTATATCTTTTTTTGTAAAACAAGTAGTTGGGAACCAATGTTCTCATCTAAATGAATGCCCCAATTTATGTATGTATTTTCATTCTGTCACTATTATGAATTTCATGTTTATTTTTTCATAATTGTAATTATATTTATCACTTTATTTTTTACCTTTTTGTGTGCTTGTAATGCGTTTTAAATTTATTGCATGAATCGTGTGAGAACAGAGATAAAATAATTGACTCTAAAAATTCATTCACATAACGTTAACCAAAGGTATGAATAAGAGTGAGGTCCCGAACTCTCTCTGGTTTTTGCCTCATAAGGTTAGAATTTATTTCCCAATGTTTTATTGGGTGGCTACTCCATGATACCTACCTTATGATATCCAATAGATGCCCTCGTAAGTTGATTGCTAACATTGGAATGGGGGTGAATCCCTGTCTATTGCAAAGCGATCAGCTTTTATGAGTCTTAATGAACCTCCATCCGGTCTCAAATCCTAAAAGCGGACTCCCAAGAGCGACCCGAATGTCGAGCGGGGTTCGCGCGCATCACAATTGGAAATAATTGATCAATACCAACTTTTACAGAAAAAAGATGGAGGAGAAGTAGAACAAGTACCAACTATATAAACCACTTACCTTGACTTGAAGAAATATAGCATATCACAAGCAATACTTGATCCAATTTAACAAAAATTCAAAGAGTCACTCTAAAGAAATGAGAGAGGAACAGATGAAGAAGATGAACACGTGAGAAATGGTTGAACAACATACAAATTTTGTCCATTTCTCTCTCATCCACATATTATATATTGCATTAATTAGGGTGAAGTGTCACAAGCTGAGTTTGACACCCGGAAATCCACTTCATCCTCTCCAATCTTGCTTAACTTAATTTAATTCCACTTAGTGTTAATTAAACTAACTTCTAATCTCAATCATACACAATAACACTTTAGCCACTTAAACTTATTTATTCTTTTCAATTGGATCCTCAATTTCCCAATTACACCTAAATCCAAATTAAAAATCCCACTCAAGCTCATCTAATTACCCTAGTTAAGCCAAAATACTACTAGGGTAGATTTTGGGTCATTACAATTCTCCATCCTTAAAAGAATTTCATCTGCGAAATTAAATCTCGATCCAACAATAGAGAATATTTAACTTTCCTTTATCGAGGCACATCCAGAAAACTTTGTCACCATCCAGAATTCCAAACACCTATGCTTCATTTCCACACACTTCTACTTTTTTTCTCTTATTGCACAATCCTTGACGCATCAATTTTATAGAATACACTTGTTATTTCTTTCACTCATGTTATTCATTCTTCGTTCAGAATCTTATTCACTTTCTCTTATCTTCTTATCTTTAATTACTCATACTTTACACTTTCATTAACAAACACTTAACTCTTTCTCAATAATCCTCTTTCTAACACCAAACATTATATGTACATCCTGTCAGCTTTCTCTTCGAATAAGTCACATAAACTATGTTTTGCACACATGATCAATGGATGCGAATGAACATATGATGATGTGTATATGCGAAATGATGCAAAAATACAGTTTATGCGATATTAATGCACTTTTCCCATCCCCATGATTCAATATGCTCATGTTCAAATGATTTTAATAAGATAGCTGACAAGAGTACAAAGTGTTGCCACTTTTCCTCACATCCCACATCGTTCTAGATTCCAAAATTATCCATACCCAGAATTAATCCAAATTCATGGGATAGCACTTCTATCAAATTAGCAGATAACTCTTTACTTTGAATCACTTAGAAACAGTTCTCATATGCATTATACACATTCACATTGTGTCTCGAAGGACCAATCACATATGCATCACAATTAAGATATTCAATACACACTTTAACACATGAATCTATAGGACTACCATTTCCAAAAATCTCCTTCATCACTTCAGAAGAAGAATCCCTCGACATTCTAAAGAAAATAAAGATATCTGCATCAGGCCAATACAAACTATACACATTTCTATCCTACACTAGTCCAAAAACGACTAAACCTATGCTCTGATACCACTAACTATAACACCCCCTAACCACCTATAGAGATTTACTATGGTGACTATGGAGTGTTACAACACATACGCAGGCACATTAAACTATTTTACAAATAAAGTTCCGAATTAATAATTTTCTTTTATCAATAAAACTAGATTACAAACTAAGAATCCATACATTGCACTACAAAACACTTTTTGTCTTAAAATAGTTTCGCGTTAAAGAATACAACTTTACTGATACAAAACTTAGTTCATTATACATACTTACTAACAATACACCTCTTGTACTTATTACAAAATAATCTATATAAACAGTGGATTTCTAATGTGTTGGCCATTGACGATGCAGGACTGCCATCCAAAATACTATCATTAAACCTACATGGATAAAACATCCATGCTAAGCGATAACACTTAGTGGGGAACAAAATACAATATACAATAACATATTGTTCAATATACGCATAAAGCATGTTATAAGCACAACAAGGTTCATGATAACTATCATGCATTGTACTTACTATTTATAGGCATACAAGTTAGATAATCACATTATCATTTATTCATCATATGCACATCACATTCTTATTCATGTGTATATACACAAAATCATAATTTCTTATTTATTAACACACATATACATATAACATACTATATCCAATAAAAGAATCATGCCTACTAATGCATTCATACGCACATATGCATAAATCCAATGTATATAATCAATTAAGAAATCCACACTTTGGTTCCCACTACCACTACCACTACCACTTTTTCTTCGCATGCACATTATATTCATATCCAGAAGTACTTCATGTAAAGTTTGCATTTCTCAATTGTTTAACATTTTATTTAAGCCTTGCCTACAATTTAAAGATGCGGATAACGGGTATCGCATTGGTAACCCATGGGTACAGTAATCATATTTGTATCCGTGATTACCTCACATTCGCATTGGTACCCTAAGGTACAAAATATCAACATAATTTTGTATTAGGGAACCTAGTAAGGATTCAAATCGCATTGTGATTCCAGAGGAATCGGACGCATTGGGCTGCAATACTTAGACCCTATAGGCATGTCTATCTATCCACTACTTGACTCGCATGCTATGTTATTAATTTCCCGATTAGTATTCATTCATTCAATTACATAATAGAATAAACACATGGTTTCATAGCAATTATAATAGTATATATATATTCCATAACGCTTATATGTTCTTTATAAAATTCACTACCACAAATTCATATAATGTATAGCAAGTCCATATTCACTAACCGCATCATGCTATCACATTAGTTTATAATATAGAATTGTCTAGTATATAGCTTATTAACAAATTCACAATTATCAATCACAATTATTCATCACGTTAATCCATAGCATTACACATATATTACTCCTCGTCGAATGATGTTAGACTTAACTGAAATAATGATCATACATGTGCATGACATATGTCATTGATTAGAGATAACAATGCAAAGCAAGGTTACCTCACGGTCACAACCGATTTGATTATCACCGTGACATACCAATGGTACACAACAGAATGTAAACTGAGGTACCTCACGGTCACAACCATTTTGGTTATCACCGTGATATACTTCACACTACCAAGAAGAATGTAATCCACGGTATCTCACACTTCATTATGTAATTCATACAAATTATTTATACATTTATATAGATACACACTCACCCGTTTTGCCACATTATTGGTCTCTATATAAATGAGAAATTCATAAGATAAAAGCATTAAATCACATTTATCATAATATATAATCATTCAAATATCCACATGAATTATTATAGCATCATTAAATATCTTGCGTAATAATACATTATAGTAACATTTATATCAATTTATGCATCATATAATAATGTTAGACAAATTCTTCAATCACATATCCATTGAACATATCACATTTATACATAATCACTGCGGACCCATTATCATACTCTTACACATCTCATTCATTTCAATCATGCTCATATTTACCTCATATATAATCCAACCTCATTACACACATACGTAAGGTTCGTATTCACATTAAGCCAACCCATTTCATTCGATATCTTTCATATGTGTACAACTTAATCTCAACTCATAACTATGTATACTTGTTCATATTATACATGCTCATATTGTAATGGCCGAAATTGTACCCTAGTTGTAATTGGTCTAACTTGGGTGTATGTGTGATTGAATGTGTAGGGTTGGACTTAATTGTAACAAAGGAAGGATTTAATTGAAAAGATGAAGGAAAGTTTAGTGGCCAATTAGTAATTGTTTAAGACTAAGCTAATGATGAGTTAGTGGCATTTGATGGGGGATTAATTAAAGCATAAACTAAGATTAACTTAAGTTAAATAAGGGACAAAAATTTGAGTGGAATCCGTGTGGCTCCTTATGAGTTTGCCACCTCCACCTTATGTATGCATGTGTCTCTTTGATTAAGGGAAGTGACCCATTTGTGGATATTCAGTCATTTTCTATGTTTCTTCTTCTTTCTTGCATAATAGTGGTTTTGAGGGAGAGCATTGAATTGGTTGCATGTTTATGGTTAGAAAGAACAAGAACTAAGAGCTAAATTCGAAAGGTAAGTGGTTAAGTAAATGGTGTTTCTCATCTTCTACTCCTTTCCTTGATTTTAGTTTGATTAGGAATGAGAATTGATGGATGATGTTCAATCTTGGAATTGAACTGGTTTTTTTAGCTGAATAAGTGAAGAAGGACAAGGGGAAAGCCAAAATTGGGGAGTCAAGTGCTTAACGGAATTAGGAGCATAGGCGATGAGGTTTGGGAACTAACTATTGTTATGTGTGTGTAAATTATTTTATTATGTGACAATTGAAAGATGACATAGTTGAAAGATATGGTTGATTTGTGTTGAAACTAATGATTGAATTATTATGAGCTCAATTAAAGTATGAACCCTAGTTAGGGAAAAATTCTGTTTATATGTCACCAAACCTCCGTGTAGTATTTTGGTTATATCTAGAGTTTGATATTGCGCTATTTGAACAACTACTCCCACATCTACAAAAGACACAGAAATGCCTATGAGCTAATTTTGGCTCTAAGACCCTTAAGAACAGCAAAAACAGACGAGTCTCTACCTTGGCTGGTTCATTGGAACAGTCTGTAGTGTTTAATTCATAACTGATGTTTTATAAGTCCAAATTACCTTAAAATTTTCCTATATGAAAGATAACATCCTAAGGAACAAATTTTAAGAGGAATTTTTTCCTAAAAAGGCCATTTACATGTCCATTTAGGCTGAACAAAAATGAGTAGTGAAGCAGTCCTGAGTTTTGCTTCTGTTTTGCTTCATTTTAGTATGTCACGGTCACAACCAAATGGTTGCCACCATGAATAATGCCGAGATAAGGCAGAATTGCATCTAATTGGACCTCACAGTCACAGCAAACCCATTGCCGCCGTGACCCTTCCCAGTTTTGCATATTTAGGGTGTTTTTCTTCCCGAAATGCACCCGAACGTTACTACAAGTGCCTATAGCTTGTCCAACACGTGTCTAACATTATGACTAAGCAAGATGAAGTGTATGAGACAAGTAAATGTGGGTTTCTTGTTAAATTATGTGTATGTGTATTTCTTTACAAATTAATGTGTTTGAACTTGTAACTGATGAGGCTTTAAGCCAAGGTGAATGACATAATGTATGAGCATATTTTAGAACTAAATGATGTGTATATACTTATGATTAAGATTATTCTTCAATGCGATCACTTGCTTTATTAATGATCAAGTATAAATGGGTATAAGAAGCATGATGTGTATACAAGTGATGCGAATTGTTAGTACATTGTGAATAAATGTAAAAGCGAATTTGACAATGATTGATGGAGGTGTTGTGTGTATTGGCAAACATAAAATTGATAATGAAATTAATTAACTAAAGCCTGCGAGTCAAGTAGTGGATAGATAGGCATGCCTATAGGGTCAAAGTACTGCAGCCCAATGCATCTGATTCCTCTGGAATCACAATGCGAAATAATCCTTGCTGGATTTCTTTATGTGGAATAATGCGTAATGCAATTACTGTAGCTTAGGGTACCAATGCGTGAATGAGTTTATAATGCGAATATCGTACCTCGGTGATACCAATGCGAAACCCATTATCCACGCCTCTGAATTGCAGGCAATTAAATAAAAGAAATGATGATAAACTCAATCAATATGTTTGCTACGTTCTTGATCACTTGAATGAGTTGAGTAATGCTAAATGAGTACAAATGTGTTAAGTGATTATGATATGCCTATAGTGTTATTTGGATGTTCATGACTAGTAATCAAACATGAATTCTTGCATGATGCTTGGGTGTTAATTAATGTTATGTTATGTGTGTGTTCCCCACTAAGCGTTATCACTTAGCACGGGTTTACTCTAATCCGTGTAGGTACGGATGAGAGGTGACTGAAGGACACTCCCGCTTTCAACGGTCAATATTAGGGAAACTGCTATTGTAGATTTTGGGGGTTTTTGTTATGGAATTTCTGTATAATCCCTGTATAAGCTTTTTGTATAAGTGATATGTAATATGAGAATGCTAAAAATGTGTAAAGCTATTAACTAAATACGATTAGTTATATATGTATATGTGTAATAAGAATATGAAGATAGTGAATGACCTAGAGGTGAGGGGCATGATATGCATGTGGATGAGTTTATATGAAGAAATTTTATTATTCAGGTTTTAACTTGAATTAGAAAACAAGCGTGTATGCTACTCTGTGTGTGTGACGACCGTTCCTGGCTGCTTAGCTGTGCGAATCCAACAGTTGGGAAAGGGCATCACAAGTTGTGGTATTAGAGCCTAAGTTTAATCTTTTATGGGTAATCGAGTAGCTAGGTGTGTATAGTTATGTTGACCTAATGCAGATGTCCTTGTTTAACTTGTGTAGTAACGATGGATCCTGAACGTAACTTAAGAGAAGAAACCGCTAAAAGTGTAAATCCCCAAGAAGTGGAAGTGATGGGGTCTAGTCAGTCTCGGCCAGTTAGTTATGGGAATGAGATTCCAACGGGACCAATGGAAGCCCTGTTGAAAATGTTGCAAGATATAGCAAGAGTTATGGAGCGAATGACTGCATCACAAGCTCCACTAGAATCTTTAAGGAAGCATGGGGCCGAAGAGTTCCATGGTACAAGCCTAGATGAATCTGAAAGTGCAGAATATTGGTTAGAGAAGGTGCAGAGGGTTCTAGGAGAGATGAAGTGTCCTCCAAATCAGCGAGTGGAGCGTGTGGTATCACTGCTTCAGGGTGCAACATATGATTGGTGGAAGTTAGTTCTGCAGAATCCGGCACTTCCTAATCCGATCACTTGGGAATTCTTTGAAAGGGAGTTTAGGAATAAGTTTCTGACTAAAGCATACAGAAAAGCTAACTAAAAGCAGTTTTTGAATCTAAGGCAGACGTCTATGACGGTGGCGGAATATGAGAAAGAATTCTGTCGATTGAGCAAGTATGCACCAAAAGATGTTTTGACAGAGGAGTTCCGTTGTCAACAATTTGAAGAAGGGTTGATTGTAGAAATCAAAGCATTATTGATTTCACTAACTACAAAACAGAATGTAAGTTACTACCGGATTTTTCAGGTGGCTATGAGAGCCGAGAGGTCTTTGGGAGCACAACGAGATAGAATGCAGAAAAGAAATGTAAATCGAGGTGGTTCTCATGCGGGTAAAAGATCACGAGATTCTTCGATGGCACCGCCAACAAAATCTGCTTTTATCTCGGCAGTAAGAGGTAAGAAGAGGGGAACCTCTTCAGTATCTGGTTTTGGAAGAGGAACATCTGGAAATAGGAGTGAGGTGCATGAGTGTCCTCACTGTGGCAAGAGGCATAAAGGGGAGTATTGGAAAGTAACTGGTGCTTGCTTCAGGTGTGAAAGCACTGAACATTTTCTTGCTAATTGTCCAAAGGCATATGATGCAACTAGAAATCAGCAGGAACAGAGCAGAGGTGGTTCAAATTTACCTCCAGTTAATAGAGGAAGAGGTAGAGGATGAGGCAAAGGTGGCCAGTCTAGAGGTGCAGTTAATTCAGAGACAGTGGATAGGCCTAGTGCGGCACTGATTCGAGCATATGCAATGAAGGCACGGGAGGATCAAGATGTGCCTGAGGTGATAACAGGTATCTTTCTACTTTATGATGTAGAAATGTTTGTACTTATTGATCCTGGTTCAACTCATTTATATGTGTGTGCTAAAAAGATATGTGAAAAGATGCCTAAAGCGGAATGTTTAGAATATGATATATGTGTATCCAGTCCTCTAGGAAGTAATGTGAATGTGCATAAGGTCTATAGGGATTGTGCGTTAGGAGTTAAGGGTAGTGTTTTTCCCGTTGATTTGATTGAGTTGCCATTTGATGAGTTTGATTTAATATTGGGAATGGATTGGTTAAGTAAATATGATGCGGTTGTTGATTGTAAAAGAAAGATTGTGATGCTCCGCAATGGTAAGGGAAGTAAAGTGACAGTAAGAGGAGTTTGTGCGAATCCTCTTGTGAGTGTGGTTTCAGCGATGTAAGCATATCGATGTTTAAGGAAGGGATGTGAAGCTTATTTGGTACTGGTGTTAGATTCTAAGAGGGAGCATGCGAAGATTCAGGATATACCTGTGGTAAGGGAGTTTCCTGATGTGTTTCTTGAGGAACTGAGTGGTGTGCCGCCAGTAAGAGAAGTTAAATTGTCTATTGATGTTGTGCCTGGAACTGTGCCAGTGTCTAAAACACCTTACAGAATAGCTCCTACTGAGTTGAAAGAGTTAAAAACTCAGTTACAAGAATTATTAGACAGAGGTTTCACAAAACCAAGTGTTTCTCCTTGGGGAGCACCCGTGCTTTTTGTTAAAAAGAAAGATGGGACTATGAGGATGTGCATTGATTATCAGCAACTGAATAAGGTGACGGTGAAGAATCGGTATCCTCTATCTCGGATTGAGGACTTGTTTGATCAGTTAAGAGGAGCAGGTGTGTTTTCGAAGATAGATTTGCGTTCTGGGTATTATCAATTGCAAGTGAAGAAAGATGATATACCCAAAACTGCATTCAGGACTTGTTATGGGCATTATGAATTCCTGGTAATGCCATTCGGGTTGACTAATGCGCCTGCTGCATTCATGGACTTGATGAATAGAGTGTTCAAGCCATATTTGGATCGGTTTGTGGTAGTGTTCATTGATGACATTCTGGTTTATTCAAGGAATGAGAGAGAACATGAACAACATTTGAGAATTGTGCTTCAAACATTAAGGGAATATCAGTTATATGCCAAGTTGAGTAAATGTGAGTTCTGGTTGCGAGAGGTATCATTTTTGGGGCATGTCATATCTTCTGAGGGTATGAAGGTGGATCCGGCTAAGATAGAAGCAATTATAAATTGGAAGCCACCTAAGAATTTGCTTGAAATTCGTAGTTTATTAGGGTTGGCTGGGTATTATAGAAGGTTTGTAAAAGGATTTTCAGTGATAGCTTCGCCATTGACAAGATTACTACGAAAAGGAGTTAAGTATGAATGGTCGGAGAAATGTCAGAAGAGTTTTGATCAATTGAAGGGAATGTTAGTTGAAGCGCCGATTCTCACACAGCCTATTTCTAGTAAAGAGTACATCTTGTACAGTGATGCTTCAAGAGTAGAATTGGGTTGGTACTAATGCAAGATGGGAAAGTGGTAGCATATGCGCCCAGACAATTGAAACCGCATGGGTAGAATTACCCAACACATGTCTTGGAGTTAGCAGCAGTAGTGTTCGCTTTAAAGATTTTGCGACATTACTTGTATGGTGAAAAGTGCAAGATTTACACTGATCACAAGAGTCTAAAATATCTGCTCACTCAGAAAGAATTGAACTTGAGACAGCGAAGATGGCTTGAGCTATTTAAAGACTATGATTGTATTGTGGATTACCACCCGAGTAAAGCTAATGTGGTGTCTGATGCATTGAGTCGAAAATTAGTTTCAGTATTGCAGTTAAAGCAGGTAAAGTGGACGTTTTCTGCAGATGGAGCTTTGTTAGCATAGTTGAAAGCAAGACCAGTGTTAGAAGATGAATTGTTGGCTGCACAGAGGAATGATGCAAGGTTGCAACAGATTCTGCAGTCAGTTAGTAATGGTGACAAGACTGACTATTCAGTGAATGAGAATAAGGTATTGCCATATAAGAGTAGGTTATGCATGGCAAATGACAAAGGGTTGAAGAAGCGACTGATGTATGAGGCTCATAACACTATTTTCACTATGCATCCAAGCGACAATAAAATGTATCAAGATTTAAAGCAACTGTATTGGTGGTCAGGCATGAAGAAAGATATAGTGGATTATGTGTCTAAATGCTTAGTATGTCAACAAGTGAAGGCAGAACACCAAGTTCCACAAGGATTACTGAATCCACTTCCTATTCCACAGTAGAAATGGGGCAATATTACAATGGATTTTGTTTTTGGATTACCTTTGACATCGAGGCAGCAAGATGCAGTGTGGGTTATAGAGGATAGATTTTCGTAGTCAGCTCATTTCATACCAGTTCGAATGGATTACTCCATGGATCGGCTGGCAGAATTGTATGTGAGAGAAATTGTTCGGTTGCATAGGGTACCCTTATCTACTGTTTCTGATAGGGATCCCAGGTTTACTTCTAAGTTTTGGAAGAGTTTATAGGCTGCTTTGGGTACAAAGTTAAATTTCAGTACTGCTTTTCACCCACAGACTGATGGTCAGTCAGAAAGAGTTATTCAAATATTGGAAGATTTAATGCGAGCTTGTGTTTTGGATTTCTCAAGGAGTTGGGATAAGTATCTTCCACTTATGGAATTTCTTATAATAACAGTTATCAGACAAGTATTGGCATGGCGCCATATGAAGTTTTATATGGAAGGAAATGTCATACGCCGGTTTGTTGGACAGAATTCGGTGAGCGTAGGATGATAGGACCAGATTTGGTTCGAGATACAGAAGAGAAGGAAAAACTTATTCAGTAAATATTGAAGGCAGCCAGTGATAGAAAGAAGTCCTATGCGGATCTGAAGAGAAAAGATATTGAATTTGAGATAGGTGATAAAGTGTTTTTGAAAGTATCTCCTTGGAAGAAGGTATTGAGATTTGGCAAGAAAGGGAAATTGAGTCCGAGATTCATTGGACCGTATGAAGTTCTGGATAGAGTAGATCTTGTAGCTTATCAATTGGCATTGCCTCTGGCTTTAGCCAAGCTTCATGATGTGTTTCATGTATCCATGTTAAGAAGGTATGGATCGGATGAATCTCATGTGTCACCTGTGCAAGAAGTGGAAGTTCAGCCGGACTTCACTTACGATAAGAAACCAAAAGTAATCCTAGTAAGGGAAGTGAGGCAGCTTCGGAATAAGCAAATACCGTTTGTAAAAGTGTTGTGGCAACACAATGGTGTAGAAGAGGCAACATGGGAGCCTGAAGCCACTATGCGAGTGCAGCATCCTTACTTATTTGATTCAGGTATAAATTTCGAGGATGAAATTCTTTTAAGGAGAGGAGAGTTGTAATGGCCGGAATTGTACCCTAGTTGTAATTGGTCTAACTTGGGTGTATGTGTGATTGAATGTGTAGGGTTGGACTTAATTGTAACAAAGGAAGGATTTAATAGAAAAGATGAAGGAAAGTTTAGTGGCCAATTAGTAATTGCTTAAGACTAAGCTAATGATGAGTTAGTGGCATTTGATGGGGATTAATTAAAGCATAAACTAAGATTAACTTAAGTTAAATAAGGGACAGAAATCTGAGTGGAATCCATATGGCTCCTTATGAGTTTGCCACCTCCACCTTATGCATACATGTGTCTCTTTGATTAAGGGAAGCGACCCATTTGTGGATATTCAATCATTTTCTGTGTTTCTTCTTCTTTCTTGCGTGAGAGTGGTTTTGAGGGAGAGCATTGAATTGGTTGCATGTTTATGGTTAGAAAGAACAAGAACTAAGAGCTAAATTCGAAAGGTAAGTGGTTAAGTAAATGGTGTTTCTCATCTTCTACTCCTTTCCTTGATTTTAGTTTGAATTGGAATGAGAATTGATGGATGATGTTCAATCTTGGAATGAACTGGTTTTGTTAGCTGAAGAAGTGAAGAAGGACAAGGGGAAAGCAAAAATTGGGGAGTCGAGTGCTCAACGGAATTAGGAGCTTAGGCGACGAGGTTTGGGAACTAACTATTATTATGTGTGTGTAAATTAGTTTACTATGTGACAATTGAAAGATGATATAGTTGAAAGATATGGTTGATTTGTGTTGAAACTAATGATTGAATTGTTATGAGCTCAATTAAAGTATGAACCCTAGTTAGGGAAAAATTCTGTTTATATGTCGCCAGACCTCCGTGTAGTGTTTTGGTCTTATCTAGAGTTTGATAACTCCAAATTGAGTGATTATTGTGCTATTTGAACAATGCTCCCATACCTACAAAAGTCACAGAAATGACTATGAGCTACTTTTAGCGGTAAGACCCTTAAAAATAGCAAAAATAGACGTATCTCTACCTTGGCTGGTTCGTTGGAACAGTCTGTATTGTTTAATTCATAACTGAAGTTTTATAAGTCCAAATTACCTTAAAATTGTCCTGTATGAAAGATAACATCCTAAGGAACAAATTTTAAGAGTAATTTTTTCCTAAAAAGGTCATTTACATGTCCATTTAGGCTAAACAAAAATGAGTAGTGAAGCAGTCCTGAGTTTTGCTTCTATTTTGCGTCATTTTAGTATGTCACGGTCACAACCAAATTGTTGCCACCATGACAAATGCCGAGACAAGGTAGAATTGCATCTAATTGGACCTCACAGTCACAACAAACCCATTACCACCATGACCCTTCCCAGGTTTGAATATTTAGGGTGTTTTTCTTCCCGAAATGCACCCGAACTTTACTACAAGTGCCTATAGCTTGTCCAACACGTGTCTAACATTATGACTAAGCAGAATGAAGTGTATGAGACAAGTAAATGTGGGTTGCTTGTTAAATTATGTGTATGTGTACTCCTTTACAAATTAATGTGTTTGAACTTGCAACTGATGAGGCATTAAGCCAAGGTGAATGACATAATGTATGGGCATTATTTTAGAACTAAATGATGTGTATATACTTATGATTAAGATGATTCTTGAATGCAATCACTTGCATAATTAATGATCAAGTATAAATGGGTATAAGAAGCATGATGTGTATACAAGTGATGCGAATTGTTAGTATATTATGAATAAATGTAAAAGAGAATTTGACAATGATTGATGGAGGTGTTGTGTGTAATGGAAAACATGAAATTGATTATGAAATTAATTAACTAAAGCCTGCGAGTCAAGTAGTGGATAGATAGGCATGCCTATAGGGTCAAAGTACTGTAGCCCAATGCGTCTGATTCCTCTGGAATCACAATACGAAATAATCCTTACTGGATTTCTATATGTGGAATAATGCATAATGCGATTACTATAGCTTAGGGTACCAATGCCTGAATGAGTTTATAATGCGAATATCGTACCTCTGTGGTACCAATGCGAAACCCATTATCCGTATCTTTGAATTGCAGGCAATTAAAAAAAAGAAATGATGACAAACTCAATCAATAGGTTTGCTATGTTCTTGATCACTTGAATGAGTTGAGTAATGCTAAATGAGTACAAATGTGTTAAGTGATTATGATATGCCTATAGTGTTATTTGGATGTTTATGACTAGTAATCAAACATGAATTCTTGCATGATGCTTGGTTGTTAATTAATGTTATGTATGTTATATGTTATGTGTGTGTTCCCCACTAAGCGTTATCGCTTAGCACGAGTTTACTCTAATCCGTGTAGGTACGGACGAGAGGTGACTGAAGGACACTACCGCTTTCAACGGTCAACATTAGGGAAACTGCTAGTATAGATTTTTGGGGTTTTTGTTATGGAATTTCTGTATAATCCCTATATATGCTTTTTGTATAAGTGATATGTAATATGAGAATGCTAAAAATGTGTAAAGCTATTAACTAAATACGGTTAGTTATATATGTATATGTGTAATAAATATATGAAGATAGTAAATGTCCTAGAGGTGAGTGGCATGATATGCATGTGGATGAGTTTATATGAAGAAATTTTATTGTTCAGGTTTTAACTTGAATTAGAAAACAAGCATGTATGCATACTGTGTGTGTGTGACGACCGTTCCTGGCTGCTTAGCTGTGCTAATCCAGCGGTTGGGAAAGGGCATCACACATATAGATTAAGGTATTATAATCCTCAATGTCAATAAACCTGACTGAGTTCTATTTCATACAAATTTACATTATTAATTCATTAGTTTACTACTAATATTAATCATATTCAGGTGTAGTTTTCAAGTAATAACTATTCTTATACTTATTTAATAGTCCTAAACATGCATCAGATAAATCCTAGAAAGTTTCGGTGCAATATGGGTTCAATTCGTGAAGAAAAACTCATAAAATAGTCAAAACAGAGGGGGTCATGGTGGCAATGACTTTATTGTGGCCGTGAGGTCCACAAATAGGCATTCTACCTTCTCTAAGCATTGGTCATAGTGGCAATTAATTGGTTGTCACCGTGACATACCAATGTTTAGCAAAACAAAAGCAAAATCTCAGGACTACTTTACTACCCAATTTTGAAACGCCTATAAAAATACATAAATCTTCTTTTTATAAAACACACCCTTCTTAACAATTGTTTCCTAGGATGTTATGTTTGCAATGGAACAAGTTTCAGGTCATTTGGACATCTGAAACGTTTGATATGAGCTATACAACCTTAACTGCTCAAATGAGCCGACCAAAGTGGAGACACCTCTGTCTTGGCCACTTTTGGGACATTTAGAACTAGAATTAGCTCAAGCATATTTCTCAGAAGTTTTAGGTGAGAATCCTAGTTTTAGATCCAATTTGAAGCAACCCATTTGGAGCACTAAACCTCGATATATGGGCAAAATAGTAACCAAAGGTCAGAAGAGACCCCCATAGAAACTTACCCTACAGGTACATTTCTCGTATTTCATACACATGACTTTTAAACCACTTTAATGGAATTTTTAGCAAACATCTCTCTAACAATTTACTCATTTATGTGACAAATTCCAATTGGCACAAATTAGATAGCATTTAGACTCAAATTCAAGGGGTTATGGTCTAAGGAGCATGAGTAGTCCCAAAACCCTCCTACCTAAATTCTAGCTTCACTTCTTGATAATTTTGGAGACTTTAGAGTCCCCTAACCAGCAAGACTATTTCTACAACATTTAGAAACACAGACTTCATGGAATCAACCCATTTGGTCTCAACCAATTTAGAGTTGTAAAACTCATTTTATAGCTTAAACAGTTCACATGGATCAGAATAGACCTCAAAAACCATTTGATACAATCAATACTCCCATCTCTGAAATTAGGGTTTATATTTTGGTCACTACACTATACTCATTCAACATCACTTACAAATTTTCAACTAATTCATTTACTCACACAATACAACAAATCCACAATTTATCCAAAATTAAGGTTCAACTAAATCAATTTGATTCATAGCTATTTCTATAACTCATTATGCTCATTTCTTCAATTCAATATATCTCATAACATAATTTGCACATTTAAACACACAATCTATCAATTAGCATACACAAATCAGTTTGTTTTCAAACCTCAAACTCCTATGCTCCTAAGGAGCTCACTTGATACTTGACTCACCAAACTTCATCTTTCCTTTAACTCTTCTTATTTATGGATAATACAAATTCAAGAATTTGAAATAATTGATCAATACCAACTTTTACAGAAAAAAAGATGGAGGAGAAGAAGAGCAAGTACCAACTATATAAACCACTTACCTTGACTTGAAGAAATATAGCATATCACAAGCAATACTTGATCTAATTCAACAGAAATTTAAAGAGTCACTCTAAAGAAATGAGAGAGGAGCAGATGAAGAAGATGAACACATGAGAAATGGCTGAACAACATACAAATTCTGTCCATTTCTCTCTCATCCACATACTATATATTGCATGAATTAGGGTGAGGTGTCACAAGCTGATTTTAACACCCGGAAATCCACTTCATCCTCTCCAATCTTGCTTAACTTAATTTAATTCCACTTAGTGTTAATTAAACTAACTTCTAATCTCAATCATGCACAATAACACTTTAGCCACTTAAACTTATTTATTATTTTCAATTGGGTCCACAATTTCCCAATTACACCTAAATCCAAATTAAAAATCCCACTCAAGCTCATCCAATTACCCTAGTTAAGCCAAAATACTACTAGGGTAGATTTTGGATTATTACACATAGGCTGCAGCACTAGACCTTATAGGCATGACTATCTATCCACGACTCAATTTATACAGGCTAATAAATATATTTGTTCCATTCTTGAAATTCTCATATCAGTATTACATTTCTCATATACACAACAATTATTATGATCATATATATTTGTAACACATAGCATAAAATTCTCATATAATATTTTTCACATTTAATATTTAAATAAAAGATCCTTCCATATTATTAAATTTCCTTAATACTTTACATAATACCACACAACATATTTACACACACTCATTAATTTTAATGAAATAATATTATATGAATGTCATTAACCTTTCAATCTCATTTAATTTCTTATTAACAATAGTAACTTCACAAGCACATTTAACTTTATCATATACATTAATATCACATCATTTAATACTAACATAACATCAATAATGGCATACACATGTCTAACATTTTAATAAGCACTTTCAACCAAGTTGCATTGCTCATAAACAATTAATATAACAGGCCAATTAATTTTTGACTTTGTTTGATACTTTTTCTAATTAATTATACCATTAAATACTTTACTAATTACTTATGTTCATAACCTATTCATTTATGTTACCCAGTGATAACCACTTATGTCACACCCCAAAAGTGGCCTAATTGGAATTGGCAATTTTAATTGGAAAATATGGATATTTTGGTAATTGTTACAATTGTAATTTAGGGCAATTGGGTAATTTACAAGAGGAAAGAGGATTAAATTGCAAGGAATTAAAAGTATTATTTGCGGATTTTTATTTTAGTGAGTAAAAAGAATTGTTAAGGACCTATTAGAAGATTTTGAGGAGCTGTTAGTAATTATGTAATTATGGGATTAAGTGAACCAGTGCATGAGTGCCAAGTGGAGATGTGAGTGTGTGCATGTGGGTGAGAGAAAAGAGATGTCTGAAAGTTTTTAGCTTCCTGGAAACTAAAAGACGTGAGGTTCTCTCTCTCTTGCTCTCTCTCTCACGTTAACCACTCCTCTCCTCTTATTTCTCTGTTCTTTCTTTCTCTTTGCATGCGTGTTCATCCAGTGTTGACTAGGGTTTTGAGTATTGAGGAGATTACAAGGTATGTGGCTGAAAGTTCTTTGGGTTTCTCCTTCCTTTCTTCTTCTTCGGGATTGTCTGAGTTTTTAAGCTTATGTTCTTGGGTTAATGGAATGTGGTTTTATCTGTTTGCAAGAATTTGAAGATAAGAGAAAAGATAAAGGAAAAGGGAAGGTTGTGGATTGAAAGTTGCAGTGGACGTTTTGAACTTCATTAACAGGTTTGGGAGTGTCTGTCCTTTCTCATTTTCGGATCCTGGTTGCTGTATGTTGTTAATGTTAGCTATGTGTGTTTGTTTATCAAAATGCATGAGAAATGTAATGTGTATACATGATTTCTGTAGAAAAGAATAACGTTGAGTTTGTAAATGAGAGGAATATGCATGAGTTTGAATGTGGAATCCTGGGACATTGACGTTCTGGTATTGCCTCTGTTTGAATAGTAAAAATATGTTATTTGTATTAAAATTGCTGTAAATGTGCTCTGGAGACTTGAAGGTATGTGTTTGAATAATTATTGCATTAAAAATGGCTTTGGACAAAATGGGGTTTTGAGTTTTGGATGTACTCTGTTTTCACGATTTTCTGGTTTTTACGTTTTCTGGAAATCTGTAGCAGAAGTGAGAGAAGAAGATCACGTGACGTGATGGAGTATCACGCCGTGACCCTCTTCCCTGGCGAAGTCACGAGACGTGATGGAGAGTCACGGCTCGTGACCATCCCCTTCCCTGCGTGTCACGAGTCACCACTGCCCGAGTGACTCGTGACCTCCCCTCTCTTTGTGAGGCGTCACGAGGCGTGATGGAGGGTCACGACTCGTGACTGCCCCTATTTTGCGTGGCGCTTGCGAGAAGCCAGCGTCACGAGTCACCATTGCTTGGGTGACTCATGACTGGCCTCCCTTCCTGCTGCCCTGTTTTAAAAAGCAAAGTATTTTTTTTAAAAGATTCTGTTACATGGGGTTTTTCACTACTTGACACAAGAACAGGTTTAAATTTGTGTTATAATTTAATAATTGTTTAATTATGAGATTTGTGTACATGATTAATAATTAATGTACATGATTTAAATGTTTATAATTTACATGAACATGGATTATTTCAATGTGAGTTATATGTTCTTATTATCTCCTGTAATTGATATTTATATATTTATATGTTTCCGAATTTGATCAATTTACAAGTATCCATGAGTTATAAGTTCGTATTTAATGCAATTCTCATGATATGATTATTACTTGAGTTTCTTTTTGAGTTGTGTCATTTAAGCCTGAATAGTCATAGTAGTGGATAAGTAAGCACTTACTTAGGTCAGGGTGTGTGTGCAGCTGCTATACGATTAAACGTTATATGCGGGTCCTGTTTGGGATCCTTGTTTCGACCCCGTTTGGGTCTATATGGAAATTTAATGCGAGACTTCGGTCTCTATATGAAAAATCACATGTTTGAGACTTATGTCTCTATATGCTTGGGATATTGTGTTCTATCAATATCCAATGGACCGCATCCACTTCTAAAGTGTATTTTCAGACTAATCAGGCTATATGTTAAATTGTGTTGCATATGTTGAGATGCATATTGACAAGATTAAAAGTATATGATGCACATGAATTCTTGCATAACTTTACGATATGCACCTTGTATCTGTGTACTTAGAATGGTGAGAAGTATGTTAATCCTAAGTATGATTTGAGTAGTTAATTGCTTGTAATGTATGTTTATGCATGTCAAGTAAAGAACGTGGAAATATGCTTATATGTAATTTTGATGCCTTTGATTTTGAATCATAGCTTTATTGCACGTTTAAGGTTGCGATGAGATTATATTACTGTGGTAAATATTGTATATGCGTATTTTTGGTTGTTTTGTTCCTCCCCACTAATTGTTATCGCTTAGCACGGGTTCTTTTCCTGTGTAGGTGGCGAGTTCGTTTTGGAGTCAGACATCTGCAGGTCGGCCACTAGAAGTATTTTTGGATGAAGTTTATTTTTGTGTCTTCCGCTCTTATTTTGTACATGGCTTGTTCATAGCAAAATGAATCTTTTGTAAAGGAACAACTATTTTGGTTTATGTATTTGCTTACGAGCCCTTTTTGTAAAACGATATTGTTATGATGTATGTTAAAGGACTTGCTATTTTATGATTAAAGGTTTTTACATCTCATCTTGGCTTTGTGTATTAGTGTATTTTTTAATACGTTTATGTGTTTGCTCGCTTGGCGCTCCGGTATCCTTCCAACGGGGGTAACGGGGTGTTACAACTTATATATTCATCATACATATCTTAACCACTTATATATTCATCATACAGCTCTAGACATGTATCGGATAAGTTCCAGTAAAGTTTGGGTTTGATTCGGGATAAAAAAAAATGTACTATATAGTCAAAACAAGGGTGAGGGACTGCCATACCTATTGAGGGACGGCCGTGACTCATTGAGGGATGGCTGACCGGACTCTTGCACTTGAAACACAACTCTTTTTAACAAAACAGAATGTAACCTCAATTTGCACAACCAAAAACACAAAGAAAACATTATTTTTAGCCAAAGTAGTCATAACAATTAATCCTTAGGATGTTATCTTTCTAATAGCACAAATTTTAGGTAATTTGGAGCCGGAACCAAAGTGATATGCCCAAAAATGTACACACTGCTCCAAAGACCTACCTGAAGAATTTTGCTATTGTAATGGGCGGTTTTGAGGCTCTTAGAGTCAGGAATAAATTATAACTTTTTCTAGGACTTTTGTAAGCACAGATGTCTCGGTTGCAACCCAATTGGAATCATGCAATTTGGTGAAAACACAACTTATGATCAAACCATTCACAAGAGGTCAATCTGAACCTCTAGGCAGAATTTCCATTCTTAACTTAACAAGCCCTAATTCGACCAAATCAACACATGCAACCATCAAATTCAATTCAAGACATCACAACACATATATACACACTTTGGAATATGCAATTCATCAAACACACAATCAAAACACGTAAATTCCCAAACCTTTTTTCCTTTGCTTCTTTCTTAGTTTACCTTGTGCTTCCTTCTCCAACCTTCTTCTTTCCCTTTGATCCACAAGCTTACTCCACTCTAATTTTAATTTGAATTTCCATAATTGAAGTTAGAAATCAAATTCCCAATTCAAACCATAAGGAGAAGAAAAAGAAAACTATACTAAAATCCTTACCTCAAACTTACAAGGATATAAGAATTGCTTAGCCAACTTTGAAATACACTTGAGCAATACTTAGTGGAAGATTTAAACACATGAATTAAGAGGAAGAAGAATAAGGAAGAATGCAGAATTTCATCTTCCTTGAATGGCCGGCCAACAAAGGTGGAATAATGCCAAAATCCACCACTTCATTCTTCACTTATATATGCATGTAATTACTTAGGTGGATTAAGCTTAACAAGACACATTGTAACGCCCCGTAAACACCCTAGTAGTATGAGCCGTTTGTGTGTGTGATTTTGTGTGTGTGTTCAAGTGTGGCATGTGTTATTATGCAAGTGTGTATGATTTAAATTGAAGTATTATGTGTTGGAGAGTTGTATTTGGGTGTAAATAAGTGTATGGGAGTAGGATATGTTGGTGAGGTTAGTTTTATGTGTTTGTGAGAGGATGGGTTTTGTGTATGTCTTGGGGTAGCTTTCCAATGGGAAGTTGCCATGTGGCATTAGAGTGGGTATGTGAATTAGAAGAGAGGTGAGAAAAGTCAGATTTTTCCCTTATCTCTTCTTTCCCGTTCCCCTTCTTCTTCCCGTTTCTCTTCTTCCTCTTGTTCTCTTCTTAAATTTCTTGCAATCTTCTCTTTCTAGCTGTAATCTTGGTGAGCTTTGGGTTATCTTGAGTTGTTCTAGGTAAGTGTTAGCTTATTGTTCCTCTTCTTTCTTTTGTTCTCTCTAATTTGGGTATTTGGGTTAGTGCGGGAGTCTATGTAATGCCCTCGACGCCCCCGTTGGAAGGACGCTGGTGCGCTACCCGACGCTCACTCAGAAACAGGTATACGATACAGCAAAAGCATACACTAACAATATATGAAACTCATAACCATAACATAATACAATACATATAATATATACACCATTCAAAATTACATAAGGATCCTTAATAAAAGTTACATATGCCACTAATCAAAAATAATACATATACAAAAAGAAAACACAGGAGGAGACAAAAATAAATAACTCTACTCCTAGTGGCCAACCCTGCAGATGCGCAACTCGAACCGACCCGAAACCCACCACCTACACGGGAAAAGAACCCGTGCTAAGCGATAACGCTTAGTGGGGAGAAACAAAGACAAAGAGCACTATACAATAATATCATGCAAAAATACATATAATTAAATAAGCATCCACACACTGAAATCTTTAAATAACAGAAGACAAAGATACACAACACGAAATTACCAAATTTAAGCAATTAACATAACAACATTATAATTAAATCTAAAACACCAACTGAAGTCACTCAAAAACACATAACACCTTACTGGGCAAAACTTAACACCTCAATAACAGCCTGAATTTCATTCGCTATGGATACGGGAACGCTTCGCTGCAGGGGATACTGCGAATAGTATCAAGTGAGGGACCGGAGCCTCGATCACACACTACACTGAGTTTTGTCAAAAGAGAGTGAGACCGAAGTCTCAAAACATTTTTGCTATCAGAATGACCAATCTCGGAGGTCGGCCGAAAGACCAAAAAGGGGCCAACAGAAGCAGCTGCACTCAAACCATTTATAAGCATGCTTATCTATCCACTACTATGACACTTCAGGCTCAACTCATTCACTCACAACCCAACACTTGACAAGACCAACTCACAAGTAAAAGCACTAATCATAGCAATAATCACTACTCAAGGTATACAAGAATCAGGAAAGAAAACACTATCATAGAATAATTATACACAGAAATAGAACAATTAACATACACCTATACAAGACAGAAAACATAACCCATGCAATAGTGAGAAATCGTGCAAAGTGGGACAAAAGAGAAATAATTCAAAAAATAGGGCAGGCAGGATGGGCTTTTGTCGCGCTCGCGACAGAGAGCAGAGTACCTCGTCGTGCGCTCGCTACGAATCACAGCTCGGCAAAAGCATACAAATTCGAGCTCTGTCGTGCTCACGACAGAGATCGGGTACTTAAATATACTGAGCTCTGTCGCGCTCGCAATAGAGACCGTACTTCCCCATCGCGTTCGTGCTCGGAGGCGCGCTCGCGTTGGGGCTCGACTGACCGCAGCTCGGCCTACCGAGCTCTCTGTCACACTCGCGACATGCATCGCGCTCGCGACAGAGCGCTCCTCAGCAACAAAGAGGCCATTCTGCACTCTGTCGAGCTCGCGACAGAGCCCAAATTTGCCCAAAACTCAACATTCTACACATCTCTTCAAGCCTAAAAATTTTAAAACCAAACTTGATACAATAGCGCTTACCTCATCACTCAAATGCATACCAAGACATGCTCATAAACCACAATCTACTCAATTTAAACTAACTCAAACAATAAACTCAATTGAGAATCAATAGAATGCAAAAACAAGAACATCAGACTCAGAATTTCCCTAACACTTACAATTTCACTACCAAAACTCACATACATACAACTCAATCGCTAGCATGCATTGCTAACAAAATACCCATACTAACTCATACATAAACTCAAACAAAGCTCACAAGATTTCCATGAAATCAAACACAACACGCACACATGATCCGAAAGAGAAAGCAAGCAGATAAAGCTCCCAAACCTCTTGTAGTTCAAAACCCAGCTGATCTTCAACCTTGAACCTTCTCCTTGCCTTTACTCTTCTTCTTGCCACCAACAACTTGTACAAAACCCAGCCAAACAAACACCAAATCCAACCCAGAAATTTCAGCCAAAGAAAACGAAAAAGAGAAGAAGAAGAAGAAGAAGAAGAAATGAGACCCACAAGACTTACCTCTTCAAAACCCAGCTCCAAACTTCAGAAATCCAACCTCAAAGCTCAAGAAAGCACACAAGGGAGGGGTTGAGAGCAGAAATGAAGAAAGGAAAGAGAAGAGAGAACGGGCAAGAGTGAGGTAAGAGGGAGAGAGGCAGCTTCCATGGGAAGCTATCCCATTTCAACCTTCCCTCTCTCTTCCCTTCACTTCCCTTTCTTTTCCTCATTATTTTCCCCAACTACCATGCCAAGTGTCACACTCCCCTAGTCCCAAGTGTCCAAATCTTGACTATTCCTTCTCCTAAGCACCATACACACTACTCACAAGATAATCTCTCCATTAAACTACTTCTTCCTTGGTACCAAACTCATAATCCACTAGATAACTTCTCACTTTAAGATTTTATTTAAAATTCTTCAATTAGGTCCTTAATTATTCAAATTCCCACATGCACAAATTTCTGAAATACCCTTAAATTTTCTGACTTAGCATACAATTTTCGACTAGACCCATGTTGGGTTGTTACAATCAGTCCTCCTTAAGAAATTTCATCCTCGAAATTTCCCCGCTAATCGCACACATCCAAACAACCCAAACCGAATAGAAACAAAAGTTCAACAAGACAAACTTACCGAAAAGACCTGTAAACTCCTTCACTTCCTTCTCAATCATTGCGAAAGCTCTAGCTAAGCCACCCGAAGTTCCTTGATCCTCAAGATCCATTGCTGACGTTTGATCAATCCTACTTCCCTTTCTACTTGATTGCAGAGCTAGGTTCCCTCTCTTTTTTTGACAATCATCGAGCAAGTGCTCCTTGCTGCCACACTTAAAACAAGCACCCGAGAGCTTCCGACACTGACCCCAATGTTGCTTTTGACAATGCTAACATATCGATATTCTCCGACCTTTCTTTCCCACTGCCACATCTTCTCTCGATAATTTTCTCTTCTGAGGCAATTTTTGATCACAACCTTGAGAAGCCCGAGAAGCAGTCAATCGGTCCACTAACTGTAGCAACCATTGTACTAATGTCTCATCATCGAGAACGAAACCAGTATCTTCAACTGAAGGATGCTCAGGAACATTCTGACCAACTCTGTCCGGGTTTACACTTTCCATTGTCTCGCCCACATTCTCACTCAGATCAGACTCCATCTATACACTGCACAAGACACATCTGCATTAGGTCACGACACAAAACCAACTAGCAGGCAAAGACTTGACACTCAAACAATCATAGACTACCAAAACCGACTAAACCGGCGCTCTGATACCACTAAATGTGACGTCCCCGTTAGAAGGACGTTGGTGCGCTACCCGACACTCACTCAAAAATAGGTATACAATACAGCGAAAGCATATACTAACAATATATGAAACTCATAACCATAACATAATACAATACATATAATATATACACTATTCAAAATTACATAAGGATCCTTAACAAAAGTTACATATTCCACTAATCAAAAATAATACATATACAAAAAGAAAATACAGGAGGAGACAAAAATAAATAACTTTACTCCTAGTGGCCAACCCTGCAGATGCGCAACTCGAACCGAACCGAAACCTGCCACCTACACAGGAAATGAACCCGTGCTAAGCGATAACGCTTAGTGGGGAGAAACAAAGAGAAAGAGCACTATACAATAATATCATGCAAAAATACATATAAATAAATAAGCATCCACAAATTGAAATCTTTAAATAATAGAAGACAAAGATACACAACACGAAATTACCAAATTTAAGCAATTAACATAACATTATTATACTTAAATCCAAAACACCAACTGAACTCACTCAAAAAGACACAATACCTTACTGGGAAAAACTTAACACCTCAATAACAGCCTGAATTTCATTCGCTGTGGATACGAGAACAGTTCACTATAGGCGAATAGTATCAAGTGAGAGATCGGAGCCTCGATCACACACTACACTGAGTTTTGTCAAAAGATAGTGAGACCGAAGTCTCAAAACATTTTCGCTATCAGAATGACCATCTCGGAGGTTGTCACACCCCAAAATAGCCCTGGTCGGAATGTGTATTCTAAGTCGGTAATGCAAGGGTATTTCAGTAATTTTTACATGAGAATTTGGATAATAAGGACTTAATGGTAAATAATTAATTAAGTATATAAGAAGAGAAATGTTAGTGTGTGCTTGTGGTACACGGTTGTAGGGTGTTTTGGTTGTGGCATTTATCTAGTGAAGTGTGAGTTTGGTACCTTGGCATGAGATTTTTATTCAAGAAAGGATTGGGTGCATGTGAGTGTATGGTGCATTGGTTTGAAAAGTCTAAGTGGATTTTGTGGTCCAATTAGGAGCTGCCATGTGGCATTGGTAGGTGGGCATTGAAAGAAGAAAAAGAAGAAGTAAGAGGAAGAGAGAGGGAACACAGACTTTAGCATTCCCGTTCTCTCCTCTCACGCTTCCTCTTCCTCTTCTCTTCTCCTTTCTCTGCTTTTCCTTTCGTTCTCTTTGGCTTGGAGTGTGTTTTGCTTGAAGAGGTAAGTTTGGGTTTAAGGGTTCCTGCGTTCTGTCCTTCTTCTTCTTCTACTAGTTTTGCTTCAGTTAGGGTTTGGCTAAGGATTTTGTGGGTTTCTTGTTTGTGCAAGCCTTGGATTGCAAGAAGAAGCTTAAGGACAAGTTGAGGATTGAGGATTGAAGCTTAAAGTGTGATTTTTTTTGGATCTTCAATTCCAGGTTTGGGAGCTTCTGTGTTTTTCAATTTTAGTTTGTGAATTATTGAATGTCTCTGCCCTAATTCTCACTTAGGATGTAAATGTGTCTATTTTGTTTAATCTCTGGAATTTTGTGTGTTTTGGAATGTGTATATGCATGATTAAATGAGTAGATGTGTTAGTAATGCATGATAAGGATTGAATTGAAGTTACTGAGCTTGGGTTTTGAACTTACGGTAATTTTTAGAGTTTATGTTCTTGAGGGAATTGAATGTGTTTATGCATGATTTTGTTTGTTTTGATTGTTAAATTAAGTTGCTGTTACTGTATTTTTGATGCATGCAATATCGATTGGAAGGTAAGATGAATTTGGTGGTGTTTTGAATCAAATTGAAAATGATTTTGTTGAGTTCTTTGAATTCTGGGCATGTTGGGAACGGGAAATCGCGATTCTAGTGGAATTTCCGTTTCCAGCGTGTGTCGTGACTTCCCTGAGAGAGACAAGTCACGAGTCGTGACTCTTAGTCACGGCACGTGACTCTGCCTCCCAGTCACAGCACGTGACTTCGCAGTGGGCTGGAAGCAGTCACGAGGCGTGACTGCCAGTCGCGAAGCGTGACTGCCGTGTGTGAGGCAAGTCACGTCTCGTAACTTAGAGTCACGTCCCGTGACTCCCTTGAGGTGTGACTTAGAGTCACGTCCCGTGACTCCCTTGTGTGTCACAAGGCGTGACACTAGGATACGACTCGTGACCCTCCCCTGTGAGGCATGTCACGAGATGTGACATAGAGTCATGGCTCGTGACTCTCCTGAGAGGCCAGTCACGAGTCGTGACATAGCTCGTGACCGACCTCCTTTCCGCCCCATTTTCTGAATTAGCCCAGTTTCAACCAAAATGAATTTCCTATTTCTTCTGTATGGACTTGTATGGACTTATACTGCTATATGATTCTTGTCATACTTTTATATGTTCTTATATGGCCTTTTCTGTTGTGCCTTGTTACCCAAGTGACTAGTTTTGTTATAAAATGGCTTTCAAATGCTTTTATGGCTTTTTCCCCTACTGTATGCTATATTACCTTGTTTATATGAATGGTTATCCTAATTTATTTGTGATTAATAATACGTTATGCATATCCTTGATCAGATTCTCCCCTATGAATAACATGCCATGCTTAAGAGTATATTGTATCATTCCACGACCAAGATTATGCGTTATTAGTCATTGGCATAATATGATTCCACATGTGTTCCTGACATGCTTTAGTATATTGAGTAGTGCTAAAATGTGATTGATTCAACTATTGCATGCTTCAGAATATGAATTGTAGGAGGTATGATTGTTAGTATGCTATGCCAAATTTATTTGAATAATGTGGTTGATGTCTGAATGCATTATTATGCTTTAGCCTTTGAACTCAATGTGTTATGCTTAAATGTAATTTGGATTATGCATGATTTATTCTTAGTTATCCTCATCTACCGCATGATTAGGATTTTGCATTGATAACCTTCGGCATGGCAGTGCTTCCATACCTGATTTTTGACATGCTTTGGAACATTGTTTATTGTTAAAGTGTATAGAGTGTATTATGTTTTGCAATAGGAATTGTATGATATATGACCGACTTTATGAGCATATTTATATGTCTATCGTACTCTAGTTTTTGCATGATGTATATATATTTATGCGTTGTGCGATTCGAAACATGAATTGTTTTATGCATGACCTACGAGAGTCAGTCCAGTGGATAGTTAGGCATGCCTAATAGAGTCTTTGAGCTGCAGCGCCCTTTGAATGTTTGGACCCCGATCAGGTCCCCGTTTGGTTCCTCGCGAACCCTTATGCAATAGGATCTTGTTTAAGATCCCCTTTAAAATGTTTTGTGAAAGTTAAAAGGAAAAAGTAAAATTGGTTTTCTCGGCTCGTACCCTTAAAGTACTGTCCGTATCGGCTCGTACCCGTAAAGTACTGTCCGTATACTCGTTATCCACTCCCTCGAGTCAGCAGGTGCCTTGTATGGATTGTAATATGAGAATATGTATGTGATATATGTATGGATTCAATGATGAAAAGTATAACCTGTTATAAGGATATGATTATTGTTATGAACTTTCTTATGGATGTCTTTATATTGTAAGCATGATTGGATACCTAACACCATTATCCGCACTTGTCATGTGTTGTGTTATGAGTTTCAGAATGCTTTGAATGTGATTCGACTGGTGTATTTATGTATGTGACTCAAGCATAGTTTTGTTATATATATAAACATGTGAACCGAAGCAGTTGTGGCTGTAAGTATGTAAGATTTAACTGTACTTTCTGCATGGTGATGATATGAATGTGATGTTATGTGGTTATGTTTTCAGTCTCCGCTATTAGAATGTTTTCGGCATATTATTCTATATATTAGAGTTGCACAGCGGTAATGTGGTGCTTTGTATGTCGTCCCTTGGAATTTGGCTAGTATGTGTTTGGCATGTCAAAGTATGTTAGATAGCTTGCATTCTTATCATGATAGTTGGGTGCGTTATCATATGGTAATTGTATCGCATTTGATTGGGTTGTCAGTTTATACATGGGTCCTTGGTTATGACAATCGCATGTGTTCATCTCATGTGACTCTGCCCGGTAAGGTACTGATTTTTTATACCATTGTAGGTTTATGCATATGATATTGTATGTAGTCCTGCATGATGATACTTGTATCGTGTATTGTATTATGTCTGTTTTGGCCTATTCTTGATATAAGCATATGGTTATGATTATGAGTTTTTGAATTAATGCCTTACTATGCAAGCCTGATTATATATGTATTCTGAATGCTGCATTTGTCATTGTGAATGTGTTATGCCTCGACGACCATTGTGAATGGTCGTCCATACTCTTGTGTGTTCTCCCCACTAAGCGTTTATCGCTTAGCACGGATTTCCTTTCCGTGCAGGTGGCAGGTCTGGTTCTATTCGAGTCGCGCATCTGCAAGGTCGGGCACGTTGAAGTTGAAGTTCTGTATTTTGTTCAGCTTCTGTACTTCACTTTTGTATTTTTGTATTTTTGTATATGTAATTATATGTAAGAATCTTGAGATTACTTTTGAGTAATGTAATCGTTAGTACGTTTTCATGTTAAGTTATTCCTTTGTTTTATCATTTGCTTTATGCTTCCGTTTAGTGCCTGCGTGTGTGTGAGTTATTGCATGATCAGTCTGTGCACGCATGTTAAGTCAAGTTTTTAATTAATCCGTATTTTAGTATGTATGTTATGTATGAATGTATGCTTCCGCATCGTGCATGTGCATATCTGTGTGAGTGAGCGTCGGGTAACGCGCCCATCGGCGTCCTTCCAACGGGGGCAGCAATGGGGGTGTGACAGAGGTTGGCCGAAAGACCCAAACGGGGCCAATAGAAGCAACTACACTCAAACCCTTTATAAGCATGTTTATCTACCCACTACTATGACACTTCAGGCTCAACTCACTCACTCACAACACAACACTTAACAAGCCCAACTCACAAGTAAAAGCACTAATCATAGCAATAATCACTACTCAAGGTATACAAGAATCAGGAAAGAAAACACTATTATATAATAATTATACACAAAAATAGAACGATTAGCATACACCTATACAAGACAGAAAACATAACCCATGCAATAGTGAGAAACCGTGCAAAGTGGGACAAAAGAGAAATAATTCAGAAAATAGGGTAGGCAAGATGGGCTTCCATCGCAATCGTGACATGCGTCATGCTCGCAACAGAGAGCAGGGTACCCCATCTGGTGCTAGGGACAACGCGAGCTCACGATGAAGCACAGCTCAGTAGAAGCATACAAATCCGAGCTCTGTCAAGGTCGCGACAAACGTCGCGCTTCTAACAGAGACTGGGCACTCAAATATACTGAGCTCTGTCGTGCTCGCGATATACGTCACCCTCGCGACAAAAACCGTACTTCCCCATCGCATTCGTGCTCAAAGGCGTGCTCTTGTTGGGGCTCGGCTGACCGCAGCTTGGCCTACCGAGCTCTCTTTCACGCTCGAGACATGTATTGTGCTCATGATAGAGGGCTCCTCAGCAACAAACAGGCCATTTTGCACTCTATCGCGCTCGCAACAGAGTCCAGATTTGCCTAGAACTCAGCATTCTGCACATCTCTTTAAGCCTAACAATTTTAAAACAAAACTTCATACAATAGCGCTTACCTCATCACTCAAATGCATACCAAGACATGCTCATAAACCACAATCCACTCAATTTAAACTAACTCAAATAATAAACTCAATTGAGAATCAAAAGAATGCAAAAACAAGAACATCAAACTCGAAATTTCCCTAATACTTGCAATTTCACTACCAAAACTCACATACATACAACTCAATTGCTAGCATGCATTGCTAACAAAATACCCATACTAACTCATACATAAACTCAAACAAAGCACACAAGATTTCCATGAAATCAAACACAACACGTACACATGATCCGAAAGAGAAAGTAAGCAGACACAGCTCCCAAACCTCTTGTAGTTCAAAACCCAGCTGATCTTCAACCTTGAACCTTCTCCTTGCCTTTGATCTTCTTCTTACCGCCAATAACTTGCACAAAACCCAGCCAAACAAACACAAAATCAAACCCAGAAATCCCAGCCAAAGAAAATGAAAAAGGGAAGAAGAAGAAGAAATAAGACCCACAAGACTTACCTCTTGAAAACCCAGCTCCAAACTTTAGAAATCCAACCTCAAAGCTCAAGAAAGCACACAAGGGAGGGGTTGAGAGCAGAAATGAAGAAAGGAAAGAGAACAGAGAACGGGCAAGAGTGAGGTAAGAGGGAGAGAGGCAGCTTCCACGGGAAGCTATCCCATTTCAGCCTTCCCTCTCTCTTCCTTTCACTTCCCTTTCTTTTCTTTATTAATTTCCCAAGCTACCATGCCAAGTGTCACACTCCCCTAGTCCCAAGTGTCCAAATCTTGACTATTCCTTCTCCTAAGCACCATACACACTACTCACAAGATAATCTCTCCATTAAACCACTTCTTCCTTGGTACCAAACTCATAATCCACTAGATAATTTCTCACTTTAAGAATTTATTTAAAATTCTTCAATTAGGTCCTTAATTATTCAAATTTCCACATGCATAAATTACTGAAATACCCTTAAATTTTTTGACTTAGCATACAATTTTCGATTAAGCCCATTTTCAGTTGTTACAGTCTAAGTTTGAAGTCTGGTTTGATGTTTATTTGCTCAAAAAATCCTCTTAGAGAATCCAAAGGCAAGGAAGTTGCGAGTGGAAGCGGAGCCCGAGACTAGAGTCGAAGAATTTGAGGTTTGGGAACGTTTATGATTTTGTGTGTGTTTGGGAATTTTGTGAATTTTCATGCTTTTGTTCTTTTTTGATTTTTTTTTTGGAACAATTGGCAGGTTAACGGAGTTTTATTATGTTTGATTTGCTGTGTGAATGTGGAATTGTGCTAGAATTGCTTAATTGTGATTTTGTTGGGTTAAATACTATGTGGGTTTAAATGAGATTCAAGATATTTGTGTTGATTTGGATTATTAACTATGTTTATAATATGTTCTTAGGTGTTAAGAGCTCTAAAAAGGGTGAGTTTTAAGTTGGTGTTAATGTTTCGAATGTTGGTTTTAAGTTGTGTGTGTTGGTGTGTTAAAGTTGGGTTCATTTCTGGTGGGTTTTCGGGTTTCTGGTGATCCACACGGAGGTATTTTTTGTCATACCCCTATTTAAATCGTGAGAATTTCTTAGAATTTGAAGGCCAAAATTTTACACGACGGTAAGGACGTTCCACACCGCCGTGTAAAGTCATTTTGCCTTTGAGCTGTGCGCTTTACAGGGCGGTATGGCTTTGCCATACCCCTATGTAAAGTGTCTTACACGGCGATAAGACAATGCCATACCGCCGTGTAAACCGCTACTGCCCAGCTTTTTGAAGTTTTTCAATTTTTCTTTGTTTCGTTCCTTTTTCGTTATTTATTGGTTTTAAATATTCTTTAGTGTCATTTCATGTATCTAATACCATTAGATTGTATTTTGCTATATCAAATTATATTGAATGTTTTGGTTGGAATCCAGAAGGTGTTGTGCATATTCTTAACTCATGAATTCTTCACATTAAACAATGTGTTAAACTTTGAGTGTGATTTGGGATTATGCATAACCTGCAAAAATCAAATTAAGTGGATAATAGGCATGCCTATAGAGTTTAGTTTGCTACAACCATGCGTATGCATTTTGGACCCTGATCAGGTCCCTGAATTGGATCCGCGTGATCCCCATTTAACTTGAATCTTATTTAAGATTCCATGCGAAAATGTTTTGAAATAAAAAGAAAATGATGATTTCGATACCCTCGGGTATCCATGCATTTCAAATGATTATGCATTACTTGCTATGCACTATATTTTGAATAAGCAGGTCTTCTATTGTGTTTTGGAGTTTGATTTTGGCACTATATGATTAATTGTATGATGAATATTCTAAAGTATTGATTTAAGTATGTGCCATATATATGTGATTTGTTTCGACGTCCATTGTGAGTGGTCGTTTTCATTGTGCTTTTCCCCACTAAACGTATTCGCTTAGCATGGGTGGTTCATCCGTGCAGGTGTGGAAGATGTTGGAGTCTGTGAGTAGGTTGATTTATTTCAGAAGGGCCGACACAACTAGGAGAGATATTTTATAGTTTTAGGTTGTATTTCTTTTTGCATATGTAATAGTTTAGTGATTTTGTAATGAAAATTATTGATGTAAGTTTTTCTTTTGTAAGTTGGGTTGATACCAAGTTTATAAGCGTTCTTTTGGGCTACGACACTTCTGTACTTTGATATGTAAAGACTCTTTTGTACATTAATAATATTACACCTTTTGTTCTCAGCCTTGGTCTTGTGTTTGTGAAATTTTATTTTACTGCTTTGAGTGTATGATTCATTATTGTATGTTTGTGCTTAAGGTTTTGCGTGAAAACCCTCATCTATCGGGACCCTTCATCCTCTTCCAAGGATGAAGCTTCCTACATATAGGTAAGGGGTGTTACATTTTATGGTATCAAAGCAATAGGTTTAGACGTTTCTGGGCTAGTGTAAGGTATAGTGTATGTTTAGTGTTGTGTTGGCCTGATACGGATCATTGTGTATGTTTTGTAGTTTGATGGAGTATGCTCGTGGATCACTTGAGGGGTTAGCCGAGAGTGCGAATCCCCGAGAGCAAGATCCATCTGTTTCGGGTCCGGCTCAGCCACCTAGGGTGCAACCTGATGCCCCTGCGGTCCCTTTTCAGGCTATGCTCAAGATATCCCAGGATATGGCCAGGGTTTTGGAAAGAGTTACTGCCCCTAAGTATGGAGCGGAGAATTTCTCTGGAACCGGTTTGGATAAATCGGATAAAGCTAAAATGTGGATTGAGAAAGTTAGACGAGTGTTAAGGGAAATTCGTTGTCCTCCGGAGAGTGAGGTGGAGTGTGTGATATCTTTGTTGCAGGGCTCAGCTTATGATTGGTGGACATTAGTGCTTAGGCATCCGCAGCTTCCTGACCCTGTGACGTGGGAGTTCTTTGAAAGGGGGTTTCGAAATAAGTATGTGACTAAGGCATTTAAGGAGGCCAGATGGGCGTAGTTTTTAAGTCTCCATTAAAGAGTGTTGTCTGTAACGGATTATGAGAAGGAGTTCAATCGACTCAACAAGTATGCACCGCCAGGAGTTCTCACTGAGGAGTTTCGATGTCAACAGTTTGAGGCAGGTTTGAATGAGTCTCTGAAGGTAATGTTGGTTTCATTGATGTCAGCACCGGATGTCAGTTACTATCAGATTGTGCAGGCAGCTTTGAGAGTAGAGCGCTCTAAGAATGCCTTAAGAGAGAAGGCTCAGAGGAAGAAGGCTTCTAGAGGAGGTTCTTCTTCAGGAAAGAGGTCACGTGAGACTCAAGGGAATCCCTCTGGTGTGTTGCAACCTAGTCCGGCCACTAGAGGAAGGAGACAGGATTCCTTCAGAGGGTCTGGTTCGGGTAGAGGAGCTTTGGGTGGTAGAGGTGATGGTGTGCCCCCAATGTTCACATTGTAATAAGCGACATTGGGGCAAGTGTCGGTGGTTGACTGGGGGATGTTTCAGATGTGGTAGCACCGACAATTTTCTTGCCAATTACTCGAATTTGTATGAGAATACACAAGGTCAACAAGAGGCAAGCCGAGCTGGGTCGAATGTTCCTCAAGGCAGTCGTGCTAGAGGTCGTGGACATGGTCGTGGTGAATAGCCTCGGGAAAGAGATTCTTCTGAGACAGTTCATCGTCCAGCACAGGTGGCTGTAAGAGCATATGCGATGAGAACCCGTGATGGCAAGGATGCTCCAAAAGTTATTGCCGGTAAGTTCTTACTTTTTAGTACTGAGATGTATACTTTGATAGATCCGGGTTCTACCCATCCTATCTATGTTCTAATAAGTTGTATGATGAAATGTCTAATGGGGATAAATTGGATTATGAGATTCTTGTCACTAGTCCGTTAGGGCAGAGTGTGAAAGTGAATAGGATATGTCGGAATTGTCCTCCAATGGTGCAAGGTAAGGACTTTTCGGTTGATCTAATTAGTCTATCATTTCGTGAGTTTGACCTTATTTTGGGTATGGATTGGTTGTCCAAGCATCGAGCTATAGTGGATTGTCAAAGGAAAACCGTTGTGCTCAAGGATAAGGATTAGATGTCTGTGGTTGTAAGAGGTATAGGAAGTGACTCGCTTCATAATGTGATCTCAGCTATGAAAGCCAAGCGGTATATAAGGAAGGGATGTGAAGCGTATTTGGCTTTAATCTTGGATTCCTGAATAGAGCAAGTAAAGATACAAGATATTCCGGTAGTAAGAGACTTTGTGAGTGTATTACCAGAGGAATTATCGGGTTTGCCACTAGAAAGAGAAGTAGAATTTTCTGTGGAAATTGTGCCGGGTGCAGCTTCGATTTCTAAGGTCCCGTATAGGATGGCTTCGATGGAATTGAAGAAGTTGAAAAGTCAGTTGCAAGTGCTCTTGGATAAAGGTTTCATTCGACAGAGTGTGTCGCCATGGGGTGCTCCGGTTCTATTTGTCAAGAAAAAGGACGGCACTTTGAGAATGTGTATTGATTATCGGCAAATCAACAAGGTTACGGTGAAGAATAAGTATCCATTGCCACGGATTGAGGATCTTTTTGATCAGCTTCGAGGAGCTGGAGTGTTTTTGAATATAGACTTGAGATCGGGTTATTATCAGTTGAGAGTCAAGGATGCAGATGTGGCAAAGACGGCTTTTCGGACACGTTATGGTCATTGTGAATTTTGGGTGATGCCATTTGGTCTGACTAACTCGCCCGCTGCTTTTATGGATTTGATGAACAGGGTATTCAGTTAGTATTTGGATCATTTTGTTGTAGTGTTCATCGACGACGTTCTAGTTTATTCAAAGGATGAATAGGAACATGAGGAACATTTGAGATTGGTATTGTAAGTGTTAAGAGACCATCAGTTGTACGCCAAGCTTAGTAAGTGTGAGTTTTGGTTGAAAGAGGTGACATTCCTCGGACATGTGGTTTCGGCAGAAAGTATCCGAGTAGATCCGTCTAAGATTAAAGCTATTGTGAACTGGTTGCCACCAAAGTCTGTACCAGAAGTGAGGAGTTTTCTAGGGTTAGCTGGATATTATAGACGGTTTGTGAAGGGCTTTTCAGTGATAGCTTCGCCTCTGACTCGGCTTCTCAGAAAGGAGGTTAAGTTCATATGGTTTGATAGGTGCTAGGCGAGTTTTGAGCAGTTGAAAGATATGTTGACTAAGGCTCCTGTACTTACTCAACCCATTTTGGGTAAAGAGTATACTATGTACAGTGATGCCTCGAGTATAGGCCTGGGTTGTGTTCTGATGCAAGACAGCAAAGTGATTGCCTATGCTTCCAAGTAGCTAAAACCTCATGAGCAACACTATCCGATGCATCACTTGGAACTAGCAGCGGTAGTGTTTGATCTTAAGGTGTGGCAGCATTATTTATATGGAGAGACTTGCAGGATCTTTATAGATCACAAGAGTCTGAAGTATTTGCTCACTCAGAAGGAATTGAATTTAAGGCAACGAAGATGGCTAGAGTTATTCAAAGACTACGACTGCATCATTTATTATCATCCAGGCAAGGCTATCGTAGTAGCAGATGCTCTAAGTAGGAAATCAGTGTCAGCCTTGCCTTTGAGTAGAGGAAGGTGGAGGATTGATTCAGAATGAGCACTAATAGCTCAGTTAAAGGCTAGACCAAACTTTAAGCAAGTGATAGTGGATGTGCAGTTGAGTGATCTGGTGTTGCAGCATGCTTCTCGCACGATTAAAGATGGTAAGCAGACTGAATTTTCTGTAGACAGTGAGGTAGTGCTCAGATTTGGGAATCAGTTATGTGTGCCCAATGTGGATGAAGTGAAAAGAAGGCTTTTGCAAGAAGCTCATTTATCGGTTTTCACGATGCATCCAGGAGCAAATAAGATGTACAGAGACCTGAAACAATTCTATTGGTGGCCAAGTATGAAGAGGGATATAGTAGATTTTGTTTTGAAGTGTCTGGTGTGCCAATAAGTGAAAGCTGGACACCAAGTCCCAACTGGATTGTTGCATCCCTTACCCATTCCTCTATGGAAGTGGGACCATGTTACGATGGACTTTGTAGTCAGATTGCCTTTATCACAATGCAAGCATGATTCTGTTTGGGTGATAGTCGACTGATTAACTAAATCAGCACACTTTTTGCCAGTCCGAATAGATTATTCTATGGCCAAGCTGGCTGAGATTTATGTGGATGAGATAGTGAGGCTCCACGGAGTTCCAATCTCTATTATGTCTGATCGGGATTCGAGGTTTACATCCAAGTTTTGGAAAGAGTTACAGTTGGCTTTGGGTACACGGTTAAACTTTAGCACTGCATTTCACCCTCAGACAGATGGTCAGTCGGAAAGAGTTATTCAGATTCTTGAAGACATGCTTCGGGGTTGTGCTTTGGATTTCTCCAGTAGTTGGGATAGATATGTATCCTTAATGGAGTTTGCATACAATAATGGTCATCAAGCGAGTATTGGGATGGCTCCTTATGAAGCTCTCTATGGACAAAAATGTAGAACCCCAGTGTGTTGGACAGAATTATCGAAAAGATATGTTGTGGGTCCGGAATTGATTAGAGACACGAAAGAAAAGATTTTAGTGGTGCAACGGAATTTGCGAGCAGCTAAAGATAGGCAACGATCTTATGCTGACTTGAAGCGAAGGGACATTCGTTATGAGATTGGCGATAAGGTATTCTTAAAAGTGTCACCTTGGCTGAAGGTTCTCCGGTTTGGTATGAAAGGGAAATTAAGTCCTCAATTTATTAGACCGTATGAGATTTTGGATAAGGTTAGCCCAGTAGCTTATCGGTTAGCGTTGCCAGCGGAGTTAGCTAAGTTACACGATGTTTTCTACGTGTCTATGCTCCGCCGCTACCGATCCGATCCATCTCATGTGTTGCAAGAGCAAGATATTCGGGTTTAGCCAGATTTCTCATTTGATGAAGAACCGAAGGAAATTTTGGCTAGGGAGATCAGACAGCTCCGCAGTAAGCAAATTCCATTAGTTAAGGTACTCTGGAAGCACCATGGAATTGAGGAGGCAACCTGGGAACCAGAAGCGGTTATGAGAGCTCAACATCCTCAATTATTCAGATCAGGTGAGAATTTCGAAGACAAAATTCTATTAATGGGGGGGGGACTGTTGTAACGCCCCGTAAACACCCTAGTAGTATGAGCCATTTTTGTGTGTGATTTGTGTGTGTGTTCAAGTGTGGCATGTGTTATTATGTATGTATGTATGTATGATTTAAATTGAAGTATTATGTGTTGGAGAGTTGTATTTGGGTGTGAATAAGTGTATGGGAGTAGGGTATGTTGGTGAGGTTAGTTTTATGTGTTTGTGAAAGGATGGGTTTTGTGTATGTCTTGAGGTAGCTTTCCAATGAGGAGTTTCCATGTGGCATTAGACTGAGTATGTGAATTAGGAGAGAGGTGAGAAAAGTCAGATTTTTCCCTTATCTCTTCTTTCCCGTTCCCCTTCTTCTTCCCGTTTCTCTACTTCCTCTTGTTCTCTTCTTAAATTTCTTGCAATCTTCTCTTTCTAGCTGCAATCTTGGTAGTTTTGGGTTATCTTAAGTTGTTCTAGGTAAGTGTTAGCTTATTGTTCCTCTTCTTTCTTTTGTTCTCTCTAATTTGGGTATTTCGGTTCGTGTGGGTGTCTAAGTTTGAAGTTTGCATTGATGTTTATTTGCTCAGAAAATCCTCCTAGAGAATCCAAAGGCAAGGAAGTTGCGAGTGGAAGCGGAGCTCGAGACTAGAGTCAAAGAATTTGAGGTTTGGGAACATTTATGGTTTTGTGTGTGTTTGGGAATTAAGTGAATTTTCATGCTTTTGTTCTTCTTTTATTTTTTTCTGGAACAATTGGCATGTTGAGGGAGTTTTATTATCGTTGATTTGCTATGTGAGTGTGGTATTGTGCTAGAAATGCTTAATTTTGATTTTGTCGGGTTAAATACTACGTGGGTTGAAATGAGATTCAAGATATTTGCGTTGATTTGGATTATTAATTATGTTTATAATATGTTCTTGGGTGTTAAGAGCTCTGAAAAGGGTGAGTTTTAAGTTCGTGTTAATGTTTTGAATGTTGGTTTTAAGTTGTGTGTGTTGGTGTGTTGAAGTTGGATTCATTTTTGGTGGGTTTCTGGGTTTTTAGAGATCCACACGGCGGTATGGTTTGTCATACCCCTACGTGAATTGTGAGAATTTCCTAGAATTTGAAGGCCGAAATTTTACACGACAGTAAGGACGTTCCATATCGCTGTGTAATGTCATTTTGCCTTTGAGTTGTGCACTTTCCACGGCGGTATGGCTTTGCCATACCCCCTTGTAAAGTGTCTTACACGGCGGTATGGCATTACTTACACGGGGGTATGGCAAAGCCATACCGCCTTGTAAACCGCTACTGCCCAGCTTTTTGATGTTTTTCGATTTTTCTTCATTTCGTTCCTTTTTCGTTATTTATTGGTTTTAAATATTCTTTAGTGTCATTTCATATATCTAATACCATTCGATTGTATTTTGCTACATCAAATTATATTGAATGCTTTGGTTGGAATCCGGAGGGTGTTGTGCATATTTTTAACTCATGAATTCTTCACATTGAACAATGTGTTAAACTTTGAGTGTGATTTGGGATTATGCATAACCTGCGAAAATCAAATTAAGTGGATAATAGGCATGCCTATAGAGTTTAGTTTGCTGCAGCCATGCGTATGCGATTTTTACCGTGATCAGGTCCCTGAATTGGATCTGCGTCATCCCCATTTAACTTGAATCTTGTTTAAGATTCCATGCAAAAAATTTTTGAAATAAAAAGAAAAGGATGATTTCGATACCCTTGGGTATCCATGCATTTCGAATGATTATGCATTACTCGCTATCCACTATATTTTGAATAAGCAGGTCTTCTATTGTGTTTGGCACTATATGATTGATTGTATGATGAATTGTTTAAAGTATTGATTTAAGTATGTGCCATATGTATGTGATTTGTTTCGACGTCCACTGTGAGTGGTCATTTTCATTGTGCTTTTCCCCACTAAGCGTATTCGCTTAGCACAGGTGGTTCATCCGTGCAGGTGTGGAAGATGTTGGAGTCTGTGAGTAGGGTAATTTTCCCTTAACTTTAATTAATCTTTCACTTATCATTTAATCTCACAAAATTCAATTTAATCCCTTAACTTATTTAATTTATGCAATTAAGTCTTTGAATTTTAAATTTAATCAAATTAAGTTCCAAACACAAATACTTGACAATTTCACAACTTAAACCACTCTCGTACCCTAAGAGCATGTAATACGATTAGGGTACAAGTTGGGGCCTTACAAAACAAGTCCATTATTTCATTTCTTTTAGTTACATCACATGCTCATTTCCACCATGGCACCACATTATGCCTCGATACACAATCCATTGTACACATTGTCACATAATACATCTCATATGCATACATAACTTCATTTTCTCATTAATGCATACCAATTTTCCAATTTTCTATCACATTTATTTTTCAATGCCATATTTCATTATGAACGCATGAATCTATTTTTTTTTACAACCAATATAATAAATCTTTATATATTTCAAATGTATCCATATATGTATTCTCACATGCTAATATTAACTTTTTCCTTCCATTATGCTATTAATGTGATCAAACATACTTAATAACCTTCCTAATGGTGTACATGCAAGTATATTACACTATTTTGAGTCAAGTAAACTCATCACATCATGCCATCATATTTAGCCACCACACTTCACACACATATCATATGCATCTTTTTTCATTCTAACACAAATTTGCAACATCCCTAACCTTGATTTCATTAATCTAACTTCAATTCATCAAAGTTTCATGCACCTAGTCAGCTTTAAATTCTTACAAAATGTGTAGTTTAGTATGAACGAATAATTTAAGCACTAATACATCAAATTCAACATACCATAAACTTTATTTAATTCCTAATGAAACCTCCATAACATCAATTTTAATTAAGCATATCATTTAACTTAAAGTAGTATACATACATAATCATACATAACATGAAAAATGTGAGTATTAGTATCCACAAACCTTATTTTCCTTAGCTCCTCACTTATTCTTCTCTTTTTTTCTCTTTTCTTTTCTTCTTCCTCCTCACTTATTCTTCTTCCTTCCTCCTTCTTCTTGTTCTTCACCTAGCCGAAATTCCATGGACAAGAATTCACTCAATATTCTTTCAATTACATCAAATTTCACTTACATACTAATTCAATGCACTAAATCCTACACTAAACTGTAAAAATTCACATCTCACTTGTTCTTCACAAATCCTTGAAAATTTCTTCACTCAACACTTGAACATAAATAGCTGGGAGGCTAGAATTGAATTTGAGAGTGAAATTAGGGTAGAAATTGGCTTGATTTAAGTGAAATTTGAAACAAAAATAGAGATATGGGGAGAAGAGGTTTTGCGATGGAGGATGGAGAAGATAGAGTGTGTGTGTGTTTGAAAATTTTGTACACTTCCATCCTTTAATTTGTGCTCAAATGGATGGCCAAGATTAATTCTCATACTATTTAATCCAAGGGTCCATAATATGTCACTTGTCATCCTCCCAAAATTTTAAATTTTTCGTATATTTAATTTCCATAAAAATATGTCCATATATAGAAAAATATTTATTTGGGTGTGTGTAAATTTTTGGATTAAAACTATGTCATTTCAATGAAATTTTAAATTTAGCAATAAATGTACCGTTCTGATAATCTGCTTTTTTGTCTCAATTTTATTTCCATTTTTAAATATTAAAATTACCATTCTATCATTTATAATGGATATCCATGGTCGAATTAATTTTCAAAGGTCTCGGTTCAATTTTTGGCCTTGGTCAAATATCGAGTCAAAGTGTGCACTATTCAAACTAAACCTGCTACTTATTTTTATTTTGGACTTTTGAGGCCCTATTTAACCTCGATTTTACCTCAAATTAAATTCTTGGGCTTTTCATGAATTGTACTTTCTAATACTTGAAAAAAGTGCATTATAGTCCCGAGTGGTACTGTTCACCCCCGAGTGGCACTTTTTACAACCGAAAATTCTCTTTTCGTCTCTAAAAATAGAGACGAAAATTAACTTTTCGTCTCTAAAAATAGAGACGGAACCTATTTTTCTATCTCTAATTTTAGAGATGGAAAGTCCGTCTCTAAAATTAGAGACGGAAATTACCTTTTCGTCTCTATTATTAGAGACGAGAAAATAGGTTCCGTCTCTATTTTTAGAGACAAAAAATGAATTTTCGTCTCTAATTTTTGAAGGGGTTTTTTTTAAATATATAAAATAATAAATAATATTAAATTTAAAATTGCCTTAATTTATATAATGAAACAAATATTAAATAAACAATAAATAGATTTAAAAAAATGTATTTAATAATGTATTAATATATATATAATTTAGTAACATTATAAATAAACGAAGCTGACAAATTTAAAAATACTAACTAAGGTGGAGGTGAATGCAGATACGGTTCATTAATACGTCGACCATGCTGCGAAACTCAATGACCTCATTAGTAGTTGACGTAAGCTACTAGCGGTAGCCATAGAGGATGAGGACGCATGCGAATAGCAAACAATCGTATAGGAGCCCAAATCGAAGACCCGTCCATGGCGGTCCCTATCACCAGCTGCGTCATAATATACTCGAGCATGATCCACATTATCGCAATCCGCTTGCTGACTCTGAATACTCTCTACTATTCGCTCCTATAATAAAAATTATTCGACTGTTCTATAGTAGTAAAATGAAACTAAGAAGTTATAAATAACTTATAGGTTAATAACAAATGGATAGATTTTTCTGTAAATTTGTAACAAACCTAATGTATAATAATCACAAGAGTACTTATATATATGTATTACTATTTTAATGCCAACTAAATACAATTATAACTCCTAACACAATAACACTTGTCTATAATTTAATAAAATTTCGGCAGAATTTCCCCTAAATATGTAACAAACAACCTGTTCAAACATCAAGAAATTATATTTACATTTATATTATCCACCATCAAAATCCATTTCAAACTCCTTACACAATTTTTTACCCATCCTCCTACATTCACTCAAACATTTTGCTTATTATCAAGAGTTGCAATTATTGCAGTGAATAAATTCTTAATGCACTAAGTAGCTAATACAAAATGGAATAAAGAGTAGCAATTATGGAAAATGAATTCCATCTCTAAATAGAGACGGAAAGATCATTCCGTCTCTAAATTTAAAGACATAAATATATTTTCGTCTTTATTTAGAGACAAAAATTTTATTCCGTCTCTAAATAGAGACAAAAAAAAAGAAAATAATTTCCGTCTCTGAATTCAATTTTTGTCTCTAATTTAGAGGCGAAATTCAATTTTCGTCTCTAAATAAAGATGGAAAAACGTACCATCTCTATTTAGAGACTGAATACATGATCCGTCTCTATTTTTAGAGACGGTAACACATTGTGGTCGCTATTTACCGTCTCTAAATATGAAGGGAAATGAATCCTGCCATTTTTAGAGATGGAATTTATTTTTTGTCGCTATATGGTAATAATTGCAACCAATTTTAGAGACGAAATGATTTTCGTCCTACATGGTGCAAGCAGTAGCAAAGCAGAATCCCTTAAGATACTTGCAGGAGGCCCCATCTTTACTTGGGAAAAGGGGTAGGTGGCTGTTGCTGCTGCAAGAATTTGATGTAGAGTACATTACTCGAAAAACTGTCAAAGGGCGTGCAGTAGCAGAATTCCTAGCAGAACACCTAATTCAAGGAGACTCATACGAGTTTAACTTTCCAGACGAGGATGTGACAGCTATGGAGTTCAAGGGTGGCAACTACACTTTGACGAGGCTGTTAATAGTAAAGGGGCAGGGGTAGGAGTTATTCTAACAACCCCGGATGATGAGAAGCTTCCCTTGGCAAGGAAGTTGAGATTCAGGCCACCAACAATGAGGCCGAGTATGAAGCATGTACTTTCGGGTTGGAAGCATTAATATCCTTAGGGGCAAAGAACGTGAAAGTGTTTGGTGATTCATCCTTGGTAATTAATCAAATTCTAGGCGAATGAGCTGTTAAAGAAGAAAGGCTAATGTCGTACATTAAGTACTTAAGAGACCTGAGCGGTCAGTTTGAAGTGTGCACATTCCATTTTGTTCCGAGGGACGAAAATCAGTTGGCTAATGCACTCGCCACTTTAGTGTCAATATGGGACAATCCAGAAGGGACAGTTATGAGGCCGGTTTTGATTTCCAGCTCTGAGAGACCTAGCTTCGAATCTAAGTCAATCATGAAAATAGAAGTAGCGGATGGGAAGCCGTGGTACTACGACATTATGAACTACCTAGAAAATGCAACCTTTCCAGAGGAAGCTACCGAGAAAGATCAGAGGATGATTCGCAAGTTGTCTACTCAGTTCATTTGCATAGATGGAATGTTGTATAAACGACAAGTTGATGGCATCCAGTTAAGGTGTTTGGATGAGAAAGATGCCAAGAGGGTAATGGAAGAAACGCACGCCGGCATATACGGAGCCCATATGAACGAACTAACATTGGCTAAAAAGATTATGAGATAAGGATTCTTCTGGCTCACCATGGATAACGATTGCTCAAAGTATGTGAAGCAGTGTCAGTTATGCCAACAATACGCAGATTTTAGGCATTTGCCCGTATCAGAATTGCATAATTTGACATCGCCTTGGCTGTTTGCAGCTTGGGGGATCGATATTATTGGGGAAATCCACCCTGCGGCTTCCAATGGACACAGATACATTATTGTTGCCATCGACTATTTTACTAAGTGGGTAGAAGCTGAATCCTTCAAGAAGGTGGATGCTCGAGATATGGCAAAATTCATTGAGAAGAACTTGATATGTAGATATGGCCTTCCGCACCACGTGGTTTCTGACAACGGGGTCCAGTTCATGGCCGAAACGAAAAAGTTATTCTAGAAATATGGTATTGAACATCACAAATCTTCTCCATATCGTCCTCAGGCCAACAGGGCAGTAAAAGCCGCCAACAAGAATGTCAAGAGGATCTTGGCCAAAATGGTTCGGAGTTACAAAGATTGGTCAGATAAGTTGCCTTTTGCACTCTGGGGTTACAGAACAACCATCAGAACGTCTACAGGAGCCACTCCATATTCCTTCATCTATGGAACAAAAGCGGTATCACCTGTCGAGGTGGAACTCAAGTCACTGAGGGTAGTTATGGAAACTGATATTCCAGAGGCCGAATGGGCGCAGCAGTTTGAACATGTTGGATGAGGGCAGGTTGAGAGCCTACTATAATAATCAGATCTATCAGAAGAGGCTTGCCAGATCATTCTGCAAGAAAGTCAAGGGACACCCATTGAAAGAGGGAGACCTGGTATTCAAGCAGATGAGACCAGGCGCACCGGACATAAGGGGGAAGTTCAGGCCCACATGGGAAGGTCCGTTTATCCTTAAGAAGCTGCTATCAAAGGGCATCGCGATCTTGTCAGATAGCGATGGCAACAAATTTAAGGAGCCAGTCAATGTCGACAGGCTTAAGAGGTTCCATGGCTAAAGACTATAAAATCAAAAGAAGAGAATAAAAGCCCCACGGGGTCGAAAATCGAAAAAGTCGGCCTTGCTAAAAGTGGGCGCCTCGTCAGGGTGGAAACCAAAAAAAGGCACCTTGGGCAAAAATTAGAGGCTTGAGAGAAAATGTCCAATCAAGAAAACCCGAGAGGGCTGATTGGTAACAGGAGTTGATGCTATCAAGATTTAGTTCCACGAGTAGATGTAGTTTTGCATAATTGAGTTAGTGCCGAAAATGATCATGTGTGCTGAAATCGTACTGAAATGTACACAATTTTGTGAAATAAAATAAGACTTGATTTATTCATTTACATCGTTGTTTAGTTCTATTTTGAAAAGAAACATACTGCTCGAAATACATGCAAAGCTAAACTATGCTCTACTACTACTTCGCCAGCCAAATGCCTAAGTCGTCGCGTCCTATTATCAGATGTTGGGTTGAGTACCCACCTCTTGTACGCACTAGTGGAAGTAACAGAGAGATTCCCGAAGGGAGGTATGACAGTCTTCAATGGAAGTTGGCCCCAGAGCTCATGATAACGAGAGGCAAAAGCGGTAGAAAAGACTCCGCCTTAAAAGGATAAAGGGAGCCTCACCACATCCTGAGTCATCCCGAGTTAACGAACACAGCGAGATGTAATGTAGAAGGTAGCCTTCCGAAGCCCGTATAGGGGAACGCATCCTGAGGATCCATCAATTACTGCACTAGATAGAGGAAGCCAGGCGTGCATGAAGCTAATATACTCGTCCGATAATTCACTAAATCCGGCAATACCTTCGTCGGGAGTCGCAAATGAGTACAGTCGTTGCCGTGGAAGGAAGTGTCTCAGAAAGTATTGAGCGATGACCCTGGGAGGGGGTTCTGATAGTAATTTTAGCTTCTCTTGTAACCATATCTAAAAAAAAAAAAAGGGCCGCAAGAGTGGGTTGGGTTCTCTTTAGGCAAAAGTAAGGCATAGGGTTGTGTGAAAATCCGAAAAGGACGCACTTCCCACCAAGAAAAGCTAGTGTGAAAATCCACAAGGAACGCACTACCTTTTGAAACAATGACTTACCTGGAGTAATAAGGGGCTCCCAGAGAAAGTGGTAGAAGACCCAGCACGGATAGAATCAAAACCTAAGATAGTCTCAGCAAGAATCAGTGAAAAGGGGGTCAATCCACGTTGAAAATCATCCAGGATCCCAAACAAACGAGAGTCTCCAACCAACTCCTCTGAGGTCACAATCAGATATTTCATCAGGCAGAAAACAAAAATGACACTTATGCGGTATGGAGGAGCGTAGGAGAACTCTTCTAATGCTTCGATCAATGGTTCTAAGGCAAATGTGGGCCCCTGAGGAACTAGACGGGCAGCGTCAGAAGGGGCAATGCTTAAAGCCAGTGCTATATCTCGAGTCTGAATCAGACCACAGCAGGGAATGCAAGGCAAAGTGCTAGGTGGGTACCAAGTCCCGGTAATAGCAACAAGCTCTTCAGGAAGGGGGCACAGTTCCTGGTAGGTAAACCTGAAGACATGAAATCGTGGTTCCCAGAAACAAACCGCGGCCAGAAGAAGACTATAGTCTACTTTGATCCTTCTCAGGAATCTCAGACCAGAAATCGGAGCCAAAGTAGGGTTTTCCCAAGTCTGTTGAGTATCCAAAATTCGGTGCATCCTGACAGCAGTGGCAGAAGGCATTTCTTAAGTCCTATGATTGAAAGTTTAGAATTGGCCAAGGAAATAAGCAAGAAAACCTGGAAAAAGGCTTGGATCTAAGCTCAAAAAGATAAAGGCACGAAAACCAAAGGAAAAAAGGAGCAATTTATGGTGAAGGGTTACAGACGGGGTGCCGGTCTCTCGTGTTACAGACGGCAATTCCGTCTGAAAGATTGCCCATTTGTCATATAACCGGCAGCACGCCCGTCGGTCATTCGGATTGGCCCTTAGGCAGATCTTTTTCTGCATGTCGCACGCATGACACACGCATAAAATAATCTTTCCATATTACGTTTTGAGTTTTGCAGGTGAATGAGCGAAAAAAAAAGGTGTGTGTAATTAATTGCCATTTAATTGGAAATTAATTGGGCCATTAATTGGCATTGAAAAATGGAATTCAGAGCGACAGACTGGCTGCACGTCTCTCACTATGTGGACGGGCTGCCCATCTGTCATTAAAATCTATAAGTAGGGCGGGTCACCGACGCCCATCCGTTCTTTTCTTCTTCTTTTCTTTCTCTCCCTCACCAAACTGACGCCCTTTTGGTTTTTTGGCCATATTTCCCTCATTTTTCGCCCGTTTCGCGCACCGTTCGCACCAAAACGACCCTCACACTGTCCCGCACATTTAGACACACTTTTTACGTATTTTTGTTGGGTTTATTTTCAGCAAAATTTCATCGACATATAGGTCAGTTATTCATTTTTTTACTATTCTTCCCTTTTAATTTCATTTTTTTTCTCATGAGAAATGCATGTTGGCTTAATTTAGCATGAGATGACGCTAATTTTTGCCATATTTCTACTTAATTTCTTTGAACTGTATATATGCATAGAAGAAAAATCAAAGAAAATGAAAAGAACAAAATGATAAGAGAACAAAGATTATCTATAGCGAACTTGGATTTACCGCTGTTGGGATTAATTTTAGGACCAACCCGAACTGGACAAGATATGAATATTTTAAAATGTTGCTTGGGGCCTGAGGCCTGTCCTTTGTTTTATTTCTTTTGTCGTGCAGGAGGTTGGGCACATTCTTGCTGGGATACTGCCCAAATTTTTATAAGGCACGTCTCATCGGGATGCCACCCAATTTCCTATATATTCTGTATAAATGTACCCTACGAGAATGCTATTGATATTATCGCATGTCGGCCCTAGACGCTACCGAAATTTATAAAGTCATAATTTTCTACTTAGCCGCGCTATGGCCAAACTAATTTATTACTTTTTTTTTCTTTCTTTTCAGGATGCCTCCTAGACATTAGGTTCCACATGGCCAGCCAGAGCCTGAGCCTCTTGCCTGGATGAGCGATGAGGCGAGGGCGAGGTTTCGGCTACTGGCTCAGGTGCAGTTCTGATCTAGTCGATTTGTCTCCAGACTGTTCTTACAGGCCATGGGTATGTTGGAGGAGGTCGATACACTAGTGGTGGCTATAGGATGGACAGAGTTTCTGTGGCCTGCCTTCCCCACTCAACTAGGGGTTGTTCGGGAGTTCCTCGCTACTTTGCATTACGGGGGATTCTAGAGGTCGAACACAGAGGAGGGCGTCATTCAGTTCTGGGTAGATGGATATCATTACAGCATCACTCGCCAGCGATTCGCAGAGGCTATGAGATTACCACTCGGGGACGATGTCATAGTGCCTCAGAGGGGTGTCAGGTGCTAGCATTGGGAGATTATAGCTCTTCCGGGGGTACCATATGATCATGACACAGCAAAGAGTACAGTACTGTCATCGCAGGCTCTTCGGTACATCCATAGGGTTTTGTCCAGCTCCTACCTAGGACGAGCTGGTAACCCAGGCTCACTTAATGCTATAGAGATATGGAGTCTGTGGGCTATGGTGACGGGGCGTCAGCTCAACATTAGTCACAAGATTGTGGCTAACTTGGTCAGAGTATCTAGAGGGGCAGTCCCTGTAGTATATGTGGGAGGAGTAATCACTAGGTTGTTGCTAGAGCTTGGAGCTCGTCCAGATGCACTAGAGGAGAGCATATATGTGGATGCGCCACCAGCTCTCACCATGGGGATGATAGCTCAGTTACCGGGACAGGCCGAGGCATATAGACTGTGCACGATTCATGAGACCGGACGTGCTCTTGGCCTTCTATCGCTTCAGCCAGCAGAGGAGCCCCAGATGGAGGAGCAGCCTCTCCAGCAGCCTGAGTTTCTAGAGGATCAGCCTCCCCAGCAGCCTGTGTTTCCAGAGGAGCAGCCTCCCCAGCCCCAGCAGCCTGAGTTTCAGGAGGGACCGTCTCTGCAGCAGTCGCCATCAGAGGAGGGATAGCCGCAGACTCTTATTGGCATGGGGATAGAGTTCAGCATGGATGAGTTGTTTGCTACTCCCCCAGCGCAGAAGGCACCGAGTCCTCCTCCGTCTCCAGCATGAGTTCAGAGGCCAGCACCACGGGATACACCCAGGTTTCACCCCTATAGCAGGGTAGGGCACCCGGGGGCATCTACTTCCACGGCGCCACCTCCAGATTACCCGGCGGGGTCAACACCAGCACCAGCTCCACAGCCATCCCATCCCGACCTATTGGCGGCCATGATATCTACTCTTGCTGCTATGGAGCACAGGCAGGAGGAGAGAGACAGGGTCCTCCTTGAGCGGGTTGGGCAGCAGGAGGAGTGCGCTAGGGCCCTCCTTGAGCGGATGGGACAGTATGAAGAGCGTGATCGAGCCATGTTGGAGAGATTGGCCCAGCAGGAGAGGGTTATTCAGGACCAGGCCAGGCTCGTTGAGGAGTTGCGACGGGATTTATCAGCTTCTCATGGCACTGCAGCTGACAGGGTGGATACGGCTATCCAGATGGTGGACGAGTCTGTTACTTCCCTCGGATTCAGGGTAGGAGCGTTGGAGGGTGCCATCCCGCCTATCGCCCAGTCTATTAGGGAATTTCGAGAGCAGACAGAGTCTACGCTTGGGGGGATCAGGGGTGCAACCCGAGATCAGACCCGTACACTAGCTAAAAGATTCCAGGAGCTAGGACAGGTAGTCAGAGACACCTTGGAGTTCATGGGAACTTGCGCCAAGCCTTTCCTAGATAGCTATGCACAGGAGCAGTTCCAGCAGGTGGACACTGCTAGGGCACGACCGGCAGCTGCACCGGTCGCTGCCCCTCCTCGCGCACAGGCCGCGTTCAGACCCCCAGCGCCAGCACCGCCTAGCCGACCCTCCACGTCCAAGGACCGTGCATGCCAAGATGAGGACAGTGGAACACACAGCCACCGTGCATGCCAAGACGAGGATAGTGGGGCACACGCGAGAGAGCAAATCGCAAGCAGAGGGTGCAGTTGGATAACACTTCACCTCACACTGTGCATGCCGAGACGAGGATAGCGGGGCACACGCAATAGAATAGATTGCAAGCGGAGAGTGCAGTTGGATAACACTTTACCTCGCACCGCGCAGGCCGAGATGAGGCTAGCGGAACAGATCAGCCGCTATGCAGACCAAGATGAGGTTAGTGGGGGCAAACGTGATAGAACAAATTGCAACCGAGATGGGGCTGGATAACACCGCATCCCACAAACGGCGTGCAAGCCAAAACGAGGCTCACCAGATGGGAGCGGGAAACCACTTGCTTCTACGCAACGTTAAGAAGGTAAGAACTACCTCAGGTACGCATTCTTCCTTTCTCCTCTGAATTTTGGCTCATCTAGACACTAGTATACTATCTTCCCCAAAATTGGGGGCAACTGTAGACACCTGGTCTTGAGGCAGTCCAGATCTGAGTTACCCGATGAAGAAAATAAAGTCGATTTCCGGATAAAGATAAAGTTCGTGAGCATTCATTCCCCAGTCTTATGAGGATCGAAGCTTTTTAAGGAAAATGGGAGGTCTCAAAGAGTTGAGAGGGTCAAAACTTTGAAACTTGTGATTTTGGTCCAGAGACGGGAATCCCGTCTGTGGAGAGACGCCCCGTCTCTCGGTCGAGCGGCACCCCGTCTCTCGGTTGATCGGCGCCCCGTCTCTCGGTTGAGCAATGCCCCATCTCTCGCTTGAGCGGGTGCCCGACAGCTCGCCTTTGTGCCACGTGTAGGTCCCCAGGATGCCGTCTGTTGTACGTAGGAAGCCCGTCGGTCGGTGATCAGGTTGTTCAACCGCCGGATTCTACAAGATTTAAGGGATTTTTACAAAGTATTTTGGAAATGTCTCAAATCTTTTCAAATATTTTTGAATATTAGATTTGATTTTGAGGATATCCCGAATATCTTTCAATTTTGATTTGATTTCGAAAAATCCTCTTCAAATCTGAATTTAAAATTTAAATTTATTTGAATTCCCTCCTAAAATCTATAAATAGGGGAAGGGGGATTCGTTTGAAGGGGGTTGGAAAAAAGGAGATCTGACTGAGAAATTTTTAGAAAACCTTTTTAGAAGTTTTTCGCAAAAGATTTTCTTCTAAGTTTCTACATAAAACAATTTTCCTTTAAAAAATCTTTTTGATTTTCGAATTACACTAATACGGGAAAACGAGATCCATTCATTTTCATCCAACTAGTTAATTCAAATATTTACTACTGTCCAAATTCCAAGAAAGAGAAAATAATCTTCTTCTCTTGGCTGATTTTTTAAGCGATTTTTTTTCAACCGAAAATCTCTTCCGTTCGCGCGGTCACAATCTGATCCTTGTAGAACTCGAGAAGTCAATATCTTACAACGTTCACCTTCACAAGGTAAAAAAAAATTTGAGGGTAAACATTTTGGAATTATTATTTTAAATTCGACTTATTTTCGTTAATTTCTTTCATAAAAATCCTCTTCATTCAAACGAAAATAATAATTTGGCTTTTTTAGGTTTACTATTCGGAAATAGACTCGACCGACGGGCATAAGGACCACCGACGGTCGTCTCTCAATCGAGCAGCGAGACGTCGCGGTTTGCCCTTACGCCCGTCTATCGCTCCCAGAGATGCCCGTCAGTCATACGTTTTGGGCCGTCCCTGGGCCGCTTTTCCACTTAACCTCTTTTCTTTTCTTCTTTCGTTTAAAAATGGTTTCATTATTCAATTTCTTATACTTCCCTCTTTATTATTTAACTTCACGTTTATTTTCTTTTTTTGTATTAACGTGTTCTTTATTTTGTGATTTATTATTTGGATTTGTTGGGCGAATTTGGAGCCACTTGGTGTAGAGGCTGTTGCAAAGATTTAAGGGTCTCATCTCTGGTTAATTCTCTCGGCTTTATCATTTTTTCATTATATTATTATTGTTAATAATGTTATTTTATATTTCCTTGCTGATGTAAAAAATGACTAAATGTTTTTTTATTAATTAAATTGGAGTTTTTCTCATAAATTGAGGACCAATGTCCTATTTTTTCTAACAAATAAGAATCGACATCTCAAAACCATTTTATAATAAATATGCATGCGAGGACCAATGTCCTCATCTTTAATATATATCCCGTTTTATGCATGCCTTGTATTTTACTTACAATGGGGGTTGTATTCCGCCCCTAGTTTTGTTGTAATCTATTTTCATGCACTTTACTCTAATTATGCTTTATTTATCGCTTCTTTTTAATGAATAACTTGCGCTTTAATCTTATTACACCGAATTGAATGAGTAATTGGATGAAACGATAAATTCAAAACTCGATTATAAACCTAACCAAGGTATAAATAAATGGGGAGTCCCGAACCTACTCTGGTCTTTGGGCCCAATGAGGCGAGAGGGCCACCTCGGCATTTTGTTGGGGTGGAAGCCTCTAAGACACCTCTTATGTCCCGTAAAAGGATAAAATTTGTACAATCCTAGGTGCCACAAGGCGAGAGGGCCATCTTAATGTTCTATTAAGGTGGATACCTCCAAGACACCTCTGGTTTGCCCAAGCATGAGGCTAGAGGACCATTCTGTCATCAGGGTGGATACTTCTAAGACACCTTCGGCTTGCCTATAATGGACATAACAGTGTTGTCTTAGGCTCACTGAGGCTAGATGACCTTTCCCAATGTTCTATTGGGTGGCAACTTCAAGAAACCTCCTTGTTGCCCAACATAGACGCACTTGTAAATACCTTACAAGTTTTCATGAACCTCGACCCGATCGCCCTAAAACGGGCCTTCGGGGCGCCCCGGGGTTCGGCGCGTGTCACACTGACCCCTTCTTGAGCTCCTCAACCTGTATGAGAGAGACTGGGTTATACTTGAGCGTCTGGGCCAGTAGGAGAGGCTTATAGACGAACAGCGGTGGCTCATTGAGGACTTGATGCGTAGTTTGGGTGCCTCCCACGATGCGGCTGCCCAGAGGGTAGATGAGGCGGTCCAGATGATTGATGAGTCCGTCACTGCCCTTAAATTTCGGGTGGAGAGGTTGGAGGGTTCCATACCACCCATATCTACATCCATCAGAGAGTTCAAGGAGCAGACAGAGGCCAAACTCACGGACATCAGGGACGCAGCCAGAGACCAGACCACGAGACTGTCGAAGGCCTTTATAGAGCTGGGCAGCGTGGTCAGAGGTACTTAGCCTTTCTTAGATGGGTACGCTCAGGTTAAGTTCCAACAGGCTACCCCAATGACAGGATAGCCAGTATCCGCACCAGTCGCCATCCCTCCCCGTTTAGATCTAGGGGTCGGGCCCTCAGCACCTCACAGTCAGCCTCCCACGTCCAGAGCCGGGCCATCCACATCTTCATCTCGTAGTTAGCCGGTACACATATTAAATGACGAGGAGGACCCGAAGGAGCCCTCACTCTATTTTCCCCTATAGTGTATTCAGGGAGTTTATATCATTGTACTTGTATATTTGTTGTACAAAATTTGCATTTTCTTAGTGAAACTTACATTTTGTTAAATTTATGTTTCATCTTACATATTTACATTATTGCTAATGTCTTACTTGCACTTTCAAAATGTTTGATAACACGATAAGTAAGAAAGATGAAAATAAATGACGACATAAAAATTATTTATGAATTTATGTTTGCGAAACGAATTAATTCGCAATGAATTAATAAAGTCTTTTATAATCACGCCAACTCAGCAGTTAAGCACTAAGCTAACCGGATGGTGGTTAGCAAATCAAACACTACCTCATTTAGATAATGGTTAATATGCAGACCGGATGGGGGCCAGTAAATCAAAAATTATATCTTACAGACCGGATGGGTGTCAGCAAATCAAAAATCATATCTTACAGACCGAATGGGGGTTAGCAAGATCATGCCGTGCAGGCCTAGAAGCGGCCAGCAAGACAGAATACTCAATCACATGCCTTGCAGATCGGATGGGGGTTAGCAAGGACACCTTGCAAGCCAAGATGAGGCCAGTGGGACACATGCGATAGAACAAATCGCAATTGAGTTGTAGTTAGATAACACTACCTCTCACAATAATCAGATACCGTGCAAGCCGAGATGAGGCCAGCGGGACACACACGATAGAACAAATCGCAATTGAGTTGTAGTTAGATACCACTACCTCTCATAACAATCAGATACCGTGCAAGCCGAGATGAGGCTAGCGGGACACACGCGATAGAACAAATCGCAATTGAGCTATAGTTAGATAACACTACCTGTCACAACAATCAAATACCGTGCAAGCCAACATGAGGCCAGCGGGACACACATGATAGAACGAATTGCAATTGGGTTGTAGTTAGAGAACATTACTTCTCACGACATTCAGACACCGTGCAAGCCGAGATGAGGCTAGCGGGGCACATGCAATAGAACAAATTACAATTGGATAAAACTGCATCTCACGATAGTCAGATATCGTGCAGGCCGAGAGGAGGCCAATAAAATGAATAGTCAAAGGGTTGCGGTAAAATACACTATGGCCCGGCAGCGAAGGGTCACCAGCTTAAACACAACTCGAAAGGTAAGGGACTGCCTCAAGTATGCATCTCTTTCCTTCTTCTCTGAATTTTTGGCTCACCTAGACACTAGTGTACTGGTTTTCCCAAAATTAGGGGCAACTGTAGACATCAGGTCCTAAAACAGTCCAAATCAGAGTTACCCGATGAAGATATCAATGCCTATTTTCGGGCAAATGGATGAAAGTTATGAGTTTTCTCTCTTCGGATTTACAAATATTGAGGATTTTTCTTGATGACAGGAAATTTTCGGGTGTCAGGAGGAGTTTGTCTTTAGAAAATCTTATCTTTGCTCCACCGATGGGGTGCCTGTCTGTCGAGAGGGACGCCCGTCATTCATTCTAAAGGATGGTCTCCCTAGCACGAGCGGCGCTTGTCTCTCGCCGGGACGGGCTCGTCTCTCACGGGAGCGATGCCCGTCGCTCGAGTTAGGGGCTCATCTCTCGCGGGACAGACGCCCGTCGCTCGCGTGAGAGGCCCATCACTCGCGGCAAGAGCCGGCAGTCACTCGCGTGCCGGAGACCGTCTCTCGCGCTGAGATATGCCCATCGCTCATGCGAGAGACGCCTGCCTCTCGCGAGTGACGGCTATCTCTCGGCACTTGCCTCTTATGGAGTAGTCCGCAGCTCAAAAGACCGAGAGTGCCCCCGTGACCGACGCCCGTCGGTCGTTGTTCTACTGCAAGATTGGACGGGATTTTCCAAGATTTTTATATCTTTTCAAATATATTTCAAAGATTTTCCAACAATTTCCAAATCTTTTCAAATATATTTTCAAGATTTCCTATATCTTCCAAATCTCTTCAAATATTTTCAAATCTCTAATTTGATTTTGAGAATATTCTACAAATCATTCGGATTTAATTCTGATTTCAAAAATTTTTTTCAAGTGTAAATTCAAAATTTGAATTTATTTGAATGATTTTCCTTAACCTATAAATAGGGGATTAAGGCTCATTATTCACGGTTAGTAATTTTTAGGAAATAGAGAGTTTTCTCACAAAAAGTTCTTGCTTTTATTTTTCATCAAATATTCTTCAAATTAAGGTGAATCTGAGCAAATGCGATTAATTCGTTTCTATCCGATCTAGCCATTTTTAGCATTCATAATTGCTACCAAAACATCAAGAAGGAAAAATATAATTTTCTTTTCTTGATTTGTTTTCAAAAAGTATGATTTTACAGTCAAAAATCTCCTGAAATTACACCTTACGGATTAATCCTTGTAGAAATCAAGTGACAAAAATCATGCGACATTCACCTTCGAAGGTAATATTCCGAGGGTAAACATTCTGGATCAACCACTTTTGCATTTTATCCTTTCATATTGATTTTACACATTAAATTCCATTTTATTCAAAATAAAACAAGTTTTTAGTTAATTTTCCTCATTTTTTTCGGATCTGGGATGACCGATGGGCCGAGGCTCCCTCGACAGCCATCGCTCATCCGAGCGACGGGTCATCGAGGAGTTCTGACTCCACCCATCGGTCGGCCCAGGGACGGCCGTCGCTCGCTCACCATGGGCCATCCCTGGGCCTTCCTTCTTCATCTTCTTCTTTTCTTTCTTCTATCCTTTATTCTTATTTTGTTTTCTTTTCTTTATTTTCATGATAATTTTTCATGGATTCTTTGTCTTTATTTATTTTTCATGTTTATTTTATTATTAGTTACCACACTAACATGATTTTTGTTTTTGTGAGTTTTATTGTTTTTTATGAGATTTGGGGTATTAAAAATGGAAGACTCCGCGATGATATGAGGACATTAATCAGGTATATTTCCCTATCCTATTTCCTCTTATTTTAATTTCCATGTACCATTTATTGTAAATATTATTTTACTCTGCTAACATGAAAAATGGCTAAATATTTGTGTTAATTAAGTTGGAGCTTTTCTAATAAAATGGGACCAATATCCTAATTTTTCCTATAAAAATAAATTATCTTTTATAAGTATGCATGCGAGGACCAATATCCTCATCCCTAATAAATGCCCCATTTTCTGTATGATTTCATGTCATTTGCAATGGGGGTTGTATTTCGCCCCCGGTTTTGTTATAAAATCTTTGATTTTTTCATTTAACTTGTTTTAATCTTGCTTTTTATTTACCGTTTTCGTTACGTGATCCAATTGCTCTTTAAATAATGCATTAAATTAAATGAGAAAAGGAAGGAAATATTAAATTCAAAACTCAATTATAATTTAATCAAGGTATGAATAAATGGGAAGTCTCGAACCATCTCTGGTCTTAGGCTCAACGAGGTTAGAGGACCATCTCAATGTCTTATTGGGGTGGGGTCTCCAAAATATCTCTTGTTGCCCAAAATAGGCTCAACTTGTATTGTCTTAAGCTCCATGAGGTTAGAGTACTATCCTAATGTTCTATTGGGGTGGGGACTCCAAAATATCTCTGGCTTGCCCAAAATAGACGTAAATGCTGTCTTAGGCTCACTGAAGCTAGACGACCTTTCCAAATGTTCTATTGGGTTGCGACTCCAAGAAACCTCCTTGTTATCCAAAATAGACGCACTTATAATTTCTTACAAGTTCCATGAACCTCTCTCGAATGCCCTAAAAGGGGGTTTTTGGGGCCTCTGGGGTTCGTCGCGCATCACAATATGTATATAACTTTACGCATAAGATGGCAACTGCTCTAGTAATCCTTTATCATGCATACTTCCAAAATTGTTAAATTACCTTATACCAGTATCTATATTTTAAACGTTCCATTATATTCATTTAGTATCAGTAATAGAACCTTCACGCATAACTCACGTATATGGATTTCTTTTTAATATATTTTCATATAATAATCCTTATATATATAAATATAGTTCATGTGCTCTTTGCTGTATGCTCATATGAGTAAATCATATTATAAAGTCATATAACTACCAACTACAGTAAGAAATCTCCCTTTACAAAAATTCACATTAATGTCAATACACATCTCTTTAAGTCATAAATACCTAATGGAACTCATAATTAATTTAAATACATAAAAGTTACAGTAATTAAGTATTTCTATATATTCCATCAATCACATTCTTATTATATTAAACCCAAATCATAACAAATACTTAATATTGTTCTTTGAATATTCAATGCTTATTACTTTACCTACATTTAAGAACATAAAAGTTATACCGTTACTCTATAATCATGCACGTTTAACAAATTACGTAAGCCTTTATCAAAATATATCTTCAGTATCACACATAAAGGAAATATCTTCAAATATTGACGTAAAATTCATACTATAAACTTCATTATTCTCTTATTCATTTATTGCCCACATTGGAATACAATAATGCATAAGTACAAGAATCGTCAATGCATGCCAACATACATATGAAGCATAATTATAATAGAGTAGTTAATATGTATGATAGTCAAAAATAAAATCATCAAGAAAATCACATATCAGAATTATACTCATTGAGTCATATTCACTTATCACTTATTAATCATTTCATTTTTATTATTCACATATTGCCTACCTTTACAAGTAGTGGATAACGGGTTGAATGCATAGGTACCCAAAGGTACAGTTCAAATACACATAGGGATCCAATACAGGATCCAAAACACATAGAGATCTAACAGGATCCAGAAACACATAGGGACCAAACCGCGGTCGAATCACATAGTGTTACACCCCCTAACCACCTGTAGAGATTTACTATGGTGACTATGGTGTGTTACAACACAAACACAGGCGCATTAAATAGTTTTACGAACAAAGTTCCGAATTAATAAATTTCTTTCATCAATGAAACTAGATTACAAACTAAGAATCCATACATTACATTACAAAACACTTTTTGTCTTACAACAGTTTCGTGTTAAAGAATACAACTTTACTGATACAAAACTTAGTTTATTATACATACTTACTAACAATACACCTCTTGTACTTATTACAAAATAATCTATATAAACAACGAATTTTTAATGTGTTGGCCATTGACGATGCAGGACTGCCTTTCGAAATACTATCTTCAGACGTACATCGATAAAACATCCATGCGAAGCGATAACGCTTAGTGGGGAACAAAATACAAAATATAATATACAATAACATATTGTTCAATATACACAAACAGCATGTTATACGCACAACAAGGTTCATGATAACTATCATGCTTTGTACGTACTATTTATAGGCATACATGCTAGATAATCACAATTATTCATCACGTTAATCCATAGCATTACACAAATATTACTCCTCATTGAATGATGTTAGACTTGACTGAATAATGATCACACATGTGCATGACATATGTTATTGATTAGAGTTAACAATGCAAAGCAAGGGTACCTCACGGTCACAACCGATTTGATTGTCATAATGACATACCAATGGTACACAACAGAATGTAAACTGAGGTACCTCACGGTCACAACCATTTTGGTTGTCACCGTGACATACTTCACACTACCAAGAAGAAAGTAATCCATAGTATCTCACACTTCATCATGTAGTTCATACAAATTATTTATACATTTATATAGATACATACTCACCCGTTTTGCCACATTATTGGTGTAACACCCCCGGTACCCCTTGGGAGGATATCGGGGCGCCACGCGGACACTTACATGTACATGTACATGCACTAGCGGAAGCGGTAACAATAAATTAGAAATAAGTTGGGCCCAAACAAAATTACTGTTACTATACATGTAAACTGTACATATTACCAAAAACGTTATACTTATACATGTTCATTTCTCGATTCATATACATATACTTTTAACGATTACATGTAACAACTATACCTTTTATTACATAATGATGTTACTCAAAACATCACAAACTCTAACTTTATCTTATACAAAAAGGGTATACCAAAAAGCTCCTAGTGGCCCTCACTTGCAGATGAACGCTTTCACTGGTCCGCACCTGTCAACCTACACGGAAACAAACATCCGTGCTAAGCGATAACGCTTAGTGGGGATGAAAATAATGCAATGGACTTCTTTCGAAGTCAGCAATAAAATATACATGTTCCATGCGCTGCTCAAACAACTCATGCATATATTTTCACAATCATATTAATCATGGATTCTAATTCATATAAATATGTGCTGGTATACATAACTATCCTGTAGCATTCATCTCATATACTTTAAACATTTACTTATAACACTACATATGATCATTTCATGTTCACTATACACTAACAATAACGAGGATAAAAAATAAGCCTGAATTCCTTTCACGGTGGATACGGATAACTCTGGATACTGTTTACAGTATCTTACATGTGGAGAATTAACTCAAACTCTATAGAATACACGAGATATTCCGAACTCTGGGCACAATTAAGGCCAACTCTAGCAGCTGTGCTCTAGCCCTTTATAAGCATGCTTATCTATCCACTATAACGGTAATCAGGCTCTAACAACTCATATACTGTACACTGATATCAACTCATTTACTATAATTCAAATACATTTAATTTCTGTATAACTTTTAATAATCAAGCACATTTAAGGTTACTAATCATATAGGAGATTTAAAAAGATGATTTAAACCAAACACAGGCTAAATGATAACATGCAAGACTCATTTAGACCTTTAACCACTCAAAACAGGAGCAAAAGACAAAAACAAGACAAAACAGGCGGAAAACAACTCACTGTCGCGATCGCGACTTGTGTCACGCTCGCGACAGTAGCCTAAGGAAACAGGGCCGTCACGAGTCGCACACGTGATTGCGGCTCGTGACGATCTGCTTCGCTTCACGCCCGCCAGGAAGGAAGGGGTCACGAGTCGTGACGGTCCATCACGACTCGTGACAGGGCTCTCACAAAAGAGAGAGGACATCACGGATCGTGATGCCATCTCAGCCCAACCGAAAGAAGGTCACGCGACGTGACTGCTTGTCGCGTCTCGTGACAGAACTCTCACAGCAAAAGAGAGGAAGGCATTGCACGGGACGTGATGCCATCTCACGCCTCGCGATGAGGCTTGCCCAAGGGTCACGAGTCGTGACCTACCTTCACGTCTCGTGACTCTCTCCTCACAACTCTGAAAATCAAATTTCCAACTCGCTTCCTACGGAAATGAAAGACGCGATTCTGTCGCGATCGCTACTTGTGCCGCGCTCGCGACAGAAGCGTATTCCCCAATTCCAAAGGCAAAAACCACACACAGTTAAACTCAAACAAAACCCAAACCAACTCTTTTATTTTCACATGCAACCACTCCTCTTTTAACATGTAATTACCCTATAAATCATGCTCATAACTAAGTTTTCACTCAAATCACACAATCACTTTAGGCATTGAAACACTACAAGCAATCAAAAATGATTTCACACACTTAAAAAAACAATTGAGCTAATTTAAGCTTCCATTACATTTCTTTATACAACTAAATCTCTATTAACACATTCAAAGTCACAACACATGCAAAAAAAATAAGAAAACCGCACACGATCCCTACCTCTAGGAGTTGAACCGCGCTCTCTACTCGGCTCCAACCTTCTCTTTGCCTTTATTGGGCCTCTTATCCACAGCTTCCATACACAAACCATTCAAAATACCAAAGTTACTCTTCTCTCTTACTTTAAATCAAAAACAGAAATAAGATAGAAGAAGAAGACCAATACTAACTAAATAGCATTACTTACCTTCTTAGGAGACCTAATCAAGCTCTACTAACCCCTCTCAAAGCTAATCCAAATGAGTCACTCAAAACATGTAAAGAAGAAGAAGAAGGAACGAAAGAAAGAGCAGGGCAAAGGAAAAGAAAGAAACCAACGGGAAAGAAGAGGAAAGAAACAACTAAGTCCAAGTCAATCCAAAAATTAACTATAGTAATAAATGCCATCTACCCAATTAATTACATCCTCATCTTTTTTTTTTAACTCTTAATCTCTCTTAACATAAGTTAATCTATTGCCACTTGTCACTTCCCTACAAAGCCATGTGTCGCTCTCTTACAAGTTACAAACTAAAAAAAAAAGTCAATTTAATTACCCTATCACCGGAGTGGTTCTGTCGCGCCCGCGACGCTCGTTGCGCTCGCGACAGGACTCACACGCACAACACTAATCTTTCTTGAACAAAAATTATGTCATTCTTCTAGGGCTATTTCGGGGTGTTACAATTGGTCTCCATATAAATGAGAAATTCATAAGCTAAAAGCATTAAATCACATTTATCATAATATATAATCACTCAAATATCCACATGAATTATTATAACATCATTAGATATCTTGCGTAATAATACATTATAGTAACATCTATATCAATTTATGCATCATATAATAATGTCAGATAAATTCTTCAGTCACATATCCATTGAACATATCACATTTATACATAATCACTACAGACCCATCATCATACTCTTACACATCTCATTCATTTCAATCATGCTCATATTTACCTCATATACAATCCAACCTCATTACACACATACGTAAGGTTCATATTCACATTAAGCCAACCCATTTCATTTGATATCTTTCATATGTGTACAACTTAATCTCAACTCATAACTATATATACTTGTTCATATTATACATGCTCATATAGGTTAAGGTATTATAATCCTCAATGTCAACTAACCTGACTGAGTTCTATTTCATTAAAATTTACATTATTAATTCATTAGTTTACTACTAATCTTAATCATATTCAGGTGCAGTTTTCAAGTAATAACTATTCTTATACTTATTTAATTGTCCTAAACATGCATCGGATAGATCCTAGAAAGTTTCGGTGCAATACGGGTTCAATTCGGGAAGAAAAATACATAAAATAGTCAAAACAGAGGGGGTCACGGTGGCAATGACTTTATTGTGGCTGTGAGGTCCATAAATAGGCATTCTGCCTTCTCTAAGCATTGGTCACGGTGGCAATGTATTGGTTGTCACCGTGACATACCAATATTTAGCAAAACAAAAGCAAAATCTCGAGATGGCTTTACTACCCAGTTTTGAAACGCCTATAACAACATATAAACCTCATTTTTAGACACAACTCACTCTTGAAAATTGTTCCCTAGGATGTTAAGTTTCCAATGGAACAAGTTTTACGACATTTGGACATCTGAAACGTCTGATATGAGCTATACAACCTTAACTGCTCAAATGAGCCGGCCAAAGTAGAGATACCTCGGCCTTGGCCACTTTTGGGACATTTAGAGCTAGAATTAGCTCAACCATATTTCTGAGGAAGTTTTAGGTGAGTATCTTAGGTTTCAGATACAATTTTAAGAAACCCATTTGGAGCACTAATACTCGATCTGTGGGCAAAATAGTAACCAAAGGTCAGAAGAGACCCCTACAGGTACATTTCTCGTATTTCATACACATGACTTTTAAACCACTTTAATGGCATTTTTAACAAACATACTCTCTAATAATTTACTCATTTATGTGCCAAATTCCAATTGGCACAAATTAGATAGCATTTAGGTTCAAATTCAAGGGGTTATGGTCTAGGGAGAATGAGTAGTCCCAAAACCCTCCTACCTAAATTCTAGCTTCACTTCTAGATAATTTTGGAGACTTTAGAGTCCCCTAACCAGAAAGACTATTTCTACAACATTTAGAGACACAGACTTCACGGAACTAACCCATTTGGTCTCAACCAATTTAGAGTTGTAAAACTCATTTTATAGCTTAAACAGTTCACATGGGTCAAAATAGACCTCAAAGACCATTTGACACAATCAATACTCCCATCTCTGAAATTAGGGTTTATATTTTGATCACTACACTATACTCATTCAACATCACTTTCAAATTTTTAACTAATTTATTTACTCACACAATACAAGAAATCCACAATTTATCTGAAATTAGGGTTCAACTAAATCAATTTGATTCATAGTTATTTTTAGAACTCAATATGCTCATTTCTTCAATTCAATACATCTCATAACATAATTTGCACATTTAAACACACAATCTATCAATTAGCATACACAAATCAGTTTATTCCCAAACCTCAAACTCCTATGCTCCCAAGGAGCTCACTTGATACTTGACTCACCAAGCTTTTAACTCTTCTTGTTTCTACCACCACATGCACAATCCAAATTCAAGAATTGGAAACAATTGATCAATACCAACTTTTACATAAAAAAGATGGAGGAGAAGAAGAACAAGTACCAACTATATAAACCACTTACCTTAACTTAAAGAAATATAGCATATCACAAGCAATACTTGATCGAATTCAACAGAAATTCAAAAAGTCACTTTAAAGAAATGAGAGAGGAACAAATGAAGAAGATGAACACGTGAGAAATGACTGAACAACATACAAATTCTATCCATTTCTCTCTCATCCACATACTATATATTCCATGAATTAGGGTAAGGTGTCATAAGTTGAGTTTGACACCCGAAAATCCACTTTAGCCTCTCCAATCTTGCTTAACTTAATTTAATTCGACTTAGTGTTAATTAAACTAACTTCTAATCTCAATCATGCACAATAACACTTTAGCCACTTAAACTTATTTATTCTTTCCAATTGGGTCCTCAATTTCCTAATTACACCTAAATCCAAAGTAAAAATCGCATTCAAGCTCATCCAGTTACCCTAGTTAAGCCAAAATACTACTAGGGTAGATTTTTGGTCATTACAATTCTCCCCTCCTTAAAAGAATTTCGTCCGCGAAATTAAATCTGAATCCAACAATAGAGAATATTTAACTTTCCTCTATCGAGGCACATCCAGAAAACTTTATCGACATCCAGAAATCCAAACACCTATGCTTCATTTCCACACACTTCTACTTTTACTCTCTTATTTGCACAATCCTTGACGCATCAATTTTATAGAATACACTTGTTATTTCTTTCACTCATGTTATTCATTCTTCGTTCAGAATCTTACTCACTTTCTCTTATCTTCTTATCTTTAATTACTCATACTTTGCACTTTCATTAACAAACACTTAACTCTTTCTCCATAATCCTCTTTCTAACACCAAACATTATATGTACATCCTGTCAGCTTTCTCTTCGAATAAGTCACATACACCATGTTTTGCACACATGATCAATGGATGCGAATGAACATATGATGATGTGTATATGCGAAATGATGTAAAAAAGCGGTTTATGCGATATTAATACACTTTTCCCATCCCCATGATTCAATATGCTCATGTTCAAATGATTTTAATAAGATAGTTGATAGGAGTACAAAGTGTTGCCACTTTTCCTCACATCCCACATCATTCTAGATTCCAAAATTATCCATATCCAGAATTAATCCAAATTCATGGTATAGCACTTCTATCAAATTAGCAGATAACTCTTTACTTTAAATCACTTAGAAACAGTTCTCATACATATTATACACATTCACACTATGTCCCGGAGGACCAATCACATATGCATCACGATTAAGATATTCAAAACACACTTTAACACATGAATCTGTAGGACTACCATTTCCAGAATTCTCCTTCATCGCTTCAGAAGAAGAATTCCTCGACATTCTAAAGCAAATAAAGATATCCTCATCAGGCCAACACAAAGTATACACATTTCTATACTACACTAGTCTAGAAATGACTAAACCTATGCTCTAATACCACTCACTGTAACATCTCTGTAGACACCGGGTCCCGAGGCGGTCTATGATCAGGATTAGCCGATGATGAAAGTGTCGCCTATTCACAGGCAAAAATATCGAAGATGATATTTCCCTTGTCGAGATCCTCATTTTTTTTAAATAAAAAATAGACAAATAAATATATATATAATAAAAAAAATTATTATTATAAAAAATTATATTAAAAAAATTTAGGAAGTGTTAATTTTATATACATCAAAATCTTTGATTAATATATATATATATATAAAAGGAATTAAATTAATTAATTAAAAATAATAAAAAAATTGATGAAAAGATTTAAAAAAAAAGATAAGAAAAAAGGGATAAGTTCAAAAAAAAAAGAGAGAAGAAACGCATGTGGACATTTCCACATGCGACCTCCCATGGAAGGCCGCATGTGGAGCCCCGCGCATGCGGGCCTTCGCGTGCATCCTCCTGCCTTTCGCTCTGTCTTTTTCTCACCTGCAAAATGTATTTTTGGGACCCTAAAAAATGAGTTTTCTTTTATGTTTTGGTGTTATTTTGGAAAAATAAATTAGAAAAGTGAATTTTGTTTTTTCCATTCCCAGGGATCAAGAAAATTAAAAGGGAATGGGTCTTCATTTTCAAAGGGGGCTGCTTCCTGGGTAGAAAAAAGGAGAGTTTTCTCTCTAGGGAAAAGGCAACGAGAGCAAGGGAGGAAAAGGGGATTTCAAAAATCTTAGGAATTAATTTTTCTTCTTCTCTCTAAAAGATTTTATTTTTGGTTTGGCTTGAGCAAGGAAAATTAATTTCCTTGGCTTGATCACTCCATCAAAAATCATTTTTGAGTCTTTTTTGTATTAAAAATTTAGGTTTTCTTAAATATTTTCGGTATTTTACCACAGTAAACTTTACAAGGGGATGGATTGAAACATCCTATTTTTGATCTATAAACTCTGAGGTGTGATTTGCCTTGTGTGAGCATTTCTGTGACCACATGGAGGGGTCACGATGCGTAGGAGACCGCATCGCTTAGATGAGATCTTTCCTATCCCCTTGTGTGTTTGTGTTTACTTGTAAATGAAATATTATATCTCATGCACATGTAAGATAAAAAATTATAAAAATATTTTTCTAACCAAATTGAGATTTTATTAATAAAATTGGGACCAATGTCCCTCATTTTAGCCAATTAATGTAAAATGTTACGAATAAAACGAAGAGTTAAGTTTTTTAAAATGGGATCACTCATCCCGGTTTTCAATCCAACAATCGAACAACTCTTCGATCCCTCTTTAAGTGAGCGTGAAGGAACCAATATTCCTACCCCAAATAAATATCCCGATTTATGTATGTTATTTTATATGCTTGACTATTGTTTGTTTGTTCTAAATTTATGTTCATATATATCTTGTGGGCTCTTGTAATTAATTATTTTTGGGGCAATTTTATTTAGCTTTCCTTTTCATTTGGGGGATTGTATTCTATCCCAATTTTTCTTATAATTGTGTGCTTGATATGTTTATCATTTTCTTTACCGCTTTATTTTACTGCTTTCTTTACAGCTTTCATTTATTGCTTTCTTGATGCTTGCAATGCGCTTTTAAATTAAATGCACTAATCGCGCGAGGGGGGGGATAGAATTTTATGAATTTAAAAATTCATTTATAATTAACCAAGACATAAATAAGAGTGAAGTTTCGAACACCATCTCTGGTTTAGACCATAGAGGTTAGATGACCTTTCCCAATTTCTTGTAAATTGGGTGGTGACTCCAAAATACCTCAAAGGTGTCCAAAGGTATCATGAGGCTAGATGAACTCCCCAATGTTCTATTGGGTAGGGATTCCAAGATGTCTCATGGCACCCGAGATTAAAAAGACGCGAACCAATCCCTCAAGCCCTAAAAGCGGATCTTGCCTAAGAGGACCTTTGCTAGGTTCGACGCGCATTACAGTGGCGACTCCGCTGGGGACTTTGTGACTTTGCTTCAAAAGTGTCTTGGTTAAAATGTATAATTGAGTTTTTAAAACTTAAAATTCTATCCCTTTTTGAAAATTACATTGCATCATTTTAGAGCCTTAGAATTACGCTAGTTTGGTCCCTTTATTCTACCCTGGTGCATTCCCGAAGTACGACCCTACTTTCACTCATTGTAGGGAAGTGTTAAGGATAAACACCAGCCCAAACCTAGTACCTTTTGGTATATCAAATGGAGACCCGATCGGTCGACATGCTCGTGATGAGCTAGACCCGATAGCAAAGACCATGCTTAGGTAGCCCAAAAGTATCATCACCTTGACCAAAGCTCATGTAATGGCAAATAGAAACTTCTACTAGGTGATATGCTCCTTAATACGATGCTTGTGATATGGGCCATTATATATTAGACAAAATCAAGCGAATTAAGTGGTCTTTTATCAAGGGATTTCATGCCCCGGTAGGCCCATCTTAATGAGATTGAAGTGTTCAAATACATAGTGGCCAAAACTCATACGAATGCACATTAGATAAGAGATGTTATGCTGTCGATTTTTCACCGTGCACTTTGCATGTTCATAGGGTCCCCTGTTGACCCATGAACTAAGCCCGCCTAGGAAAGAGATTGCACTACCTCGTGTGTGGGAGCAATAAGGTTGGAAGGACCTATTTTCTTGTGTGTGATTATGGATACTGCACCAACACAACCATGCATCTTCAATATCATTCATGCATCATTCTAAGAATCTGGGTCTTTCAACCATCATAGATTCATCCAAGTGGACTAGAGGTTCTAACGGTCGACTAGTGAGGATAAACCTACTCTTTGGACCGTCAAAATTAGTACCTATTTGGGATTCTAAGTCACCCTCAACGACCAATCAATCATCCTCAATAGCAGAAGAGACCGGAGATTTAACCACTCAAGACCTTGCCAGGAGACTAGAGGATTTTAAGCGGATGATGTTAAAAATGATGGGCGCAATGGCCGAAAGGATTGCTCCTCCTCCTATAGCACAACCACCGGTAGCCCCTCCTCGAGGGCAATTTGAATGGCCTGTTGGTGAAGAGGTCCCCATTATAGGTAATGCTACTCACCAACCTATCAATGAGCCTAAAGCAGCTGTTGTGCCCATTGAGCCAAGATGGGCAAGGATTCCTAATCCTGATGAGGATTTCGTGATGGAAGATGAGGTCGAGGAGCTAGTAGCCCATCAAGCTATGAGGGGTAGAGCACCCAAGGTGGAGGATGAGGCTATGAGAGGAATAAGGCTGCAAATTAAGGTGATCACCCGCCTGTTATCAGCTAGCAAGGGAATCAACCCTGAGGATAGAGATTTGGGGGATGAAGAGCTGCTGCCCCAAAGGTTTAAGATGCCTGAACTGTCGAAGTTCGATGGTACTTCAGACCCATCTGCATATATTAAGCAGTATACCCTGGTAATAAAGGGCACATGGTTGACCAAGAAGCAGAAGGTGTAATATTTCTGCCTTAGTTTGGTGGGTCCAGCAGTAGACTGGTATCAAGGGCTGCATAAGAGATCCAAGGAGGAATGGGACCTTTTGACTGACGAATTCATGAAGCAGTATGACTGCAGCATTAAAATGGAGGTCACCCTAAAGGACCTCGAGCTTTTGCAGCAAAAGAGTCCTAAGTCGTTCCATGAATACCTCACTAGATGGAGGAACAGGGTCATGGAGATGAAGCGGACGCCTAACACTGCTGACCATATCAGATTATTTATCAGGAAGTCTTGCCCTTATTTGAGGGACTTGCTCAGCTTTAAGGGGCTCAGAGATTGGGAGTCGCTTAAAGACATTGCTGTTGAGGTTGAGGCGGCTTACCTAGCAAAGAAAGCAAGCCAAAATAACTTTGTTGGGAGGAACTTTAGGAACCAGTCAGGGTACAGATCAAGCGGTGCTGGAAGCAGTAATGGTAAAAATGGTAAGACGGCCAAGGTTTCAGCTACCGGAGTAGGACAAGGCCAGAGACACTTTTCTAATTTGGGTCAGTCCCTATCCTGAGTGTTGGAGAGACTAATGAAGGAGGGTAAGCTGAGACCACTGCCACCTAGGCCTGCTGCGAATCAGGGATAGCCGAGGTATATAGATGATCAGTACTGCGCCTACCATCAGTACACTGGGCACCTGACAGATTATTGGCAAACTTTGAGGAACAAGGTCCAGGATCTCATTGACTCCAAAGAGATCAGCGACCCTGAGAAGAGAGAAAAGAAGAAGAAGGTAAGCTATAATGCAGTTCCCCCGCCATGTATTTGATCGGGTCTGGGAAGATGAGTACGTCGCTGTCACCCATCGGGAAATGGTTGAAGAAGGGATCCTCGTGGCGGCGGGTGGAGAGGTTCATCTCACTAAGTGAGATGCAGCCTCACATTAGTGAGGCCCATCTCACTAATGCGAGATGCAGCCTCACGTTGGTGAGGGGTAGCGTGAGATAGGTCTCACCTACGTCACGCGCCTCACTGTCCCCAGCACCCCTCTACCGTTATTTCGGGAGATTTGGTTGGAAAACGGAGGATTATGGCTGGATTTGGTGAGAAACAACCTAACCTTCTCTGAGATATAAAAATAAAATGTTAAGAAACTAAAGGGGGGATTTTGGAAGATGAGGCCGAACTCAAAAGACAAGAAACACAGAGAGAGAAGAAAGCTTTGAGTACAAGAAAGTGATTTGTATTCTCAAAACATTCTGAAATTGCTTCTTGAGTTTAGGAAATTAATTCCTGACGTTTGAGATTCAATCGTATTTGTTTTATTAATGTGACCTTCATCTTGAAGTTTTTATCACTCACTGTTTTATCCTTTTCAAGAGAAGCAAGTAGGAAACCAGAACTTCTTCATCTACAGATCAAAGATCATATCTAAGGGTAAACACTGGAATAAACATCTCTCTCTTTCCTTTCTTTCTTCTTTTCTTTCTTTTTCCATTTGGCTTTACATGTCAGTTCTCTTCATTGCACATACTCTGTATATATTTATTATTTGATTTTATTGATCTGTATATCGCATGTTTATTGCTGTTTATTATCAGACTTGAGCCTAAAATGTTTATTATGGTTAATCGGCATGTTTGTTGTTCCTTTATGCAAGTTTTGATGAAATAATGCCATGTTTATTCAATCTGTTAAAGATACATTGTTCATCCCTATTTTCATGTTTGTCTGATCATGGCTTTGTTTCATTCGAGTCGTGATTTTCTATCTGAGTCGTGTCCCAGATTCATGTGTCGTGCTCCCATTTCCCCCTTGTTCGCCCGTGAAGTCTTTGCACATCTTGTGCATGCACGACTCGTGCAATGCATGCACGAGTCGTGCACTCCTAGCTTCACCCCTTCTTCGTTTCTTCTTCATCTATTCCCTTCCCTTTGTTTCGTTGTATTTTTGCATGCATTCTTTGTTCTGTTTATTCAATTTATCTCTTATTAATGCAACTGTTTTACATTTAATTAATTTTTTATATCTGATTAGTTTAATTGATTATTATGTGATTGATTTATTAATCGTTTTAATCAATTAATTTATTCAACTAATTTATTTGTTCATATTACGTTAATTATTAAATTTACTTTACTAACATTCATTTTATTTTTGTTTTGTTGCCTCAAATTTATTTATATATGTGAGTTACATTTGCACACGGGGTGGAAGATCGGAGAATTAAAGACCATTAAATTGAGGGTTTGCATTTTAATTGATGTGTTTGTTTTTATTATTATTATTATTATTATTATTATTATTATTATTATTATTATTATTATTATTATTATTATTATTATTATTATTATTATTATTATTATTATTATTATTATGTGTTCTATGTAAAAATATATTTTAGATTCATCCGCATTATAGAAAATCATGTTTTTATAATAATTAATAACTTGGAATTTTTCATAATAAAAGAGACCAATGTCCCAATTTAAACCATTAAAATCTCACTATTAAATAGAAAATTAATTTTCATAAAATGGGATCACTCATCCCAGTTTTCTAAATCAATACCCAAAAATTAGTTCTCTAATTTTTTAAAGTTAACAAAAAGGAACAAATGTTCCTAAAATACAATAAATGACCCGATTTATGTATGATGCATTTTAATTACTCTTATGCATTTTTAATTATTTTTATTCTTTTTTTTTTGTGCCCTTGTAATTAATTTTGGGGCAAGTTTTATTTTATATGCTTTCTTAGTTTGGGGGATTGTTCTATCCCAATTTTTACATGTAATTTATTTATTTCTTTATCGCTTTATTTAATGCTTTCTAATATGCTTGCAATGCGCTTTAAATTCAATGCATAATTGCGTGAGATGAGAGATGGAATTCTAAATTCTTAAAAACTCAATTATAAACTTGACTTAAGTCATTAATAAGAGTGAAGTTCCGAACACTATCTCTGGTTTAAACCAATAGAGGTTAGAGACCTTTCCCAATTTCTTGTAAATTGGGTGGCGACTCCAAAATACCTCAAAAGTGCCTAAAGGTGTCGTGAGGCTATATGATCCTTTCCACTGTTCTATTGGGAAGGAGGCGTCCAAAATGACTCATGATGCCCAAGATCAAAAAGACACGTTGTAGACACTAGGTCCTGAGACAGCCCAGATCAGAGTTAACCAATGATGATAAGGCGCCTTTCCACAGGCAAAAAGGTTAAAAGTGATGATCTTCTTTTCAAATTTGCATTTTAGAGTGAAAAGATAAAAAAATAAAAAAATAATAAAAAATATTTTAAAATTTAATTTTCAAAAATGGGGGCTTAAAATTATAGAATTTTTAGTCAATTTAAAATTAAAAAAAAAGTCGGATCGTGAGTGTTGGGCGCGGCGGCTCACCTGCGGCAGCGCCCGCAAGGGCGACGCGTAGCATCGCCAATGCTACGCGTTGCGCGCATTGCGCGCGCTTCGTGCGCGAGGCTGCCGCTCCAACGCCCGTCCCTATATAGCGACGGGCGTCCCTACTCCTGGCCGTTGCTATAGGGTCTGATACCTCTTTTTTCCAATTTTTGGACCTAAAAATCAGTTTTTTATCCCTTTTTTCAAGGTTTTAAGGGATTTTTTCCATTTTTAAAAATTAAAATAGGTAATATCTGATTTAATTAAATTTTATCCCTTTAATTATTTTATTTTTTCCTATTTTTTCATATAAAAGGAATGAGATGAAAACCTAAAAGGGGGATTTTTGGCTAGGGTTTTTTCTCTTCATCTTTTCTCTTCTTCTTCCTCTCAAACTCTAAACAAAAATTCCAGATTTTTTCCCTACCAAAGAAGAACAAAAAATTGAGTTCATCTTTCATTCTTTTTTTTTTCCAACATAATTTCTTCTCAATATATATTTAGAAGGAGTTTTTGTTGTTTGATTAATTTTTGGAGACAAACACAACAATTGTTTGTTCTCAATTTTTTTTAACCTTTTATTTGTGTTCAATAAAATTTTTTACATTGATTTTGTTTTGAATCTCTTTTTGACGGAAAATTAATTTTGATACAAATAAAGTAATTGTTTGTTATCAAAATCTAATTTTTTCCATTTGATTTTTATTTTGATATAAACCAAATCATTTTTTTTCTTTAATTGTAATCAATAAAAATCTTTTTTTAATCAAAATCATTTCTTTAGGCAAAGAAATCAATTCTTTGCTCTTAAAGAATTTTTTATCATTTTTTATCCTATTTCTTTCTTGGAATGAAATTCCAACATTTTTATTATTACACTCTAATATTGCAAATCAAGAATAAAGAAATCCATCATCATTTTACCTTCATCGAATCCGAAACTCTAAGGGTAAATATTTCAGGTTTGTTCTTTTTATTATTTTTGTTCATGTTAATTTATTCATGTATATTTTTATTAACTTCATTTATTTATTTATTTATTTATTTCATATTTGTTTTATTTAACTTGTTTATGTATGATTTTATTCTTATTCGTGTATATTATTATTATTATTATTTTCATTTACTTATTCATTTATTCCATTGCTTTTATATTTGTTTTAATTTAATATGTTAATATATTATTTTGTTCATATAAATATTGATTTTCTTATCATTTCTAACATGTAAATATTGTTTTCTTTTAATTCTTAACATGTAATTAATTTATTTCATTTTAACTCATCATTATTTATAACATGTAATTAATAAATTCATTTTAATAGATATTTTTGCCATGTAAATGTTTTATATTAATTGTAACTACATTAATTAATCATGTTGTTCATTTAATTGTTTTTGGCATTCTTTAATTCATTTATTTTATTATTCTTTCCTTTATTATTTTATATATTCATTGATTTGATTATCTTCATCATTATTGTTGTCATGTTCATATTTTTACATATTAATTCATTAACATGTTATATTTTATTCCAATCACTTCATTTAATCCATTTGTTGTTCATAACACATTTTTTCTCATTTACTTTAAATTGATAACATTTTAATTCATTTATGATTTTGATATCATTTCATTTTATCTCATTTTATTTTATTTTATCATTTGTTTTATATTTAATTGATTTTAATTGATTCAATTACTAACATTATTTTTATTTGTGTTTTATTTTATTTCACATCTCATTTTTTGCTTGGGCATTTTTGCGAGCACACAGGGAGATCCAAGAGGCTCATTCGGGTTACATGTTTATTTTCTTCGTTTGTAATATTTATTTATTTTGGCTTTTTCATTTATTTTTTCCATGTAATTTTCTTGTAAAATTATTTATTTAGGCCCACTAGAAAGAAAAATCACAAAGCATTTTTATTAATTAATTTGAAATTTTTCCTAAATAAAAATGGGACCAATGTCTCAATTTTCTCCATCCAAAATAAAACCATCACATCAAAATTGTTTTATAATAAATATGCATGCGAGGATCAATGTCCTCATCATTAATGAATATCCCGCTTTATGCATGTTTTGTATTTTATTTAGAATGGGGGTTGTATTCTGCCCCTAGTTTTGTTGTAATATTTTTACATATGCTTTACTTTATTTACGCTTTATTTATCGCTTCCACTACGTGATTGACATGCGCTTTAATTAATTGCATTAAAATGAATGAGAAATGGGATGAAACTCTAAATTCAAAACTCGATTATAAACTTAACCAAAATATGAATAAATGGGAAGTCCCAAACTCACTCTGGTCTTTTGGGGCTCAATGAGGCGAGAGGTCTAGGACTTCCAAGACACCTCTTGAGTCCCACCAAAAGACTTAAATTACAATCCTAGGCTCCATAGGGTTAGAGGGTGAATGCCTCTAAGACCCCTTTGGCTTGCCCAAAATGGATATGTATGCGCCGTCTTAGGCTCGCTGAGGCTAGACGACCTTTCCCAATGTTCTATTGGGTGGCGACTCTAAGAAACCTCCTTGTTGCCCAAAATAGACGCACTTGTAAATACCTTACAAGTTTTAATGAATCCCATCCCGATCGCCCTAAAGCGGGCCTTCGGGAGGCCACGGGGTTCGGCGCGCGTCACAGTGGCGACTCCGCTGGGGACATACTCGAGACTTCGATTCGAAAGTACCTTGATTAAAAATTATAATTGAGTTTTAGTTTAAAAATTTCACCTTCTTTCAAAGTTGTATTGCATCGCATTAGAGCCTTAGATCTATGCTAGTTTGGTCCCTTTTTCAGCCCCGGTGCGTTCCCGAAGCACGACCCTACGTTCACTCAATGTAAGGAAGTGTTAAGGATAATCACCAGCCTAAGTCTCGTACCATCATGGTATATTAAATGGTGACCCAATCGGTCATTACGCTCGTGATGAGCTAGACCCGTTAGCAGGGACCATGCTTAGGTAGCCCTAAAGCAACACCACCTTTGACTAAAGCTCATGTAATGGCAATAGATACTTCCCCTAGGTGGTATGAACCGTAATATCTTGCTTGCTATATGGATCATTTTGTATTGGACAAACCCAAATAATTTGTTTGGTCACCTAATCAAAGGCTTTCATGCCCCGATAGGCCCATGTCAACTTATTCGGGCTGCCTAAATACATGATGCGCAAAACCCATGCGTATGCACATTAGCTAAGAGAGGTTATGCTGCCAATTTTTTACCGTGCACTATACGCGTCCATCGGGTTCCCTGTTAACCCATGGATCAAGCCCACCTAGGACAGAGACCGCACGACCTCGTGTGTGGGGGCAATAAGGTTAGAAGGACCTACCTGCTTGCATGTGTTTGTGGATGATGCATTGCATATTCATATCAGTCATGCACAAATAAATTTCTGTATTTCTTCTACATGTATACATCCTTTTCTTTGCATATAATTATTACATGTTCATATTATCCTGTGTATAGTTTTTCAAATGCTTCACATATATCATTGTAATCTTTTTTAGCCATTGTATACCATTTGTTGCGCAGCACGACCATGCATTGCATATTATTCATGCATCACTCTAACTCTTTAATCTTTCAGCCATCAAAGACCACTTTCCTAGCTGGTTAGGGGTTCTGACAGTCGCATTATCAGAGGGTTTTGATTGAGCAACCACAATCAAGTCAAGTGCAATCAATAGGCATTCAGAGAATCTCTAGAAATGGTCTATTCATCGAGGGAGGCAGATGCTACCAGGGCCTTGATAGCTGAAGAAGTGGGTCGAAGGTTAGAAGAATTCGAGAACAGGATGATGGCCATGATGGTCACAATGGCTCAACCAGCTGCACCACAGAACCTGGTGCCTCCTCCTATGAGACAAAATGAACAGAAGGAGGCCAGAGAGGATCAGCCGGCGGATGCACGTCCACCACCAGTGGACCTAGGGGCAGCCACGTCATGAGGGCAAAAGAGAAGAGTAGCCCATAGAATGGAAGAGGACCTAGAAGGGGATGAATATGGAGAACCCCTGTCAGTTAGAAGGAAAGCACCCCAGACAGAAGATGCCTTCTGAAAGAAAATGGAAGAAAAGTTTGAGGCAATGTCTAAGATGTTGACAAGGGGTGGAGAGATGAACCCCGAAGACAAAGAGCTGGATGGAGAAGATCTAATCCCCTTGAACTTTAAGATGCCTGATGTCCCAAAATTTGATGGCACATCGGACCCCACTGCACACATTAAGCAGTATTCTTTGATAATGAAAGGTACCATGCTAACAAAGAGGCAGAAGATGGAATACTTTTGTTTAAGTTTGACAGGTCCTACGGTGGGCTGGTATCACGGACTGGATCGAAGAACAAAAGAAGACTGGGATCTACTGACGGAGGAGTTCCTCCAGCAATATGACTGTAGTACAAGGATGGAGGTCACTTTGAAAGATCTAGAGTTACTACAACAAAAGTCGAACGAGTCATTCCATGAGTACTTGACCCGATGGAGGAACCGAGTAATGGAGATGAAGAAGAGGCCGGACACTCCAGACCAGATCAGGCTATTTGTGAGGAATGCCAGCCCATACTTGAAAGATGGGTTAAAGATGAAGGGGCTGAAGGACTGGGAGTCCTTAAAAGATATAGCCATTGAAGTTGAGGCTGAGCATATGGATAAAATGGCTAAATCTGCAAACCTGGCCTTAGGAAACAGCAGTGGCAATGGGGGAAATACCAAGGCAGTAGAGGTCTCAACCACCGGAATGACTCCTAAACACCTCACCATCTCGGGAAAGCCTCTATCTTAGCACTTCACTCGTCTCATCAAGGAAGGGAAGTTGCAACCCTTGCCAGCTAGGCCTGCCCCAAGTTAGGGAAAACCGGGGCACAGAACAGACTGGTATTGTGCGTATCACCAGTACACAGGGCATCGGATAGACTATTGTCGCCCTCTGAGAGATCGCATTCAAGAATTTGTCCTTGGCCTGGATGAAGAAAGAAAGCATTAGAGTTGTTATAATGCTTTTCATTTTCTAAAGTGTATTCCTGAACTATGCACTTATTTATCTTTTCTGCTTTAATAATATGGGCTTTGCTTATATATGCATTTTTATATCTTATTGCATCAAGCATAAATAATAATTATGATTAAGGCATTGGTTTAAAACACTGTTTCTTTTAGTTTCAATAAATAGTAATCTTGGTTGCACCTAATTTGACTCCTGAGGTGAGACAAAATTTAAGAGAATGAAAAAAAAGTCTAAAGAAGTCTTTGCCTGGACCCATGAAGACATGCCAGGAGATAATCGTAAAGTCGTCAAACACACCATTCTAACATATCCCGATCATGGACCAGTCAAGTAGAAGCTCAAAAGACCAGGCCGGAGGGGGCAAAAAAGGTCAAAAGGAAGAATCCACAAGCAGAGATGAAGCTAAAATTTTTGGTCGGAGTTCAAAACCGGACTTATTTGGTCAATGCTATCCTAAGTCAAGAAGAGAAGGGGTACGTGTATGTGTAAGCTATCAGGATTAGGACAAAGCTTATCCTCAGAAAAAGAACAAGGAAAAAGAGGATAAAAAGGAAAAGAACAAAAGCAAGCACAAAATAAAAAAAAAAAAAAAAAAAAAAAAAAGAAGCAGGAAATAAAAAAGATAGAAGGAAAACATCTTGGGGGCAAGTTTTGCCCAAATCCTATTGATTTGTACATGTCTGTATCCTACCATTCTTCATGGTTGCCAAAAGGAAAAGGACCAAAATGTTGATCTGCAAACCATCTACCCGTTTTATCCGTATGAAGGGTATACTATACAAGCAACAAGTTGATGAATGAGGAAGGAGCTAAGAGACGGAAGAAATCCAAGCCAAAATTTGCACGACCTATATGAATGGTTTAATGCTGGCAGAAAAGATCATGAAAAAGGATTGGGTAGAGAAATGACCCTTTTGCACTTCGAGGCTAGAGAGCCACCATTGGAACCTCTACAAGAGTCATCTATTATTCCTCGACACAGGGGGTAGAAGCAGTATGGCCGATAGATGTGAAGCTCAAATTTTTAAGGACAGTCATGGCTAAATTTTGGAAGCCGACAGAGCACAACAACGACAGCAACAATTATACAAGTCGGACAAGGACAAGTCATGGGATTATCGCTACGGTCAGACCCATCAAAAAACATTATGCTTGATCATTTGGAAAGACAGCCAGAAAGCATCCGACCAAGGAGGGAGATTCAATTGTCAAACAAATGAGACCAGGTATTCCAGACATACGAGGTAAATTTGGGCTAGTGTGAGAACGTCCTTTTGTCTTCTAGAGATTGTTATCCAAGAGAGTAGTAACGGACAGAACCGATCGATATTGACAGACTCAAGAGGGTCCAAGGTTAAGGGCTAAAAATCAAAAGAAGAGAATAAAAGCCCCGCGGGTCAAAAACCGAAAAAAGGCAGCCTTTCTAAAATTGGGTGCCTCATCAGGGTGAAAACCGAAAAAAGGCATCCTGGACAAAAATTAGAGGCTTGAGAGAAAATGTTCAATCAAGAAAACCCGAGAGGACTGATTGATAACAGGAGATCGGGTGCACCTAAGTTGTTACTCATTGAAACTAAGTAAAACTAGTGCTTTTGTATCACATGTCTAATCATGGTCATTCTTATTGCTATATGGTGCCTATAGATAGAAATGCATGCATAAGCTAGGCATAAACATGCAATTAGATGGTTAAAAGAAACCTGCTGCAGGCATAAGGACATACGTTGGAGCAATTATCAAAGCAACAATAATGATTTTTCATGTGACAAATCCTCCTCCTATTCCTTAAATGACAAAAAAAAAAGAAAAAAAAAAGAAAGAAGAAGGTCGTTAGAGATGAAAACCATGACTGGCTCTCTAAGCAAAAGTTAGGCCAAAGGGCAGGGTGAAAACCTGGGAACAGGCAGTCTATCCTTCAAAAAAAAAGAAAAAAAAAAGCCGCTGGAGTGGGTTGGTTCCATTCCAGGCAAAAGTTAGGCATAGGGTTATGTGAAAATCCCTAAAGGGACGCATTTCCCGCTAAGAAAAGCTAGCGCGAAAATCCACAAGGGACGCACTACCTTTAAAATAATGACTTTTGAAGCCTGGAGCAATAAGGCAGCATTACTTGAAATGACTTCCCTTTAGACAGGTGCCGTATAATGCAGAACTTGATTCAGAGTCTCGGGGGCAAGATGCTCATTGACCGGGGGGAAAAATGCGCAAGAGGCAGTTCTCTTTTTGAAAAGATTAGGGGTCAGAGTCCATAAAGCCAAGATAACGCTTTTTTTAGATCCTTGGGGGCATCAGACAATGTGAGCAGCTGAGCAGTACCCTCAACGAATCTCTTAACCACCTGGGATGTGGTCTATCCATTTTTGCGTCTCACATGCATAAATCTTTTGCATATTGCCCTGCATATCACGTGCATTTAGTCCATTACACTTATGGTTGTACACACAATTCTTGTACACTAATCCTTTGCTTATGTCTCGTGTATATAGCTTTATGTGTATATTTCATACCCGTGATTCCATACGCACACACAATCTTTTGTATATGTTGTTGTGTACATGACTTAGAGGGAAGGGTCTAAATAGACCTCATGAGCACGGATGATCCAAAGGATGGATTCAGCTCGACATGATCGGCCATTGGATCCGGCCTAAAATCAAGTAAATATGTACAGAGGCGAAATGCCCACGAGAACAAGCCTATCCAGGCACACCATGCTAAAGGAAATCAGATGCGAAAGTGAGCCGAGGTACAGTTTTAGCTCTGCATTGGCGCTCATCCATGCCAAATAATCAGATCAAGATGAAGTCCTCACAAGAGAAGAATCTCAAGGACCTGCTCCCAAGAGGGAAAAGAATAAGCCTTTCCATGCACACCATGCCAGGACCGAACAGATAAGTTTTTTTTTTGTCATAAGAGGCACGCTTACACACATCACACAATAAGTGTACAAAATCCAAATTCAAATGTACAAATTCTCAAAGCAAAATAACAAAACAAAAAGAAGAAGATATTTTCAAGGCCTTGAAAATCCAACATACTGCAAAAATTCGAATGCATCCAAAGTAACAGAAGAATCACCAAAGACATGGAAACCTATCCGCCTGAGGGCATGCAACCAAAACCTCAAATAATAATTTTCTCTCTGGAGGCTCGACATCAAAATCTCCTAGTGAGCATCAAAGTCTCTTTGGAGCATTATCTTTAAGACCTTTTAAGGCATTCTCAGTCTCTTTGGAGCATTATCTTTAAGACCTTTTTTTAAGGCATTCTCAGTCTCTTTGGAGCATTATCTCTAAGTCCTTTTTAAGGCATTCTCAGTCTCTTTGGAGCATTATCTTTAAGACCTTTGAAGGCATTCTCAGTCTCTTTAGAGCATTATCTTTAAGACCTTTTTAAGGCATTTTCGGTCTCTTTGGAGCATTATATTTGAGACATTTTCTTAAGGCTTACTCAGTCTCTTCGGAACATCAAGTTATTTTCAAAAGTATTCCAAATCCCTTCAATCTTGAGATGATCCGAGAGGTGGGTTCAACTTAACCTTATCAAAAACTGCCCAGAAAAGCAAACCTCTTCATTCACGTTATGCCAAGGGCAATCAGGCTAGGACGAGGCTAATAGATCACAAGCGATAGAACAGATCGCAAACAGAGGTTGTAGTCAGAGAGTACTGCATCTCGCAGACACCGCGCATGCCGAGACGAGGACAGTGGGGCACACGCGTCACCATTCGCACTTTGTAAGTTGGAGCAAACTCGGTGCAGCTCAGGAGAGCAATCCTCACGTTTTTGTAAGTCTGGAGCAGGCTCGACGCATCACCATCCGTACTTTGTAAGTTGGAGCAAACTCGGTGCAGCTCAAGAGAGCAATCCTCGCGTTTTTATTAAGTCTGGAGCAGGCTCGACGCGTTGCCATCCGCACTTTGTAAGTTGGAGCAAACTCGGTGCAGCTCAAGAGAGCAATCCTCGCGTTTTGTAAGTCTGGAGTAGACTCGACACATCGCTGCTTCCACGGCAAAATGGCAAGGGCTGCCTCAGGTACGCATCTCTTTCCTTCTTCTCTGAATTTTGGCTCATCTAGGCACTAGTGCATTAGTTTCCCCAAAATTGGGGGCAACTGTAGACACCGGGTCCTGATACAGCCCAGATCAGAGTTACCCAATGATGATAAGACGCCTTTCCACAGGAAAAAAGGTTAAAAGTGATGATCTTCTTTTCAAATTTGCATTTTAGAGTGAAAAGATAAAAAAAATAAAAAATAATAAAAAATATTTTAAAATTTAGTTTTGAAAAATACAGACTTAAAATTATAGTATTTTTAGTCAATTTAAAATTAAAAAAAAAAAGTCGGATCGCGAGTGTCGGGCGCGGCGGCGCGCCTGCGGCAGCCCGCTGGTGCCCAGCTCGTGGGCGACGCGTAGCGTCGCCAATGCTGTGCATCGCTAAAAACGCGCGCAACATTGCGCGCACTGAGCACCGCATAGCGCGCCCATCGCAATGGCGCGCGCGCTTCGTGCACGAGGCTGCCGCTCCGACACCCGTCCCTATATAGCGACTGGCGTCCCTACTCCTGGCCGTCGCTATAGGGTCTGATACCTCTTTTTTCCGATTTTTGGACCTAAAAATCAGTTTTTTATCCCTTTTTTCAAGGTTTTAAGGGATTTGTTTCATTTTTAAAAATTAAAATAGGTAATATCTGATTTAATTAAATTTTATCCCTTTAATTATTTTATTTTTTCCTATTTTTTCATATAAAAGGAATGAGATGAAAACCTAAACGGGGGATTTTTGGCTAGGGTTTTTTCTCTTCATCTTTTCTCTTCTTCTTCCTCTCAAACTCTAAAAAAAAATTCCAGATTTTTTCCCCACCAAAGAAGAACAAAAAATTGAGTTCATCTTTCATTCTTTTTTTTTTCCAACATAATTTCTTCTAAATATATATTTAAAAGGAGTTTTTGTTGTTTGATTAATTTTTGGAGACAAACACAACAATTGTTTGTTCTCAATTTTTTTTAACCTTTTATTTGTGTTCAATAAAATTTTTTACATTGATTTTGTTTTGAATCTCTTTTTTATGGAAAATTAATTTTGATACAAATAAAGTAATTGTTTGTTATCAAAATCTAATTTTTTCCATTTGATTTTTATTTTGATATAAACCAAATCATTTTTTTTCTTTAATTGTAATCAATAAAAATCTTTTTTTAATCAAAATCATTTCTTTAGGCAAAGAAATCAATTCTTTGCTCTTAAAGAATTTTTGATCATTTTTTATCCTATTTCTTTCTTGAAATGAAATTCCAACATTTTTATTATTACACTCTAATATTGCAAATCAAGAATAAGAAATCGATCATCATTTTACCTTCATCGAATCCGAAATTCTGAGGGTAAACATTTCAGGCTTGTTCTTTTTATTATTTTTGTTCATGTTAATTTATTCATGTATATTTTTATTAACTTCATTTATTTATTTATTTATTTTATTTCATATTTGTTTTATTTAACTTGTTTATGTATGATTTTATTCTTATTCTTGTATATTATTATTATTATTATAATTTTCATTTACTTATTCATTTATTCCATTGCTTTTATATTTGTTTTAATTTAATATGTTAATATATTATTTTGTTCATATAAATATTGATTTTCTTATCATTTCTAACATGTAAATATTATTTTCTTTTAATTCTTAACATGTAATTAATTTATTTCATTTTAACTCATCATTATTTCAAACATGTAATTAATAAATTCATTTTAATAGATATTTTTACCATGTAAATGTTTTATATTAATTGTAACTATATTAATTAATCATGTTGTTCATTTAATTGTTTTTGTCATTCTTTAATTCATTTATTTTATTATTATTTCCTTTATTATTTTATATGTTCATTGATTTGATTATCTTCATCATTATTGTTGTCATGTTCATATTTTTACATATTAATTCATTAACATGTTATATTTTATTCCAATCACTTCATTTAATCCATTTGTTGTTCATAACACATTTTTTCTCATTTACTTTAAATTGATAACATTCTAATTCATTTATGATTTTGATATCATTTCATTTTATCTCATTTTATTTTATTTTATCATTTGTTTTATATTTAATTGATTTTAATTGATTCAATTACTAACATTATTTTTATTTGTGTTTTATTTTATTTCACATCTCATTTTTTGCTTGGGTATTTTTGCGAGCACACGGGGAGATCCAAGAGGCTCGTTCGGGTTACATGTTTATTTTCTTCGTTTGTAATATTTATTTATTTTGGCTTTTTTATTTATTTTTGCCATGTAATTTTCTTGTAAAATTATTTATTTAGGCCCACTAGAAAGAAAAATCACAAAGCATTTTTATTAATTAATTTGGAATTTTTCCTAAATAAAAATGGGACCAATGTCTCAATTTTCTCCATCCAAAATAAAACAATCACATCAAAATTGTTTTATAATAAATATGCATGCGAGGATCAATGTCCTCATCATTAATGAATATCCCGCTTTATGCATGTTTTGTATTTTATTTAGAATGGGGGTTGTATTCCGCCCCTAGTTTTGTTGTAATATTTTTACATATGCTTTACTTTATTTACGCTTTATTTATCGCTTCCACTACGTGATTGACATGCGCTTTAATTAATTGCATTAAAATGAATGAGAAATGGGATGAAACTCTAAATTCAAAACTCGATTATAAACTTAACCAAGGTATGAATAAATGGGATGTCCCGAACTCACTCTGGTCTTTTGGGGCTCAATGAGGCGAGAGGTCTAGGACTTCCAAGACACCTCTTGAGTCCCACCAAAAGACTTAAATTACAATCCTAGGCTCCATAAGGTTAGAGGGCGAATGCCTCCAAAACCCCCTTTGGCTTGCCCAAAATGGATATGTATGCGCCGTCTTAGGCTCGCTGAGGCTAGATGACCTTTCCCAATGTTCTATTGGGTGGCGACTCTAAGAAACCTCCTTGTTGCCCAAAATAGACGCACTTGTAAATACCTTACAAGTTTTAATAAATCCCATCCCGATCACCCTAAAGCGGGCCTTCGGAAGGCCACGGCGTTCGGCGCGCGTCACACACGTAGCAATCCCTCGAGCCCTAAAAGCGAGTTCGGAGAGGGCCTTTGCTAGGTTCGGCGCGTGTCACAGTGGTGACTCCACTAGGAACTGATCGAAACTTTTCTTTGAAAGTGACTTAAGTTAAAATTATAATTAAGTTGTTAAGAATCAAAAATTCCATTTCTAATCGAAATTGCATTGCATCCATTAGAGGCTTAAAATTATATTATTTGGTCCCCTATTTACCCCGGTGCGTTCCTAAAACACGACCCTACTTTCACTCATTGTAGGGAAGTGCTCGGGATAATCACCAACCCAAGCCTCGTACCATCAAATGGAGATCCAATTGGTCATTATGCTCATGATGAGGTAGACCCATTGGCAGGGACCATGCTTGGGTAGCCCTAAAGTAACACCACCTTTAACCGAAGCCCATGTAATGGCAATATATACTCCTACTAGGTGAAATGTACCATAATACCGCGCTTGCTATTTGGGCCATCATATATTGGACAAAATCAATTAAATTAAATGGTCTTCATCAAAGGCTTTCATGCCCCGGTGGGCCCATCTTAGTTTAGTTGAATTGTTTAAATACATAATGGCCAAACACCCATACGAATGTACATTAGTTAAGAGTTGTTATGCTGTTGATTTTTTACCGTGCACTATACGTGTCCAATGGGTTCCCTGTTAACCCTTGGATAAAACCCACCTAGGAAAGAGACCGCACTACCTCGTGTGTGGGAGAAATAAGGTCGGAAGGATCTATCTACTTGCATGTGTTTGTCTATACTGCATCAGCACGACCATGCATTGCACTTTGATCATGCATCATCCTAATAAAGGTGTGTTCTGCAGCCATCATAGATTTATCCAGGTGGTTTAGAGGTCCTGACGGTCGGCTAAGGAAGATTTCACTCTTTGGATTGCAAGAGCTAGTGTCAAATCAGAGTTCAGATTCTCTTTCAGAGGGTAGTGAGATATTATCTTCTAAATCATCAGTAGAAACAAGCATGTCTAATCCAGCAAGTGGTTCTGATGCACCTAGGGCAATGATTGCCAAAGAAGTGGGGAAAACAATGGAAGAGTTTGAGGCTAGGATGATGGTGATGATGGGCAACCTTACCACTACTCTAGCCCCACTTGCCGGATAACAGGCTGCTGCTCTAGTTGGGGGGCAAGATGAACAAGGGGCTGCTAGAGAAGATCCCCCAGTAGCAGTTGATCCACCTGTGGTTGAGCCAAGAGCGCCAGCGTCTGTCGATCGTAGAGAAGGCCCTAAATCTGTGATTGCCTTATGGGAGGAGCAAGACGAATAGACGGTAGTAAAGGGAAAGTTGCCTAAGCCAGAGGATCCAATATGGAGAAAAATGGAAGAAAGGTTTGAAGCTATGATGAGGATGTTAAAGCTAGGAAGGGGAATGAACCCGGAGGATCGGGAGCGGGACAGTGATGATCTGATCCCTCAGAACTTCAAGATGCCTGATATTCCCAAATTTGATGGCACTTCCGATCCCACTGCACACATAAAGCAGTACTCATTGGTAATGAAGGGTACTACTTTAACAAAGAGACAGAAGATTGAGTATTTTTGTCTGAGCTTAATTGGCTCGATAATGGATTGGTATTATAGGCTAGACCGAAGGACGAAGGAGGATTGGGATTTACTAACAGAGGAGTTTCTCAGATAGTATGATTATAGTACAAGAATGGAAGTAACTCTGAAGGACCTGGAATTGTTGCAGCAAAAGGCAGGCAAGTATTTCCATGAGTATTTAACCCAATGGAGAAATCGAGTAATGGAGATAAAAAGGAAGCCAGATACTCAGGATCAGATACTGCTTTTCATCAAAAATGCGAGCCCGTATCTGAGAGATGGACTAAAGATGAAGGGATTGAGAGACTGGGAATCTTTGAAAGACATCGCTATTGAGGCTGAAGGAGAGTACCTTTCGAGAAGGGCCAACAATGAAGCTTATGCCAAGAGGGGCTATACTAATCAAGGGGCAACCAAGCCAGCAAGCTCCAGCAGTAGCAATAGAAGTGGGAAGATAGCTAAGGTATCGACAATAGGTGCGAGTCAGAGGTACTTCTCGAATTTGGGTCGACCTTTATCATGGGCATTAAAGAGATTGATGAAAGAAGGGAAACCACAACCCCTGCAACCCAGGCCAACCAAGACCCAAGGACAGCCGGGGCATAAGGAGAACGAATATTGTGCTTATCACCAGCATACTGGACATCTGACAGACAATTGCATAACGCTAAGGCACCAGATTCAGGATCTGATTGATAGTAAGTAGATCATTGATCCTGAACGGAGAGAGAGCAAGAATAAGTCCAACTATAATGCAGTACCCCCGCCTGTATTCATGATCGGGTCCAGTCTGCCTGAATGGTTTGTATTGAGAGATCTATATGGCATCAATGCCAACACAGCTATCACGAGCCTCTATGAGGTAAGTGAAAAAGGACTTCCCATGGCAGTGATCGATTGCTGGTCCACTGATGAAAGTGGAGATGAAAACATTAATTTTAAGGATGAAACATTTCCCGACCCGTGGGGAACGAAGGAGGAAGAAGAGAAAAAGGAAGAGAAGAAGGTGGGATCCGTAACCCGGAGTGGAAGGGTAGCTCCAGAAGTTGAGAGGCCGCAGGATCCAGTGGTAAACGAAAGAGAAAGAGAGCCAGAAGAGGATCCAATAATGAGGCAACTGTAAAAGACGTCAGCTCAAATTTTAATATGGGATCTATTAAGGCAATCTCCATCGTATAGACAGAAGATAGTGGAGGCTTTGTGCGAGACAACGGTGGCCACAACCATATCACCCACAAAGTTGCTGGAGGTAGTAAAAGGGGGTACTGGGGAAAATGTGGTATTTACAAGTGCAGACTTGCCAGCAGAAGATCGCAATCATAACTGCCCTTTGTACATATGGGCTCAGATTAATCAAAAGCACACTGCATGTGTCATGGTGGATGATGGTTCATCGATTAATGTATGCCCGCTAGTGGCAATGGCAGCTTTTGGGGTAACAGAGGACATGCCAGCTAAGTCTTATCTAACAATCACAGCTTATGATAACTCACGGAGGCAGGCTTCCAGTACATTCAAGACAGCAGTCAAGATAGGGCCGGTGGAAACCAAAGTAGAATTTGTAGTCCTGCCCATTCCCGTCAATTTCTCAGCTCTCTTGGGATGGCCTTGGTTCCATAAGTTGGGAGGGGTCCCCTCTAGTTTGCACCAAATGATTAAGATTCCTCATGAGGGACAGGTCGTGACCATAAGGGCTGCAAGGGAGAATCAAGTCTCAATATTGGAGATTGCGAGACAACCTTTCAGTGGATTTCACATTGCTGTGATAGATGGGGAGGAGCCTATGGAAGGAAGCCCTCAGGTGCTGAATATGTTGAAGAGGATGTCGTTCCTCCCTGGTGCGGGTCTAGGCAAGAATTTACAGGGGTCACCAGTAGCCATTGCCACCAGAGGTCAGAAGGATAAGAGGGGCCTGGGGTATGAAGGTACGGCCAAGAAGGGTAAGAAGTTGGTCGAGGGAATTCCTCATATCAGTGAAAGTGTTGTACCAGCAACTGCAGTGTGTGCCTACATGGGGGAAGTAGAGCGTTAGTGGGTTGATGGGAAGATTGTACCGGGATTTGAGGTGTTCAACGATGTCTTCGATTGGGACATTGGATTGATCAAACCAGTAGAGGGTTTTTGGGATGAAGAAATCATGACCAAGGGACTATTTGGGACAGCGAAGCGCCCAAAGAGATTATCATTAAGAAACTAGCGACTGCCCAGAAAAAGGGGAAGGTGAAGGTGGAAAAAGCCATACAGGGAGTCACTGCAGAGCCTCCAAAGTGCCAGATTGATTCAGGACCGTCAGCTTCAACAATTGTGCCGGCTGGAGAGGAGGAAGAGAATAGTGTAGATTTTCTTTTTATTCCTGAACTCTTTAATGATGTTAATGACGTTTACAGTTCTATTAATGAAATGAACAATTTCTCTTACTTGTGTGATGTTTTTAAAGATTTTAATATGCATAATCATGATCATAATGCATCCATATTTGACATTGATTCAACTGATGCAACTCCATTCAATCTTGGAACCCCGGAAAACACGAAAGAAATCTTGATAGCATCCAACATAACTTCTGAAGAGCGAGCAAAATTTGAGAGAATCTAAAGAAAACATGAAAAAGTCTTTGCCTGGACCTACGAAGATATGCCAGGAGTGGACCGGGAAATTACAGAGCACGCCATCCTAACATACCCGGATCACAAACCTGTCAAGCAGAAACTTAGGAGGCTCAGGCCAGAATGGGCAGAAAAGGTCAAAGAGGAGATTCGTAAGCAGATTGAGGCCAAGTTCTTAATTGAAGTGCAGTACCCAACCTGGTTGGCCAATGTTGTCCCGGTAGCCAAAAAGGACGGTAAAGTATGCATATGCGTAGACTATCAAGATCTGAATAAGATTTGTCCAAAAGATGACTTTCCACATCCTCACATAGATGTATTGGTAGACAGTGCAGCCGCTTGCATGATGTACAGCTTCATGGATGGTTATGTAGGTTATAATCAGATCCTCAACAAGATAGCCAATCGAATTAAGACAGCCTTCATCACAGAATGGGGAACTTTTGCTTATAGAGTGATGCCATTTGGTTTAAAGAACGCAGGTGCAACTTATCAAAGAATGGCAACCAGGATTCTAGATGACTTGATCCATAAGGAGGTAGAAGTATATGTGGATGATATGATGATCAAGTCATCCACTAGAGAAGGTCACTTTGAAGCTCTAGAAAAGTTCTTCCAGAGGATCGGTAAGTATAACTTGCGGCTAAATCTCAAGAAATGCATCTTCGGTGTCACCTCAGGGAAGCTGTTAGGACATGTGGTTAGCTAGAGGGGGATTGAGATTGACCCAAACAAAGTCAAGGCCATTCAAGAAATGCCAGTACCTCAAAAGGAAAAGGATGTCAGAAGCTTTTTGGGTAAATTACAGTATGTCAGTAGGTTTATCGCCAAGCTTACTTCAATTTGTGAGCCAATCTTCAAGCTACTCAGAAAGAATCAACCTGTAGTGTGGAATGAAGACTGTCAAAAAGCATTCAATACCATTAGGGAGTATTTGGTAAATCCACCGGTTCTAAGACCACCGTAGCCAGTCAAACCACTTATTATGTATTTGGCCATAGAGGATAGCTCCATAGGTGCCATGATGGCTCAGGAGGATGAGTTTGGAGTGGAGTTCGCGGTCTATTACCTCAGTAAGAAGTTCCTTGCTTACGAGATTAAATATGCAGAAGCAGAAAAGATCTGTCTCACGGTAATTTGGGCCTCTAAGAAGTTGAGATACTATTTTCACTCCTACAAGGTACAGGCAGTGGTGAAACAGAATCCTCTCAGATACCTACAGGAAGCTCAATCTTTGCTTGTAAAAATGGGGAGATGGCAATTGCTGTTATAAGAATTTGATGTTAAATATATCACCCAGAAAACCATTAAGGGGTGTGTAGTGGCAGAGTTTTTGGCAGAGCACCCGATCTAAGGAGATTCGTATGAATTCAATTTTTTGGACGAAGATGTGGTAGCTATCACAGTTCAAGGTTGACAGTTGCACTTTGATGGGGCTATAAACAGCAAGGGGGCAGGAGTAGGGATTATTCTAACAACCCCGGATGATGAAAAACTCCCTTTAGCTAAGAAGCTAAGATATAAAGCCACCAACAATGAAGCTGAATATGAAGCATGCACTTTCGGGTTAGAAGCATTGATAGCTTTGGGGGCAAAGAATGTGGAGGTATTTGGAGATTCATCGCTGGTGATTAATCAGATTAGGGGCAAGTGGGCTATTAAAGAAGAGCGGCTAATCCCATATGTGAAATACTTAAAAGATTTGAGCGATCAGTTTGAAGTGTGCACCTTTCACTTTGTTCCTAGAGATGAGAACCAGCTACCAGACGCACTTGCAACTTTGGTATCGATATGGGATAATCCAGAAGGAGTCGTTATGAAGCCTGTGCTAATTTCTAGTTCTGAGAGGCCTAGCTTTGAGTCTAAACCAGTCATGGAAATGGAACTAACAGATGGGAAGCCATGGTATTATGATATCAGAAATTATCTAGAAAATGCAACGTTTCCAGAAGAGGCTACTGAGAAAGACCAGAGGTTAATTCGCAAGTTATCTGCTCAGTTTATCTGCGTAAACGGGGTGTTGTATAAACAACAAGCCGATGGTATCCAATTGAGATGTTTAGATGAAAAAGAGGCCGAAAAGGTAATGGAGGAAACTCACGCTGGTGTGTGTGGAGCCCACATGAATGGTTTGATATTGGCCAAGAAGATCATGAGACAAGGATTCTACTAGCTCACCATAGATACAGACTGCTCAAAATACGTAAAGCAATGTCAGTTATGTCAGCAGTATGCAGATTTAAGGCACTTGCTGGTTTCAGAGTTACACAGTTTGACATCGCCTTGGCCGTTCGCAGCTTGGGGGATCAACATTATTGGAGAAATACATCCCACGGCCTCTAATAGACATAGATTCATCATAGTTGCCATCAACTACTTCACAAAATGGGTAGAGGCTGAGTCTTTCAAAAAGGTCAATGCACGGGATATGGCTAAATTCATTGAGAAGAGCTTGATATGCAGATACGGCCTCCCACATCACGTGGTATCCGACAATGGGGTCCAGTTCATGGCTGAGACAAAGAGGTTGTTTCAGAAGTACGGCATTTAGCATCATAAATCTTCTCCTTATCGTGCACAGGTTAATAGAGCAGTAGAAGCTGCCAACAAGAACGCCAAGAGAATCCTGGCCAAGATAGTTCAGAATTATAAGGATTGGGCGAAAAAGTTGCCTTTCGCGCTCTGGGGTTACAGAACATCTATCAGAACTTCTATAGGGGCCACACTGTATTCCTTGGTATATGGGACGGAGGGCATACTGCCAGTTGAGATTGAATTCAAGTCATTGAGGGTAGTTATGGAAGCTCAGATTCCGGAAGCCGAATGGGCACAGCAGCGGCTGCAGCACCTGAACATGCTAGATGAGAGCAAGATGAGAGCCTACTATTATAATCAGATTTACCAGAAAAGGCTTACCAGGTTATTTGGAAAGAAAGTCAAGAAACACCCATTAAAGGAAGGGGACTTGGTATTCAAACAAATGAGACCGGGTGTGCCTGATATCAAGGGGAAATTCAGACCGACATGGGAAGGTCCTTTCATCCTCAAGAAGTTGTTGTTAAAAGGAGCAGCGATTCTATCAGATGGCAATGGCAACGAGTTCATGGAGCCGATCAACATTGATAGACTCAAGAGGTTCCATGGATAAAGACAATAAAAGTCAAAAGAAGAGAATAAAAGCCCCGCAGGTCGAAAACCGAAAAAAGGCGGCCTTGCTAAAATTGGGTGCCTTGTCAGGGTGAAAATCGAAAAAAGGCATCCTGGGCAAAAATTTGAGGTTTGAGAGAAAATGTCCAATCAAGAAAACCCGAGAGGGCTGATTGGTAACAGAAGTTTGATGTTATCAGGATTTGTTCCACGAATGAATGTAGCTTTGCATTTTGAATTAACGTTAAATGATGATTATGTATACTGAAATCATACTGAGATGTACACAATTTTGTGAAATGAAATGAAACTGAATTTATTCATTTACATTATTTTCTAGTTCGGTTTTAAAAAGAAACATATGGCTCAAAATGCATGCAAATCTGTACTAATTCCTACCACTGCTCTCGTCGGCCAGATGCTAAAGTCGACAAGTCTTGTTATCAATGACAGAACTAAGTACCCATCTCTCATACGCACTGGTAGAAGTGACAGAATGGTTTTCGAAGGAGGGTGTGAGAGATCTTGGGTTGCATAGTCAAAGTGTACCCAATAGGTCATAAAGCTGATACCTTGGCCCATCAATGTGGCTATCCATATGAAGCCGTCGTGAGAAAGTTTATCAATGACTTTAATCTCTCATAGAAAAAAAAAGAAAGAAAAAAATGAAAAAAAAATGAATAATAAATATAAATATAAATAAAAGCCGCTGGATTGGATTGGGTCCATTCCAGGCAAAAATTAGGCAAAGGATCGTGCGAAAATCCCTCAAGGGATGCATTTCCCACAAAGAAAAGCTAGTGTGAAAATCCACAAGGGATGCACTACCTTCAAAATAATGACTTTTGATGCCTAGAGCGATAAGGCGACATTACTTTAGATGCAGGGACATGAGTCAGAATCCTGGGTATGTGATCATTGATCCGGGGAGAAAAGATGCACACTTAACTTGTCTTTCAGAACAGGTTTTGGGGTTAGAGTCCCTAAAGCAAAGATAGCACTCTTCTGGACCCTTGGAGGCATGGTGAAACAGCCAAGCCATATCCTTAACGGGTGGTCTATCCATTTTTTTACAAGCATTTACATCTCATATCATATACATATAATTTCTTGTATATACCTCTGTGTATATAACTTTGCAGGAAATATCTAAGTAAAAATCATCACCATCAGAAGATGGAACCCTCGCACTTTGTAAGTCTAGAGCAAACTCGGTGCAGCTCAGAAGAGCAATTCTCGCATTTTGTAAGTCTGGAGCATACTCAGTGCATCACATTCAAAAGATGGAACCCCTGCACTTTATAAGTCTTGAGCAGACTCGGTGCAGCTCAGAAGAGCAATTCTCGCATTTTGTAAGTCTTGAGCAGACTCGGTGCATTCTTGGGACCAGGAAGATAGCTGCCTCAGGTATGCACTTCTTCTTTCCTTCTTTGAGTTTTGGCTCACCTAGGCACCCAGGCACTACGTTCCCCAAAAATGGGGGCAATTGTAGACATCGGGTCCTGAGACAGTCCAAACCGAAGTTACCCAATGATGAAAATGATACCTATTCACAGGAAAAAGACAGATAGAAGTGATGGTTTCCTCGAAAAATATGTTTTTCATTTTTAATTTTAGAATAAATAAAGAAAGAAAAATAGGAGGGAGAGAGAGAGCCTTAGGGGCCTGTGTGGTGAGGCCCATCTCACTAACGTGAGATGCAGCTCTCACGTTGGTGAGGGGTAGCGTGAGACAGGTCTCACCTGCCTCATGCGCCTCACTGTCCGCAGCACCCCTCTACCGTTATTTCGGGAGATTTGGTTGGAAAACGAAGGATTATGGCTAGATTTGGTGAGAAATAACCTAAACTTCTCTGAGATATAAAAAGAAAAAGTTAAGAAACTAAAGGGGGGGATTTTTGGAAGAGGAGGCTGAACTCAAAAGAAAAGAAACACAGGGGGAAAAGAAAGCTTTGAGAGCAAGAAAGTGATTTGTATTCTCAAAACATTCTAAAATTGCTTCTTGAATCCAGGAAATTAATTCCAGACATTTGAGATTCAATCGTATTTGTTTTTTTAACGCAACCTTCATCTTGAATTTTTTATCACTCACTGTTTTATCCTTTTCAAGAGAAACAAGGAGGAAACCATAACTTCTTCATCTGCAGATCAAAGATCATATATGTGGGTAAACACTGGAATAAACATCTCTCTCTTTCCTTTCTTTCTTTTTCCGTTTGGCTTTATATGTTAGTTCTCTTCATTGTGCATACTCTGTATATATTTATTGTTTGATTTTATTGATCTGTATATCGCATGTTTGTTGCTGTTTATTATCAGACATGAGCCTAAAATGTTTATTATGGTTAATCGGTATGTTTGTTGCTCTTTTATGCATGTTTTGATGGAATAATGCCATGTTTATTCAATCTATTAGAGATACCCTGTTCATCCTTGTTTTCACGTTTGTCTAATCGTGGCTTTGTTTCGTTCGAGTCGTGATTTTCTGTCCAAGTCGTGTCCCAGATTCACGTGTCGTGCTCCCATTTCCCCCTTGTTTGCTCGTGAAGTCTTTGGACAGCTTGTGCACTTCTGCACAAGTCGTGCATTCATTGCACGACTCGTGCAAGGAGTGGACGAGTCGTGCACCCATTGCACGACTCGTGCAATGCATGCACGAGCCGTCCACCCTGGCTTCACCCCTTCTTCGTTTCTTCTTCATCTATTCCCTTCCCGTTGTTTCGTTGTATTTTTGCATGCATTCTTTGTTCTGTTTATTCAATTTATCTCTTATTAATGCAACTGTTTTATATTTAATTAATTATTTATATCTGATTAGTTTAATTGATTATTATTTGATTGATTTATTAATCGTTTTAATCAATTAATTTATTCAACTAATTTATTTGTTCATATTACGTTAATTATTAAATTTACTTTACTAACATTCATTTTATTTTTGTTTTGTTGCCTCAAATTTATTTATGTATGTGAGTTACATTTGTGCACGGGGTGGAAGATCTGAGAATTAAAGACCATCAAATTGAGGGTTTGCATTTTAAGTGATGTGGTTCTTTTTATTATTATTATTATTATTATTATTATTATTATTATTATTATTATTATTATTATTATTATTATTATTATTATTATTATTATTATTATTATTATTATTATGTGTTGTATGTAAAAATATATTTTAGATTCATCCGCATTATAGAAAATCATGTTTTTATAATAATTAATAACTTGAAATTTTTCTTAATAAAAGGGACCAATGTCCCAATTTAAACTAATAAAATCTCACTATCAAATAGAAAATTAATTTTCATAAAATGGGATCACTCATCCCGGTTTTCTCAATCAATACCCAAAAAATAGTTCTCTAATTTTTTAAAGTTAACAAAAAGGAACCAATGTTCCTAAAATTCAATAAATGACCCGATTTATGTATGATGCATTTTAATTACTCTTATGCATTTTTAATTATTTTTATTCTTTTTTTTTGGGCCCTTATAATTAATTTAAGGGCAAGTTTTATTTTATATGCTTCCTTATTTTGGGGGATTGTTCTGTCCCAATTTTTACATGTAATTTATTTATTTCTTTATCGCTTTATTTAATGCTTTCTAATATGCTTGCAATGCGCTTTAAATTCAATGCATAATCGCGTGAGATGAGAGATGGAATTCTAAATTCTTAAAAACTCAATTATAAACTTGACTTAGGTCATTAATAAGAGTGAAGTTCCGAACACCATATCTGGTTTAGACCAATAGAGTTTAGAGACCTTTCCCAATTTCTTGTAAATCGGGTGGCGACTCCAAAATATCTCAAAGGTGCCTAAAGGCGTCATGAGGCTAGATGATCCTTTCCAATGTTCTATTGGGAAGGAGGCATCCAAAATGACTCATGATGCCCAAGATCAAGAAGACGCGAACCAATCCCTCGAGCCCTAAAAGCGGGTTCGAAGAGGGCCTTTGCTAGGTTCGGCGCGTGTCACAGATGCATTTCCCGCTAAGAAAAGCTAGTGTGAAAATCCACAAGGGATGCACTACCTTAAAAGAATGACTACGGGTATCAAAGGAGAACCTCATAATCCCCAAAGGCATGAAATTCAAAAGCAATTCCAAAGGGCACCGATCCTACAACAAATTGCGACCAAACCGGCTGTCACCTCCAAATCCACTCAGATATCTTCTTATCCTGCATTCCTGCATGACACATAAATTTCACGTGCATGCTCACCAATTTTCCTGCAAATTTAGCTTTCCATTTTTACAGTAAGAGAGATTCGATGCGAACACCGACAAAAGGCAAGTGACGACATCAGTCAAAATACCAATACAACAACCAACCAAAGACCTCTCAAGGGGGACAACTTCAGAAGGGTTAGCACGATGGCGGCACTACTATTTTACGGAAGGTTAGCACGACCGCGGCACTACCAGTTCAAAAGGGTTAGCACGATGGCGGCACTACTATGCTACAGAAGGTTAGCACGACCACGGCACTACCACTTCAAAGCTCGAAAGGGTTAGCACAATGGCGGCACTACTATTTTACGGAAGGTTAGCACGATCACAGCACTACCACTTCAGAAGGGTTAGCACGATGGCGGCACTACTATTCTACGGAAAGTTAGCACGACCACGGCACTATCACTTCAAAAGGGTTAGCACAATGGCGGCACTACTATTCTACGAAAGGTTAGCACGACCACGGCACTATCACTTCAAAGCTCGGAAGGGTTAGCACGACGGCGGCACTACTATTCTATGGAAGGTTAGCACGATCACGGCACTACCACTTTAGAAGGGTTAACATGATGGTTGCACTGCTATTCTACGGAAGGTTAGCATGACCACGGCACTACCACTTCAGAAGGGTTAGCACGATGACGGCACTACTATTCTACGAAAGGTTAGCACGATCACGGCACTACCACTTCGAAACTCAAAAGGGTTAGCACGATGGCGGCACTACTATTCTATGGACGGTTAACACGACCATGGCACTACCACTTCAAAACTCAAAAGGGTTAGCACGACGGCGGCACTACCATCTACGGAAGGTTAGCACGACCACGGCACTACTACTTCAGAACGGTTAGCACGATGAGGGCACTACCACTCCACGGAGGGTTAGCACGATCACGGCACTACCGCTTCAACAAAAGACAATACACCGACAACATGGCGACAACCACTCCAATAATATCATCCAGTCCAGAAAAGCGACTGCCTCAGGTACGTGTCTCTTTCCTTCTTTTCTGAATTTTGGCTCACCTAGGCACCCAAGTTCTAGGTTCCCAAAAATTGAGGCGGTCCAAGATCAGGATTACCCGATGATGAAAGTGTCGCCTATTCACAGGCAAAAAATGTCAAAGATGATGTTTTCCTTGTCGAGATCCTCATTTTTTTTTAAATAAAAAATAGACAAATAAATATATATATAATAAAAAAATTATTATTATAAAAAATTATATTAAAAAAATTTAGGAAGTGTTAATTTTATATACATCAAAATCTCTAATTAATATATATATATTTAAAAGGAATTAAAATAATTAATTAAAAATAAAAAAAATAATGAAAAGATTTAAAAAAAAAAGATAAAAAAAGGGATAAGTTTAAAAAAAATAAGAAATAAAAATAAATAAAAAATAAAATGAGAATAAACGCATGTGGACCCTTCCACATGCGGCCTCCCATGGGGAGGCTGCATGTGCAGCCCCCCGCATGCGGGCCTCCACGTGCGTCCTCCTGCCTTTCGCCCTGTCCTTTTCTCACCTGTAAAATGTATTTTTGGGACCCTAAAAATAGTTTTCTTTCATGTTTTGGTGTTATTTTGGAAAAATAAATTAGAAAAGTGAATTTTGTTTTTTCCATTTCCGGGGATCAAGAAAATTAAAAGGGAATGGGTCTTCATTTTCAAAGGGGGCTGCTTCCTAGGTAGAAAAAATGAGAGTTTTCTCTCTAAGGAAAAAGGCAGACGAGAGCAAGGGAGGAAAAGGGGATTTCAAAAAATCTTAGGAATTAATTTTTCTTCTTCTCTCTAAAAGATTTTATTTTTGGTTTGGCTTGAACAAGGAAAATTAATTTCCTTGGCTTCATCACTCCATCAAAAATCGTTTTTGAGTCTTTTTTGTATTAAAAATTTAGGTTTTCTTAAATATTTTCAGTATTTTGCCACCGCAAACTTGACAAGGGGACGGATTGAGACATCTTATTTCCAATCTACAAACTCTGAGGTGTGATTTGCCTTGTGTGAGTGTTTTTGTGACCGCACGGAGGGGTCACGACGCGTAGGAGACCGCTTCACTTGGGTGAGATCTTTCCTATCCCCTTGTGTGTTTGTGTTTACTTGTAAATGAAATATTATATCTCATGCACATGTAAGATAAAAAATTACAAAAATATTTTTATAACCAAATTGAGATTTTATTAATAAAATTGTGACCAATGTCCCTCATTTTAGCCAATTAATGTAAAACGTCACGAATAAAATGAAGAGTTAAGTTTTCTAAAATGGGATCACTCATCCCGGTTTTCAATCCAACAATCGAACAACTCTTCGATCCCTCTTTAAGTGAGCGTGAAAGAATCAATGTTCCTACCCCAAATAAATATCCCGATTTATGTATGTTATTTTATATACTTGACTATTGTTTGTTTGTTCTAAATTTATGTTCATATATATCTTGTGGGCTCTTGTAATTAATAATTTTTGGGACAATTTTATTTAGCTTTCCTTTTCATTTGGGAGATTGTATTTTGTCCTAATTTTTCTTGTAATTGTGTGCTTGATATGTTTACCGCTTTCTTTACAGATTTCGTTTATTGCTTTCTTGATGCTTGCAATGCGCTTTTAAATTAAATGCACTAATCGCGTGAGGGGGGAGATAGAATTTTATGAATTTAAAAACTCATTTATAATTAACCAAGACATAAATAAGAGTGAAATTCTGAACACCATCTCTGGTTTAGACCATAGAGGTTAGATGACCTTTCCCAATTTTTCGTAAATTGGGTGGCAACTCCAAAATACCTCAATGGTGCCCAAAGGTATCATGCGGCTAGATGAACTACCCAATGCTCTACTGGGTAGGAATTCCAAGATGTCTCATGGCACCCAAGATCAAAAAGACGCAAACCAATCCCTCGAGCCCTAAAAGCGGGTCTCATCACGAGAGATTTTGCTAGGTTTGGTGCACGTCACAACCCCCTAACCACCTGTAGAGATTTACTACGATGACTATGGAGTGTTACAACACATTTGCAGGCGCATTAAACAGTTTTACAAACAAAGTTCCGAATTAATAAATTTCTTTCATCAATAAAACTATATTACAAACTAAGAATCCATACATTGCATTACAAAACACTTTTTGTCTTACAACAGTTTTGCGTTAAAGAATACAACTTTACTTGTCACACCCCGATCGGGGCCTAGTCGGAATAGGCTTGCTCGATCGGAATGAGTGAGGGTAATTCGGTAATTTGTACATGAATAATAAGGATTTAGGTGCAAAGAAATTAATTAAATAAGTTAAGTGAAGGAAATATTAGAGTGTGCTTAATGTGTATGGAAGTAGGGTATAAGTGGATTTTAGGAAATGATTTGGTGTGACTCAAGTATGGTACCTTGAAGATATTTATTCAAGAATTAATTGTGTGTGTATGGAGTATGGTGCAAGGTGGAACAAGTCAAAAAGGGGAATTAAGGGACCAATAAGATTTGGACACATGGCTTGTGGTTGGTGTGTGCATTAAGTGAGAAAGAGAAATAGGAAAATATGAATGGAAAGGGGCAAAATCACGTTGGGCCTCCTCTCCTTCCCGTTCTCTTTCTTTTCTTTTCCCTTTCCCATTTCTTGTGTTCTTTCTCTTGGATGTGTGTAAGTTGGAACTATTTTGGAAGAGTTTGGGAGCAAGATTGAAGAGGTAAGTGGTTAGGTTTTAGTTATTGTGCTTTGAACTTCTTTTTCTTCTAATTTGCTTTCGATTTGAGCAAGTTAGAGTTTTGGTTTAGTGATTATTGGGTTTGGTTGTGCGAGTTTTTGGATGATTTGAAGAGGAGCTAAAGCTTGATTGAGTGGGTTCTTGAAGATTGAGGTTTAGAATACACTGGACCTTTCTTCGGTTATTACACTGTTTTGGGAGTTTTAGAACTCCAAATCATGCGATTCTTGAACCATTAGAACCATGAATGCCATTACTTTAAATGTCTCAGAAATAGCCTTGTACAAATTCTCGCTCTAAGACATCGAAAATTTGATTACAAATGTAGTGTCCCTGTTGTGTCGGGTTGTTTGACCAGTATGGGTTGTGGAATCCATATCTGGAGTTGTAGACATCCAATTGATGTGAAAATTGTTTCATTTGAAATCTAAGACGTAGAAGAACATTTGTTAAGAAGACCACTTTTCCTAAAAATGAGGTTTAGAGGTCGGTTTATATGATACGAACTGGTGGTAGAAAGCAGTATGTTAGGGGAGCTGAAGCGAGCCTCTGTCGCGAGCGCGACAAGGGTCGCGACCTCGCGACAGAAAAGTATACTTTGAGTCTTTTCTTCTATATTTTGAGTCTCGGATTGACCCGGATCAATCCCGTATCTTTCCCATCAGTTGTTATGCATGTTTAGGGTAATGAAATGGCTATATCAGTAATTATCGTCGGGAAAAATTTAGGAGTACGCTTAAGATTAACGATTTAACTAGTAATTAATGATAAATATAATCCTATGAAGGTTGTTTATTGATGAGTATTATTATGTGATGGTCTCATGAGTAACCTTAACATGATGTACCATGTGTATGAATGCAATTAATGTGGATACGATTAAAATGATTGACGAATAATGTTGTTATTATAGATTGTGTATATGGATATTGATAATGGCATGTTTGATTGAAATACTTGATACGAATGTTGGAATTATGTTGTCAATAATGTGTGACTGGCTAGAGATGAGGTAAGAGACCTTTGAATGTGTTTTGTGTGTTTATGGATGAATTGAGGAAGGAAAGATCTTGCAAAATTCTGCAGATTTTCGGAATCATGACTCTGTCGCGATCGCGACCATGTCGCGAGCGCGACAGAGACTGATGATTTTGATGTTGTGCCGTCGCGAGCACGCGACGCTGTCGCGACCCCGCGATAGCAACAGCTTGTCTGCTCTCTGTCGCGAGCGCGACAACCGTCGCGATCGCGACAGAGCACATTGTTGGCCTGTGCTATCGCGAGCACGCGACTTATCGCGACCCCGCGATAGCAATACTTGCCCTCTGTCGCGACCGCGACAATGTCGCGAGCGCAACAGAGCTGGACCCTCCTTTCCTTCCCACGATCGCGAAGTCCGTCGCGCGCGCACAGCGAAGAGACTATGGTCTCTGTCGCGAGCGCGACAGATGTCGCGAGCGCGACAGATGTGTTTTGTTGAATGAATTTTCTTGGTAATTCCAATGTTTGAATTCCGAATTTGTGATGCCTTTAGGTTTACTCTTTGACTATTTTATGAAGTATGTTAATTTAATTGAATGTATTATGTATAATTATAGTTCTGATCTTTTCTAGGATTATCATGTTATGTTCAAAGTGTAAATTGTATGATGCATGTTTGACTTTAGGAACTTGTTCATATGTCTCAACTATTGCTAATTGTGTACAATGATATAAAGTATGTGAATTGAAATATGATTTGTATTAAGCATGACTGATATTATGAATTTCTTTATATGTCTAATATACTCTGGATTAAGTATGATGATATATATATATGGTCTGATGTGATACCTGATTTAAATGATGCATGACCTGCGAGAGTCAGTCTAGTGGATAGTTAGGCATGCCTAATAGAGTTATGTGCCGCTGCAGCTATGTGTACGATTTGGACCCTGATCAGGTCCCACGACTGGTTCCCTGCGAACCCTTTAATATGAAATGTTTGGAATGTGGAAAAAGATGATGTTGTTTTTCGACTTGTACCTGTATGGTACATTATATTATGTGTTCCCTCTGAGGGTTACCCGGTCAGAGATCGGGCTATGTGTTTCCTCATGAGGTCTCTCTCTCAGTACTCGTTATCCACTATTTTGAGTCAGCAGGTGTTTCGTTTGCTTTATCTGATATGAATATGAAAATGTGTTATCCGAATGTGTAAGATCTCGGTCATATGAACCAGTTATAAATATAACTACGGGCTTCAGAAAGTAAATATGTATTTGGTAAACATGACTTTTCAGTTAACATGATTATCCGAACTTGGCATGTGGTTTGTTATTAGTTTCAGAATGCTTTGAAATGATTCGATTGATGTATTTATGTATATGAGTTAAGCATGGTTATTGTGTACAAGCATGTGAATCAGATCGGTTATGAGGGTAAGTATACATGATGTAATCGTACTTCCTGCATGGTTTTGATATGAATGTGAAGTGATGTGATTATGCCTTCAGTCTCCGTTATGGGAGTGTTTATAGCATGATATGCTATGTATTAGAGTTGCGCAGCGGAAGTGTGGTGTTTTGAATGTTTTCTTGGGTATGTGGCTCAGCATGATAACATTGGTGTCGTGCTTTGGGTTATGACTGTTTTGGCCCATTCCTGATATATGTATATGACTATATGTGTGAGTTTCCGAATGAATGCCTTTTATTATGCAAATCTGTTTAGACATATGTTTGAATATCCGCAATTGCCATTTGAATGTATTTTGCCTTGACGACCATTGTGAATGGCCGTCCATATTATTATGTTTGTTTTCCCCACTAAGCGTTATCGCTTAGCACGGGTTCTTTTTCCCGTGCAGGTGGCAGGTTTGCTTCTGTTCGAGTCGCGCATCTGCAGAGTCGGCCACATAGGAGTTAGAAGTGATGTATTTTGTGTAATTTCTGTAACCTGGATTTTGTAATTCTGATGAATATGTATATGTAATAATATGTAAAGAGATTTATATAATATTCTGGGCCATGTAAATATTTGTATAGCGATGTTTGGAGAATAACTTCTATTGTATGCTAGTAAGTCTTCACAACTGTATGCTTTTGCTTAGTGTATGCGCAATTGCGAAATATGCATGTCCAAATCTACTCCTCAAGTTTTAAATTCTTCCGTATTTTTAGTATGTTTTGTTTCGCTTCAGTCCGGTAACACACCTACTCGTACGGCCTCCTACTCCATTGCGGATGGGTTCGTCCACGTATGAGTTGGGGTGTTACATTTAGTGGTATCAGAGCATAAGATTCTGGTTGCCTTATTTGTTTGGGTATTGGGTCTTTGTATGTTACTTGTTATGTGTCGAGTCTTTGTTTGAGAGTCAGTTTTGTGTCGTGGCCTAATGCAGATGCGTCTTGTCCTATGTGTGTTATGTTAGATGGAACCTGAACCGAATGAGAGGGTGAATGAGATGACAGAAAGTGTGAACCCAGTTAGTAATGATCAAAGTGTTTCGTTTCTGTGCACCTTTTGGTTAGAATTCCGGTCCTGTTTCTAATAATAGAACATTAGTGCAAGGATTAATTCGAATTCTGGATAGACTGGCTGCTCCTAGAATTTCTCAAGGTTTTGTTCAGAGTGTACCTCAGTAAAGAAAGGTATCAAGTAAGTGGATGAGTATTTAGATCTTATAAGGTTTTGGTAGTACTCTATATGCCTGTCAGCTATCTCCAGAAAAGTATTTGAATAAAAGCATCTTGAATCATGGGGATGGGACAAAGTGCATCATTATTCGCATCAATTGCATTTTCTCTGCATTATTCTGCATACATGAATCATTTCAATCTCATTACATCATCATCATCCCTTTGACAATACATGATAAGCATATGCACATATGTTTTGATTGAGAGAAAGCTGACAGGTTGTATATGTACTATTTGATATTAAGATTAAGGGTAAAAATGACTCGCTTAGCAATCGTTTAGAAAAGTGTTCTGTGTTTGAGTAAAGATTGAACCGAAAGAGTATTTTGGAATCTTATACAGGTGAAGGTAAGAAGGATTTTAAAGTTTGATAGGAGGGTTAATGGTACAGGGAAACGTAAGTATGATGGACATCTTTTAAGTAGCGAAGGATTTATGTATTAATTGGCGAAGTTAGTTGGTTTATGTGTAAAGTGTTCGGGTTTTGATTTTAGTCGGGCATTTAAGTAATGATTGTTCTGATAAATGTGTTTGATGCGAATATAAGAAAGTATTCTACGTTTGGTGTAAGCTGAGTAGAAAGTGATTAAGAGCACCGCAATAGTAATAAGTGTAAGTAAGTGAATAGTTTTAGAATATAATGTATGAGTCTGAGGATGAATTGAAGTGTAGTTTTGGAGTTTCTTCTGGTGTATGTGAATTTCGAGGACGAAATTCTTTTAGGAGGGAAGATTTGTCACACCCCGATCGGGGCCTAGTCGGAATAGGCTTGCTCGATCGGAATGAGTGAGGGTAATTCGGTAATTTGTACATGAATAATAAGGATTTAGGTGCAAAGAAATTAATTAAATAAGTTAAGTGAAGGAAATATTAGAGTGTGCTTAATGTGTATAGAAGTAGGGTATAAGTGGATTTTAGGAAATGATTTGGTGTGACTCAAGTATGGTACCTTGAAGATATTTATTCAAGAATTAATTGTGTGTGTATGGAGTATGGTGCAAGGTGGAACAAGTCAAAAAGGGGAATTAAGGGACCAATAAGATTTGGACACATGGCTTGTGGTTGGTGTGTGCATTAAGTGAGAAAGAGAAATAGGAAAATATGAATGGAAAGGGGCAAAATCACGTTGGGCCTCCTCTCCTTCCCGTTCTCTTTCTTTTCTTTTCCCTTTCCCATTTCTTGTGTTCTTTCTCTTGGATGTGTGTAAGTTGGAACTATTTTGGAAGAGTTTGGGAGCAAGATTGAAGAGGTAAGTGGTTAGGTTTTAGTTATTGTGTTTTGAACTTCTTTTTCTTCTAATTTGCTTTCGATTTGAGCAAGTTAGAGTTTTGGTTTAGTGATTATTGGGTTTGGTTGTGCGAGTTTTTGGATGATTTGAAGAGGAGCTAAAGCTTGATTGAGTGGGTTCTTGAAGATTGAGGTTTAGAATACACTGGACCTTTCTTCGGTTATTACACTGTTTTGGGAGTTTTAGAACTCCAAATCATGCGATTCTTGAACCATTAGAACCATGAATGCCATTACTTTAAATGTCTCAGAAATAGCCTTGTACAAATTCTCGCTCTAAGACATCGAAAATTTGATTACAAATGTAGTGTCCCTGTTGTGTCGGGTTGTTTGACCAGTATGGGTTGTGGAATCCATATCTGGAGTTGTAGACATCCAATTGATGTGAAAATTGTTTCATTTGAAATCTAAGACGTAGAAGAACATTTGTTAAGAAGACTACTTTTCCTAAAAATGAGGTTTAGAGGTCGGTTTATATGATACGAACTGGTGGTAGAAAGCAGTATGTTAGGGGAGCTGAAGCGAGCCTCTGTCGCGAGCGCGACAAGGGTCGCGACCTCGCGACAGAAAAGTATACTTTGAGTCTTTTCTTCTATATTTTGAGTCTCGGATTGACCCGGATCAATCCCGTATCTTTCCCATCAGTTGTTATGCATGTTTAGGGTAATGAAATGGCTATATCAGTAATTATCGTCGGGAAAAATTTAGGAGTACGCTTAAGATTAACGATTTAACTAGTAATTAATGATAAATATAATCCTATGAAGGTTGTTTATTGATGAGTATTATTATGTGATGGTCTCATGAGTAACCTTAACATGATGTACCATGTGTATGAATGCAATTAATGTGGATACGATTAAAATGATTGACGAATAATGTTGTTATTATAGATTGTGTATATGGATATTGATAATGGCATGTTTGATTGAAATACTTGATACGAATGTTGGAATTATGTTGTCAATAATGTGTGATTAGCTAGAGATGAGGTAAGAGACCTTTGAATGTGTTTTGTGTGTTTATGGATGAATTGAGGAAGGAAAGATCTTGCAAAATTCTGCAGATTTTCGGAATCATGACTCTGTCGCGATCGCGACCATGTCGCGAGCGCGACAGAGACTGATGATTTTGATGTTGTGCCGTCGCGAGCACGCGACGCTGTCGCGACCCCGCGATAGCAACAGCTTGTCTGCTCTCTGTCGCGAGCGCGACAACCGTCGCGATCGCGACAGAGCACATTGTTGGCCTGTGCTATCGCGAGCACGCGACTTATCGCGACCCCGCGATAGCAATACTTGCCCTCTGTCGCGACCGCGACAATGTCGCGAGCGCAACAGAGCTGGACCCTCCTTTCCTTCCCACGATCGCGAAGTCCGTCGCGCGCGCACAGCGAAGAGACTATGGTCTCTGTCGCGAGCGCGACAGATGTCGCGAGCGCGACAGATGTGTTTTGTTGAATGAATTTTCTTGGTAATTCCAATGTTTGAATTCCGAATTTGTGATGCCTTTAGGTTTACTCTTTGACTATTTTATGAAGTATGTTAATTTAATTGAATGTATTATGTATAATTATAGTTCTGATCTTTTCTAGGATTATCATGTTATGTTCAAAGTGTAAATTGTATGATGCATGTTTGACTTTAGGAACTTGTTCATATGTCTCAACTATTGCTAATTGTGTACAATGATATAAAGTATGTGAATTGAAATATGATTTGTATTAAGCATGACTGATATTATGAATTTCTTTATATGTCTAATATACTCTGGATTAAGTATGATGATATATATATATGGTCTGATGTGATACCTGATTTAAATGATGCATGACCTGCGAGAGTCAGTCTAGTGGATAGTTAGGCATGCCTAATAGAGTTATGTGCCGCTGCAGCTATGTGTACGATTTGGACCCTGATCAGGTCCCACGACTGGTTCCCTGCGAACCCTTTGATATGAAATGTTTGGAATGTGGAAAAAGATGATGTTGTTTTTCGACTTGTACCTGTATGGTACATTATATTATGTGTTCCCTCTGAGGGTTACCCGGTCAGAGATCGGGCTATGTGTTTCCTCATGAGGTCTCTCTCTCAGTACTCGTTATCCACTATTTTGAGTCAGCAGGTGTTTCGTTTGCTTTATCTGATATGAATATGAAAATGTGTTATCCGAATGTGTAAGATCTCGGTCATATGAACCAGTTATAAATATAACTACGGGCTTCAGAAAGTAAATATGTATTTGGTAAACATGACTTTTCAGTTAACATGATTATCCGAACTTGGCATGTGGTTTGTTATTAGTTTCAGAATGCTTTGAAATGATTCGATTGATGTATTTATGTATATGAGTTAAGCATGGTTATTGTGTACAAGCATGTGAATCAGATCGGTTATGAGGGTAAGTATACATGATGTAATCGTACTTCCTGCATGGTTTTGATATGAATGTGAAGTGATGTGATTATGCCTTCAGTCTCCGTTATGGGAGTGTTTACAGCATGATATGCTATGTATTAGAGTTGCGCAGCGGAAGTGTGGTGTTTTGAATGTTTTCTTGGGTATGTGGCTCAGCATGATAACATTGGTGTCGTGCTTTGGGTTATGACTGTTTTGGCCCATTCCTGATATATGTATATGACTATATGTGTGAGTTTCCGAATGAATGCCTTTTATTATGCAAATCTGTTTAGACATATGTTTGAATATCCGCAATTGCCATTTGAATGTATTTTGCCTTGACGACCATTGTGAATGGCCGTCCATATTATTATGTTTGTTTTCCCCACTAAGCGTTATCGCTTAGCACGGGTTCTTTTTCCCGTGCAGGTGGCAGGTTTGCTTCTGTTCGAGTCGCGCATCTGCAGAGTCGGCCACATAGGAGTTAGAAGTGATGTATTTTGTGTAATTTCTGTAGCCTGGATTTTGTAATTCTGATGAATATGTATATGTAATAATATGTAAAGAGATTTATATAATATTCTGGGCCATGTAAATATTTGTATAGCGATGTTTGGAGAATAACTTCTATTGTATGCTAGTAAGTCTTCACAACTGTATGCTTTTGCTTAGTGTATGCGCAATTGCGAAATATGCATGTCCAAATCTACTCCTCAAGTTTTAAATTCTTCCGTATTTTTAGTATGTTTTGTTTCGCTTCAGTCCTGTAACACACCTACTCGTACGGCCTCCTACTCCATTGCGGATGGGTTCGTCCACGTATGAGTTGGGGTGTTACATTACTGATACAAAACTTAGTTCATTATACATACTTACTAACAATACACCTCTTGTACTTATTACAAAATAATCTATATAAACAGCGGATTTCTAATGTGTTGGCCATTGACAATGCATGACTGCCTTCCGAAATACTATCTTCAGACCTACATGGATAAAACATCCATGCTAAGCGATAACGCTTAGTGGGGAATAAAATACAATATACAATAACATATTGTTCAATATACACATAAAGCATGTTATAAGCACAACAAGGTTCATGATAACTATCATGCTTTGTACTTACTATTTATAGGCATACATGTTAGATAATCATATTATCATTTATTCTTCACATGCACATCACATTCTTATTCGTGTGTATATATACAAAATCATAATTTCTTATTTATTAACACACATATACATATAACATACTGTAGACACCGGGTCCTGAGTCAGCCTAGATCGAAGTTACCCAATGATGATAATTGCCTTCACAGGCTTAAAAAGTTAAAAGTGATGGTTTTCTCGTCAAATTTGCATTTTAGAGTGAAAAATTAGAAAATAATAAAAAATATTTAAAAAAATTAATTTTGAAAAATGGGGGCTTAAAATTATAGTGTTTTTAGTTAATTTAAAAAAAAAAAAAAAAAAAAAAAAAATTCGGACCGCGAGTGTCGGGCGCGGCAGCGCGCTGGCGCCCAGCACGCAGACGCCCAGGCGCCCAGCGCGCTGGGCGCGATTTGGCGACGCGCGGCGTCGCCAATGCCGCGCGTCGCTAAAGAGCGACGCGCAGCGCGCCGCACCGTGCGCTGAGGCGCGCGATTTCCGTGCCTCTGCGCGCGGATTTCGCGCGGCTGCACTGCGTGAGGCCCCGTCGCTCTATAGCGACGGGCTTCCTGGCCGTCGGTATAGGGTCTGATACCCTATTTCCCTCTTTTCAGCCTTTTTTCCGATTTTTTCACCCAAAAATCCGTTTTTTATCCCATTTTTTGGGGTTTTTGACTTCAAATTAAATCCTAAAAATATTTTTTTAGATAATTAATTAATAAAGATTGATTTTATCATTAAAAATAAATGAATTTTGTGTTAAAATAGGTTTTTTCCTTAATTAAATTAGGGCAACCTTTTTTATCCTATAAAGAGTTTATGATGAAATCAAAAGGGGCCTCCTCCACATTTTTTAGACCTAATTTTCTAGAATTCTTCTTCTTCTATTTTCTCTTCAAAATTTCAGATTTCTCTTTTTAATTAATAAGGTTTAATTGAAATTGAAAGATCAATTTTCAATTGTTAATTATTCCAATTAATTTCTTTGTTTTTCCTCCATAAACACAAGAAATTAATCATCATTTTGACATCAATTTCTTTTTAATCTTAAGCATACAAATCAATTCCTTTGTTTTTCTCCATAAACAAAGAGAATTAATTTTATTGCTAAATTATTCTTTCAAGCAATTTTCCGGAAAATCATCACTTTTCCTTCATCAAATCCAATATTCTGAGGGTAAATATTCTTGGCTCCATTTCTATTTTATTTTATTTTTATTTAATTTATTCATATATATTTTATTGTTTTTATTGATTTATTTATTGTTTTCATCTATTCATTTGTTGTATTGATCTTATATTTGTTCCATTTAATTGTTTATATATGATTTGATTTTTATTCATGTGAATATTGTTTTTTTTTAATTCCTAACATGTAAATAATTTATTTTGATTCCTCATTATTTTTAACATGCAAATAATTAATTAATTTAAATTAATCTTTTTGCCATGTAAATAGTTTGTATTAATTATGAACACATCAATTAACCTTGTTATATATCATTATTATTTTCATCATTCCTTTGTTTACTAATTTTTATCATTGTTACATGATTTTATTATCATTTGTTTATTTATTCATTCATTATTTTTCACTTATCATCATTATTTTCATCATGTGTATATTTTCATGTACTAATTAATTAACATGCTTTATTTTATTTTCATCACATCATTTAATCATTTATCACATATAATCCATGTTTCTCATTTTATTTTGGTTTGTTAATATTTTTGATTCCATTATCATTCTTTTCATATCATCTTATTTTATTTTAATTTGTTATTCATTATTTTGTATGTTTAATTGATTTAATTACTAACATTATTTTATTTGTATTTGCTTTTATGTCTAAACTCATTTTTTCGCTTGGGCGTTTTTGCGAGCACATCGGGAGGTCCAAAAAGGCTCATTTGGTTCATATATTTATTTTCTTTATTTGTAATATTTTATTTAATTTTGCCATATAATTTTCTTGTAAAATTATTTATTTAGGCTCGCTAGAAAGAAAATCACAAAAACTTTTCTATTAATTAACTTGACATTTTTTTTCTAAATAAAAGGGGACCAATGTCCTAGTTTTTCATACCCAAATAAATCATCACATCAAAACTGTTTCATAATAAATATGCATGCGAGGACCAATGTTCTCACTATTAATGAATAACCCGTTTTATGCATGTATTTCACTTTTATAAATGGGAGTTGTATTCCGCTCCTAGTGTTATTGTAATTTATTTTTAAATGCTTTATTTTGGATTTTGCTTACATTTATCGCTTTTGATATGAATGATTGCGCCTTTAATTTAAATTGCATTGTGTGGAAAGTTGATGAAACAATGAATTCAAAACTTAATTATAATATTAATCAAGGTATAAATAAATGAGAAGTCCCAAACCAGCTCTGGTCTTTGGGCTCAAGAGGCTAGAGGTTTACCCTCCAAGACACCTCTTGTGTCACGAGGCTTTAGCGTTAATCCTAGGCTCCTTAGGGCGAGAGGTTTACCTTCCCCCTTTGGCTGGCCCAAAATGGATACTAAGCGCAGTCTTAGGCTCTCCGAGGCGAGAGAAACTTTCCCAATATTCTATTGGGTGGCGACTCCATGAAACCTCCTTGTTGCTCAACATAGACGCACTTGCGATTTATTGCAAGCTGTCAACGGACCCACAATTGCCCGATCGCCCACGTGCGGGCGGTCGAAGGGGCGGCAGCGGGGATCCGGCGCGCGTCACACATACTGTATCCAATAAAAGAACCATGCCTACTAATGCATTCATATGCACATATGCATAAATCCAATGTATATAATCAATTAAGAAATCCACACTTTGGTTCCCACTACCACTACCACTTTGTCTTCGCATGCACATTATATTCATATCCAGAAGTATTTCACATAAAGTTTGCATTTCTCAATTGTTTAACATTTTATTTAAGCCTTGCCTACAATTCAAAGATGCAGATAACGGATATCGCATTGGTACCCCATGGGTATAGTAATCATATTGGTATCCGTGGATACTTCACGTTCGCATCGGTACCCTAAGGTACAAAATATCAACATAATTTCGTATTTGGGAACCCAGTAAGGATTCATATTGCATTGTGATTCTAGAGGAATCGGACGCATTGGGCTGCAGGACTTAGACCCTATAGGCATGCCTATCTATCCACTACTTGACTCGCTGGCTATGTTATTAATTTCCCGATTAGTATTCATTCATTCAATTACATAATAGAATAAACACATGATTCCGGAGCAATTATCGTAGTATATATATATTCCATCACGCATTCCATCATGCTTATACGTTCTTGCTAAAATTCACTACCACAAATTCATATAATGCATAGCAAGTCCATATTCACTAACCGCATCATGCTATCACATTAGTTTATAAGATAGAATTCTCTAGTATATAGCTTATTAACAAATTCACAATTATTAATCACAATTATTCATCACGTTAATCCATAGCATTACACATATATTACTCCTCATCAAATGATATTAGACTTGACTGAAATAATGATCATACATGTGCATGACATATGTCATTGATTAGAGTTAACAATGCAAAGCAAGGGTACCTCATGGTCACAACCGATTTGATTGTCACCGTGACATACCAATGGTACACAATAGAATGTAAATTGAGGTACCTCACAGTCACAACCATTTTGGTTGTCACCCTGACATACTTCACACTACCAAGAAGAATGTAATCCATGGTATCTCACACTTCATCATGTAAATCATACAAATTATTTATACATTTATATAGATACATACTCACCCGTTTTGCCACATTATTGGTCTCCATATAAATGAGAAATTCATAAGCTAAAAGCATTAAATCACATTTATCATAATATATAATCACTCAAATATCCACATGAATTATTATAACATCATTAGATATCTTGCATAATAATACATTATAGTAACATCTATATCAATTTATGCATCATATAATAATGTTAGATAAATTCTTCAATCAGATATCCATTGAACATATCACATTTATACATAATCACTACAAACCCACCATCATACTCTTACACATCTCATTCATTTCAATCATGCTTATATTTTCCTCATATACAATCCAACCTCATTACACACATACATAAGGTTCGTATTCACATTAAGCCAACCCATTTCATTTGATATCTTTCATATGTGTACAACTTAATCTCAACTCATAACTATGTATACTTGTTCATATTATACATGCTCCTATAGATTAAGGTATTATAATCCTCAATGTCAATTAACCTGACTGAGTTCTATTTCATACAAATTAACATTATTAATTCATTAGTTTACTACTAATATTAATTTTATTCAGGTGTAGTTTTCAAGTAATAACTATTCTTATACTTATTTAATAGTCCTAAATATGCATCGGATAGATCCTAGAAAGTTTCGGTGCAATACGGGTTCAATTCGGGAAGAAAAACACGTAAAATAGTCAAAACATAGGGGGTCACGGTGGCAATGACTTTATTGTGGCCGTGAGGTCCACAAATAGGCATTCTTCCTTCTCTAAGCATTGGTCATGGTGGCAATGAATTGGTTGTCACCGTGACATACCAATGTTTAGCAAAAAAGAAGCAAAATCTCGGGACTACTTTACTACCCAATTTTGCAATGCCTATAACAACATCTAAACCTCATTTTTAGACAAAATACCCTCTTAAAAATTGCTCCTAGGATGTTACGTTTCCAATGGAAAATGTTTCAGGTCATTTGGACATCTGAAATGTTTGATATGAGCTATACAACCTTAACTTCTCAAATGAGCCAGCCAAAGTACAGACACCTCTATATTGGCCACTTTTGGGACATTTAAAGATATAATTAGCTCAACCATATTTCTGAGGACGTTTTAGGTGAGAATCTTATGTTTCATCTCCAATTTGAATAAACCCATTTGGAGCACCAAAACTCGATCTATGGGCAAAATAGTAACCAAAGGTCAGAAGAGACCCCCACAGAAACTTACTCTACAGGTACATTTCTCGTATTTCATACACATGGCTTCTAAACCACTTTAATGGAATTTTTAACAAACATACTCTCTAATAATTTACTCATTTATGTGAAAAATTTCAATTGGCACAAATTAGATAGCATTTAGACTCAAAGTCTCCAACCCAAATTCTAGCTTCACTTATAGATAATTTTGGAGACTTTAGAGTCCCCTAACTAGCAAGACTATTTCTACAACATTTAGAGACACAGACTTCACGGAATCAACCCATTTGGTCTCAACCAATTTACAGTTGTAAAACTCATTTTATAGCTTAAATAGTTCACATGGGTCAGAATAGACCTCAAAGACCATTTGACACAATCAATTCTGCCATCTCTGAAATTAGGGTTTATATTTTGATCACTATACTATACTCATTCAACATCACTTACAAATTTTCAACTAATTCATTTACTCACACAATACAACAAATCCACAATTTATCTGAAATCAGGGTTCAACTAAATCAATTTGATTCATAGCTATTTCTATAACTCAATATGCTCATTTCTTCAATTCAATACATTTCATAACATAATTTACACATTTAAACACACAATCTATCAATTAGCATACACAAATCAGTTTGCTCCCAAACCTCAAACTCCTATGCTCCTAAGGAGCTCACTTGATACTTGACTCACCAAGCTTCATCTTTCCTTTAACTCTTCTTGTTTCTACCATCACGTGCACAATCCAAATTCAAGAATTGGAAACAATTGATCAATACCAACTTTAACAGAAAAAAGATGGAGTAGAAGAAGAACAAGTACCAATTATATAAACCACTTACCTTGACTTGAAGAAATATAGCATATCACAAGCAATACTTGATCCAATTTAACAGAAATTCAAAGAGTCACTCTAAAGAAATGAGAGAGGAATAGATGAAGAAGATGAACACGTGAGAAATGGCTAAACAACATACAAATTCTGTCCATTTCTCTCTCATCCACATACTATATATTGCATAATTTAGGGTGAGGTGTCACAAGCTGAGTTTAACACCCGGAAATCAACTTCATCCTCTCCAATCTTGCATAACTTAATTTAATTCCACTTAGTGTTAATTAAATTAACTTCTAATCTCAATCATGCACAATAACACTTTAGCCACTAAAACTTATTTATTCTTTTCAATTGGGTCCTCAATTTCCCAATTACACCTAAATCCAAATTAAAAATCCCACTCACGCTCATCCAATTACCCTAGTTAAGTTAAAATACTACTAGGGGAGATTTTGGATCAATACACATAGGCAACAGCACTAGACCTTATAGGCATGACTATCTATCCACGACTCGATTTATGCAGGCTAATATATATATTTATTCCATTCTTGAAATTCTCATATCAGTATTACATTTCTCATATACACAACAATTATTATGATCGTATATATTTGTAACACATAGCATAAAATTCTCATATAATATTTTTCACATTTAATATTTAAATAAAAGATCCTTCCATATTATTAAATTTCCTTAATACTTTACATAATACCACACAACATATTTACACACACTCATTAATTTTAATGTAACAATATTATATCAATGTCATTAACCTTTCAATCTCATTTAATTTCTTATTAACAACACTAACTTCACAAGCACATTTAACTTTATCATATACATTAATATCACATCATTTAATACTAACATAACATCAATAATAGCATACACATGTTCAACATTTTAATAAGCACTTTCAACCAAGTTGCATTGCTCATGAACAATTAATATAACATGCCAATTAATTTTTGACTTTGTTTGATAATTTTTCTAATTAATTATACATCTAATTAATTATACCATTAAATAATTTACTAATTACTTATGTTCATAACCTATTCATTTATGTTACCCAGTGATAACCACTTATATATTCATCATACGTATATTAACCACTTATATATTCATCATACAGCTCTAGACATGTATCGGATAAGTTCCGATAAAGTTTGGTTTGATTCGGGATAAAAAAAATGGACTATATAGTCAAAACAGGGGTGAGGGACGGCCATACCTATTGAGGGACGGCCGTGACTCATTGAGGGATGGCTGACCTGACTCTTGCACTTGAAACACAGCTCTTTTCAACAAAACAAAATGTAACCTCAATTTGCACAGCTAGAAACACAAAGAAAACATTGTTTTTAGCCAAAGTAGTCATAACAATTAATCCTTAGGATTTATCTTTCTAATGGCACAAATTTTAGGTAATTTGGAGCTGGAACCAAAGTCATATGCCCAAAAATGTACACACTGCTCCAAATACCTACCTAAAGAATTTTGCTACTATAATGGGCGGTTTTGATGCCCTTGGAGTCAGAAATAAATTATAACTATTTCTAGGACTTTTGTAGGCACAGATGTCTCGGTTCTAACCCAATTAGAATTATGCAATTTGTTTAAAACACAACTTATGATCAAACCATTCACAAGAGGTCAATCTGAACCTCTAGGCAGAATTTCCATTCTTAACTTAACAAGCCCTAATTCGACCAAATCAACACATCCCACCATCAAATTCAATTCAAGACATCACAACACATATATACACACTTTAGAATATGCAATTCATCAATCACACAATCAAAACACGTAAATTCCCAAACCTTTTTTCCTTTGCTCCTTTCTTAGTTCACCTTGTGCTTCCTTCTCCAACCTTCTCCTTTCCCTTTGATCCACAAGCTTTCTCCACTCCAATTTTAATTCAAATTTCCATAATTTAAGTTAGAAATCAAATTCCCAATTCAAACCATAAGGAGAAGAAAAAGAAAACTAAACTAAAATCCTTACCTCAAACTTACAAGGACATAAGAATTGCTTAGCTAACTTTGAAATACACTTGAGCAATACTTAGTGGAAGATTTAAACACATGAATTAAGAGGAAGAAGAATGAGGTAGAATGCAGAATTTCATCTTCCTTGAATGGCCGGCCAACAAATGTGGAATAATGCCAAAATCCACCACTTCATTCTTCACTTATATATGCATGTAATTACTTAGGTGGATTAAGCTTAACAAGACACATGTAGTCCACTCACACACATACTTAATCACACTTTACTTAATTAATCCCACTTAACTTAATTTAATCCATTATTAACTTTAATTAATCTTTCACTTATCATTTAATCTCACAAAATTCAATTTAATCCCTTAACTTATTTAATTTATGCAATTAAGTCTTTGAATTTTTAATTTAATCAGATTAAGTTCCAAACACAAATACTTGACCAATTTCACAACTTAAACCACTCTCGTACCCTAAGAGCATGTAATACGATTAGGGTACAAGTCGGAGCCTTACAAAACAAGTCCATTATTTCATTTCTTTTAGTTACATCACATGCTCATTTCCACCATGGCACCACATTATGCCTCAATACACAATCCATTGTACACATTATCACATAATACATTTCATGTGCATACATAACTTCATTTTCTCATCAATGCATACCAATTTTCCAATTTTCTATCACATTTATTTTTCAATGCCATATTTCATCATGAACGCATGAATCTATTTATATTTTACAACCAATAAAATAAATATTTATATATTTCAAATGTATCCATATATGTATTCTCACATACTAATATTAACTTTTCCCTTCCATTATGCTATCAATGTGATCAAACATACTTAATGACCTTCCTAATGGTGTACATGCAAATATATTACACTATTTTGAGTCAAGTAAACTCATCACATCATGCCATCATATTCAGCCACCACACTTCACACACACATCATATACATTTTTTTTCATTCTAACACAAATTCACAACTTCTCTAACCTTGATTTCATTAATCTAACTTCAATTCATCAAAGTTTCATGCACCTAGTCAGCTTTAAATTCTTACAAAATGTGTAGTTTAGTATGAACCAATAATTTAAGCAGTAATACATCAAATTCAACATACCATAAACTTCATTTAATTCCTAATTAAACCTCCACAACATCAATTTTAATTAAGCATATCATTTAACTTAAAGTAGTATACATACATAATCATACATAACATGAAAAATGTGAGTATTAGTATCCACAAACCTTATTTTCCTTAGCTCCTCACTTATTCTTCTCTTTCTTTCTCTTTTCTTTTCTTCTTCCTCCTCACTTATTCTTCTTCCTTCCTCCTTCTTCTTGTTCTTCACCTAGCAGAAATTCCATGGACAAGAATTCACTCAATATTCTTTCAATTACATCAAATTTCACTTACATACTAATTAAATGCACTAAATCCTACACTAAACTCTAATAACTCCCATACTATAGTTACTTGATGGATTCACATCTCACTTGTTCTTTATAAATCCTTGAAAATTTCTTCACTCAACACTTCAACATAAATAGGTGGGAGGCTAGAATTGAATTTAAGAGTGAAATTAGGGTAGAAATTAGCTTGATTTAAGTGAAATTTGAAATAAAAATGGAGAGATGGGGAGAAGAGGTTTTGCGATGGAGGATGGAGAAGATAGAGTGTGTGTGTGTGTTTGAAAATTTCGCACACTTCCGTCCTTTCATATGTGCTCAAATGGATGGCCAAGATTAATTCTAATAAATCCAAGGGTTCATAATATGTCACTTGTCATTCTCCCAAAATTTTTAATTTTTTGTACATTTAATTTCCATAAAAATATGTCCATATATAGAAAAATAGTTATTTGGGTGTATGCAAATTTTTGGATTAAAACTACGTCGTTTCAATGAAATTTTAAATCTAGCAATAAATGTACCGTTATGATAATCTGCTTTTCTGTCTCAATTTTATTTCCATTTTTCAATATTAAAATTACCATTCTATCATTTATAATGGATATCCATGGTCGAATTAATTTTCAGAGGTCTCGGTTCAATTTTTGGCCTTGGTCAAATTTCGAGTCAAAGTGAGCACTATTCACACTGAACCTGCTACTTATTTTTATTTTGGACTTTTGAGGCCCTATTTAATCTCGATTTTACCTCAAATTAAATTGTTGGACTTTTCATGAATTGTACTTTCTAATACTCGAAAAAAGCGAATTATAGTCCCGAGTGGTACTGTTCACCCCCAGGTGGCACTTTTTACAACCTGAAAAGTACTATTCATAAAAACAAAATTTTTGAGGCGTTACAATACATATTAGCACAAACTCCATGATTGCGAATATGCCTATTGAGGTTTTACCACCTAAAGTATTTTATGAGCATACAAACTCCATGATTGCGAATTCGCTTATTGAGGTTTTACCACCTAAAGTATTTCATGAGCATACTGCTTATATGGGTGCTAAATTGTTGGGTGATGTGCTATTTTAGTGGGAGTTTGTATTATGATGTTCTTATTTAGGGACACAACTTATAGTTATTTTATGCATAGTAAAATGTATGTTTATTTTGCACTCTGATTAAATTTTACGGGATGATCTCATAAGGAATAAAGGAAGATCAGTTGAAAATAGGCATATTGAAATCACGATACATGTAATTTCCATGCTACACATCCATACTCGATCCTTTCATCGAATACGTAGATATAGTGACCATTGATGGGTCGAGTTACAAACTAATATGACAAAGGCTGCTTTGATTTCATGCCAATATACTAGATGGACCAAATTGTAATTAATGAAGTGTTCCAATGTATGATAGCCATTTCAGTGTGCACATTTGGATAATATATTTATATACTAATATAATATGAAAGCCTAAACGGGAGATTGTTGGGGTTTAATTTCTTACGTGGTACATATTATTTAATTATATTATGGGCTATCAAAATTAAATAGCGCCAATTTAAGTGATCTAATTTTGAACTCTAGAAACATCAACTGGGTATGGGTTTCTAAAGTATAGAAACCCAATACAAGTTTAGTTAGGGTTTATGGGAATCTATAGTATACAAAGAACATTATAGGATTGTGGTCCCTGAATCAGATTTAGTTGTCGATTTGCCTTGCTCCATATTCTAAGCAAATTCAAAAAACTATGAATCCAAACTCAAAAGAACTCAATCCTACGTGCATGATTCATCAAATATGGATTCAGATATGCTTTTTATCTTTTATTATATTTTGTTATATGATTATCTATCGATTGGCATATGATCCGGAATTTATAGAATTATATTATGTTAATTCTAATAGAACTAACACTACAAGAATCACGGAAAATAGAGATGAAAAATAGATACGAAATTCCACCTCTAATTAAAAATAGAGACGGAATTAAAGACGAAAATTTTTTGTCTCTATTTGGTTGGTTGCTAAAATTAGCGACTAAAATTTTTCGTCTCTAATTTTAGAGACGGAAATTCTCTTTCCGTCTCTAAAAATAGAGACGAAAACTATTTTTTCGTCTCTATTTTTAGAGACGAAAAGAGAATTTCTGTTTCTAAAATTAGAGACGAAAATTACCTCTCCATCTCTATTATTAGAGACGGAAATATTTTTTTGCCTCTATTTTTAGAGACGAAAAACGAAAATAGAGACAAAAAATGAATTTTTGTCTCTAATTTTTGAAGGGATTTTTTTTTTAAATAAATAAAATAATAAATAATATTAAATTTAAAATTGCCTTAATTTATATAATGAAATAAATATTAAATAAACAATAAATAGATTTAAAAAAAAATGTATTTAATAATGTATTAATATATATAAAATTTAGTAACATTACAAATAAACGAAGCTGACAAATTTAAAAATACTAACTAAGGTGGAGCTGAATGCGGACGATCAGCAGATGGTGCTTGCATATCATCAGGTAATCTTCTGCTAATGAAGTCCTCTAACCTATTAATACGGTTCATTAATACATCGACCATGCTGCAAAACTCAATGACCTCATTAGTAGTTGACGCAAGCCTACTAGCGGTAGCCGTAGAGGATGAGGACGCATGCGAATAGCAAACATTTGCATAGGAGCCCAAACCGAAGACCCATCCACGGCGGTCCCTACCACCAGCTGCGTCATAATATACTCGAGCATGATCCACATTATCGCCATGCGCTTGCTGACTCTGAATACTCTCTACTACCCGCTCCTGTAATAAAAATTATTCGAATGTTATGTAGTAGTAAAATGAAACTAAGAAGTTATAACAAAATAACTAATAAATTTTAAAATTAACATACATGAACTTGTCTAGCTCGATCGCTAACGAATGTCACACAGTCATGATTTTGCGTATGGATGTGCAAAAACAACTCATAAGGATAAGGTGTCCGGCCCATAGTAGACTCCTGTAAACAACTTATAGGTTAATAACAAATGGACAGCTTTTTCCGTAAATTTGTAACAAACCTAATGTATAATAATCACAAAAGTACTTATATATATGTATTACTATTTTATTGCCAACCAAATACAATTATAACTCCTAATACAATAACACTTGTCTATAATTTAATAAAATTTCGGCAAAATTTCCCCTAAATATGTAACAAACCTCCTGTTCAAACATCAAGAAATTACATTTACATTTATATTATCCACCATCAAAATCCATTTCAAACTCCTTACACAATTTTTTACCCATCCTCCTTCATTCAATCAAACGTCTTGCTTATTATCAAGAGTTGTAATTATTGCAGTGAATAAATTCTTAATGCACTAAGTAACTAATACAAAATGGAATAAAGAGTAGCATTTTTAAAGTCAGATATTTGAGTACTTACAAGTCTGTCAATATGCTCACAATGGGATGATGTTCTTCCAGTGTGTAAGGAAACACTAACTCCATCTAGCCCTCCCCTCCTATTTGTGGAATTTCGATCGGCGATGGAAATGGCCTCGGATGATGACCAGTACTGCATCTAATTTGCCCAAATGTCTTCATTTATATACTTTGGTCGTTCACCTTTGGCATGCAGCTTATTAAGCATATCCTTGTAACATACACGGGCTCGTTTCTCCCATACGCCGTAGATGATGTGATCGATGGAAGAATTCCAATAAAAAGCTTTCTGAGGGATTAAAAAGAAAAAAAAAGGTTAAACATAATGCAGATATTTGCAAAATACATTTATAATTTAAATTATATATTAATTAAGGTACAATAATTAGAAATAAGTTATTTACCTGAAACTCCTAGAAATAGAACATTTTTGTCTCCTGAGAGATATTCTTCCACAAAAACCCATTAAATTCAAGTCTCTCCTTGAATATACCAGTCATCGAGCCGGAGTATGGACCAGATGGGATAAATCTAATGGACAATGAAAATGTAATTATTTGATAGAATTCAGCATTACATAGTAAATATAAAAATGAAAATTTGCTAACTCACTGTTGTCCATCAATGACAATATACGTCCGTCCATCAACCCCAACCGATCCAGGCAAAGGACCTTCAACAGTTTTAGGCGATCGATGCGATGGTTTAGATGGATTCTCTGAAGTAGGCACTTCTATAGATGTAGTTCCAGCTGTAGATGGCGGGCATGGATACACTAGGGGTGAAGATCTCGTGCCCATACGGGGAGGTGCAGATGCAGGAGACGATGATCCCTCCCCTTGACTGACAGTTTCGGATAAAGATGAGCGCACCCTCACCCTAGGAGGTTGCGTCGTACCAGTCTTCCTCTAATTATTCATGTTTTTCCTGAAAAAATTAATAAACATAATTAGACATTAGTTGATTATTACATATTCTTGATTATCTAAGACAATAATACAAATTTCTATTTTTTGTGAATTAAATGAAACATAAATTAATTAATGATATTAAGATTATGGATTTTAGTTACATGGGCAAACAATTATTTGCTATCATCACTTAGATGTAAGTCATTACCACAATCATCTTCATTTTTCGAATAATTAGAATCAAATTCACTTTCTAATTTAGATGTAGACTTCGATTCCTCGTCGGTTCCAATATTAACAAATTCATTGTCAACATTGATCAAAGGTTCATTATCCTCATATGGCATGCTTTCATTTATTTCATGACCCTCCACTTCCTCTTCCTGAAAGGCTTCGCTTTCAATTCGTTTATTTTGTTTTGTAGCTTTCATTTCAAATATGTGTCACACCCCAACCTATAACATGGATACTTCTGTTCCATGATTAGAGCGAGAAGTATCCCGATAGAAAGGAGTGTCACATCCCACTAGTACAAACATGTAACCATCACATTCGAAAGAATTACATATTCAGTACAAATAAAACTTTAATAGAAAGAAGAGGATAATAGAACAAAATGAGTACTCTTATTAATATACAGAAATAGTTCTTTACATATTACATCAGATTACAAAAAGGACCAATTTACAAAAACCCAAGATACACTGTTCCAAAAGGGCCATCAAAATAATACATAGTTCAAAGGCTAACAAAACATTAGGCTATTACAAAAGAAGGAAAGCCTAAACTATAAAACTTCTGAACTCTAGTTGCGTTGGCCTTCCCGATGCGACACGCCCAGAACACGCGTACAAAAACCTTCCACACCTGCACGGATAAACACCCGTGCTAAGCGAAATCGCTTAGTGGGGAAACACACAATGCATGACCGCCACTCACAGTGACGGTAACAGAAAACACAAGATAACAATACAATTATATATATAAAGATATATCATCATACATATCCAATTCATTTAATTGCATTCACATTCAGAATTCTTGCACAAAGGCACTCAATAACACCTGCTTAATCATAATGAGTGGATAACGAGTACACATAGATACTTGAGAGTATCGGTTCTATATGATAAACACATAGATACCCAAAGGTATCAAATATTCTTTTTATATCATTCCAAGTTGTTACACATAGAATCTTAAGAAAGATTCAAACAAAGGGATCGCGAGGATCCAGTCGGGGGACCTGATCAGGGTCCAAATCGTACACATAGCTGCAGCGGCACATAACTCTATTAGGCATGCCTAACTATCCACTTATCCGACATTAGCAGGTTATGCAAAATATTATCACATTTTCATACATGTAATTCATGTAAATAGATAGTCAAAGTTTTAATGAAAACTGCATGCAAAAGAAAATAAGTCATTAAGCAAAAAGAAAAAGAAATCACATTTGGAAACTGCGTCTGTCGCGCTCGCGACGGTTGTCGCGATCGCGACAGAGACCAAACACATCTCCCCGCCAAGTCTCGCAGTCGCGAGAAGGTCTCGCGCTCGCGAGAGGACAAAAGCATCACCCTCTGTCGCGCTCGCGACAGTCGTCGCGCTCGCGACAGAAGACAGTCTTTCCATTCTATCGTGCTCGCGACTACGGCGCGTTCGCGACAGAGGGGAGTCCTGCACTCACTCGGAGGTTGAGCGCTCTGTCGCGCTCGCGACGTATGTCGCGGTCGCGACAGAGAGTTCCCTACCGAGCTCTTGGCGCGACACATCTCGCGCCGGCGCGAGGGTTGAAAGCTCCGCGCTCTGTCGCGCTCGCGACGGTGTCGCGATCGCGATAGACACGGGATTTCCAGCTCTTACGCCCAAATTCTGCAGAATTCTTACCAACTTCACATCCAAACTTCCAAATTTGATTCCAAACCTCAAAATTCAGCAATACACTCATCTACAACTCATAATATGACTAAAAACCCAGCTTTACCATAATTTATCTCAATTAAATCAAATCAAATACATGCCCAATTTCAAGAAATCCCAAAACAGCAAATTCTACAACACTAACAACCATTCACATGATTTCTCACAAATCATTCAACAATATTCATTCTTTTACATCACATATCACTTTAATTTCAATTTAAGTTATAACCACTCAACTCATAATCCTAATCAAAGCATAAACACATTTATCAAACTTAAATCACAAAATACACAAAATATGAAAAATTCCCAAACCTTCTCTCCTTAGCTCCTAATCGCGAGCTCCGCTTCCGCTTGCGATTCCTTTTCCTTTATCAGGTCTAGGAGCCTCCTCTGAACCATAAACCCATAACAATCAAAATCAATTTTACAACTACCCACAAATGAATTTACAAATAATTAAACCTAGAGAAGAGGAAGAAAAAGAAATCTATAACCCCAACTCACCTTAGAGCTTTAAATCCACAAGCTAAGCAACTCTAATTATTCAAGGGAAAGAAAAGAGAGCAAGGTCGGGCAAAGAAGAAGAAGAACGAAGAAGAAGAAAGAAGAAAAGAGGAAATGGCGTGAGGAAGAGAGGGTGATCGGGAAAACAAAAGAGAAAGGCTGATTTCTCTCTCTCTCACCAAACCCATAAATGCCCTCTTATCCACTTGCCACATGTCAATTCCCCCATAAGCCACATGCCTCAAAATACACCCTACTCCCAAACTCTAATATACACTCTAGAATATCTCTCACTTATACCTCTACTTCTATACACACCCATATATTCTAATTTAATTTCCTCTTCTCACTAATACACACACATATACCATATTTAAATAAATTAAATATTCCAATTTAACTCAAACACATATAACAATACACACATATATACACGGACAGGCTCAAACTACTGGGGTGGTTTTGGGGTGTTACAATACTCCCCCACTTAACAGAATTTCGTCCTCGAAATTCATACCTGTTCCGAACAACTGAGGATATTGCAATCTCATAGCTTCTTCTGGTTCCCATGTAGCTTCCTCAATACCGTGATGCTGCCACAAAACTTTGACTAACGGTATTTGCTTATTCCGAAGCTGTCTGACTTCCCGCTCCAAAATCCTCTTCGGTTCTTCATCAAAAGAAAAGTCTGACTGAATCCGGATATCTTGCACTGGTAACACATGTGAAGGATCTGACCGATATCTCCTGAGCATAGATACATGAAAAACATCATGTAATCTAGCTAACTCCAAAGGCAACGCTAACTGATATGATACTGGACCCACTTTCCTTAGAATCTCATACGGCCCAATAAATCGTGGACTTAGCTTGCCTTTCTTGCCGAAACGGAGAACCTTACGCCATGGTGACACTTTCAAGAAAACTTTATCCCCCACTTCGAACTGTATATCTCTGCGCTTCAAATTAGCATAAGAACGCTGTCGATCTTTTGCTGCCTTCAAGTTCTGTTGCACAACCCTTACTTTTTCTTCTGTATCCCGCACTATATCCGGACCTATCATAGCTTTTTCTGACAGTTCAGTCCAACATATTGGTGTTCTACACTTCCGTCCATACAGCGCTTCATAAGGAGCCATACCAATGCTCACTTGGTAGCTGTTGTTATATGCGAATTCCATCAATGACACATACCGATCCCAACTTCCTGAAAACTCTAAAGCACAACCTCGAAGCATATCTTCCAAAATCTGAATAACCCTTTCTGATTGCCCATCAGTTTGCGGATGGAAAGCAGTACTGAAATTCAACCGTGTTCCCAAGGCTGCATGAAGTTCTTTCCAAAACTTAGATGTAAAGCGAGGATCTCGGTCTGATACAATGGATGACGGAATCCCATGCAACCGGACTATCTCATCCACATACAGTTCCGCCAACTTATCCATCGAGTAATCCACTCGCACAGGCAGAAAATGTGCAGACTTTGACAATCGATCTACTATAACCCATACCGAATCATGCTTACGCTGAGTCATAGGCAAACCAGATACAAAATCCATCGTGATGTCATCCCATTTCCATTGAGGAATGGGTAAGGGATGAAGCAACCCCGATGGCACTTGATGCTCGGTTTTCACTTGCTGACAGGTAAGGCACCTTGAAACAAATTCTGTTATCTCTCTTTTCATTCCAGGCCACCAATAGTATTGCTTCAAGTCTTGATACATTTTATCTCCACCAGGATGCATAGTGAAGACTGAAGAGTGAGCTTCTTGTAACAATTTCTTTCTTAACTCACCAACATCAGGTACACATAACCGATTCCCATGCCTAAGCACTCCTTCACTGTCTATCAGATATTCTGTCCGCTTGCCCTCTTTCACTGCTTGACAAACACGCTGAAGTACATGATCATCTAACTGTGCCCTTGCAATTTCAGATCTCAAACTTGGCTTAACTCTAAGTTGAACAATCAGAGCACCTTCAGAATCAAACCTCCATCTACCTCGGTTAGCCAGCAAAGCAGACAAAGACTTCCTACTAAGAGCATCCGCTACCACGTTAGCTTTACCCGGATGGTAATCAATGATACAATCATAATCCTTAAATAACTCTAACCATCTCCGCTGCCTCAAATTCAACTCCTTCTGTGTTAACAAATACTTGAGACTCTTATGATCGGTGAAAATTCTGCACGTCTCCCCATACAAGTAGTGTCGCCAAATCTTAAGCGCAAACACTACCGCTGCCAACTCTAGATCGTGAGTCGGGTAGTTTCGCTCATGAGGCTTCAACTGTCTCGATGCATAAGCTATTACTTTATTCCCTTGCATCAGAACACACCCTAAGCCAATACCCGAAGCATCACTATACATAGTATATTCCTTACCCGAAACCGGCTGTGTAAGCACAGGAGCTTTAACCAACAACTCTTTCAACCGATCAAAACTGGCTTGACACTTTTCAGTCCATACAAACTTGACATCCTTCCGCAGAAGCTTGGTCAAAGGAGATGCTATCACTGAAAACCCTTGAACAAACCGTCGGTAATACCCTGCTAAACCCAGAAAACTTCTCACCTCAGGTACATTCTTTGGAGGCATCCACTTAACAATCGCTTCAATTTTACTTGGATCAACACGTACACCTTCTGCTGATATCACATGTCCAAGGAAGGCCACTTCCTTTAACCAAAACTCACACTTGCTGAGTTTCGCATACAGCTGATGATCTCTCAACATTTGCAATACCAGCCTCAGATGTTCCTTATGCTCTTGTTGATTTCTGGAATACACCAAAATATCGTCAATGAATACCACAACAAACTTATCCAAATACGGTCGGAAAACTCGGTTCATCAGATCCATAAAGGCTGCAGGTGCGTTTGTCAAACCGAAGGGCATTACTAAAAATTCATAATGACCATAACGCGTCCGAAAAGCCGTCTTAGCCACATCTGCTTCCTTAACCCCTAACTGATAATAACCTGACCTCAAATCTATCTTAGAGAATACCCCGGCTCCTCTCAACTGATCAAACAAGTCTTCAATCCTTGGCAAAGGATACTTATTCTTGATAGTCACTTTATTAAGCTGTCGGTAATCAATGCACATCCGAAGGGTTCCATCCTTTTTCTTAACAAACAATACTGGAGCACCCCACGGTGACACACTAGGCCGGATGAATCCTTTATCCAACAATTCCTGTAACTGACTCTTCAATTCTTTCAATTCCATTGGAGCCATTCTATAAGGAGCCTTTGAAATCGGAGCTGTACCCGGCAGAATCTCTACTGACAATTCAACCTCTCTCTCGGGAGGTAACCCCGGTAACTCTTCCGGAAAGACATCTACAAAATCTCTTATAACCGGAATATCTTGAATCTTTACTTGACCTCTCCGAGAATCTAAAACCACAGCCAAAAATGCTTCACATCCCTTCCTGATAAATCTTCTGGCTTTCATAGCTGATACCACATTATGCAAAGAACTACTTCCAATTCCCTTCACAATAACAGGCAAACGATCCTTATCTCTCAAAACCATTACTTTCCTATGACAGTCTACTACTGCTCGATGCTTATCTAGCCAATCCATTCCCAAAATAATATCGAACTCATGAAAAGGCAAACAAATCAGATCTAATACAAACTCAATACCCTGTATCTTTAAAGGACACTTTCGACATACACGATTAACCGTAACACTCTGACCCAACGGACTGGATACGCAAATCTCATATTCCATCTTCTCCTCACTACCCAAACTATTCCACAACTTACCAGAACACACATAGGAATGGGTAGACCCCGGGTCAATCAAAACATAAACTTCAGAATCAAGCAAAGAAAACTTACCGGCAATCACTTCAGGAGCATTCTGTTCCTCTCGGGCTTTCATAGCATAAGCTCTACCAGATGATGGCACAGGACGATCCACTGTTTCCGAGGCTTCTCTATCTCGAGCTCTTCCACCTCGACCCCTTCCTCTACCTCTATTACGACTTCCTTGGGGTACATTAGATCCAGCTCGACTCCCTTCCTGTTGTCCCGAAGGATCTCCATAACGACTCGGACAATTCGCAAGTAAATGGTCCGTAGAGCCACATCTAAAACAGCCTCCTGTTAACCACCGACACTCACCCCAATGTTGTTTATTACAATGAGAACATCGGGGAGGACCATCTCCTCTACCTGAGCCCGCTCCCCTGGAAGAACCCTGTCTCCTTCCTCTAGGAGCTGGACTAGCTACTGATTTATCAGCAAAATTTCCTTGTGATTCTCTTGGCCTCTTGCCTGAAGAAGAGCCACCTCTTGCAGATTTTCTTCTTTGAGCTTTCTCTCTCAAAATATTCTCAGAACGCTCCGCCCTCAAGGCTGCCTGCACCAACTGATAATACCTCACATTCGGAGCCGACATCAATGATATTAACATCACCTTTAAAGATTCATTCAAGCCTGCTTCAAAATGCTGACATCTGAACTCTTCTGTGAGAACCCTTGGCGGCGCATATTTGCTCAACTTGGTAAACTCATCCTCATACTCAGCCACAGACATGGTTCTTTGCTTAAGAGTTAAAAACTGCGCCCACTTGGCATCCTTATATGCTTTGGTCACATACCGGTTCTGAAACTCATCCTCAAAGAACTCCCATGATATCGGTTCAGGAATTTGCGGTTGACTAGTCACCAATTTCCACCAATCATAAGCTGAACCTTGTAACAAAGACAAGGCACACTCCACTTCTTGCTCTGGGGGGGCATCTTATCTCCTTAAGTACTCTGGATGTCTTCTCTAACCACATCTCTGCTTTAGAAGATTCATCTATACCGGTACCAAAGAAATCCTCTGCACCATGCTTTCTTAGCCTTTCAATAGGTGCACTTGGTGCTGTCACTCTTTCAAGTACCCTTGTCATACTCTGAAGCATCGCTTCCATCGGTCCCAAAGGCACCTCAGGTCGTCCCCTAGGAGGTTGAGCCGGACCAGAAACTGAGGGATCCTGCTCTTGGGGATTTGCACTTTCTGCTGACCCCTCGAGTGATCCACGAGCGGACTCCATAACTACAAAACATAAACGCAGTGCGCATCAGGCCAACACAACCCCAACAGACAGACTAACACACTGAAACCCAGTAACACCTAGAACCAATTGCTCTGATACCACCTAATGTCACACCCCAACCTATAACATGGATACTTCTGTTCCATGATTAGAGCGAGAAGTATCCCGATAGAAAGGAGTGTCACATCCCACTAGTACAAACATGTAACCATCACATTCGAAAGAATTACATATTCAGTACAAATAAAACTTTAATAGAAAGAAGAGGATAATAGAACAAAATGAGTACTCTTATTAATATACAGAAATAGTTCTTTACATATTACATCAGATTACAAAAAGGACCAATTTACAAAAACCCAAGATACACTGTTCCAAAAGGGCCATCAAAATAATACATAGTTCAAAGGCTAACAAAACATTAGGCTATTACAAAAGAAGGAAAGCCTAAACTATAAAACTTCTGAACTCTAGTTGCGTTGGCCTTCCCGATGCGACACGCCCAGAACACGCGTACAAAAACCTTCCACACCTGCACGGATAAACACCCGTGCTAAGCGAAATCGCTTAGTGGGGAAACACACAATGCATGACCGCCACTCACAGTGACGGTAACAGAAAACACAAGATAACAATACAATTATATATATAAAGATATATCATCATACATATCCAATTCATTTAATTGCATTCACATTCAGAATTCTTGCACAAAGGCACTCAATAACACCTGCTTAATCATAATGAGTGGATAACGAGTACACATAGATACTTGAGAGTATCGGTTCTATATGATAAACACATAGATACCCAAAGGTATCAAATATTCTTTTTATATCATTCCAAGTTGTTACACATAGAATCTTAAGAAAGATTCAAACAAAGGGATCGCGAGGATCCAGTCGGGGGACCTGATCAGGGTCCAAATCGTACACATAGCTGCAGCGGCACATAACTCTATTAGGCATGCCTAACTATCCACTTATCCGACATTAGCAGGTTATGCAAAATATTATCACATTTTCATACATGTAATTCATGTAAATAGATAGTCAAAGTTTTAATGAAAACTGCATGCAAAAGAAAATAAGTCATTAAGCAAAAAGAAAAAGAAATCACATTTGGAAACTGCGTCTGTCGCGCTCGCGACGGTTGTCGCGATCGCGACAGAGACCAAACACATCTCCCCGCCAAGTCTCGCAGTCGCGAGAAGGTCTCGCGCTCGCGAGAGGACAAAAGCATCACCCTCTGTCGCGCTCGCGACAGTCGTCGCGCTCGCGACAGAAGACAGTCTTTCCATTCTATCGTGCTCGCGACTACGGCGCGTTCGCGACAGAGGGGAGTCCTGCACTCACTCGGAGGTTGAGCGCTCTGTCGCGCTCGCGACGTATGTCGCGCTCGCGACAGAGAGTTCCCTACCGAGCTCTTGGCGCGACACATCTCGCGCCGGCGCGAGGGTTGAAAGCTCCGCGCTCTGTCGCGCTCGCGACGGTGTCGCGATCGCGACAGACACGGGATTTCCAGCTCTTACGCCCAAATTCTGCAGAATTCTTACCAACTTCACATCCAAACTTCCAAATTTGATTCCAAACCTCAAAATTCAGCAATACACTCATCTACAACTCATAATATGACTAAAAACCCAGCTTTACCATAATTTATCTCAATTAAATCAAATCAAATACATGCCCAATTTCAAGAAATCCCAAAACAGCAAATTCTACAACACTAACAACCATTCACATGATTTCTCACAAATCATTCAACAATATTCATTCTTTTACATCACATATCACTTTAATTTCAATTTAAGTTATAACCACTCAACTCATAATCCTAATCAAAGCATAAACACATTTATCAAACTTAAATCACAAAATACACAAAATATGAAAAATTCCCAAACCTTCTCTCCTTAGCTCCTAATCGCGAGCTCCGCTTCCGCTTGCGATTCCTTTTCCTTTATCAGGTCTAGGAGCCTCCTCTGAACCATAAACCCATAACAATCAAAATCAATTTTACAACTACCCACAAATGAATTTACAAATAATTAAACCTAGAGAAGAGGAAGAAAAAGAAATCTATAACCCCAACTCACCTTAGAGCTTTAAATCCACAAGCTAAGCAACTCTAATTATTCAAGGGAAAGAAAAGAGAGCAAGGTCGGGCAAAGAAGAAGAAGAACGAAGAAGAAGAAAGAAGAAAAGAGGAAATGGCGTGAGGAAGAGAGGGTGATCGGGAAAACAAAAGAGAAAGGCTGATTTCTCTCTCTCTCACCAAACCCATAAATGCCCTCTTATCCACTTGCCACATGTCAATTCCCCCATAAGCCACATGCCTCAAAATACACCCTACTCCCAAACTCTAATATACACTCTAGAATATCTCTCACTTATACCTCTACTTCTATACACACCCATATATTCTAATTTAATTTCCTCTTCTCACTAATACACACACATATACCATATTTAAATAAATTAAATATTCCAATTTAACTCAAACACATATAACAATACACACATATATACACGGACAGGCTCAAACTACTGGGGTGGTTTTGGGGTGTTACAATATGCCTCTTGGTTTTACCTTGCAAACTGCTAATCAATGCATCTTATCTCGTCTAAGGCTAGGAAAAGGGAGGTAATACACTTGGATTTCTTGCATGGCCAACACAAATGGTTTAAAATTAGTAAGTCTTCTTCTTTGATTGATTTCGACCAAGTTGTAGCTATTTTGCACTTTTGTTTCGACATTAAGTGTTGGATCAAACCATTCACACTTAAATAGCACACAACGTTTTATTGGCAAAGCAGGGTATTTAATTTCCAAGATCTCTGTAATTTTGCCATAATAATCCATCAATTCACCCTTAATGAAAATTCCACTGCTTATAGTTGCCCTATTATTACCATGCGATTGTTTATGATATTTGTATCCTTTGACAAAATAAACCGGGTAAGATTTAACAGTCCGCAATGGTCCTTTAGCAACATCAGAGATGAAATTATTTTCAATTGGATGCCTTGACGCTTACAGAATATAATTGTAAATTGTCATTTAATCCACTTATGTAATATTCATAAATGTTATTTATTCATATTTGTAGTCAAAACTTACATATGTCTTGAACTATAAATGGAAGTGTTTTTCGACTTCCTTACTGATATCATTTTGTGTTATTTGTGGCATAAGCTCCCATAACCATTCCTCATATAAACTGCAGCCAACCACAATATAAGTTATATATCCATTTTCGTTGCAATAAACAAATTTTCATTTTCAAACGATCAGTTACACTTACTGCACAAATGGTCGAATTTCTTGGCAATTCAGTAAGATGTAACCATATGCCGCCTCTAATTCATCTGTAAGCATTCTTCTGGTTGCACGTCCATGTAATCGACCAGGATATGTGAATATACTTTAATTTCCATCATTTGCACTTGCTTGGCCACCATCGTCATTACGAGGAATCTTTCGGCATCTTGTGTTAACATACGTGTAGACACCGGGTCCTGAGTAAGCCTAGATCGAAGTTACCCAATGATGATAATTGCCTTCACAGGCTTAAAAGGTTAAAAGTGATGGTTTTCTCGTCAAATTTGCATTTTAGAGTGAAAAATTAGAAAATAATAAAAAATATTTAAAAAATTAATTTTGAAAAATGGGAGCTTAAAATTATAGTGTTTTTAGTCAATTTAAAATTTAAAAATAAAAAAAAAAAGTCGGATCGCGAGTGTCGGGCGCGGCGGCGCGCCTGCGGCAGCGCGCTGGCGCCCAGCTCGCAGGAGCCCAGCGCGCAGGCGCCCATCGCGCTGCGGACGCAAAGGCGACGCTCAGCGTCGCCGATGCTGCGCGCCGCTAAAGGCGCGCGCAGCATCGCGCGCACGGAGCGCTCGTGCGCGAGCGCCAGCGTGCGGAAGCTCGCCTGGTTGCCGCTCCGACGCCCGCCCCTCTATAGCGACGGGCATCCTGGCCGTCGGTATAGGGTCTGATACCCTATTTCCCTCTTTTCAGCCTTTTTTCCAATTTTTTCACCCAAAAAATCCGTTTTTTATCCCATTTTTTTGGGGTTTTTGACTTCAAATTAAATTCTAAAATATTTTTTTAGGTAATTAAATAATAAAACTTGATTTTATCATTAAAAATAAAATAATTTTGGGTTAAAATAGGTTTTTTCCTTAATTAAATTAGGGCAACCTATTTTATCTTATAAATACTTTATGATGAAATCAAAAGGGGCCTCCTCCACACATTTTTAGACCTAAAATTTCCAGAATTCTTCTTCCTCTTTCACTAAAATTCCAGATTTATTCCCCAACCAAAAATCAAAAAGAAAAATCAAATGTTTCATTCTTTTTTCAACATAATTTCTTCTAAACATATTTTTTAGAGGAAGTTTTGTTGTTTGATTCAATTTTTGAGACAAATAGAATAATTATTTGTTCTCAAAATTATTTTTTTTAATCTTTTATTTTGTGTTCAATAAAACTTTTTCATTGATTTTGTTTTGAATCTCTTTTTGATAAAAAATTGATTTTGAGACAAATAAAATAATTGTTTGTCATCAAAATCTAATTTTTATTTGATTTTCTAAAATAAAACTTCAATCAATTTTTTTTATGAACAAAGTGATTGATTGTTCTTGAAATCATTTTTCTTTATTTTAATCAATAAAAACTTTTTTTTTGATCAAAATCATTTCTTTAGGCAAAGGTATCAATTCTTTGTTCTTAAAGAATTTTTGATCATTTTTTTCATGTTTCTTGGAATAAAATTCCAACATTTTCATTATATTTCACTCTAATATTGTGAATCATCAAACAAAGAAATCGATCATCTTTTACCTTCATCGAATCCGAAACTCTGAGGGTAAACATTCTGGGCTTGTTCTTATTATTTCTTTTGGTTCATATCTAATTTATTTATGTATATTTTATTTTCATCACATCATTTAATTATTTATCACATATAATGCATGTTTCTCATTTATTTTGGTTTGTTAACATTTTGATTCCATTATCATTCTTTTCATACCATCTTATTTTATTTTAATTTGTTATTCATTATTTTGTATGTTTAATTGGTTTAATTGATTTAATCACTAACATTATTTTATTTGTATTTTGTTTTTATGTCTAAACTCATTTTTCGCTTGGGCATTTTTGCGAGCACATCGGGAGGTCCAAAAAGGCTCGTTTGGTTCATATATTTATTTTCTTTATTTGTAATACTTTATTTAATTTTGCCATATAATTTTCTTGTAAAATTCTTTATTTAGGCACGCTAAAAAGAAAATCACAAAAACGTTTCTATTAATTAACTTGGTATTTTTTCTAAATAAAAGGGGACCAGTGTCCTAGTTTTTCATACCCAAATAAATCATCACATCAAAATTGTTTCATAATAAATATGCATGCGAGGACCAATGTTCTCACTATTAATGAATAACCCGTTTTATGCAAGTATTTCACTTTTATAAATGGGAGTTGTATTCCGCTCCTAGTGTTATTGTAATTTGTTTTGAATGCTTTATTTTGGATTTTGCTTACATTTACCGCTTTTGATATGAATGATTGCGCCTTTAATTTAAATTGCATTGTGTGGAAAGTTAATGAAACAAAGAATTTAAAACTTAATTATAATATTAATCAAGGTATAAATAAATGAGAAGTCCCGAACCAGCTCTGGTCTTTGGGCTCAAGAGGCTAGAGGTTTACCCTCCAAGACACCTCTTGTGTCACGAGGCTTTAGCGTTAATCCTAGGCTCCTTAGGGCAAGAGGTTTACCTTCCAAGACCCCTCTGGCTAGCCCAAAATGGATACAAAGCACAGTCTTAGGCTCTCCGAGGCGAGAGAAACTTTCCCAATGTTCTATTGGGTGGCGACTCCATGAAACCTCCGTGTTGCCCAACATAGACGCACTTGCAATTTATTGCAAGCTGTCAACGGACCCACAAATGCCCCGATCGCCCTCAAGCGGGCGGTCCCATGGGCGGCCGCGGGGATCCGGCGCGCGTCACAGTGGCGACTCCACTGGGGACATACTCGAGACTTCGATTCGAAAGTACCTTGATTAAAAATCATAATTGAGTTTTAATTTAAAAATTTCATCTTCTTTCAAAACTGCATTGCATCTCATTAGAGCCTTAGATCTATGCTAGTTTGGTCCCTCTTTTAGCCCCGGTACGTTCCCGAAGCACGACCCTCTTTTCACTCAATTTAGGGAAGTGTTAAGGATAATCACTAGCCCAAGCCTTGTACCATCATGGTATATTAAATGGTGACCCGATCGGTCGTTACGCTCGTGATGAGCTAGACCCATCGGCAGAGATCATGCTTGGGTAGCCCTAAAGTAACACCACCCATGACCAAAGCTCATGTAATGGAAATAGTCACTTCCCCTAGGTGGTATGAACCTTAATACTATGCTTGCTATGTGGATCATTATATATTAGACAAACCCAAATAATCTGATTGGTCACCTAATCAAAGGCTTTCATGCCCCGATAGGCCCAGATGACTTATTGGGATTGCCTGAATACATAATGATCATAACCCATGTGCTTGCACATTAGATAAGAGATGTTATGATGCCGGTTCTTCACCGAGCACCATACGCATCCATTGGGTTCCCTGCTAACCCATGGATTAAGCCCACCTAGGAAAGAGACAGCATTACCTCGTGTGTGGGAGTAATAAGGTTGGAAGGATTTACTTGCTTGCATGTGAATGTAAATGTTGCATAGCTCACTATCATGCATTGTATATGTCATTCATGCATCATCCTAACAATCTAATTTTTTCAGCCATCATAGATTCATCTAAGTGGACTAGAGGTTCCGACGGTCGGCTAGTAAGGACAAATCTTCTCTTTGAGTTGCCGGAACTAGTGTCTGACTGGGATTCTGAGTCATCCTCATCAATCAGTGAAGCCTCTGTAGAATTACCAATGGCAGAAGAAACCGGAGCACTGACCACTCAAGACCTAGCTAGGAGGCTAGAGGACTTCGAACGGAGAGTGCTAGACATGATGGGTGCCATGGCTGAAAGGATTGCCCATCCACCTGCTGCCCCACAGCCGCTTGCTGCTCTACAGCCACAGGCAGCCCCTCCTCGGGGGCAAGCCGAACCACCTGCTGGTGGGGAGGCTCCCTTCGTTGGAGCTGCTGCTCGCCAACCCAACAATGAGCACAGAGCTGCCGCACCCATCGAGCCAAGAGGGGAAAGGATTCATAACCCCAACGATGATTTCCTGATGGAGGAGGAAGAAGAAGAGGTTCCGATAGTCCACCAAGCTGTAAGGCCCAGAGCACCCAGAGTAGAGGATGAAGCTTTAAGAGGTATGAGACAGCAGATCGAAGCTATCACCCGCATGCTGTCAGCAGGCAAGGGGATCAACCCAGAAGACAGAGATCTGGGGGATGAAGAGTTGCTGCCTCAAAGATTCAAGATGCCCGAGCTGCCGAAGTTTGATGGCACTTCTGACCCATCCGCCCACATCAAGCAGTACACCCTGGTCATGAAAGGCACAGGGCTGAGTAAGAAGCAGAAGGTGGAATATTTCTGCCTTAGTCTGGTGGGCCCGGCAGTTGACTGGTACCATGGGTTGGATAGGAGGTCCAAAGAGGACTGGGACCTTTTGACCGAAGAATTCATGAAGCAGTACGACTGCAGCACTAGGATGGAGGTCACCCTAAAAGACCTCGAGCTTCTACAGCAGAACAATGATGAGTCATTCCATGAGTACCTTACAAGATGGAGAAACAGGGTCATGGAGATGAAGAGGAAGCCGGACACTGCAGACCAGATTAGGCTATTTATCAGAAACTCATGCCCTTACTTAAGGGACTTACTCAGTTTTAAGGGGCTCAAGGACTGGGAGTCGCTTAAGGATATCGCTATAGAAGCTAAGGCAGCTTACCTGGCAAAGAAAGCAAGCCAAAATAACTTTGCTGGGAAAGGCTATGGGAACCAGTCGGGATTCAAATTAGGAGGTACCGGGGGCAGCAACAGCAGAAATGGTAGGACGGCAGAGGTCTCAGCTACTGGAGTTGGACAGAGTCAAAGATACTACTCCAACTTAGGCCGCTCTCTATCCTGGGTACTGGAGAGACTAATGAAAGAAGACAAGTTGCAACCTTTGCCACCCAGACCAGCCTTGAGTCAGGGACAACCGTGATATAGAGGTGATCAGTACTGCGCTTACCACCAGCACACCAGCCATTTGATCGACCATTGCCGTATTCTGAGAAATAAGATCCAGGATCTCATTGACACCAATCAGATCGCAGATCCTGAGAAGAGAGAGAAAAAGAAGAAAGCAGGTTATAATGCAGTCCCTCCACCGCGAACATGATCGTGTCTTGTGGCCCACTAGTGATATTGCTTTTAGATGCTGAAATTCTTTTTATTTCTGGAACATTTTATGCTACAATTTTCTGTTTGTAATAAAGAGAACAACTTTTGCTTATTTGTATAATGTTTCTATTGATTTCATTTCACATGATCATAACACATTTACTTTGGCATTAATTCAAATAATATGGCTGCATTTAATCTCGAAGCTTTGGGAAATCCCAAAGAAAATTTTGATAGTTTCTAACATAGCTCCTGTAGAGAGGGAAATTAAAAATAAAAAAAAAAACTAGTTGCAATTAGGGGACTGGATGGAAACTCACTAAGAGCACTAGAACCTTTCTGATTACCCGTCAAAGCGATCCCTGGATAAGACGGAACCTAGAAAATTATTTAGGCAACATTTTCTTTGTATAGTTCCCTAAATGACCATTTCCTACCCGTACTTCACAATCGCTTGCTAGCCCATTGAGCCTTTATGTGGGTATGCTAAATGCGTGCCAACTTTGTTGTTACACATGTTAAAACTATCCCCTCGCCTAAAATGATTTTGGCTTCCCCTTAGAAGAGTGGCCTCTCTAGCAGGGATGGATGAACGTTTTAACAATTAACAATTTATTTTGTGGGTTATCAAAATTGCCTTGGTAAGGATGAGTTTACACTTTGGGAAGAGGGTTTCAGTCATGCGCCAAAGACATGAGCTCCTAAAAAAAAAAAGTAGAGCTCAAAATAATAACCACTTGACGAGTTTTGATGATTACCTTTTTAACTGTTAATCTGATCTTAAATGAGCTAAAATGTTATCAAATCCAAATTCAAGAATACCTTTGTATATACAACTGAGCTGAGAATGGTTCATCCACCAGTCGAGAAAATATTGCGGCCATTTTTCTCTAGCGACCTGATCCTCCTTTGATAGCCATCTACCTAAGCCTAACATTACAACCAAAGTAAGACCTTTTGATTCTTGGTTCAGTCTTATCCAATTAGCGAAGATGACCTTCTAAAAAGGTTTGGTACGTAAGAAGAGGCATATGGTGTTTCTTGAGCTTAAAGCGAGGAGCCACGAGTGCATTCATGCATTCGAGTTAAGTCTCGTCCCCAAAGTTGCATCTAGAATTCGCATTCAAAGAAAAAGATTAAGAGATGAGAGAAAATCTTCAATCATAAAACCCGAAAGGGCTGATTGATAACAGGAGTTTGATGCTTTCAAGATCTATCTCGAGATTAGCTAAAGTCTTGTAGTTTTTAAAGTCAATGCCAAAATAATGATCATGTTTAATGAAATCAAATTGAAACACATGCATTTATGCAATGATGTGATCAGAGCAGTTTACTTTGTGTGACCAAAGTCGCCTATTGTCAAGCGCTTCAGCCGATTCATCCTGTTATCAGATGTGCAAAATCAAGCTCATGCAACCATGTCCTAAGACTCCCGAAAGGTTCTTGCCAACAACTTCAGCAATCTTCAAAAAAAAAAAAAAAGAGCCGTTAGAGTGAAAACCGTAACTGGCGCTCTAAGCAAAAATTAGGCAAAAGGATAGGGTGAAAACCTGAAAACAGGCAATCTGTCCTTCAAAAAAAAAAAAGAAGAAAGAGAAAAGCCGCTGGATTGGGTTGGGTCCATTCCAGGCAAACAATAAGGCACAGGGTTATGTGAAAATCCGCAAAGGACGCATTTCCCACTAAGAAAAGCTAGTGTGAAAATCCACAAGGGACGCACTACCTTCAAATAATGACTACAGGTACCAGGTGAGAACCTCATGATCCCGAAGGGCATGAAATTCAAAAGCAACTCAAAAGGCATCAATTATATCGCAAATTGCAGCTAGCCCGGCTATCATCTTCAAGTTCACATAGATGAATTTTTATCCTGCATTCCTGCATAATTTATGCATTTCACTTGCATGCTCACCATTTTTGCATAATTTAGATTCCTTATTTTGCAGAAAGAGAGACTTGAGGCGGACACCGACAAAAGCCGAGTGATGACATCGGTCAAATCATCAATCAAAACCTCAACTCATTCATCAATCCAGACATCAATCAAAACATATATCCAAGCCTCAGGTCAATCATCAATCCAGACATTGATCAAATCATCAATCCACATACCAGCTTAATCATCAATCCAAGCACCATCCAAAGACTTCTCAGGGAGCAGTAAATCGAAGACCTCTCAGGGGGCAATAAATCAAAGACCTCTCAGGGGGCAATAAATCAAAGACTTCTCAGGGAGCAGCAAATTGAAGACCTCTCAGGGGGCAATGAATCGAAGACCTCTCAGGGGGCAAACGAGCAATGAACCGAAGACCTCTCAGGGGGCAATGAACCAAAGACCTCTCAGGGGGCAATGAACTGAAGACCTCTCAGGGGGCAATGAACCGAAGACCTCTCAGGGGGCAAACGATCAATGAACCGAAGACCTCTCAGGGGGCAAACGATCAATAAACCGAAGACTTCTCAGGGAGCAGCAAACTGAAGACCTCTTAGGGGGCAAGCAAACGATTAATAAACCGAAGACTTCTCAGGGAGCAGCAAACTGAAGACCTCTCAAGGGGCAAACGATCAATGAACCGAAGACTTCTCAGGGAGCAATGAACTGAAGACCTCTCAGGGGGCAAACAAATGATCAATGAACCGAAGACCTCTCAGGGGGCAAACGATAAACAAACTGAAGACCTCTCAGGGGGCAAACGATCAATGAACCGAAGACTTCTCAGGGAGCAATGAACTGAAGACCTCTCAGGGGGCAAACAAATGATCAATGAACCGAAGACCTCTCAGGGGGCAAACGATAAATGAACCGAAGACCTCTCAGGGGGCAAACGATCAATGAACCGAAGACTTCTCAGTGAGCAGCAAACTGAAGACCTCTCAGGGGGCGAACGATCGATGAACCGAAGACCTCTCAGGGGGAAATCAACCGAAGGGCTCACAGATAGCACCGCTTCAACAAATAAAAACACACCATGGTAATAACCACCATCTCAGAATTCTCCAGTTCGAAAAGACGGCTGACTCAGGTACGCATCTCTTTCCTTTTCTTCTTTGAGTTTAGGCTCACCTAGACAGTGTACTAGATTCTCCTAAACTGGGGGCAACTGTAGATACCGAGTCCTGAGTAAGCCTAGATCGAAGTTACCCAATGATGATAATTGCCTTCACAGGCTTAAAAGGTTAAAAGTGATGGTTTTCTCGTCAAATTTGCATTTTAGAGTGAAAAATTAGAAAATAATAAAAAATATTTAAAAAATTAATTTTGAAAAATGGGGGCTTAAAATTATAGTGTTTTTAGTCAATTTAAAATTTAAAAAAAAAAAAAAGTCGGATCGCCGGCTCAAAGTAATGAGAACAAAATGTGCTTGCTTCTCCAACCAAGTACTCATTGCATATTGAACCTTCTACTCGTGCTTTATTTTTAATATTTTTTTTCAAATGATACAAATACCTAAATTGTTAATCACGTTAATAACAACTTAACAAATTATGAATACCTATATATATATTTCAACTATTTGGATTTACCTTTCAAAGGGATACATTCATCTATACTGAACGGATCCTGCCAGTTTGGCCTCATGTGCTAAATGTACTGGTAAATGCTCCATAATGTCAAAGAAGCTGGGAGGAAAAATTCCCTCTAATTTGCAAATGATGACTGGAATTTCTTCTTCCAGTTTTTCCATGTCAGCCATTTTTATCTCAGAAGAAGTCAAGTTTTTGAAAAATAAACTTAACTCAGTTATACCTTCCCAAACTTTATGAGGCAAAAATTCACGAAAAGCAACTGGCATCAGCCTTTGCATGAATATATGGCAATCATGGCTTTTCATTCCGAATACTTTATACTTCCTCATATCAACACACCTTGTTAAGTTTGAAACATATCCATCCGAGAACTTTATACTTCTTAACCAATCACATAAAACTTCCTTTTGTCTTTTATCCAAAGTATAATAAGCCTTTGGATATTTACCCATTTCAGAATCCCTATCCAAATCGTTTCTTTTGCAGTACAATTTTAAATCTGCCCTTGATTTTGCATTATCTTTGCTTTTCCCTTCAATATTCATTATCGTGTTGAATACATTGTCGAAGATATTTTTTTCTATATGCATCACATCTAAATTATGTCGTATTATATTTGATTTCCAATATGGCAAATCCCAAAATATACTACGTCTTCTCCAACCAAAGTTTTTAAAAATGCTACTATTGACTTCTTCAGCTTCAACTTCTGTTACTTTCATTAACCCTAATTCATCAATCTCTTGCAAGATTTTTTCACCAGATCTATTACGTGGAGGATGGGCGAGGACAACTTTTTTCTTAAGAAACCTTTGTTTATTTCGTCTAAAAGGGTGATTTGGAGGAAGAAATTTTCTGTGATTATCAAACCATGATATTTTACACCCATTAGTAAGATAAAAAGCATCTAAATCATTGCCACTGTAAGGGCAAGCTAATTTTCCAGCCGTTCTCCAACCTGACAGCATAGCATATGCAGGGAAATCGCTAACTGTCCACATCAAAGCTGCTCTCATCATGAAATTTTATTTTAGGGACACGTCATATGTGAGCACACCGAATTCCCATAGTTGAAGCAATTCAGAAATCAATGGTTGTTGGAAAACATCAATCCCCTGCTTTGGATTCTTAGGACCCAAAACAATTGCTGTTAAAAACATGTAAGCCTCTTTCATGCACATCCACGGAGGCAAATTATACGGAATTAGTATGATTGGCCATGATGAATATTGTTGGCCTGATTGCCCAAAAGGCTAAAAACCATCAGTGCTTAAACCCAACCTCACATTTCTACTTTCAATAGCAAAATCGGGGTGAATGTTGTCGAAATATTTCCATGCAACGGCGTCCGATGGATGGCTGATTACTCCATCCGTTTGTTCATGTTCATTATGCCATCTCATGTGAGATGCCATCAGATCGAAAGAATACAGCCTCTGAAATCTTGGAGTAATAGGAAAATAATACATCCGCTTCCATGGCACTAATTTCTGCTTCCTATTAGAATTCGGTGGCTTGAACCTCGTTTGATTATAAAATTTACAATTCATTAATTCCACATCATCTCCCTAGAAAATCATTCATCCTAGCCGACAACAATCAATTTTTTCTACTGGCAAACCAAGACCCCGAAGCAACTTCTTCATGTCGTAAAAGCTGTCAACCATATTATTATCCATTGGTAATAATTCATTGTACCAAGATACGATTTCATTTAAACTGCGATCAGAAATATGACCTTCATATTTGATATTTAATATTCAAGCAACGGATCCCAACTGTGTCATATTATCACATCTGGCCATAATTCCTGGTCAGCTGCATTAAGTAAGTCAAAAAAATTCCTGGCATCTGGGTTGGGTTCTTCTTCGACATTACCTAAATTGGGCTGAAGTGAATTTTCGGCTGCTTCAAAAACCATTCGGACATAGGGATTCTCTGTATCACAAATATTGCTTGTCATACAATCTGCCCCCCCCCCCCCTTGAAATCCAGCTTCAACAACACCCGGTCCAAATTTTGAACTTCTAGAAGTGCTATAAATTATTGGCTCTCCATGCCTTTTCCATTCAAAATAACTGGGCACAAATCCCTTTTTTAGCAAATTGAGATGCACTTCCTCCGTAGGAAGATAACACCTGTGTTTGCACTTTTTGCATGGACATCTAATTTTTGACCCGTCCATGTATGCAGGTTGCGAGCTTGCGTACTCAATAAAGTTTTGAACTCCTTCAGCAAACTCTAAATTAAAGTAACCATCTGGCGTTATTCTTCTATACATCCAACTTCTGTCTATATTACTCATTATTGTTAAACTGTTATCATAAGTTTATAGTTAGTACCATCACGTGTCAATTATCATATTTTATTTCACTTCAATTCTCTATCCTAGATTTTCACTTTATTTCATAATTAGTTTTACCTAATTATTAATATAATAAAAAAATATCAATGTAATAAAAATTATAATAAAATATATACACACAACAATATATACGAAGACGAATATCAATGTAAAATAAAATCATAAAAATTCTGTGAAAAAACGGACAGAGTTTCCCTTATATGAGTCCCTATCACCCTGTCAAACAGTAGCAAATTTTACACTTCTATAAAGTATCAACACATCTCAACTCCTTAACAAAACCAATGCAATATCAAATTTTTTCATCCACCTCAAACAAGCAAATAAAGGGGATAAATTTACCAACAGTTATGAATTTATCCTTTCAAGTCATACAATGTCCAAACTAAAATACTAAGCAGAAGTACCTATACAACTACTAGATTTATAATTTTATTTAAGCATCACACTAAGGAACCATATGGCGTTATTACAGTATCATTATTGCACAGTCATTACAGTCAAATTACTACATGGTCACGAAAAAAATATACCCATAATGCTACATATTAACACAAATAAATTATCTAATTAAAATAACTTATCTCAAATATATACATGTTATTAACAAATTAATTTTAATACATAACAAACTTACCTCGGGTAATGCAACCAGTAACAGGCACTGGTTCGGCACACAGAACAGCTAAATGCGGAACCGGATGCGGTGGTGAAGGTACATGCAATAACAAATAAAATATAATTTATAAATATTAACTTTTAGGTATATATGACAACATACGTAATACACACTTAAAAAAAATTAAACATAATACAAATAAATTTAAACAACACAACAAATAATAACAATTACACTACAAAGTTAATAATATATTAACTATAATAACATTATACACAATACAAACAATATAAACCATCAAAAATTTATACATGCACAAATATACCACAAAACTAAAACAATAGTACATATAATTTTAACAAACATTCTGTAAAATAAAATATATTTATATCAACATAATAACAATCATAATAGAATATATATATACACGAAAATAATATATTTAACCAAATTTAAAAAAATTGATTATACGCCACAATTTAAAAAATAATAATATGTAAATATAATAAACATTTTGATACAATATAATATATATATATACACAGAACACTACACATATACGCAAATAAAAACCAAATTAACAACAAATACACATACAATAACCAACAACATTATAACTACATACACAAAAAATAACTACATACTCAATTACAACTCAATATACTAACCATTACAATTCAATATACATACACAAATTAAAAATAACTATATACTCAAATAATTAAATACTACATTCAAATAATATTACACAAATAAAAAAATTATACACTATAAATGAAATAAAAATAAAATAATTATACACCCAAATATACTACTATATTAAAATAATAAACAAAATAATACAAGATTAAAATAATACATAAATATCAAACTAACAAATTAAAATAAATTAAAATAACCAATATAAATAAATTAAAATAATGCAACATAAATATAAAACAATAACTAACAAATTAAAATAAACAAAATACATAAATATAAAACTAAATTAAAATACTAGATTAAAATAATACAAAAAAATAATAATGCAGAAAAAAAATTAAAAAAAAAAAACCTACTTGCAAATCTCGCCGGAGAAGCTGCGGCGCCGGCGGCAAAAGCCACCAGAAGGACCAGCAGTGGCGAGGAAGAACCAAAAAACGCGGCGGCAGGCAGGATCCGATTCAGGCACCGCACGGACAAACGCGCGCCGGAGAAGAGAGAGACGGTGGTGCGGAGGCGGCACGGGGGAGTGGGTGGTGCACGGCATCGGTCGGCGGTGGAGGGGGTGAAGGGGGAGTGGATCTGCCGATGAGGGGAGAAGGGGGAAAGAAGAAAGGGAGAGAAGGAGAGAGAAAAGGAAAAGGGGTTTTTATACCCCGAAAATTAGAGAAGGAATTCACTTTCCATCTTTAAATAAAGAAGGAAATAAAATTAATAAAATTCCGTCTCTAAATAGAGACGGAAAATGAATTTTGTCTCTAAATAGAGACGGAAAGATCATTCTGTCTCTAAATTTAGAGACGGAAATATATTTTCGTCTCTATTTAGAGACGAAAATTTTATTCCGTCTCTAAATAGAGACGGAAAAAGAAAACAATTTTCGTCTCTAATTTAGAGACAGAATTCAATTATTTAGAGACGGAAAAACGTACCGTCTCGATTTAGAGACCGAATATATGATCCGTCTCTATTTTTAGAGACGGTAACGCATTACGGTCGCTGTTTACAGTCTCTAAATATGAAGGGAAACCAATCTTGCCATTTTTAGAGACGGAATTTATTTCCCGTCGCTATATGGTAATAATTGTGACCGATTTTAGAGACGGAAATCTTTCCGTCTCTATTTCCTCTTTTTCTTGTATATGATGGAGATAGGAGATTGGATGGAGCTAAAAGGGCTGAGCTGGAAGAGAATTGGAGGACGATGCATGGGACTGAGTTGGAGTTGTTTTTGAAGCGAAATGAGTTGATAAGGGAGCAAGCGAAGCTTATGTTGGCAGCATATAAGACTGATTAGGATTAGGCTTTCAGGAAGGGATGAATGGTAACTATTTTGCCCTTGGATAGGCTTATGTTAGATTCTTACTTGCGTTTTGCTTATAATATGTTTACAATTTGGTAACACTATGAAGCTTCTGTTTAAATATGCTCTTAGCTGACGTTTCTGTCATAATGTTTTCATGGCAATTGAAGGTAGTATTAGTGTGGTCCACTGTATATCACTCATTTCTCCTAACTCTTGTGTTATTGAAGTAGTGATAAAATTAAATAAAAAAAAATATTATATGCACTGTACACCAAAGGGCATACTAAATTTATATGGCTTTGGCACTGCCTGTTAGTCTAAGGCTTCTGGTTTTCTCTGCTCACTTCTGCATTTTTTTTCCCCCTTGGATTGAGTAAACTTTCATTTTGTGCTCGAACTGTCGGGAAGTCGATATACGAGCTAAAATGCTCAATGCTATGTTAGGTATGGCCGGTGACAACTAGTAACTTTAAAAATAATTGTCAATATAAAAGATGAAAAATATTTTTATATACCCACGCTGTGTTTTAAGCTTCTCTTATCTTGGTGTTTTCCTCTTCTTCGTGATGAGTCTTCCAAGTAGAACAAAGTCAAACCTAGCTGCAAAATCCTGTGAATCTTCCCGGGTTGTAACTTTGCTGGATGGGTTCGCAGCTAGCCTATTAACGATAGGCCATCGTTACACTTTGAGTCTCTCTTGATATTTTCTTATCCCAAGTGTCATTTTACAAAATTCAAAAAAATATTAATACAGTTTTTCTATTTTATTCTTGTTTTAGTATTCTAAATATATTTATTTATTTTAACACTTTTTCTATACTAATTACTAAAAGAATAATTTAGTTAATTACTAATATCTTTTAAAATATTAAAATATTTTAATCACGTTAACAATCAAAAAAGTCACTAAAAGCATATTATAAAATATTAAGCTGATCTAATCATTTTCTTGTGTTAATAATCAAAAAAGACAAAAGTGGAACGCACATTGGCTTAAAAGGAGTCCTTGGTAAGATGCAGGGGATTAAATAATTGTCTGGTTTGGTTGTTGTGAGTGCATTATAAGTGGTTAGTAGCAGATAAATTATCTAAGATGATGGTGTGAAAGAGATCGAGACATGATACTACGTCCAGAAAATGAACAGCTACACCAACGTTTACCCTCAAACTATTAACAAATCGATCTCACTGGCCTTAAGGTTATCACGATCAACCACAATAAATATCATTTTCCTTCAGGTCAAAAAGGGGTGGAAAGAAAAAAAAGTTCACAATTTGAAGATAATCAACTCCAGTGAAAATACCGGGTACACATTGAGTAGATACTTTAAACTTTTAAGGAATGTTCACAACTCAGCCACACAGCTCGGTTTTAAAAGAATCACAGGCAGGTATTTTACACTGCTAAAACAGGCATCAAAAACTCAACTATAGAAGGATCATGTTCCAGCATTTCTTCTGCCAACTCGGGCAACAAAACCAGCTTTGATTGGGGCAACTGATCGGCCAGAACCACACTGCACAAGTTTAGCAAGATCATAAAAGAGGATTACAGGAAAATGAATAACCTTAAGAAATTATGCACAAGTTTAGCAAGATCATAAAAGAGGATTACAGGAAAATGAATAACCTTAAGAAATTACAACCAAATCAGAGAACAAGAGAATTTTGAACACGCACACATATACACATATCATATAAAACACTACAAGTTGAATGCAGAATGAAGAAATTTGAGAAAATAATTAAAGAATCCATACAACTGCAGTAACGCTTCCCAAATGCAGTAGCAAAAATTCTTCTGTCAGGTTTGAGAACTAGCTCAGCTAGCTTCAGTGGTGTTACTCTATTCACACCAAGAAGAATATTGCAATGCCAATGCTGTGCTAAAGTGTGTCAAGAGCAATTAAAAACATGCTTTAGGGGCACCCAACCTACATCCTGGTTACGGGCAAAATGAACAGCGACAAGACCTCAGAACTACTCAATATGTCAGTCATGAACAAAGAGCTTGAGAAACTAGCTCAGCTAGCTTCAGTTGTACTCTTTTCACACCAAGAAGAATATTGCAATGCCAATGCTGTGCTAAAGTGTATCAAGAGGAATAAAAACATGCTTGTAGGGGCACCCAACCTACATCCCAGTTACTGTCAAAATGAACGAGAACAATACGACCTCAGAACATAGCTATGTGTGTCAGGCTTGAGAAACTAGCTCAGCTAGCTTCAGTTGTACTCTTTTCACACCAAGAAGAATATTGCAATGCCAATGCTGTGCTAAAGTGTATCAAGAGGAATAAAAACATGCTTGTAGGGGCACCCAACCTACATCCCAGTTACTGTCAAAATGAACGGCAACAATACGACCTCAGAACTATTGACTGTCAAAATGAACAGCAACAATACAACCTCAGAACTACTCAATATGTCAGTCATGAGCAAAGAGAATCTGACAACGTAGGCAAATCTTAAGATCATCCCTGGCCATCTGAAAACAGGATGTGGCAAATGACTATTTAGATCCGGGATCATGGAAGTCAAACGAAAACTTAGATTTTATAGGCAATATAACATTTTAGTAATTAACATTCGAGTCTATCTGTGTGTGTATGTGACCTCATAGCTATGTGTGTCAGGCTTGAGAAACTAGCTCAGCTAGCTTCAGTTGTACTCTTTTCACACCAAGAAGAATATTGCAATGCCAATGCTGTGCTAAAGTGTATCAAGAGGAATAAAAACATGCTTGTAGGGCCACCCAACCTACATCCCAGTTACTGTCAAAATGAACGGCAACAATACGACCTCAGAACTATTGACTGTCAAAATGAACAGCAACAATACAACCTCAGAACTACTCAATATGTCAGTCATGAGCAAAGAGAATCTGACAATGTAGGCAAATCTTAAGATCATCCCTGGCCATCTGAAAACAGGATGTGGCAAATGACTATTTAGATCCGGGATCATGGTAGTCAAACGAAAAGTCAGATTTTATAGGCAATATAACATTTTAGTAATTAACATTCGAGTCTATCTGTGTGTGTGTGTGACCTCATAGCTATGTGTGTCAGGCTTGAGAAACTAGCTCAGCTAGCTTCAGTTGTACTCTTTTCACACCAAGAAGAATATTGCAACGCCAATGCTGTGCTAAAGTGTATCGAGAGCAATTAAAAACATGCTTTTAGGGGCACCCAACATACATCCCAGTTAATGTCAACAATACGACCTCAGAACTATTGACTGTCAAAATGAACAGCAACAATACAACCTCAGAACTACTCAATATGTCAGTCATGAGCAAAGAGAATTTGACAATGTAGGCAAATCTTAAGATCATCCCTGGCCATCTGAAAACAGGATGTGGCAAATGACTATTTAGATCCGGGATCATGGTAGTCAAACGAAAAGTCAGATTTTATAGGCAATAGAACATTTTAGTAATGAACATTCGAGTCTACATGTGTGTGTGTGTGTGTGTGACCTCATAGCTATATGTGTCAGGCTTGAGAAACTAGCTCAGCTAGCTTCAGTTGTACTCTTTTTCACACCAAGAAGAATATTGCAACGCCAATGCTGTGCTAAAGTGTATCGAGAGCAATTAAAAACATGCTTTTAGGGGCACCCAACATACATCCCAGTTAATGTCAAAATGAACAGCAACAATACGACCTCAGAACTACTAATCATGTCAGTCATGAGCAAAGAGAATCTGACAATGTAGGCAAATCTTAAGATCATCCCAGGCCGTCTGAAAACAGGATGTGGAAAATGACTATTTAGATCCAGGATCATGGTAGTCAAACAAAAACTAAGATTTTATTGGCAATATAACATTTTTACAATGAACATATGAGTGCATGTGTGTGTGCGTGACATCATAGCTATATGTGTCAGTCATGAATTATTAGACAGTCAAAGAATGTAGATACATCACATATCATCACAGGCTGCATTTTAGCAGGTTTGCAACAAGAAGACGACCTCAGAACTACTCAACATGTCAGTCATGAGCAAAGAAAATCTGACAATGTAGGCAAATCTTAGCATCATCCTAGGCCATCTCGGAACAGGATGTGGCAAATGACAATTTAGATCCAAGATCATGGTAGTCAAAGAAAAACTAAGCAATAATGGCCATGTAGCATTCTCCTAATCAATATATGTACATGTGAGTGGGCATGGGTGTGTGCAAGTTACAAACTGTACAGAAAAGATACCATGGTATAAAATATTCCCTAGCCTTCTGCAAGACCACTAGACATGCATAAAAGTGAGGACTTTGGTACACCTTTGAAGAGACATGCAAGAGGTTCAAGGATTTATCATGTGTTACCTTTTCACATCTTAGGAAAAAGAGACGGTTCTCCTTTGAAAGTATAGTGTCTGGACTTTTGCAACCAAGGCAGATGACATACTCATCTGAAACGTAAAATCACTTGCTCAGCAAACAGGAGTAAAAACTAGATGGCTAGGAGTTTGTAATTCATGCTTAAGATGAAGTGAATCAGTTCACTGAGATACTTACTGATATACCTACGAAGGATCCCCTCAAAATTCTTGGGAGCAAATCTCCCCTTCACAACTAACCTTTGCTGTCCATCAAGTGATCCACTTGTCCCCAACTCCGCCAGTAAGAAGGCCATGACATGGTCTGGCTGCCTATGCATTCTAAAATTTCGGTCCACAAAGACAGGTGGCCAATGTTAACATAATTTTAATTGAAAAGTATGAAATTTTTTTAGCAAAGATGTAGTAAAATATGAAAATGATTTAAATACCCATGATGAACCATATTTCCGAAAACAAAATTAAACAGTACTGAACAAATGGTTTTGACATCCAAAAGCAGTTAATTGGATCCTATACAATGCACATTAACATGATAAACCTAGCATATCAAAACTTAAAATGGCAACACCTTGATAGATATTCTCTTGTCCATGCACAACACATAGGAACTAAAATGGCAATATTTGCAGTTTAGATTATGGCAAAACTTGATAGATATTCTCTCGCCCATACACAAAATGACAGGAAATTACAAGGGCAACATTTGCAGTTCAGGTAAGTATAGGAAATTAAAATGGCATTTGGAGTTCAGACAAGCATAAAAACGGTAACATCTGTAGTTCAAACTATGCTAAGGAGCATGCTTGTTAAAACAGTAAAAAATAACTAAGCAAGAGAAACCTCTACTTACGTCTTGCAGAGATCCATGAAATTTACAAAAACAGTCTTCTTTGTACCCTCACGTAGAACTTGTGGAGGCCTCATTACAGTTCTCCGTCTATCTCCAGCCAGTTCAGGATTATTCTCACGCAAAATGTTGAAGACCCTACCAAGAAGCTGCCCAAATCACATTTCGAAAGAAAGAACCTGTCAATCTTTACAGGAATCATAGTTTAACGGCCTATCAATAAGTGGGCAGAATTACAGTTACTAGCCTGAATGTATTTTAGCACTAACAGAAAAAGAAATCAGATATATGCAATTCAGCTCATGCATTGACAACTCCTGACCTAAGAGCATCCCACTAATCTGAAGAACCCCCACTGCCTAGCCATTACCACAATAACCAAATTCATGAATCCTACTTCATAAGCTTCCCATTAAATATGCACAAGCTTCACCATACATTATAAGGAAGCTATGTCAAAGGTTTGGACTTGTGAATTCCCAAGTGCAAAGAAGTTACTGCTGCACCAAGACTCAACTTTAGGCAATTTGCTGATACAATTTAACTCATAGCATATCTGTGCACATGCTATGCAGCATGGAACATATAAATCATGCATTTTGCGATAAATTATTCTAAATAGCCTTTCATCAACAGCATCGCATGAGATGATTATCATTATTTAAAAAAGCAATTATCTTGCCAAACTATAAAAATAATACAAATGACAGTAGCAATGATATTTTTATCAATATTTCAACAAACTATCTAATACAATAATGTTCAAATGTTTTTGACAATTATATATATTAAGAATGAATGTCAAAGATATATGAGCTAAATAAATTTTATTTTCTTCGATTATGAAAAATATCTCATAATTGGAAACCATAAGATCTATGGCTATAATTTGGAAACAATTTCAATGATAATATTTAGTCACATAGATTCAATCTCCTAATATTGGTGTTTGGCAATGAAATGGACTGAAGGCAGCGCTACTTCACTGTCTTCATCTTTTTTTTTTGTCAAGTTTTCATGGCAATCAAACATGTTAATAAATGTAAAACATTTGATTATACAGAAGAACAAGTTAGGTGACCATAAAAAGTATTTATAATTTGACTTTACTGTCTTTCTCTACAAAATTTCCACATCCCATTTGCAGTTTAATGAATGATATAGATAACAGCTCATCAATGCATTAAACCTAAAATGACAATAGCACAGCAGCAGAGCATTTATATGTTCATCTAAGGAAAAGTTAGGTGACCTCAAAAAGCATCTAGAATTTGACTTTACTGTTTTTATCTACAAAACTTTCAGTCTCATTTGCAGTTTGATGAATGATATAAATAACTGCTCATCAATGCATTAAACGTTTGTGCTCATGCGCACATGCTCGTGTGTGTCTCAGAGAGCAAAAGATCAATAAATCAGCATTTTCAATTCTATTTTAATCAAATGCAGACTATACCTCCTCATATTCATAGTCACGATCGCTCCCTTCCCATGGATAAAGTGGCTGCTGCGTCACAAGTCCATCTTCCCCTACACCATCTGAAAAACAGAAGAGATGGTGACTCTTAGACTCTAAACAAAGAACATTAGCAATTACACATTTTTAAGCAAGAGTTGTTTAAAAGCTTCAAATTTTAAAATTGAAAATTCTTGCCATCCAAATCTTCTACTGCATCCACACTTTCTTCATTCAAGATACTAGTCTCCACCTACAAATTAATCAAGTGTCACATGTCCATAGTTGCGAAGAATGTAATCAAAAAATTAAAATAAAACAAGTCATCTGTCAAAAAATTAACAAACTTACTGGTTTCTTCTTCTTCTTCTTTAAACCAGTGAAATTACTATCAAGCCCATCAGAGACTGCAACTAAACAAAAAGTCCCCATGAGTCGGGTAATTTGTGTCACCAGCTCATGCACAATTCCATTAAACAAAAGAAAGAAAAACAAGTAGAATTTCTTTCTACTATAGGTACCTGATAATGATTCAGTTTTCTCAGTGAGCTTGTCAACAGAATCATCTGCGTTTTCTTGTATAACAACCTTCTTCTTCTTCTTCTTTTTGGTAGGATCGAAGGGTGCAAGCTGCAATGCAGTGGGCAATTAACAAATGCAGAAAAGGCAAACAACTACATCACCAATTGTCAATCCCTAATAGTTTGTAAGGAATCTTTGTAAAATGTGTAAATAAATAGGACATGGTACAGTTATAGTTGTATCAACTTAGCTAAATGGTCCTCACAACAAAACATGCATCAGAGAGCAAAAGAAAACTATTTAAACATATACCCAGAAGGGCACACTCAGTGAACAAATTATAAAATGAAACATTTCTGAGAAGTTTCTACCTATATCTTCCTGCTCCAATTTGTTTTAATTTGGGCATGTCAAACAACAAAGTAGGATGCAATGACATCCTTTACTTGGATAAAGAAACATTTCTTTATTATGTCTACACCAGTTATCTTCTTCAGTGGCTGGTAAGTTAACTGTTCTACCTGATCAAACCATTATCACTAAGCTAGTAACTGTGACTTTGTACCGCAATGTGTACTGCCTGGTATAAGCACATATTTTAATTAATGCTCTTTTGTTTTTCTGATGAATTATTTTACTGTAACATTTTGCTAACATGCCTTTGCGGCTCTGTAATGTCACAACACATAGTGAATCACCTAGATAAAAGTAGAGATGAACAATAAAATATAATTCTTCGAAGAATTCTCGGGTCTAAAAAATAAAACTATAACAAAATGAAAATGCTTACTTCTGCCACCTCGTCCTTCACATCAATGGAATTTTCTTCTGCCATGATTGCTACAAAAGATAAATAATTCCATAAATAAATAAATAGAACAAGCAATTACATACCATGTTAAAACTAGGTTGGTTGATGCCACAGTGAATGAGATGAAATGAACAGTAAAACATCTAAAGAGTGAACCACAGATATTGCAGAGATCATTAACAAGCAGCAGACTCATTTAGAGTGACAGTCAAGCTTCTCCTTATGCTGAGAGCTTCAAATATATATATATACATATATATATATATATATATATATATATATATATATATATACATATATATATATATATATATATATACATATATATATATATATACACACACACACACATATAGGTATATATACACCCATATATGCGACATTTGTCAATTTGCAAGCAACATAGTGGCATATTTCCATGCTAAAGAAAAACTAAAACAAATTCTCACAAATCTCAGCAAGTTAATAAAGAGAGAGAAAAAAAAGACAAAAAAAAAAGGAGGAACAATCCAGGTGATTAATTCTAATATGCTCACATACGCAAATAGGCAACGTTAGATGGGATATTACTTTCTCTGAGGAATTACAATCTAAAAAACAATAAGAATAACAAAAATTTGAAAGATAAATACCATCAGAAAAAAAAAAAACACACACACACACACAAATTATGATGAGGTTCTAACTTTCTTGTCCCAATCAGCGAGCGGAATGAATCGGCTGGGGAATGCGCACGATGGGGTGAACAAATACTTGGTGACGAATTGGCAGAGAGATGGAAAGGGAACGCGATTGACAGAAGAGAAAGAAGGGACGGTGAGGCGGCTGGAATTAGTTGAAAGTAATTGAAAAAAAAAAGTAATTAATGTATTTAAATAAACAAATAGGTTTAGGGTTTCCTTCGACCGAATCGACATAATTGAAAATTAAAATTATAAGATTTTACGAAACCGAACCGAATCGTAATTTTTGTGATAATTAAAACTGATATTTTTGGTCGGTTTGGTTCGGTTAACCGATAAAAACGAAATTTTAAAATTATAATTAAAAAAATTATCTAAAAATTATATAAAATTACAAATTATAAAATTAAAATAAAAAATTCAAATTAAAAATTGTACATATATTTAATTTGAGTTAAATCCTTTTATATTGAATTAAAAAATACAAAAATAAAGTTTATTTTTGTAAAAAATAAAAAAAAAACATATATTAATACAAGTTTGATCGGTTCGGTTTTTTTGTTTTTTACTTTTAAAACCGAACCGAACCGAAATAGCCGAAATTAGTTTATTTTTTAAACCGAAATTGAACCCAAAAATCGAACCAAATTAAAAAAATTCGATCGATTTGATTCGATTTTTTTGTTTGAACCGAAATTTGCTCACCCCTACCTACCAAACTAAGCTTTTCCTAGAGGCCACTGACAACTTAGAAAATAATAATCATAATGATAATTATTATTATTATTATTTGAATTAACCAGACAACTCATAATACGATTCAAAAATTCAATTAGTATCTGTTCAAAAATAATTATCCGAATTCGGATAAAAAAAAAATTGAATAAATCAAATCCGAATTTTTAAGATCGAATCCAACTCAAATTTAAAATTTAAAACTTGGAAAAATTGCCCAAAAATATTTGAAACCTGACTCGACCCTAATTCATGATTCCGATTTTTCTATTAAATTTTATTTTATGTTATATTTATTTATAAATTATAATTTAACTCTCTCTCTCTCTATATATATATATAAACACTATATTTTTTTTATTAACAATTAAATTTAATTTTTATATAAAAATTAGATTTAATTGAAAAAAAACAAGAAATATTTAATTATTTAAATTTTGAACAGTAAAAGAAAAAAATAAAAAATAAAAAGAAAGTGAAATAAAAAATAATAATAATAATTAAGTAATATATATTGTATTTTATTATTTCTATTATTTGCAAATTTCATTTCTTGATATGTCTTCGCTACATATCATAATCTGCCAATGTTCTATTACTCACAGTTCGTCCATTCCCGTATCGGCACCGTTATTACTCAGTCGTATTTTTTTAATTTTTCTATGATCAAATCCTAGCATTAGCTGCTATCCCGTGAAGCACTCTCACATGCATGGATTTCTCCATGCCCGTGAACTATACTTCATGGTAGTGACCTCCAATATGGTGGATTTTCTTTTGTTTTTTGGTTGTTTGTTCTCACCTTATTCTTCCATTTGAACCGATAAGCATTATTTCATAATTTCACGTGTAATTGCATATTGTTTGTTTATGATAATTAGATTTAATTTAATGTCTTTATTGTTTTCAATAGTAATTGAAAATGAATGTACACAAACAATTATGAAATCATATAAAAGAATTTATATTAATAAAATGGATCCAATTCTCTTTATCCATAAATCACACTAAAATTAATATTTTATAATTGGCTCATAAAAGTGCTTCTAGTAAATTAAAATTGAATATTCTTTCCCTTAATTAAAAAGAGAACCAATGTTCTAATTTTTTATCCAAATAAAATATCACAAGAAAAGGATTTTAATAAAGGTTCAATGTTCTAACCCATCATTGCATGCACGGAACTAATGTTCCTACAATAAAATAGACAAATAAATATATGGACTCGCTTTGATGCATGATTAGTAGATTAAATACGGATGTTTACATTATGTTGAAATGCATGCAATATAATTATTTTATATTAATACAATTTACCACTTTAAAGATGAGTGAGGGTGCTTTAATTATATGCCATGATCTATACGCATATAAAAGGATGGATAAAACTAACAAACTTAAAGGTCTAAATTAACTCCATATTAATCTAAATCATAAATAAGAGTAGGATTACAAACCTATTTTTGGTTCGGTCCTACGACATTTAATTTCTCAATATTCTATTGGATTGCAACTTCAACTTACCTCGGGGTGCCCATCTCGCCACCAAAATCGATCACGAGCAATGAAGAGAAATCCTTAGAATGCTAGACTCATCCTACAAAAATTAAAACTAAGCGAACTAAGTTGAGTTCCTTCTATTGTGAAGCGACTGGTTTTGGTAAAAGGCTCTTAACCCTTTCAAGTATTTCTTAAAAATGAAAATCCTTGCCCAAAAGGGGATAATTAGGAAGTCAAGTGCAAACATCATTGACCTAGCTAAATTAATAGTACTAATCATTTGCATGTTAATTAAGTGAATTTAAGTGCCAAAATGGACCCAAAGTCGTTTAGCCAATTAAACTTACAAAAAAAGCTAACTAGCCCACTTACGCACACTAAATGGACTTAGTTTATGGGCCACTGGGATTTTCAAATTGAATTGATCATGAATCATTCAAATTCTAGAATTTTAACATTATTAATTAACCTATAAGATTAAATAATAAATTTTGATGATAAAATATTAATGAAATTAATAATTGAGTATAAGACAAGACAACATGCATTTAGGGTTTTTTAGTTTTGAAGAAATCAAAAGTTACCTTTTAAGGAAAAGTTTCAAAAAATGGAAAAGGTTTCCTAATATGGTTTTAGTTAAGTGAAAATGAGTTTAACTTAATAAGGTTACCATATTTGAATTGCTTAAGACATAGCAATAACATAAGCCTAGTTTCAAGAGTTGAAAAAGTACATGGTAATAATTGTTAGAATTTAATGGTTACATGCATCTCATATAAGGTAGAATGTTAAAATTTTTAACCATATACAAGAACCTAACTAAGGGAATTCAAAATTCACCTTTGAGGGTTGTTGAACAGTAGATAACTTCGCACCGGGTTATCCTAAACCAAGGTGGCCAATAGCGAACACCTCCAATGTTAATCCACACTAGAGAAAAGATAAGAGAACCAAACAATTTGGGTGACAATGGCTGCCGAAAATCCTTTATGACTAGAGAGAGAATTTGCATAGAGAGTAAAGAGAAGGAAGGCGTGACATTATAATGTCCCACTTCCACTAAACTTAGGCTTTTATACCCTAGGTTAAAAGCATAAGTCATGAGAACTCTAAAATAGTTGGAGTATTTATACCCTAGGTTAAAAGCATAAGTCTAATAGGATGAGAGTTCTAAAATAGTTGGAGTATTAATTCAGAATTAAATATTAATTAATTAATTTGGCTTAAAAAAATCCAGTTCAGAATTCTTTTGTAATGGCCATGCGTAGAGGCCCCTTTTTATCGCGTTTTTGTGCGAACTTAGATTTAATTACCCAAATCAACTTCAAATCTAATCAAATTAAATATATGAGGTCTATAACACTTATATATCATATTTAATTTGAGTTGACCCAAAAATTAGGCCATTTATGCCTTCTATAAACCTTATGTGCAGAAACTACTCCTAGTGGGCTTCTGCACAGATGATTTGCATTTTGGGCTTAAAATTAACTCTCCAAGTGATCCAATATTATTATTTCAGTCCTATAACACTTATAATCCAATAATATTTTATTTCGAATCAAAATTGACCAATCTGGTCCATTATTAGAGACTATGCATAGAAAGCTCAATGGACTTTTCTGAGTATGAATAATTAATTAAACACTTTTAATTAACTATTTCCCTCTTCATTTTCTCATTCTATAATTATATCAAATATTATTGATTATGTCATTTTATCAAAATTCTCTTTCCTTGTAAGTGTGTGACCCATTGATTTTTAGTCCACTTGGCAGTACAAACATATTTGCAATTGAAGAATTTCATGATTTAAACTCTTTAAATAATTATATTAATTCTCTAATTAATATTTAAACATATGCACATTTACAAATAATAAGAGGCTTTTAGGCAAATATCATGATTACTCAAGTGACAGAAAAGTGATTTTGACTGAACCTTTCCATAGAACAGTTACCGTTCAATTACTCTTTTCACCTTCTTTATCTAATTTGGGTTTTAAGTATGGAATGATGTCAACTCATATAAACCTAAATATGGTTGTTCTAATTTAACCATTGTTATCAAAATAACCCTTGTGGATCTCATCCACTTTAGCATTCCATTATGGCCAAAGATTCTCTGAACAAAGGTATTGTAGAAGATGTGAGATAATTCCTTTAATGAATCCAGAATGGTGAATCGTTTATTGATCCCTCAACTATTTTCAAGTAGGTCGTGATATACCCAATCTCCTAACTATGTTCACCTCTCGATAAAGGTAAGCAATTATGAAGTTAAAGTATATCACTCACCACTTAAGTTAACTTTGGTGATTTCAAGTTTGATGATACTTTTACCACTGCAATGAAGATATTTCTCACTGATATAGATTTAATATCCATGTGAGGATTGTCTTGGCAGGTCTCCAATGTACTTGTTGTTTTAATAACTATCCACATGTTAGCTTTGATCATCTCCATGATCACAGTTATGAGAACTACTGCTTAAACCTTTCAAGAAGCAAAAATGTGCTAGTCTATCTGTATTAACAATGTCCTATCTTGCTAATAATATGATTCGGGATATTTAAGTATTAACATATTTAGATGCAATAGGCATCTCACATCATGATCTTTTTCATGATTATATTTGCACTGTGTTTATAATACCAAGGTGAAACACCCCATACCCCTCACGTAGCATGCCGGAAGAAATGTTAGGCAAGTGATATGGTGAAAGGAGGGTGCTACCACACGAAAACACAATAGAAATTAGAATAATAAAATTTCTTAGAACTAGCCCACTAAAAACATACCTATCATATGCTTATGTTGCCAGCAACTCTTACTTACACTAACATATTACAACTCATCAAAACATTACATAAAGAAACTTAATTACATTCCGAAATTTAATAAAAACTGCCTACTACAATTTAATGACTCGTTGGCCAAAGCTGCAGCAGACCACTCGAACCAAACTTCTATCTCCTTAACCTACATGGAAACCACCCGTGCTAAGCAATAACGCTTAGTGGGGAGAGACAAAACAATAAATAGCCACTCACCGTGGTTATTGATGCGAACACATGCATAAGCAACATGTACATAAGCATAAAATGTACCAGCTAGAGATACTATAAATTCACATTATAATTCTCATACAAAAACATAAGCAATTCCATACACACATCCATCTCGTACATCATAACAAAAAATACTTTATTTCTTTTTAATTACAAATACCTTATACGTATTCATTATTTACTTAAATTGCTTAATTAACCTTTTCGTTAGTTATTCTTCATAGGATACCAATATTCATTTTACTAGTCATAATATAAAGTCTTAGAGATTCCCATTATTATGAATATTTCCAAAAATCATGCTCACAACTATATGGATACTTAAATCAAAACATTTCATTCGTTCTAACCATTATATTGATTAAAACCAAAATGACTCATTCCTTAGATTTGGTTTGGGCTTGAAATAAATATTCCAAGCTTCCTACGTATCCCTAAGATTGGGAATCAGAACCACGTAATTTTACAGAAAACCTTTATACACACATATTCCAGAATTAATCTTAACTCATTTACTAAACCCAAGTATATATATCATGCTTACCACTTTATTTTTTTCCTTACTCAATAATCGATATATAATTACCGTATTCATTGAGTACCAACAAACAATGCACACAAATTCCTTACCAATATACTTACAGTAGTTATCCAGGCTAAAGTCCAGAAGGCAGATAACATATAACATACCTGTATTCTCATTTCAAACATATAAACAAATATATTCATAAAATTCATTTACTGAATAATTGACTATAGCAAATACACATATCACTTACTTCAATAATTCTCTACAAGACTTCATATAAGCAATCATACTCACAACTTTTAAATAGGTTAATAACATGCATTTTCCACATACAAATTCTTATGGAGTCAATATTCATTCATAAATGCCTAGTAGAACAAACATTATTTGCTACATCTATTTTCATTTAACTGACGTTGAATTAGGATACAAAAACACATAAGTACCCGAAGGTACCACACAATCTCATAGAAGAGTCTATAAAGGACCCAGAAACACATAAGTGCATAAAGCACTAGCTCAAATGATATATAAACCACATAAGAAATATATATTGTAACACCCCGCCATCCCCGTTGGAAGGATACCGGAGTGCCACGCGGGCAAACACATATAATCATATACATTTACACAAATATAAATAAGTAAAAGAAAACCAAATGAGGTTTAAAGAAACTTTTAATCATTTATAGTAAAGCCTTTTAACATATATACGTATACATATCAGTATCGTTTTTTTTTTTTACAAAAAGGGCTCGTATGCAATTACATATACAAAAAGAATACTTGTTCCTTTACAAAAATTTACTTTGCTAAATACAAGCCATATACAAAATCATTACAGCGGAAGACTTCAAAATAAAACAACTTCATCAAAATAGACTCCTAGTGGCCGACCTGCAGATATCCGACTCTGAACTGCACTCGCCACCTGCACGGGAAAAGAAGCCCGTGCTAAGCGATAACGCTTAGTGGGGAGGAACAAAACAAAATAACAATATACAAATACAATGTAGTATCTCATCACATTATAATATTCACAATATAAGCAATTAACAAATACACACATATTTTCTAATTACACCGATACAGGATATATAAGAGTTCATGTGAAACATATTCATTTAATCTTGTTAAAAACATCTCAACATATACTATACTTATACACATATAAACACATAGCCTGATTAGTCTGGTATGAACCTAAGAAGTGGATACGGTCATTTGGATATTGATAGAACACAATATCCCAAGCATATAGAGACATGAGTCTCAAACATGTAATTTTTCATATAGAGACCGAGGTCTCGCTTTATTTCCATATAGATCCTAACAGGATCGAAACAAGGATCCAAATGGACCCGCATATAATATTCTGTTCATATAGCAGCTGCACACACCCACTGACCTAAGTAAGCGCTTACTTATCCACTACTATGACTTATACAGGCTTAAAAATACAGCTCAACAATTCATGTACACATGTGTATAGAGCAAATTCAGAACATTTAAACATATAAATATCAATATTGAAGGTAATAAAAACATATAGCTCACATTGAGTTAATCTATGTCAAACAAATTATAAATAGTGTAAATCATGAATATTAATTATTAATCATGTATACAACTCAATAATAAGCAATTATTAAAATGCAATTTCAGTCTTAAAAACCCATACATTTAATAGGTGTTGAAAAACCTTTAAAACAGAAGTTAAAATCCTGTTTTGGAAAACAGAAGCCAGTCACGTCGTGACCACTGGTCACGTCGTGACGCAAAGCAAGCAAGAACAGGCAGCAAGGAAGGCCGGTCACGGCGTGACCTCCAGTCACGTCTCGTGATGCAGGCCTCACGCGAGCGCCAAGCAAAATCACAAGGCAGAAAGCAAAGCAAAAGTAGGCGAGACAGGGCAGTCACGGCGTGACCAACCATCACGCGACGTGATGCCAGGGAGGAGAGGAAGAACTCGCGCAAGCAAAGGGGCGAGGGTCACGGCGTGATGCCGCTTCACGCGACGTGACCTTCAGCAAAGAAGGAGTCACGGCGTGAAGCTGCTTCACCTCGTGATCTTCAGCCGAGGAGGGGGTCACGGCGTGACCACCAGTCACGTGACGTGACCTTCTCCTCACATTCCTTCATCTTCTCCAATTTTTCCAACTTTCCAGAAATCGTAGAAAAACCCAGAAAATTTTAGAAAACAGAGTACTTCCTAATTTCAAAACTCCAGCTTTCCCAAAACCATTTCTCATGTATTAACCATTCAAACACATACCTTTAGGTCCTCTGAGCACCATTACAGCAATTTTACTCACAGTATGCCCACTATCATTTAATCACAGTAAATAAACAGAGAGAGACGCAAACCAGAGTTTCACCTTCAAACCCATACATGCTCATCTGCTTATAAAATTCACATTACTCTTTTCTACAGGAATCATGTATACACATTACTTATTTCATGCAATTCAATATACAAACACACAGAAACCACATTTATATCAAACAGCAAACAGGATCAAAACACAATAAAGGACAGACACTCCCAAACCTGTTTGAAGTCCCAAAAAGCCCACTGTAATCCTCTTTAATCAACCACCTTCTCTTTCCCTTTATCCTTCTTCTCTTCAACAGATTCATGAACCGACAAAACAAGACCAAAAGTTCAGACAACCAAAACTGAAACTTCATACTTAAACCATTATAACAGAGAGACACAAGGAGAAGTTCAGTCTTAGCAACTCATTCACTTACCTCTTGATCTTCAATACTCAAAACCGAAGCTCAAAAACAAATGGATGAACAACCCATGCAAACCGAAAGAAGAACAGGAACACAAGGGAAGAGGAGTGGTTTTACGTGAGAGAGAGCAAGAGAGAAAAACTCATGTGTTTAATTTTCCAGAAACTAAAACATTCAGCCCCTTTCTTTTCCCTCACCCACGTACACACACACTCACTCACCACTTGGCACACATGCACAAAGACAGACCCACTTAATCCATAATTACTATTAAATCCTTACTAATTACATTTTAATCACTAACTAACAATCTGTCATCAAATACTTTTATTACTTGCAATTTAATCCTCCTTTCCACTTGAATATTACCCAATTAGCCTTAATTGTCCAATTAAAATCACTAATTCTAATTAGGCCACTTATGGGGTGTGACATATATCCACAAACACATCAAATGCTTATTCTCATACTTTTATGCAAATCATCAAAGAACTTATCAATTATTCACATTCTTTTATTCTTTTAATTGCTTGCTAAGTCAAGGGGTGGATAAACGAGTGAATAGAACACATTGAGGTACCCGAGAATACAATCGAAAAGCAACATCTTTAATTTTCTCATTCGAAACATTTTCACATTGGGGGATCTTAAACAAGATCCGAACACATTAAGGATCGCGAGGATCCAAACGGGGACCTGATTAGGGTCCAAAACCAAAGGGACTGCATCAACAGAACTCTATAGGCATGCCTATCTATCCATAACCGACTAAGCAGGCTAAATACACATATGTTTCCACTAAATGCTTGTAATATTCTTTTATTTTCACATAGACTCATGCATTTGTAAACTTGCATATCATTTGCACTAATCATACTTATCATATTCAAAACTAATCATGTATTCTTTCATGGATTGAATCATTCATATAAACATACTATTAGATATCATTCACTTATTTAAACTTAACAAATAAATTTACATTTCCTTACATATATACATTCACAAAATAATAATGGTAGATAAAATTCTCATATTTCAATTATTACCATGCATAGGAACATTTGAATAATTCATATTCCAAATCATATATATGCACAATACAAGTGAGAAACCATGCAATTAGGAAATTTAGCAAAAGCATTTTAAGACAAAGAGGATTGTCGCGCTCGCGATAGTAGCCAAGCTTACCTTGCAGGAGAGGAGGCTGTCACGAGTCATGCTCAATGTCATGACTCGTGATAATGGCTTACTGTCATGACTCGTGACAGTCGTCACGACTCGTGACGAAGCCAACATTGTGTCAAGTCGTGACGATTGTCACGACTCGGGACAAATTCTTCACTGAAAGCTTGGCTGCCCGCGAGATACTGGAATCACCAGGCTCTGTCGCGCTCGCGATAGGGTCGCGTTTTCCAGATCTCCAGCAATTCTGTAGAAATTCTTATGACCCAAAATCCACCAACAATGCAAATAACTCAATAAACTTCAACATAACTCAAATCCAACATTCAGTACACTTTATACCACATAAAATCCATATTTCAAACCAATTATCTCAATTAAAACATCTAATTAACGCAATCAAAATCCATGAATACCCAAACCAGCATTTAACTCCAAAACCCATTCACTTCGCACTTTGATTTAATAATTCACAATCAAAGCATTCCAACTCAAAATAATCAAAACCCATAACATTTAGACTAACATAAACATCATTAAACACATGATTTTCTAGAAAATCAAACCAAATGTAAATAGTTAAATTATACACCCAAAATCATAAATTTCCCAAACCTCAACTCCTTTGCTCCTAAAAGCTTCCTTAGCTGATCTTTCTTGCTTCCAAACCATCCAAAGTCTTTCTCATCCAAAACCTCATCAAACACACACACACATATACAAAATATAAATCTAGGTTAAAAGCTAATTAAAGGAATAAAGGAAATCAAAATTTAAAACTTACCTTTCCTTAATTAATTCTTCACTTAAATCTCTTGAACTAACAAACTTCATCATCTAAATCTTGGTCTTTGATCTAAGGGAGAGCAAAATGGCATTGAAACAAAAAGGAAAAGAAGAAGAAGAGGAAGAGGGGAAGAACGGGGAGAACGAGAGAGGGGAGAACATATTTCTACCCTCTCTCTCCTTCTCTCTCTTCTTTTATACTTCCTCTAATCTCCTTGCCACATGTCACCTTGCCATTGGTCCAATCTAGATGTTTATGTCAAATTTTCCTTTCAATCCCTCAACCCTCATATTCTCATACAATGACATTTATAACTTAATAATCCTTCACATTGGCCCTTAATAAATTTTATTCTTTCAATCAAGTCCTACTTCCATACTTCATCATTCTACAATTGGCTGCACTTGCCGAAACTTTTACATTAATTCCAAACTTGTCCAATCGGCACACCAGCACTACAACTTGCATAATTTTGGTCACCATTAATCCTCGATATGCACAAATCTTTCTAGGGTACTTTTTAGGTTGTTACACAAGGACTTCATTCATTAATTTATGATATAAAATCAAATAAAATGTAATCAAAACATAGTATTAATAAATGAATAATGCCTTCTCATAAATGATAATGAGTTTATACATATAAAAAAGATCCCTAACCTACTTGGGCTCTAAAGCATACTCCTAATAATCTTTCAGTTGCACTAGAGCCAATCACTCGAGTGTCTTAAGTCCATATTGTGTACATAGTGATCATACTTATTCTGGGATAGTGCCTTAGTGAAAGGATCCACCACATTGTCATATATGGAGACTCTTTCTATCTTCACATCATTTCTTGCTATGATCTCCCGAATGAGATGGTAGCATTTGAGAACATGCTTGGATCGCTGATAAGACCATGGTTCCTTTGCTTGCGTAATGGCTCCATCATTGTCACAATACAAAAATATCGGAACAACAATACTAGGAACCAATCCTAGTTCAGTGATAAACTTCTTGATCCATACTGCCTCCTTGGCCGCCTCTGAAGCAGCAATATACTCAGCTTATGTGGTTGAATCATCAGTCGTCTCTTGTTTAGAAATCTTTTACCTGACTGCTCCTCCTCCCATTATGAACAAAAAAACCGACTGAATTTATAGTCATTCTTATCTGACTTAAAGATGACATCAATACACCCGCTTACATGCAAATCACCCTCTCTATATACTAAGAATACTTCCTTAGTCCTTTTTAAGTACTTAAGGATATTATTGACTACATTTCAATTTTTCTCTCTATAATTGGATTGGAGTCCGCTTGTGACATTCAAAGCAATTGCTATATGTACATAAAATAACATATATAATAAAACCAATTGTAGATGCATATGGTATTTTAGTCATACTCTCTTTATCCTCTTGTGTCTTAGGAAGCATAGACTTAGAAAGGTATTTCCCATGTGCTACGGGTATGAAACCTTTCTTAAAGAGAACCATGCATTTTGATTCTTTTCAATACCTTATCTATATATATATATAAACTGTGAAAGACCTAATAATTTATTGGATCTATCTTTATAGATCCTAATTCCTAGAATATAGGATGCTTCTCCAAGGTCTTTCATAGAGAATTATTTAGATAACCATATCTTAATAAACTGAAGGATAGAAATGTCATTTCCCAAGATCAATATGCCATCCATATATAAAATAAGAAAAACAATAACATTCCCACTGACCTTCTTATACACACAAGGTTCATCCTCATTCTGTAAGAAACTAAAGCTTTGATTATCTTATTGAATCGAATGTTTCAGCTCCTAGATGCTTGCTTTAATCTATTGATGGATCCTTAAAGCTTGCATACCTTTTCACCATCTCCAGATGTGAATCTTTTAGGTTGTGTCATATACACATTCTTAGTTAAATTTCCATTAAGAAATGTTGTCTTTATATCTATTTGCCAAATCTCATAGTCATAATGAGCAGCAATGCTAAAATTATTCTAATGGCCACTAGAGAAAATGGTTCATCAAAGTCAATTCCTTTACTTTGATGATAACCTTTAGCTATCAAGCGAGCCTTATAGGTAACTACATTACCCTCCATATCAGTCTTCTTCTTTAAGACCCATCTGCACTATTTGTGTTTTATCCCTTTAGCTGGTTGAGTCAAAGTCCATACTTTGTTCTCGTACATGGAGTCCATTTCGGACTGTATAACCTTAAGCCATAATTCATGTCCAGAACTTTTTAGAACTTCTTGATAGTTTGTGAGCTCATCATCCTCAACTACAATTACATTCTTATTAAAGTCTATGAGAAATCCATATCTTACTGGGATAGGACGTATCCTAATAGATCCTCTAGGAAATTGTGTATATTCAGGTTCAAATGTAATCTCATCATTATGATATTCAGTCTCAAGTTCAACCAGTTGATCTGCATCAATTTGTGGGTCTTAAACTTCACTAAGTTCAATTTTACTCCCACTATCCTCTCTTAGAAGGAATTCCCTTTTTACAAAGACAACGTACCTTGAAACAAACACTTTTTCTTCCAAGGGATGATAGAAGCAATATCCAATTATTTCTTTTAGATATCCCACAAATAAGTATTTGTTAAACATAACATCTAGCTTGTCTGACACTTTCCTCTTCACGTAAGTATGATAACCCCATACCTTCATATGAGAAAGTGTGAGTTTATTGTTGTTCCACATCTAATGTAGAGTAACTTTAACCGATTTACTTGGAACTCTATTTAAGGCATAAATAATAGTTTCCAGTGCATAACTCCAAAAAGACTTGGGCAAATCTGCTAAGCTCATCATGGATTGAACTATATCTAATAGTGTTTGATTTTTCCTCTCAAGTACACCATTATGCTGTGGTGTATATGGTGGAGTCCTTTGAGATAAAATCCCATTATCTCTAAATAATCTTAAAACTCATAGCTTAAGTATTCTCCACCTCGATTTGATTTTAGTGTCTTAATACTCTTGCCCAGTTGTTTCTCTACTTCATTTCTAAACTCTTTGAACTTTTTAAAAATTTCAGATTTATGCGTCATTAGATAGATGTATCCATATCTGGAGTAATCATCTATGAAGGTTATGAAGTAGGAATAACCTCCTCTAGCATGTGAAGTCATTAGACCACATACATCTGAATGTATTAGCTTCAATATCTCACCAGCTTATACTCCTTTACCACTAAAGGGTACTTTGGTCATTTTGCCTAATAAGTAAGATTCGCATGCATCAAATGATTCATAATTAAATGATCCCAAATCACTAGAATTGTGTAGTTTGGTCATGTGTTTCTCATTTATATGGCCTAAACTATAATGCCATAAATAAAAAGCATTAAGATTATCTTGTTTGATTCTCTTAGTATTCATATTATGCACTTCTTTATTTAAATTAAGAACAAATATACCATTATTAATAATTGCATTAGTGTAGACACTGGGTCCTAAGGCAGTCCGGATCAAAGTTATCCAATGAAGAGACTAACGTCTGTTTTCAGACAAATGGATGGAAATCGGGAGTTTTCATTCTTTGATTTTACAAGGATTGAGGATTTTTCTCAGTAATAGGAGGTTTCAGATGGTCAAAACTTTAAAAATGGAAATTTTGGTCAACAGACGGGTTACCCGTCAGTGGAGGGACGGCCGTCGCTCGCACGAGAGACCCGTCTCTCGCGACGAGCATCTGCTATCGCTCGAAAGTGGGGGCCTATCTCTCGCGATTGAGCGGCGCCTGTCGCTCCTCGCGAGAGACAGCTGTTGCTCGCTTTCGCGTCTCGTGTGTGGTCCGCCGGTCAAAAGACCCAGCGTACCGCTCCAACAGATGCCCATCGGTATCTTACCAACACCCGTCGATCGATGATCTGGTTGGCATAACCGCAGGATTTTATAGATTTTCAAAATATATTCTAAATCTTATCCAAATCTATGAAATCTTTTTAAATATTAGATTTGATTTTGCGAATATTCTGAAAATCATTCAGTTTTAATTCGATTTCGGAAATATTTTTCAAATTTAAATTTATTTGAATTATCTTCTAAACTCTATAAATAGGGGATTAAACCTCATTTGCTAGGGTTAGAAAATTTTGGGGTAGAGATTTTGGAAGAAAGCTAAATCTTAGCAGTTTTTCATAGAGATTTTATTTTCGCATTTTGCAAAAGAATTCTCTCTCAAGATTTCTTCTTTCTCTCATTTTATTTTTGAATTAAGCTAATCCAAGGTGATGAAATCCATTCGTTTCCATCGATCTAGCTATTTCCAACATTTAATTGCTGTCAAAATTTTGAGAAAGAAAAATATAATTTTCTTTTCTTGATTTATTTTTAAAATACAATTTTTGTAATAAAAAATCTCCGGAAATCACGCAATCACGGATCAACCCTTGTAGAAATCGAAGAACCGAAATCACTCAATGTTCACCTTTAAAGGTAAAATCCGAGGGTAAACATTCTGGATTTATTATCTGTGTATGTCGCACCCTGTTTTCTCCCTAGTAGTTTGAGCCATAGTTGTCTGTGTGTTGGTGAGTGTTCTGGCATATGAAGTCTTAGTTTGGGCCATATTGCATGAGTTGTGGGCTAAGGTGGTAGTGTTATGTGTGGGTGTGAGTGGTCAAGTTCCACCAAATCATAAGAGGACAAGTGTTAAGGGTTAGGAAGGGGTATATAAAGGCAAGGCAAGAGAAGGGAAAAGAAGAGCAGCATTCTGCCCTAACTCTTCTGTTCTCTTTTCCTCGCCGCCGCCTCCTTCTCCTTCATTTCTTATTTCTCCTTGTTTTATCTTGTGATCTCTTCCTTTGGCTGAGCTTTCGGTGAAAATTGATCAGCTTAAGAGTTGTTTTGGTAAGATGGATTTCTTCTTCTTCTTCTTCTTCTCTCTCGATCTTGTTGGATGTGTTCTTGATTCAAGGTTTGCATTTGTGTGATTTATGGATTTCCTGGTTTAGAAGAGCCTCCTCGTGATCCTAAAGGAAAAGAGAAGGCTATGGGGAGTGGAGATCGCAACTAGGAGCATAGAATTTTTGCAGGTTTGGGAATTTATGTGTTTCGGATGCATTTCTATTGGTTTCGCGTCTTTGGTTGATTTTCTGGGAATTTGTTGTTAATAAGGTCTATGTGAGTAAATGCTATGAGTTTTGGTGGAATAAAGTGTGCTGTGATGCGATGAGAATGCTCGCTCCAAGGTAAGTTGGCTTTAGTTGGATTTCTGGGCATGATTCTGGGTTTCAAGTGTCCTGCAGAATTTCTGCAGACTTGGAATACAACTATGTTTCGAGCGTGCCGATCGGTACGAGCGTAACAGTGATTGGTGATTCCAATTCCCGACCGAGCGCTCTGCTGCTGAACGGGAGATAAGTAGTTCTATCCGAGCTGTTATCTGCCAATCGATAGTGACAAGAGCACTCCGTTGCATGCCCGAATGGCAGCTAGGCATTTTCAAACAGAAAGCCCCAAGTGAGTAGCCAATCGGGAACGCGACAGAGAGTTGAGTATTTATCTTTGCGCTTAGCGTTCTGGCCATGTTGCGAACGCGACTCTTGTTGTGATCGCGACAATGATCTTCAGTCTGCCCTGTCCTTTTAAAATGAATTTCCTATCCATTCTGCATGGGTTACTACTACTGTGTGAAATGTAAGCTTGTTTTTATATGTATGATATGATGACTTCTCCATGATAAATTATGCTAGGAGATGGAATGTGAATGAATTATGCATGACCTGCAAGAGTCAATCTAGTGGATGGTTAGGTATGCCTAATAGAGTTCTGAAGCTGCAGCCCCTATGCGTTTCGAACCCTGATCAAGTCCTCGTTTGGGTCCTCGCGATCCTCTATGCGTTTAGATCTTGTTTAAGATCCCCTATACGAAAGCGTTTTGAATGCGAAAAATAAGAAGTTGCTTTTTGAATCGTACCCACGGGTACCCCTATGCGTTCACTCGTTAACCACTATTGTGAGTCAGTAGGTGTTATGTTATGTTTTGCTATGTTCTATTATACTGATGCGAATGTGAAGTTCCGATCGGATGTGAATATGCGCCTATGAATCTATGTGAACTTCAATGAACGAATGAGCTCAGGGTATGTTTTGGATATATATAAATATATGTGTATGTATGAATATCAGCTTCTGCCATATTGTATGTGTTCTGTTTTGGCGACTATTGTGAATGGCCGCCCACTTTATTGTTTGTTTCCCCACTAAGCATTATCGCTTAGCACTGGTGTTTCATCCGTGCAAGTGCGGAAGGTGATTAGCTTTTGGGAGAATCGCCGCAAGTCAAGCCAACACAGAGAGTTTGATGTTAGGACTTAGCATTTTGTAATATGATTCTTTTGTAGTGGTGAACTCTCATTTGTAATATTCTCTTGTTCAGCTTCGCTTTGTATTTTTGGGAAAATGTAATTATTTTTGTATATCCGAACGGTTTGTAATGATATTATTATGTTTATGAATGAATGATCATTTTGTTTTCAAGTTTTATTTCCGCTGTTTTTATTTATGTTATGTCTTTGTCCGGGCGTGGCATTCCGATCGGGATGTTGCGTGGCTCTCCGGTCGGGGAGGTTACGTGGCGTCTCTATTAGGGTGTTACAGCGTAGTTTAATTATTTTACACTAATTTTATAAATAAAATTTTCATTTATTAAAAATAAAAATCAATTTTTTGGACTTTTTCGTTTTAATTTCAAAGTTAGGGTTAACCGATGGGTAGAAAAACCACCGACGGCCGTCTCTCACACGAGAGACGGGCCGTCGATGGTTATTGCTTCCTCCCGCCGGTCAACCCAGCGACGCCCGTCAGCCAAGAGTGTTAGGCCGTCCTCGGGCCTTTTCTCCTCTATATCTTTTCGTTCTCTTTTTTTACTTATTTTCTTATGGTTTTCATGTTTTTATTTATTATTTAATTTCTAGCATTTTATTTTACTCTTAATTTTGGCACTAACATGATTTCCATTTTTTTTGAGAGTTTTATTTGACTATTTTTGGTGGATTTAGGATTGTTAAATGGCGACCTTTGCAATGATCTGAGGACCTTTACCCGGGTTCACTCTTTAACCTTATCCTTATCCTTTTTATTTATTATTGTTGTAAATATTATTTTAATCCCGCTAACATAAAAATGGTCAAATATTTATAGTAATTGAATTGGGATTTTCATTAATAACTGAGGACCAATGTCTTATTTTCTAGCCAAATAAAATTGACGTTTAAAAATTATTTTTTAAATAAATGTGCATGCGAGGACCAGCGTCTTCATTCTTAATGAATTTCCCGATTTGTGTATGATTCGCACGTTATTTACAGTGGGGGTTGTATTCTGCCCCTAGTTTTGTTGTAATTTATGTTCATAATTTTCTATTTTATGCCCATTTACTGCTTTCCTTTTATGGATGACTGGCGCTTTAATTAATCGTATTGAATGAGAAATTGGATGAAATGATAAATTCAAAACTCAGTTATAATATTAACCAAGGTATGAATAAATGAGAAGTCCCGAACGTACTCTGGTCTTAGGCTCAACGAGGTTAGAGGACCATCTCAATGTTCCATTGGGATGAGGCCTCCAAAATATCTCTTGTTGCCCACAAAAAGGCCCAATTTGCATAATCCTAGGCTCCACGAGGTTAGAGGATCACTCCAATGTTCTATTAGGGTGGGGCCTCCAAAATATCTCTTGCTTGCCCAAAATGGTTGCATATTTACTGTCTTAGGCTCATTGAGGCTAGACGACCTTTCCCAATGTTCTATTGGGTGGCGACTCCAAGAAACCTCCTCGTTGCCCAACATAGACGCACTTATAATCTCTTACAAGTTTTAATGAACCTCTCTTGAAAGCCCTAAAATCGGGTCTTCGGGGCACCCCGGGGTTCGGCGCGTGTTACAGTGGCGACTCCACTGGGGACAAATACTTGAGACTTCGACTCGAAAATACCTTGGTTTAAAATTACAATTGAATTTTAATTTAAAAATTCCATCCTCTCTCAAAACTATATTACATCTCATTAGAGCCTTAGATCTATGCTAGTTTGGTCCCTCTATCAACCCCGGTACGTTCCTAAAGCACGATCCTACATTCACTCAATGTAGGAAAGTGTTAAGGATAATCACCAGCCCAAACCTCGTACCTTTTAGTATATCAAATGGAGACCCAACCGGTTGTTACGCTCGTGATGAGCTAGACCAGTTGGCAGGGGCCATGCTTGGGTAGACCTAAAGTATCATTACCTTGGCCAAAGCTCATGTAATAGAAATAGTTACTTCCCCTAAGTGGTATGAACCTTAATACTATGCTTGCTGTATGGACCAATGTATATTAGACAAATCCAGATAATTTGATTGGTCACCTAATCGAAGGTTGTCATGCCCCGATAGGCCCATGTCGATTTATTCGGACTGCCTAAATACACAATGATCATAGCCCATGCGTCTGTGCATTATTTAGGAGAGGTTATGCTGCCGGTTTTTCATCGCGCACCATACGTGTCCATCGGGTTCCCTGTTAACACATGGGCCAATCCCACCTAGGAAAGAGACTATGACCTCGTGTACAGGAGTAACAAGGTTGGAAGGACCTATGTGCTTGCATGTGATTTGTGGATGTTGCATAGCACGATCATGCATTTTATGGCATTCATGCATCATCCTGACCCGATATGTTTTGCAACCATCATAAATCTGCCTAGGTGGTCAAGAGGTTCTAAGGGGCGGCTAGTCAGGAATCCTTTTTTTGAGCTACCAGAAAGGGTGGAGTATCCAGACACTCCTTCAGTAACCAGCTACGCTACTTTATCTCAGTTTTCTCTGCACGTAGAAATGGCAAACTCACTAAGAGGGACAGATGCCACCAGGCCCTTGATAGCTAAAGAAGTAGGCAGAAGGTTCAAAGAGTTTGAGAATAGGATGATGGCTATAATGGCCAACATGGCTCGGCCACCTACTTCACAGAACCCACCACCTCCTCCTATGAGAAATAATGAACAGGAGGAGGTCAGAGAAGACCCGCAAGAAGAGATGCGCCCACCACCAGTAGACTTAAGAGCTACCACATTAGGGGCACAGAGGAGAAGGCCAGCCCAGAGGATAGATGATGACTGGAAAGAGGATGAGTACGAAGAAATAGTGTTAGGGAGAGGGAAGGCACCTCAGAATGAAGAAGCCATCTGGAAGAAGATAGAAGATAAATTTGAAGCAATGGCAAAGATGCTGATGAGGGGGCGAGGGATGAACCCCGAGGATAAGGAATTAGAGGGGGAGGATTTGATCTTGAATGAATTTTAAGTTGCCGAACGTCCCCAAATTTGATGGCACTTCCGATCCCACCGCTCACATAAAGCAGTACTCGTTGGTGATGAAGGGTACTACTTTAACAAAGTGACAGAAGATTGAATACTTTTGTCTGAGCTTAACTAGCCCAGCGGTAGATTGGTATCATGGATTGGACCGGAGGATAAAAGAGGATTGGGATTTGCTCACAGAGGAGTTTCTCAGACAGTACGACTGTAGTACGAGAATGGAGGTGACTTTGAAGGACCTGGAATTGCTGTAGCAGAAGGCGGGCGAGTCTTTCCGTAAGTATCTGACCCAATGGAGGAACCGGGTAATGGAAATGAAAAGAAAACCAGATACTCAAGATCAAATACAGTTGTTCATTAAAAATGCGAGCCGTATCTGAGAGATGGACTAAAGATGAAGGGACTGAGAGACTGGGAGTCTTTGAAAGACATCGCCATTGAGGCCGAGGGAGAGTACCTTTTGAGAAGGGCGAACAATGAAAGCTGTGCCAAGAAGGGCAGTAGTAGTTAGGGGGCAGGTAGGTCAGCAGGCCCCAGTAGTGGCACGAGGAAGACAGTGGAAGTTTTAGCCACCAACACTGTCCCAAGGCATTTTTCCAATTTAGGAAGGTCTCTTTCATGGGTACTTCGAAGGTTGATGAAGGAAGGGAAGTTGCAGCCTTTGCCAGCTTGATCAGCCAGGACTCAGGGTATGCCAGGGCATAAGGACAATGAGTACTGCGTATATCGTCAGCACACCGGACACACAACTGATAGCTGCAAGGAGCTGAGACATACGATTCAGGACTTAATTGATTCAAAACAGATTACAGACCCAGAGAAGAGAGGGAATCAGAAGAATTTGGGTATAACAATGTGCCGCTGCCAGTATTCATGATCGGGTCTAGTCTGCCTGAACAGTTTGTGTTAAAAGACTTGTACGGCATTGATGTCAACACTGCTATCACGAGCCTCTATGAGGTAAGTGAAAAAGGGCTTCCCGTGGCAGTGATCGATTGTTGGTCCACTGATGACAGTGGAAATGAAGATGATAACAATTCTGAGGATGAAGTGTTTCCCGACCCTTGGGGTTCGAAGGAGGAGGAGGAAGAAGAGCGGAAGGAGAAGAAGAAGAAGGTAGGAGCTATGACCCGGAGTGGAAGGGTAGCTCCAGAAGTAGAAAGGCCACAAGATTCGACAGTTGGCCAAAAAGAAAAAGAGCCGGAAATGATCCAATCATGAAGCAGCTGAAAAAGACGCCAGCTCAGATTTCGATATGGGATCTTTTGAGACAATCTCCATCCCATAGGCAGAAATTGGTGGAGGTTTTATGTGAGACAACAGTGGCCACGACTATCTCACCCACAGAACTGCTAGATGTGGTGAAAGGAGGAGCTAGGGAAAATGTGGTTTTTATAAGCGTTGACCTGCCGGTAGAAGGCCGCAACCATTATCGCCCCTTGTACATACGGGCACAAATCAATCAAAAGCACACGGCTTGTGCCATGGTGGACGACGGTTCATCAATTAATGTGTGCTCGCTAGTGGCGATAGCAGCTTTCGGGGTGAATGAGGATATGCTGGCTAAGTCTGATCTAACGATCACGGCTTATGACAATTTACGAAGGCAGGCTTTTGGGATATTCAAAGTGGTAGTCAAGACCGGACCAGTAGAAACAGAAGTGGAGTTTTTAGTCCTGCCTATCCCCTCCAACTTTTTAGCCCTTTTAGGAAGGCCATGGTTCCATAAGCTGGGAGGAGTCTCCTCTACTCTACATCAGATGGTCAAGATTCCTCATGAGGGGCAAGTTGTGACCATAAGGGATGCAAGGGAGAACCAGGTCTCTATATTGGAGATTGCCAGGCAACCTTTCAGTGGATTCCACATTGCTGTGATAGATGGGGAGGAGCAGGTAGATGGAAGCCCCCAAGTGCTAAATATGATGAAGAGGATGTCATTCCTCCCTGGCGCAGGTCTGGGTAAGAACTCTCAAGGATCACCTACGGCCATTGTTACTAGAGGTCAGAAGGATAGGAGGGGCCTTGGATATAAGGGTGCCTTAAAGAAGGGTAAGAAGCCGGTGGGTAAAGTCCCCCATATCAGGAAGAGCTTTGTACCAGCCACTGCAGCGTGTGCCTACACGGGGGAAGCTGAGCCTCAGTGGGTTGATGGAAGGATTGTACTGCGGTTTGAGGTCTTTAATGATGTTTTCGACTGGGACATCGGATTGATCAAGCCAGCAAAGGGCTTTTGGGATGAAGAAATCATGAGTAGCAAAACAGTTTGGGACCGAGAAGTGCCGAGGAAGTTATCACTGAGAGGTTGGTGACTACCCAACTGAAGGGAAAGGCAATGGTTGAAGAAGCCACACAGGGGGTCGCTGCAGAGCCTCCAAAAAGACAGATTGATGTAGAACTATCAGCTTCAACAGTTCTGCCGGAGGAAGAGGAGGAAGAGAATAGTTTAGATTTTCTTTTTACTCTAGAACTTTTTAATAATCACTACAAGAATTTAAGGATTTCCCGACGGAAAGCCAAGATTTTTCGTCGGGAAATGTAATTGCCAACGGAATGCAATTCCGTCGGTAATGTGATTGTAGGCAAAAATAACCGACGAAAATATTGTTCCGTCGGCAATTTTCCCAACGGAATTTAATATTCCGTTGGCAATTTTTAGCGATGGATTTTTATTCCGTTGCTAAATGAATAATTCATTTTTATTAATTTTTATTTAGCGACGAAAATTTAATTCCGTCGCTAATTTTAGCGACGAATATAAAATTAAATTAGCGACGGTTATTAAATTCCGTCGCGAAATTAAATTAAATTTTTTTAGCAATGGAAGATATTTTCTGTCGCTATTTTCAGCAACGGTTTTTACAAACCGTCGCTAATTTAGGTCGGCAATTTTGGTGGAAATTCTTGGCGCCATTTTTGGCGGCGGAATTTATTTTTCGTCGCTATTTCCCGACGGAATTTAATTTTCATCGCTAAATTGCAACAGAATGGAAATTCCGTCACAATTTAGCGACGAAATTAACTCCGTCGCTAAAATTCCGTCGCTATTTTATGATTTTCTTGTAGTGAATGTTAATGACATTTTTAGTTCTATTAATAAAGTGAACAATTTTGCTTACTTGTGCGATATTTCTGATGATTTTATTATGCATGATCATGATCATAATCCATCTATATTTGATATTGATTCAACTGATGCTACTCCATTTAATCTTGGAACCTCAGAAAACCCAAAAAAAATCTTGATAGCATCTGACATAACTCCTGAAGAGAGAGAAAAATTTGAGAGAATTTTAAGAAAGCACGAAAAAGTCTTTGCCTGGACCTACGAAGATATGCCAGGAGTGGACCGAGAAATCGTAGAACACGCCATCCCAACGTACCCAGACTATAAGCCTGTCAAGCAGAAGCTGAAGAGGCTCAAGCCAAAATGTGCAGACAAGGTGAAAGAGGAGATCCATAAGCAGACCGAAGCCAAGTTCCTGATTGAGGTACAGTACCCAACCTGGTTGGCCAATGTTGTCCCGGTAGCCAAGAAAAACGGCAAGGTAAGGGTATGTGTAGACTATCGAGACCTGAATAAGGCTTGTCCAAAGGATGAATTTCTATTGCCCCACATAGACGTGCGAGTGGACAGCGCAGCTGCTTGTATGATGTACAGTTTCGTGGATGGTTACGCAGGCTATAATTAGATACTCAATAAGATAGCCGACTAGATTAAAACAGCTTTCATCACAGAGTGGGGGACATTCACTTATAGGGTAATGCCTTTTGGTTTGAAAAATCCAAGCGCGACTTATCAAAGAATGGCAACAAGGATTCTAGATGACTTGATCCACAAGGAGGTAGAAGTTTACGTGGATGATATGATGATCAAGTTAGCCACCAGAGAAGGTCACTTCGAAGCTCTAGAAAAGTTCTTTCAGAGAATTGGTAAGTACAACTTGCGGTTAAACCCCAAGAAGTGTATCTTTGGTGTCACCTCAGGGAAGCTGTTAGGACACATAGTCAGCTAGAGAGGAATTGAAATCGACCCAGATAAGGTCAAGGCCATCAGAGAGATACCAGTGGCTCAGAAGGAAAAAGAAATCAGAAGCTTTCTAGGTAAATTGCAGTATGTCGGTAGGTTTATCGCCAAGCTTACTTTGATTTGCGAGCCGATCTTCAAGCTACTCAGAAAAGACCAAACTGTAGTGTGGAATGAAGATTGTCAGAGAGCTTTTGACACTATCAGAGTATATTTGTTGAATCCACCGGTTCTGAGACCACCACAGCCAGTCAAGCCGCTTATTCTGTATTTGGCCATTGAAGATAGTTCTGTAGGTGCCATGATTGCTCAAGAGGATGAGTTTGGGGTAGAATTCGCGGTCTATTACCTCAGTAAGAAGTTCCTTGCCTATGAGGCCAAGTATGCAGATGTAGAGAAGATTTGCCTCGCGGTAATTTGGGCCTTTAAGAAGTTGAGACACTACTTCCACTCTTACAGGATACAAGCAGTGGCAAAACAGAATCCTCTAAGATACTTGCAGGAAGGTCCATCCTTACTTGGAAAAATGGGGAGGTGTTTGTTGCTATTACATGAGTTTGACATTGAGTACATTACTCGGAAGACTATTAAGGGGCGTGTAGTTTCAGAATTTCTAGCTGAACACTCGATTCAAGGAGACTCATATAAATTCAACTTCCCAGATGAGGACGTGGCAACTATCACAGTTCAAGGTTGGCAGTTGCATTTTAACAGGGCTGTAAACAGTAAGGAGGCAGGAGTAGGAATTATTCTAACAATCCCAGATGATGAAAAACTCCCATTAGTTAAGAAGTTAAGATACAAGGCCACTAACATTGAAGTCGAGTATGAAGCATGCACCTTCGGGTTTGAAGCATTGATAGCTCTGGGGGCAAAGAACGTGGAGGTATTCGGAGATTCATCTCTGGTTATTAATCAGATTCGGGGCGAGAGGGCCATTACAGAAGAGTGTTTGATGCCGTATGTCAAACACTTGAAGGATTTGAGCAATCAGTTCGAAGTATGTACATTCCACTTTGTTCCGAGGGACGAAAATCAATTAGCCGATGCGCTCGCTACCCTAGTGTCAATATGGGATAACCCAGAGGGTGTGGTTATGAAGCCAATTTTGATTTCTAGTTCTGAGAAGCCTAGCTTTGAGTCTAAGCTAGTGATGGAAATAGAAGTAGAAGACGGAAAGCCGTGGTACCATGACATCAAAAATTATCGAAAAAATGCAACATTCCCAGAAGAGGCCACAGAGAAGGATCAAAGGCTGATACGCAAGCTTTCCAGTCAATTCATCTATATAGACGGGATGTTGTACAAACGACAAGCTGATGGCATCAGTTGAGGTGTCTGGATGAGAAAGAAGCCGAAAGGGTAATGGAAGAAACCCATACTATGAATGGCTTAATGCTGGCCAAAAAGATCATAAGACAAGAATTCTACTGGCTTATCATGGACATGGACTGCTTGAAATACGTAAAGCAATGTCAGTTGTGTTAGCAGTATGCAGATTTGAGGCATTTGCCAGTTTCAGAGTTACATAGTCTAACGTCGCTTTGGCCATTCGCAGCTTAGGGAATCAATATTATTGGAGAAATATGCCCCACGGCCTCCAACGGGCATAGATTTATCATCGTCCCCATCGACTACTTTACAAAATAGGTTGAGGCGGAATCTTTTAAGAAGGTCGACGCTCGGGATATGGCCAAATTCATTGAAAAGAACCTGATATGCAGATACGGCCTCCCACATCACGTGGTATCCGATAATGGGGTCCATTTTATGGCTGAAACGAAGAAGTTACTCCAGAAATACGGCATTGAGCATCACAAATCTTCTCTTTATCCTCCGCAGGCTAACGGAGCAGTAGAAGCTGCCAACAAAAATGTCAAGAGAATCCTGGCCAAGATTGTAACACCCCCATCGCCGTCCCCGTTGGAAGGACACCGACGGACGCGCTACACGACGCTCACATATACAGAAATACACATGCACAATGCGAAAGCATACATTCATACATAAAATGTATACAGAAATATGGGTTAATTAAAAACTTACATTAACTTACCTTGCGGTACAGACTGAACATGCAATAACTCACGCACACGCAGGCACTAAGCAAAAGCATACACAAAGGCATACATATGACCATTCAACGGAAGCATAATCGAAATAATAAAACAAAGGAATAACTAAACATAAGGACATACTAACTATTACATTCCCAAAAGAAAACTCAAAAACGAAATGTAATAATTACATATACAATACTACCGAATACAAAAGCTAAAATACAGAAGCTGAACAAAATACAGAACTTCTAACTCCTACGTGGCCGACCTTGCAGAAGCGCGACTCGAACAGAACCAAACCTGCCACCTGCACGGAAAGGAAATCCGTGCTAAGCGATAAACGCTTAGTGGGGAGAACACACAAGAGTATGGACGGCCATTCACAATGGTCGCCAAGGCATAACACATTCAAATGGCAAATGCGGATATTCATAGCATATGAATAATCAGGCTGCATAATAAAGGCACTCAATCGATAACTCATAAACAGACCATAAACTCATGTCCAGGATATACTAAAACAGACATAATACAATATACGATACAAATGTCATCATGTCGAACTACATACTATAACTCATGCATAAACCTACATGGGTATCGAATGATAGCATCTTAACATGCGGAGTCGCAAGAGCTATACACATGCAATAAATATCACTAAGTACCCACGCCTGAACTGACAACCCAATAATCATGTTAAGCATACACACTAGTCAAATATCCAGAGGATAACATTTAGAGCATCACAATACCGCTGCGCAACTCTAATATATACTAAGCATCAAGCAGAAACATTCTGATAACGGAGACTGAAGGCATAACCACTTAGTATTACATTCATATCATCATCATGCAGAGAGTACAGTAATCATCACATACTTACCATCACAGCTGCTTCGGTTCACAAGCTAATATATTAACAAAACATGTTTAAGTCACATACATAAATTCTCTAGTCGCATCATAATCAAAGCATTCAGAAACTTATAACAAATCACATGACGAGTACGAATAATCATGTTAGATATAAAGTCATGCTTATTTAAAACAGACATACATTCTGAAGCCCATAATCACATTCATATACACATAAACTGATTCCTGAGATCTTTATCATAATCAAACGGATATCACATTCATATAATTATTTCAAAGTAATACCAACCAGTAAAGCACCTGCTGACTCACAATAGTGGATAACGAGTGTACTGAACTGATTAGTACCTTACGGGTACAAATCGAAAACCACTTTATTTTGTCACAAAAGCATTTTACTGATGGGGGATCTTAACCCGATCCAAATTCATTAAAAGGGACCACGAGGATCCGTACTGAGGGGGGGTTCGCGAGGAACCATACGGGGGACCTGATCAGGGTCCAATACGTTCAAAGGGCGCTGCAGCTACTGAAAGACTCTATTAGGCATGCCTAACTATCCACTAGACTGACTCTCGCAGGTCATGCATAAAACAATACACATTTCGAATCGCACAACGCATAAATATATATATACAAATATATATACATCATGCATAAATCAGAGTACAATAGACATATAAATATGTTCATAAGGTTGGTCATATCTCATACATTCCCATTGCAAAACATAAGACAGTCAATATACTTAACATTAAACAATATTCTAAAGCATGTCAAGAATCAGGTATAAAAAGCTTTAACATGCCAAACATTGTCAATACAAAACCTAATCATGCATCAGGCGACGATAACTAAATATAAATTGTGCACAGTTCAAATTACATTTAACATATCACATTGAATTCAAAGGTTAAAGCATAACAATGTATTCAGACATCATCCATATTATTCGCGTAAGTTTAGCATAGCATAACATCAATCATACCTTATACAACTCATATTCTGAAGCATGCAATAATCCAATCAATAACATTCTATCACTACTCAATATATTGAAGTATGACAGGAACACATGGGGAAATCATACTATGCCAATGATTAAAAACACATTATCTAAATCATGAAAATAATACAATATACCTTTAAGCGTGGCATGATATCTTTGGAGAAAAAAAAAACAGACTAGAGATAGGGCAACATAATTTACATTAAACTAGAACATGTTTGAGACTAATAATCAGAACGTTAGCCTCCACAATCCTTTGCATTCGAAATAAGACATGTAATAAAAATCACAATAATAAGCATATCTCACACCGAATCATACAGTTGGAATCCCACAGTCATTAACAGGGTCATTATAATCCAAAACTTATTTCAAAATACTAGAATAACTTATTATAGATAACATAATATTAGTACCAAATAAATTGGAATACTCAATCATATCATACAGTAGAGCAAGATAATATAATACACAGCAGAGGAAAAATACCATTAAAAAGCGTTTGGAAAACATTTTATAAAAACTGGACGCTTGGGAAGGAAAAACAGAAGCAAAACAGAAGATCTGGGAGACCTCACATCACGTGAGGGTTGCTCACGTCGCGTGAGCATAGCTCACGCCTCGTGAGCAATCTGCTCACGTCGTGAGCATTGCTCACGTAACGTGAGCAATCTGCTCATGTCGTGAGCATTGCTCACGTAACGTGAGCATTGCTCACGTCGTGAGCTTTGCTCACGTAACGTGAGCAATCTGCTCACGTAACGTGAGCCTAGCTCACGTCACGTGAGCTACTTCTCTTGCCCTCTTCTTCTTCCCCGAAATCGCAAACATGCAGATTTCCATCCTTTTCCAGAAATTCAAAGAACTCGATAAAAACTATTTTCAATCTAATTCAAACACCTCCAGAACTCATCTTACCTTTCAATTGATGTCCCAAACAGCATAAACAAGATAATTGCAACTTAATTCAACAATCAAAACCATGCATAAACATAGTTAATCCAATTAAGAACATAAACCCTAAAAATAATTACAGTAAGTTCCAAAAGTATCAATCTGTTCTTTGATTCAAAGTCATGCATACAAACACAGTACCCAATCCACGACTTGCATAAACTCATCTCAATCATTCAATTACTGGAAATCAAACACCAAAACCATTCATAATCCAAGAAGAAAATGGGGCAGAGACAAAAACCCAAAACCAAAATAAAGAACACAGAGCTCCCAAACCTCAAAATGACGATCCAAAATCAGGCTTCAAAATCAATCCTCAATCCTTTCCTTGCCTTTACTTTGCTTCTTCATGCAATCCAAAGCTTGCACAACAAAACCCACAATTACTCTTCAAAACCCTAACTGAAAATAAAACCAGTAGATGAAGAAGAAGAAGAAACACAACACGTAGAACACCTTAAACCAACTTACCTCTTCAAACAGCCTCACTTCAAGCCAAACACAACTCCAGCCAAATGAGAAAGAAAGGAAAAGCAGAGAAGGGAGAAGAGAAGAAGAAGGGAGGCGTGAGATGAGGGAGACGGGAAAGCCAAACCAAAATCTGTGTTTTTCCCTCTCTCTCTTCCTCTTACTTCTTTCTTCTTTTTCTTCTTTCAATGCCCACCTAACAGTCCACTTGGCAACATCCTATTGGACCCCAAACTCCACTTAAACTCTTCCAAGTCCAATAATGCTCTTAAGTCCTTAAACAAAATACAATTCACTCACTTACACAATTCTTTTTTTACCAACTTAATTATCTTATCAATTAGGTCCTTAACACTCCAAATTCTCAAACACAATTTACTGAAATACCCTTCCGATCCCGACTTCGCATGCACAATCCGACCAGGGCTATTTTGGGGTGTGACAAAGATGGTTCAGAATTATAAGGATTGGGCTGACAAGTTACCTTTTGCACTCTGGGTTACAGAACGACTATCAAAACTTCTATGGGAGCCACGCCGTATTCTTTGGTATATGGGATGGAAGTAGTATTGCCAGTTGAGATTGAACTCAAGTCATTGAGGGTAGTTACGAAACTCAGATCCCGGAAGCTGAATGGGCACGGCAGCGGTTTCATTACACATGATCATTATCTAACATTAAGCTCGAAATACCAGACCACATCTAATCTTGAGATGGGTCTTGAAAGCATCACAACTCCTATTATCAATCAGCCCTGTCGGGTTTTCTTGATTGAACATTTTCTCTCAAGATTTATTTTCCTTGCTATTATTATATTTTTTCAGCGTTTAGCCATGGAACCTTCTCAATCTATAGACGTTGATCGGCTCCCTGAATTCATTTCTATCACTATCTATCAGGATCGCGACTCCTTTAGACAAAAGCTTCTTCAAAAAGAAAGGTCATTCCCAAGTTGGTCTAAACTTGCCTCGAACGTCCAGAACCCCTGGCCTCATCTGCTTGAAGAGCAAATCCCCTTCCTTTAGCGGGTGTTTCCTGACTTTCTTCCTGAATGATCGAGCCAGTCTCTTCTGGTAGATCTGGTTATGGTAGTATGCTCGCATCCTATCTTCGTCTAATAGGTTCAACTGTAGCAACCGTTGCTGTGCCCATTCTGCTTCTGGCAACTTGGCCTCCGTTACCACCCTCAGGGACTGGAGTTCGATTTCTACTGGCAGAACTGCTTCCGTCCCATAGACCAGGGAGAAAGGTGTAGCTCTTGTAGAAGTTCTGGCAGTAGTCCTATAGCCCCACAGGGCGAATGGCAGTTTCTCGGCCCAATCTTTATATGTTTGTACCATTTTAGCCACTATCCTCTTGATGTTCTTATTGGCTACCTCGACCTCCCCGTTAGCCTGTGGTAGGTAAGGAGAGGATTTATGATGCTGGGTGGCATATTTCTTGAGCATTTGCTTGGTCTCAGCTTGGAACTGTACCCCATTATTCGACACGATGTGATGCGGGAGCCCGTACCTACAGAACAGATGTCATTCAATAAATCTGGCCATTTCTCGGGCGCTCAGCTTCTTGAAAGATTCGGCTTCTACCCACTTACTAAAGTAATCAATGGCGACCACGATAAATCCATGCCCGTTAGAGGGTGTCAGATGTATTTCCCCTATGATGTCAATCCCCCAAGCTGCGAATGGTTATGGAGATGTGAGGTTGCACAATTTTGAAACTGGCAGGTGTCTTAGATTGGCATACTGTTGGAACAGTTGGCACTGCTTCACTTACTTGGAACAATCTGTGTCCATTGTCAGCCAGAAGAACCCCTGTCGCATGATTTTCTTTGCCAGAGCTAGACCATTCATATGGGCCCCACAGACCCCTGTATGGGTTTCCTCCATAACCCTCTTGGCTTCCTTCTCATCCAAGCACCTTAACTGTATGCCATCAGCTTGCCTCTTGTACAACACACCATCTACACTGATGAACTGGGTGGACAGTTTGCGAACCATCCTTTGGTCCTTTTCAGTGGCCTCTTCTGGAAATACTGACTTTTCTAAATAATTCTAGACTTCGTAGTACTATGGCTTTCCGTCAGTGGTCTCAACATCCCCGACCCGCTCAGTTTCAAAGTATGGCTGGTCTGAGCTAGAAATGAGTACGGGCTTCATGGCTACTGATAAGTTTAAATTAAACAATGTTTTGATGTGAATTTAGAGATTATTTCTTAGTCTAAAAGCTGTTATTTGTGTTAATTTTTGATAAAATGTCATTTGATGTTAGTTGGTGCACTAAATGAAGATTTATGTTAATTTTGGCATTTTTAGGTAGCTTACACGGCGGTAAGGTTATTCCTCACCGCCGTGTGAGACGAAAATAAAAGACAGCATCAGAAGGGCAGCACACGGCGGTAAGGAACATCCATACCGCCGTGTACCACGAGAATCATCCCATACGTAAGGTGTTACACTGCGGTATGGAAGTCTCATACCGCCGTGTGAGGCGTAAAAATTCCAGAAATTGCGGCACTGAACAAGGGGAGCAAAATGTCAAAATTGTTGACCAGAGGCATGTTACACGGCGGTGAGAGACTCTCATACCGCCGTGTAACCTATTTGTGAATCAAATCTGCACAAAATCAAAGACTTTGAAGGCCACCTTTTGACTTTGAACTTTGAACGGTTATTTAGAGACTGAAATTAGACAGAAGGGGGGTCGGTCGATTTTCTTGAAAACAAAAAGAAGGAACATTTATTTTTCTTTGCAACTTAATATTGAGTTTTGGATATAATTTTAGAATTGAATTTATGCTGGGGCTATTAAAAATCTGAGAGAATAATCAGAGACGAGGAGAGTTTTAGATTTAGATTTAGTTTGGGTAAAAAAAAAAAATAAATAAACTCTGAAGATTTCTGATCTGGAAATTCTTAGAAGTGAGATCTCAATTCTGTAATTTAATTTGGAAGTTGGAATAGCTGATTCAATTGAAGAACATCGTTTGGTTTACTGTAAAATTTTCATTTTCAGATTCAAATGGGTAATATCAATTTCTCTCTATTTAATTCAGTCTTTAATTCAAGTATGAGTGAGTAATTTTAATTCTTGTTAAGGGATGCCTTAAATCCCCAGTAAATCATGTGAATATTGTGTATGGATTGTAGTATGCATATACTCAGTTGTATTTTCTCTAATTTTATTTGTTGTTGCTGAATTGAATACAAGTTAAGGGGAGATCTACCAAGATAAACTTTAATGGTAATTAGTTCAAAAATACATACAAATATACTTCAGTTTTATCTTCTCTGAAATTATCTGTTGTTGCTGGTTTGAATGTAAATTAAGGAGAGATCTACCAAGATAAACTTTGATTGCAATCAGCCCATAAATACATACACATGTTCTGTTCTATTGTGCTCAACTTTCATTGATTTGATGAATCCGAATTGGTAGTTAAAATCTGTGAATGTTTATTTCAATAGGTTCAGAATGGTGGAAGATAAATGAGTTTGATATCTGAATCCGTAATGGTAAGATTATTAAACTTAGAACTTAAGGTCTGTAATAATGCTAATTTATGTGCTGAATCCGGATTGGTAAGTGCATATTTTAGAGAAGCTGGATCCGAAAGGCAAGCTATGGTATAGGCTAGATTATTCACTGATTGTATATGAATTTGTTGAATCAAGTATTCACATGATATTATTGGGGAGAATGGGTATTCCTTAGCAAGATCTCTTAGTTATTTTATCAAATTGCTGTATTATTAAATCGTTAATAATCTTAGACATTAATATCATCAGTTAGATTATTAATTCTTCTGCGTTAAACAATCACCAAATCAAAATAATTGGGAATTCTTTAGCATACATTTAATTGTCAAACACTTGCACAACACAGTCCCTTGGGTTCGATAACTTGTGGTCTTAATTATATTCCACTATATTACTTGCCGATTCAGTACACTTGCTGAGGTCGCGTCAAGTTTTTGGCGTGTGAAGCGTGCATTTTCATAACTGTTTCAGTGGCTTTGTACACGGCGGTGAGGAATCCTCATACCGCCGTGTATGTCGGGATTTAAGATTACTTGGTTCCAGTGGTGTTTTACACGGCGGTGAGGAATCCTCATACCGCCGTGTAATAGGTCGAATTGAAAATCCCCATTTGCAGTCACGTTGTACACGGCGGTATGGCTGTATCATACCGCCGTGTAACACGTTAAACCCTGTTTTAAAAACACCACTGTCATCAGTTTTCTTTTAAAATTTTTCCCCCTCTCGCCTCTCTCTACCCGATACCCACAATTTGTGAAATTTCTTCTTTCTCGTTTGGTTTAAACACAATTCCAGAGCATCTTTTGCACATCTAATCAGCATTCTTCAAATCAAGTAAGTTTTCTTTCTCTCTTTTCTTTTTAATTTTGTTTTTTGTTGTTTTAGGGTTTTTGTATTTTTCAAATTTCCTTCCTCTTCATTCTTTCTTTCTTCAAGCAATGCGTGAATTGTATGCTTTAATCTTTAAGTAATGGCTGGATTTTGTGTTTTAATTTTCAATTGGAGGCTGATTTGGTGTTGTATTCCTTTAAATTTTGTTTTATTCCGTTAATTGGGGAGGGGCTAGATGTATGAGGCATTCTTCTGATTTATGTCTTTATTTGGTGTCTGAATTGGTGTTTTATTCCCTTGAATTATATTGCCTTGCTTACTTGGTGGGTTGTTTGATGCTAATTGGAAAAATCGGGGTTAACAATTGCATGAAAGATTCTATTTCTATATACAAAAAGTGATGCTCACCAAGTATTTGACAAAATGCCTAAATGAGTGTTCATTAACCCTTCTCCGTCATATAGTTGCTGTCAAACATGGTTTTCTTTTGGGCTTTCATACACTCTGCAATATGTTTGTCTCGAGCTGTGATTATCGTTTGAGTGGGCATTTAAGCATGTAAACATTAGGGCTGCATGACAATTCGTTGAGAATGCTGTAGTTTTTCACAATCTATTTCTTTTGTACAATTGCTGCTAAGGGAACTAGGGGGTGTTATCAGAATTGCTAGCCTGTGTCATTGTTAAAGTTTATCATTATAGCATTGATGTCTCATTGATCTGCAAATTGTTTTAAGCTCAATTACGGCTCGCTTACTATTTTGTTGCAAATGTAAGCCATTGTTCTCCTCTCTTTAATTGTGTTTATTTATTAATGCAGTGGCTCCAAAAAGATCTAGAATAGACCAGGCATCGTCTTCTCGAGATAGCTCCATACCCTCGTGGGTCCCGACCAGATGCCACACCGCATACGAATGTCTAACAGCGGCAACCTTCCTACCATCTACATTTCTTGATTTTGATTCACTACAAAGCTTGGGCATACGTGACGAAATTAATGAGTTGATTGAGGGGATAGGATGGACAGACTTCTTTCAGAAAAGGGAGCGAGTTCACCCGAAGTTGACTCGGGATTTCCTTGCAACCGTAGATTGCAAGATTGATAATGATGATGAGGAAGATCCCGGAGAGGTAACATTCTGGTTAAACAAGAGGAAACACACACTGACCTTCAATGAATTTGCAGATGCATTGGGTTTTCCATTGGATGGAGCTCGCTATGTGCCAGATTTGGATAAACAAACTATTTGGGAGACAATTCGAGATCCAATCACGGCTACCCGATATGTCACTGGGCAATCAAAGGCGCATCACCTTAGAGATCATGCTTTGAGGATCTTGCATCGATTTTTTTCCCTTTCTTTTTATGGACACATTGAAGCTGCTGGCCTGGTAAACCAGGCTGAGGCATTATTTTTACATTGCATGATCAACCAGATCCGGTTAAATGGAGCTTATTTCTTATGGAAAAAGTTTGAGGACTTGCAGGCTAATCCCAGGAAAGTAAAGAAGATAGCGATCGGATGGGTGGTCACAGTATTGGCTAAAAGAATAGGCCTTAGCTCATTGGGACCAGATTTAGGAGATAGTAATTCCTTAGACTTCAAGATGTTGAAGAATTTAAGGATCATTGTGGATGATCATCAGTTTCATGAACAAGTCAGACTGTCCACAAGGGAAGAATACTTGCGCCTCATTGAAAGGGGTCGAGTACAGTTGCCAGTGGAAGGGGCTGAAGATGAGGATGAGCAGCCAGAGGAGGCTGCAGGTGCAGCTGCCCCAGGACCCGCCCCAGCCATGCCAGCCTATGATTTCTCCCAGTTTACTGCCCATTTTGAGGCTTTGCAGACTGGACAGGCTCAGATCAATTCTCGCTTAGACCAGTGGGAGAGCTTCATGGAGGATACCCATGCTGAACATGTTCAGCTTATGGGACGATTAGATATGCATGAGCAGCAGTTAGCTTTGCAAGCACAGAGTCTGTCAAGGTTGGAGCATTCCATATATCTCTCTCGGCAGGAGCAGGAGCAGTTTTATCAGTCCATGAGAGATCGTTTCCCTCCACCACCACCTCCACAGGACTGAATTTTCTGGGAGTTCTCTGATCTTTTATTTTGCTACTTTCGTTCTTTTTGGTTGACTGAATTACTTGCTGGGGACAGCAAGCTTTTAAGTGTGGGGTAACTAGTTTTTGTAACTTGGATGTGACTAACCCTGCAGTACTTTAGTAAGTTTAATTTTAGTATTTCTTTTGAGTAAGTTTAATTTTATATTTTATATTTTAGTATTTCTTTTGAGTAAGTTTAATTTTATCAAAGCTTAATATTGTTATTTCGTTTGCCTTTATATTTTAGAAGTTATATTTTCTGCTTTTTGATAATGATTTCTTTAGTTAGTTGTTTAAGTTTTATTTTGTGATTTAAACTAATCAATTTGACTCATGCTTAGCTTAACAAATTTTTAAGTTGATATTCCAGCTCAGTTGTTAATCTTGAAAAGGTCATTCAGAGCACTTAGTCTGCAAGAGAGTAAGATTCTGTCTTAAAGTTATTTTTCTTAACAATTTTCAAAGTAGAAAAATACAATTGCAATTTCCATGAATTGTGCACTTAGGCCAGTTTTTACAAATAAAGAAAAACCAGCATGAAATCTTTTGATCAGAAAGATGTTAGAACACTAGAACCTTCCTCATTGCCCTTCGAAACGATATAACAATTAAAGCATAAATGTTGACATGATTTAGGCATCAATTCTTTTGAGAAGCTACTTAAAATAAACTTTGTCCCACCTATTGAGTTAATTTTCCATTAATAGCCCCATTGAGCTGAATCGGTATGCTAAAAGCGTACTCTGAAATTTTTCTTGTTACACACTTAATATGCCATTTAACTTAAATGCTTTTGCTTATCCCTTCTAAGAATTGGCCACTCTAGGATTGGGTTGGGAAGACATTGAAAGTTGAAATAAGGTGTTTAGTATTAAATAAGTGAGGGTAAGAAAAAATTAAAGAATTTTGGGATATTGCTTGACAAGTAAGTTGTAAGAAAATAGAGGATATAAGTATCCCACTAAGTTCAATTCTCTAAAAAAAAAAAAAAATGTATATATATATATATAATATTTAATTCTGAGTATAGCAAAAATTCAAGTGTGGGGTATCTTCTATTAGAAGACAATATTGGGGTATAATAGGGATTGAGAAAGAAATTGTATCGTATTATTTCTCGTGTGATAAAAAATTTTTTTTTTTTTCATATTCGGGAAAACAGCTAAGTCTTGGAAATTGTTGTTGAAGTGGAAGCAGGTGATGGAAATTTTTTTTTTTTTGGGTAGCAGTGTTAGTTGGTAGAGTGGCTGAATCTTCATTTGACTTCCTAAACTTTTCTTGTTAGCCATCACTAATTGAACCGTACATTACAACCTGCTTAAGACCTAATGATCATGTTTATGTTTTAATTTGTTCAGTGGAGATGACCTTCGGGTTCCGGTACTAAAGGAGAGGCATATGGTATTCCTAGAGTTTCAAGTGAGAAACCAGAAGTACATTTATGTACTGATTTAATCTGCTCTTGATTGATTGATGCTGGAAGTTTTAAGTTTTGAAAAATATTAAAACATTGGTTTTGGCCTTTGCACACACACATCAGAAATTCGATTGTATTTTCTTTCTTTGAAACTTGTTTGAGTAAGAATTACTCTAAAGTGGAATTTACTAAATGTTTGCTTGGTATTCTGAATTTCCATTTTCCTGCTTGAAAATTGAGATGGTTGGAGTTGAAGAGTTATTTTACTCGAGGACGAGCAAAAGCTAAGTGTGGGGTATTTTGATAAGTTTAAATTAAACAATGTTTTGATGTGAATTTAGAGATTATTTCTTAGTCTAAAAGCTGTTATTTGTGTTAATTTTTGATAAAATGTCATTTGATGTTAGTTGGTGCACTAAATGAAGATTTATGTTAATTTTGGCATTTTTAGGTAGCTTACACGGCGGTAAGGTTATTCCTCACCGCCGTGTGAGACGAAAATAAAAGACAGCATCAGAAGGGCAGCACACGGCGGTAAGGAACATCCATACCGCCGTGTACCACGAGAATCATCCCATACGTAAGGTGTTACACGGCGGTATGGAATTCTCATACCGCCGTGTGAGGCGTAAAAATTCCAGAAATTGCGGCACTGAACAAGGGGAGCAAAATGTCAAAATTGTTGACCAGAGGCATGTTACACGGCGGTGAGAGACTCTCATACCGCCGTGTAACCTATTTGTGAATCAAATCTGCACAAAATCAAAGACTTTGAAGGCCACCTTTTGACTTTGAACTTTGAACGGTTATTTAGAGACTGAAATTAGACAGAAGGGGGGTCGGTCGATTTTCTTGAAAACAAAAAGAAGGAACATTTATTTTTCTTTGCAACTTAATATTGAGTTTTGGATATAATTTTAGAATTGAATTTATGCTGGGGCTATTAAAAATCTGAGAGAATAATCAGAGACGAGGAGAGTTTTAGATTTAGATTTAGTTTGGGTAAAAAAAAAAAAAAAAAAACTCTGAAGATTTCTGATCTGGAAATTCTTAGAAGTGAGATCTCAATTCTGTAATTTAATTTGGAAGTTGGAATAGCTGATTCAATTGAAGAACATCGTTTGGTTTACTGTAAGATTTTCATTTTCAGATTCAAATGGGTAATATCAATTTCTCTCTATTTAATTTAGTCTTTAATTCAAGTATGAGTGAGTAATTTTAATTCTTGTTAAGGGATGCCTTAAATCCCCAGTAAATCATGTGAATATTGTGTATGGATTGTAGTATGCATATACTCAGTCGTATTTTCTCTGATTTTATTTGTTGTTGCTGAATTGAATACAAGTTAAGGGGAGATCTACCAAGATAAACTTTAATGGTAATTAGTTCAAAAATACATACAAATATACTTCAGTTTTATCTTCTCTGAAATTATCTGTTGTTGCTGGTTTGAATGTAAATTAAGGGGAGATCTACCAAGATAAACTTTGATTGCAATCAGCCCATAAATACATACACATGTTCTGTTCTATTGTGCTCAACTTTCATTGATTTGATGAATCCGAATTGGTAGTTAAAATCTGTGAATGTTTATTTTAATAGGTTCAGAATGGTGGAAGATAAATGAGTTTGATATCTGAATCCGTAATGGTAAGATTATTAAACTTAGAACTTAAGGTCTGTAATAATGCTAATTTATGTGCTGAATCCGGATTGGTAAGTGCATATTTTAGAGAAGCTGGATTCGAAAGGCAAGCTATGGTATAGGCTAGATTATTCACTTATTGTATATGAATTTGTTGAATCAAGTATTCACATGATATTATTGGGGAGAATGGGTATTCCTTAGCAAGATCTCTTAGTTATTTTATCAAATTGCTGTATTATTAAATCGTTAATAATCTTAGACATTAATATCATCAGTTAGATTATTAATTCTTCTGCGTTAAACAATCACCAAATCAAAATAATTGGGAATTCTTTAGCATACATTTAATTGTCAAACACTTGCACAACACAGTCCCTTGGGTTCGATAACTTGTGGTCTTAATTATATTCCACTATATTACTTGCCGATTCAGTACACTTGCTGAGGTTGCGTCAGCTACCCCTTCTGGGTTATCCCACATAGACACCAGAGTGGCTAGGGCATCCGCTAATTGGTTCTCATCTTAAGGCACATAGTTAAAAGTGCAAATTTCAAACTGACCACTTAATTCTTTCAAACACCTTACGTAGTGTAATAGTCGCTCTCCTTTGATGGACCATTCACCCCTGACCTAATGGATTACCAAGGATGAGTCTCCAAAGACCTTTACTACTTTTGCCCCCACCGCTGAGAGCTCCAACCCGAAGATATAGGCTTCGTACTGAGCTTCATTATTGGTGGCTCTATATCTTAATTTCTTAGCTGGGGGGAGCTTCTCACCCTCCGGGGTTACTAAAATTACTCCCATTCCGACTTCTTTGTTATTCACCGCCCCGTTGAAATACATCTGCCACTTCTGCACTGTGATGGCTACCACGTCCTCATCTGGGAATTCATACTCAAATTGGTCACCTTCCACCGGATGGTCGGCTAGGAACTCTGCAACTACCCGATGCTTAATGGTCTTTCTGGTGATGTAATATACATCAAATTCTTGTAGTAATATCAGCCACCTCCCCATTTTTCCTAGCAAATAAAGCGCCTCTCGAAGGTATCGAAGAGGGTTTTGTTTGGCGACCGCCTGCACTTTGTAAGAATGAAAGTAATGTCTCAGTTTCTTTGAAGCCTAGATTACTGCCAGACAGATCTTTTTCACTTCGACATACTTGGCCTCATAAGGAAGGAACTTCTTACTGAGATAGTAAACCGCAAATTCAACCCCAAATTCTTCTTCTTGGGCCATCATAGCCCCCACAAAATTCTCCTCTATTGCCATGTAAAGAATTAATGGTTTGACAGGCCGCGGGGGCCGTAGAACTGGGGGGTTCAGGAGGTAATCCTGAATAATATCAAAAGCTTTCTGGCAGTCATCGTTCCTCCGGACTGGCTGATTCTTCCTGAGGAGTTTAAAGCTCGGCTCGCATACCGAAGCAAGCTTGGAAATGAACCTACTGATGTACTGTAGTTTGCCAAAAAAACTCCTGACTTCTTTTTCCCTTCGAGGTGTTGGCATCTCTTTGATTACCCTGACCTTATCGGGGTCCACTTCAATTCCCCTCTGACTCACCACGTGGCCTAACAGCTTACCTGAAGTGACACCGAAGATGCATTTCTTGGGGTTGAGGCGAAGGTTATACTTGTCAATCCTCCGAAAGAATTTTTTTAAGGCCTTGAAATGCCCCTCTCGGGTAGCCGACTTGATCATCATATCATCGACGTACACTTCCACCTCTTTGTGGATCAAGTCATCAAGGATTTTAGTAGCCATCCTTTGGTATGTTGCTTTTGTATTTTTTAATCCAAAAGGCATGACCCTATAAGCGAACGTACCCCACCCAGTTATGAAGGCTGTCTTAATTCTATCCACGATCTTATTGAGGATTTGGTTATACCTTGCATACCCATCCACAAAACTGTATATCATGCAAGCAGTCGCACTGTTTACTAGTACATCGATATGGGGCAAAGGAAAGTCATCTTTTGGGCAGGCTTTATTTAGGTCCCGGTAATCAACACATACTCGAACCTTTCCGTCCTTTTTGGCTACGGGAACAACATTAGCTAACCATGTTGGATATTGAACCTCTATTAAGAACTTAGCTTCGATCTGCTTGTGCACCTCTTCCTTTACCTTTTTTGCCCACTCTGGTCTTAGCCTTCTGAGCTTTTGCTTAACTGGCCTGCATTCTAGATAGGTAGGGATGGCATGTTCGACGACTTCCTGGTCGATCCTTGGCATGTCTTCATAGGTCCAAGCAAAGACTTTCTCATATTTTTTCAGAATTCTCTCAAATTTTATCCTCTCTTCAGGAGTTACGTCGGATGCTATCAAGATTTCGTTTGGATTTTCCAAAGTCCCGAGATTAAATGAGGTGGTATTAGTTGAGTTAATGTCAAATATAAATGATTCATGTTCGTGATCATGAATAATGAAATAATGAGAAACATCGCATAAGTAAGCAAAGCCATTCATCTCATTGACAAATTCAGAGTTACAAGCATAATTGTCAAATAGTTCAGGGATAAAAAGTACATTAGAAAAACTATCATTAACATCTTACACTGATGCCGGCGCTGAAGTTGATAGCCCGCTGCCTTGGTTGTCCGCGATCTTCAGGTTCTCCAATTCTGGCACCGCCACCTCATCTTCCACTTTTCCTTTGCCTTTCACCTGGGTGGCCAGCAGACTGTCAGTGATGATTTCTTCAGGAATTTCTTGATCCTAAGCCAAACTTTGGTTGAAGACCTCTTTATCCCAAAAGCCTTCTACTGTTTTAACCATTCCGCCAGATCAGTCAAAAACGTCGTTAAAGATCTCGAAACCCGAGGTGATCTTGCCGCCAATCCATTGTGGCTCGGCTTATCCACAATAGGCGCACGCTGAAGCAGCCGGCATAAAGCTTTTAAAATATGCGGGACCCCTGCAGGCTTCTCCCCGAGTTTGTTCTTATTAGCTTCGGTGGTGTAACCCAAACCTCTTCTGTCCTTTTGCCCCCTTGTAGCGACAGGCGTCTGAGGCCCTTGCGATTCTTTGCCCAAACCGGCCCTCGGGAGGAAATTCATTTTCTTCATCATGTTGATCACCTGAGGGCTCCCCACTAAACCATCCTCTTTATTCACCGCAGCCACATGGAACCCACTGAAAGGCTGATTGGAAATTCTGAGGACTAAATTCTTGATTATCGTTGACAGCCTTGACTGTCACGACTTGGCCCTCATAAGGGATCTTGATCATCTGGTGGAGGACGAAACCCCTCCGAGCTTGTGAAACTAGGGCCTCCCTAGCAGTATCGTGAAGTTAGCTAGGATAGGCAGGACCACAAATTCAGTTTCTGTCTCAACTGGCCCGGTCCTCACTTGTGCCTTGAAAGTCCCGGCAGCCTACCTCCTTGAATTATCGTAGGCAGTGATGGTTAAGTCAGATCTGCTCAGCATGTTTTCATCCAAGCCAAAGGTCGGGAGCGCAACCAAGGGGCACATATTTATAGAGGAGCCGTCATCTACAATCACACAGGCGGTATGTGTCACACCCCAACCTATAACATGGATACTTCTACTCGTGATTAGAGATAGAAGGACCCAAGATAGATAGGAGTGTCACACCCCACTAGTACAAACATACAAACATCACATACAGAATAATATATCCAGCGTAAATAAAAACTTTAAAAGAAAGAAAAGGGATACAGAATAATAGGAACACTTTTATTAATATACAGAAATAGTTCTTTACATGTTACATCAGATTACAAAAAGAACCAATTTACAAAAGCCCAACATACGCAGTTCAAAAGGGCTAATAAAACATTATACTATTACAAAAGAAGGAAAGCCTAAACTATAAAACTTATGAACTCTAGTTGCGTTGGCCTTCCCGATGCGACACGCCCAGAACCCTCGTACCAAAACCTTCCACACCTGCACGGATAAACACCCGTGCTAAGCGAAATCGCTTAGTGGGGAAAAATACGGAATGCATGACCGTCACTCACAGTGACGGTAACAGAAAACACATGATGACAATACAATTATATATATATAGAGATATCATCATACATAGCCAATTCATTTATTTGCATTCTCATTCAAAATTCTTGCACAAAGGCACTCAATAACACCTGCTTAATCATAATGAGTGGATAACGAGTACACATAGATACTTGAGAGTATCGGTTCTATCTGACAAACACATAGATACCCAAAGGTATCAAACATTCTTTTTATTTCATTCCAAGTTGTTACACATAGAATCTTAAGAAAGATTCGCCAGAAGGATCGCGAGGATCCAAACGGGGGACCTGATCAGGGTCCAAATCGTACACATAGCTGCAGCGGCACATAACTCTATTAGGCATGCCTAACTATCCACTTATTCGACATTAGCAGGTTATGCAAAATCTTATCACATTTTCATACATATAATTCATGTAAATAGACAGTCAAAGCTTTAATGAAAACTGCACACAAAAGAGATTAAGTCATTAAGCAAAAAGGAAAAGAAATCACATTTGGAAGCTGCGTCTGTCGCGCTCGTGCAGGTTATCGCGATCGCGACAGAGACCAAACACATCTCCCCGCCAAGTCTCGCGGTCGCGAGAAGGTCTCGCGCTCGCGAGAGGACAAAGGCATCACCCTCTGTCGCGCTCGCGACGAACGTCGCGCTCGCGACAGAAGACAATCTTCCCATTCTATCGCGCTCGCGACTACTGCGCGCTCGCGACAGAGGGGAGTCCTGCATTCCCTCAGAGGTTGAGCGCTCTGTCGCGCTCGCGACAGAGAGTTCCCTATCGAGCTCTTGGCGCGACACTTAGGGTTGAAAGCTCCGCGCTCGCGAGCGCGACAGACACGGGTTTTTCAACTCTTACGCCCAAAATCTGCAGAATTCTCACACAATTCACATCCAAACTTCCAAAATCGATTCCAAACCTCAAAATTTAGCAACACAAGCATCCATAACTCATAACATATTTAAAAGCCCAGCTTTATCACCATTTATCACAATTAAATCAAATCAGTTTCATGTCCAATTGCAAGAATTTCCAAAACAGCACATTTAACAATAATTTCAACATTCACATAATTTCTCACAAATCCTACAACAATACTCATTCTCCAGCATCTCATATCATATTTATTCCAAATCCAATCATACATACACCACTCATGACTCTAATCCAAGCAATAACACAACTATTCAATTCAAATTACAAATATGTGTACAAAGACAAAATTCCCAAACCTTCTCTCCTTAGCTCCTACTCGCGAGCTCCGCTCCCGCTAGCAACTTCCTTTCCTTTTGCCGGTCTAGGAGCCTCCTCTGAACCATAAACCCACAATAAACAGGATCAATTCCACAATAACCCATATGTATACATATACAACTACCCAAACCTAGAGAAGAGGAAGAAGAAGAATCTAAAATACCCATAACCCCAACTCACCTTTAAGCTTTAAATCCACAAGCCAAGCAACTCTAATTACTTCAAATGAAGAAAAGGAAGCAATATCGGGCCAAGAAGAAGAAGAAAGAAGAAGAAAAGAGGAAATGGCGTGAGGAAGAGAGGATGATCGGGAAAACAAAAGGGAAAGGCTGATTTCTCTCTCTCTCACCAAACCCATAAATGCCCACTTATCCTCTTTGCCACATGTCACACTCTCCTTAAGCCACATGCCATCTAACACATCCTACTCCCATACTTGCCTATACACACTAAGCTAACTCCTATTCACACATTTACTTCCATACACTCCCACATACTCTAATCTAATTTCCTCTTCTCACTAATACACACACATGTACAATAAATAAATCCATAAATAAATAAATAATCCAATTTAACACACACATAAAAATACACACATATATACACGGACAGGCTCAAACTACTGGGGTGGTTTTGGGGTGTTACAATACTCCCCCACTTAACAGAATTTCGTCCTCGAAATTCATACCTGTTCCGAACAACTGAGGGTATTGCAATCTCATAGCTTCTTCTGGTTCCCATGTAGCTTCCTCAATACCGTGATGCTGCCACAAAACTTTGACTAACGGTATTTGCTTATTCCGGAGCTGTCTGACTTCCCGATCCAAAATCCTTTTCGGTTCTTCATCAAAAGAAAAATCTGACTGAATCCGGATATCTTGCACTGGTAACACATGTGAAGGATCTGACCGATATCTCCTGAGCATAGATACATGAAAAACGTCATGTAATATAGCTAACTCCTTAGGCAACGCTAGTTGATACGCTACTGGACCTACTTTCCTTAGAATCTCGTACGGCCCAATAAAGCGTGGACTTAACTTGCCTTTCTTTCCGAAACGGAGAACCTTACGCCACGGTGACACCTTCAAGAAAACTTTATCCCCCACTTCGTACTGTATATCTCTGCGTTTCAAATTAGCATAAGAACGCTGTCGATCTTTTGCTGCTTTTAAGTTCTGTTGCACAACTCTTACTTTTTCTTCAGTATCCCGCACTATATCCGGACCTATCATAGCCTTTTCTGACAACTCAGTCCAACATATTGGCGTTCTACACTTCCGTCCATACAACGCTTCATAAGGAGCCATACCAATGCTCACTTGGTAGCTGTTATTATACACAAATTCCATCAAGGACACATACCGATCCCAGCTTCCTGAAAACTCTAAAGCACAACCTCGAAGCATATCCTCTAGAATCTGAATAACTCTTTCTGATTGCCCATCAGTCTGCGGATGGAAAGCAGTACTGAAATTCAACCGTGTTCCCAAGGCTACCTGAAGTTCCTTCCAAAACTTGGATGTAAAACGAGGATCTCGGTCTGATACAATGGATGACGGAATCCCATGCAACCGGACTATCTCATCCACATACAGTTCCGCCAACTTGTCCATCGAGTAATCCACTCGCACAGGTAGAAAATGTGCAGACTTTGACAATCGATCTACTATAACCCATACCGAATCATGTTTACGCTGAGTCATAGGCAAACCAGATACAAAATCCATCGTGATGTCATCCCATTTCCATTGAGGAATGGGTAAGGGATGAAGCAATCCCGATGGCACTTGATGTTCGGTTTTCACTTGCTGACAGGTGAGACATCTTGAAACAAATTCTGTTATCTCTCTTTTCATTCCTGGCCACCAATAGTATTGCTTCAAATCTTGATACATCTTATCCCCACCAGGATGCATAGTGAAGACTGAAGAGTGAGCTTCTTGTAACAATTTCTTTCTTAACTCACCAACATCAGGCACACATAACCGATTCCCATGCCTAAGCACTCCTTCACTATCTATCAGATATTCTGTCCGCTTGCCCTCTTTCACTGCTTGACAAACACGCTGAAGTACATGATCATCTAACTGTGCCCTTGCAATTTCAGATCTCAAACTTGGCTTAACTCTAAGTTGAGCAATCAGAGCACCTTCAGAATCAAACCTCCATCTACTTCGGCTAGCCAGCAAAGCAGACAAAGACTTCCTACTAAGAGCGTCCGCTACCACGTTAGCTTTACCCGGATGGTAATCAATGATACAATCATAATCCTTGAATAACTCTAACCATCTCCGCTGCCTCAAATTCAACTCCTTCTGTGTTAACAAATACTTAAGACTCTTGTGATCGGTGAAAATTCTGCACGTCTCCCCATACAAGTAGTGCCGCCAATTCTTAAGCGCAAACACTACCGCTGCCAACTCCAGATCGTGAGTCGGGTAGTTCCGCTCATGAGGCTTCAACTGTCTCGATGCATAAGCTATTACTTTATTCCCTTGCATCAGAACACAACCTAAGCCAATACCCGAAGCATCACTATACATAGTGTATTCCTTACCCGATACTGGCTGTGTGAGCACAGGAGCTTTAACCAACAACTCTTTTAAACGATCAAAACTGGCTTGACACTTTTCAGTCCAAACAAACTTGACATCCTTCCGAATAAGCTTGGTCAAAGGAGATGCTAACACTGAAAACCCTTGAACAAACCGTCGATAATACCCTGCTAAACCCAGAAAACTTCTCACCTCAGGTACATTCTTCGGAGGCATCCACTTAACAATCGCTTTAATTTTACTTGGATCAACACGTACACCTTCTGCTGATATCACATGTCCAAGGAAGGCCACTTCCTTTAACCAAAACTCACACTTGCTGAGTTTCGCATACAGCTGATGATCTCTCAACATTTGCAACACCAGCCTCAGATGTTCCTTATGTTCTTGTTGATTTCTGGAATACACCAAAATGTCGTCAATAAATACCACAACAAACTTATCTAGATACGGTCGGAAAACTCGGTTCATCAGATCCATGAAGGCTACAGGCGCGTTTGTCAAACCGAAAGGCATTACTAAAAATTCATAGTGACCATAACGCGTCCGAAAAGCCGTCTTAGCCACATCTGCTTCCTTAACTCCTAACTGGTAATAACCTGACCGCAAATCTATCTTAGAGAATACCCCAGCTCCTCTCAACTGATCGAAAAGATCTTCAATCCTTGGCAACGGATACTTGTTCTTGATAGTCACTTTATTAAGCTGTCGGTAATCAATGCACATCCGAAGGGTTCCATCCTTTTTCTTGACAAACAATACTGGAGCACCCCACGGTGACACACTAGGCCGGATGAATCCTTTATCCAACAATTCCTGTAACTGACTCTTCAATTCCTTCAATTCCATTGGAGCCATTCTATAAGGAGCCTTTGAAATCGGAGCTGTACCTCGAACAATCTCTACTGACAATTCAACTTCTCTCTCGGGAGGTAATCCCGGTAATTCTTCCGGAAAAACATCTACAAAATCTCTTACAACCGGAATATCTTGAATCTTAACTTGACCTCTTCGAGAGTCCAAAACCACAGCTAAAAACGCTTCACATCCCTTTCTGATAAATCTTCTAACTTTCATAGCTGATACCACATTATGCAAAGAACTGCTTCCAATACCCTTCACTACCACAGGCATTTGATCTTTATCCTTCAAAACCATTACTTTCCTATGACAGTCTACTACTGCACGGTGCTTATCCAACCAATCCATCCCCAAAATGATATCAAACTCATGGAAAGGCAAACAAATCAGATCTACTACAAACTCGATACCCTGTATCTTTAAAGGACACTTTCGACATACACGATTAACCATAATACTCTGACCCAACGGACTGGATACACAAATCTCATATTCCATCTTCTCCTCACTACCCAAACTATCCCACAACTTACCAGAACACACATAAGAATGGGTAGAGCCCGGGTCAATCAAAACATAAACTTCAGAATCAAGCAAAGAAAACTTACCGGCAATCACTTCAGGAGCATTCTGTTCCTCTCGGGCTTTCATAGCATAAGCTCTACCAGATGATGGCACAGGGCGATCCACTGTTTCCGAGGCTTCTCTATCTCGAGATCTTCCACCTCGACCCCTTCCTCTACCCCTATTACGACTTCCTTGGGGTACATTAGATCCAGCTCGACTCCCTTCCTGATGTCCCGAAGGATCTCCATATCAACTCGGACAATTCGCGAGTATATGATCCGTGGAACCACATCTAAAACAGCCTCCTGTTAACCATCGACACTCACCCCAATGTGGTTTATTACAATACGAACATCGGGGAGGGCCATCTCCTCTACCTGAGCCTGGTCCCCCAGATGAACCCTGCCTTCTCCCTCTAGGGGCCGGACTAGCTACTGACTCATCAGCAAAGTTTCCTTGTGATTCTCTTGGCCTCTTGCCTGAAGAAGAGCCACCTCTTGCAGATTTTCGCCTTTGAGCTTTCTCTCTCAAAATATTCTCAGAACGCTCCGCCCTCAAGGCTGCTTGTACTAACTGATAATATTTCACATTTGGAGCTGACATCAAGGAAATTAACATCACCTTCAAGGATTCATTCAAGCCTGATTCAAAATGCTGACATCGGAACTCTTCTGTGAGAACTCTTGGCGGCGCATATTTGCTCAACTTGGTAAACTCATTTTCATACTCAGCCACAGACATCATTCTTTGCTTAAGAGTTAAAAACTGCGCCCACTTGGCATCCTTATATGCTTTGGTCACATACCGGATCTGAAACTCACCTTCAAAGAATTCCCAAGTAATCGGTTCAGGAACTTGCGGTTGACTAACCACCAACCTCCACCAATCATAAGCAGAGCCTTGCAATAAGGACAATGCACACTCCACTTCTTGCTCCGGTGGACATCTTATTTCCCTAAGTACTCTGGATGTCTTTTCTAACCACATTTCTGCTTTAGAAGATTCATCTATACCGGTACCAAAGAAATCCTCTGCACCATGCTTTCTCAACCTTTCAATAGGTGCACTTGGTGCTGTCACTCTTTCAAGTACCCTTGTCATACTCTGAAGCATCGCTTCCATTGGTCCCAAAGGCACCTCAGGTCGTCCCCTAGGAGGTTGAGTCGGACCAGAAACTGAGGGATCCCGCTCTTGGGGATTTGCACTTTCTGCTGACCCCTCAAGTGATCCACGAGCGGACTCCATAACTACAAAACATAAACGCAGTGCGCATCAGGCCAACACAACCCCAACAGACAGACTAACACACTGAAACCCAGTAACACCTAGAACCAATAGCTCTGATACCACCTATTGTCACACCCCAACCTATAACATGGATACTTCTACTCGTGATTAGAGATAGAAGGACCCAAGATAGATAGGAGTGTCGCACCCCACTAGTACAAACATACAAACATCATATACAGAATAATATATCCAGCGTAAATAAAAACTTTAAAAGAAAGAAAAGGGATACAGAACAATAGGAACACTTTTATTAATATACAGAAATAGTTCTTTACATGTTACATCAGATTACAAAAAGAACCAATTTACAAAAGCCCAACATACGCAGTTCAAAAGGGCTAACAAAACATTATACTATTACAAAAGAAGGAAAGCCTAAACTATAAAACTTCTGAACTCTAGTTGCGTTGGCCTTCCCGATGCGACACGCCCAGAACCCTCGTACCAAAACCTTCCACACCTGCACGGATAAACACCCGTGCTAAGCGAAATCGCTTAGTGGGGAAAAATACGGAATGCATGACCGCCACTCACAGTGACGGTAACAGAAAACACATGATGACAATACAATTATATATATATAGAGATATCATCATACATAGCCAATTCATTTATTTGCATTCTCATTCAAAATTCTTGCACAAAGGCACTCAATAACACCTGCTTAATCATAATGAGTGGATAACGAGTACACATAGATACTTGAGAGTATCGGTTCTATTTGACAAACACATAGATACCCAAAGGTATCAAACATTCTTTTTATTTCATTCCAAGTTGTTACACATAGAATCTTAAGAAAGATTCGCCAGAAGGATCGCGAGGATCCAAACGGGGGACCTGATCAGGGTCCAAATCGTACACATAGCTGCAGCGGCACATAACTCTATTAGGCATGCCTAACTATCCACTTATTCGACATTAGCAGGTTATGCAAAATCTTATCACATTTTCATACATATAATTCATGTAAATAGACAGTTAAAGCTTTAATGAAAACTGCACACAAAAGAGATTAAGTCATTAAGCAAAAAGGAAAAGAAATCACATTTGGAAGCTGCGTCTATCGCGCTCGCGCAGGTTGTCGCGATCGCGACAGAGACCAAACACATCTCCCCGCCAAGTCTCGCGGTCGCGAGAAGGTCTCGCGCTCGCGAGAGGACAAAGGCATCACCCTCTGTCGCGCTCGCGATGAACGTCGCGCTCGCGACAGAAGACAATCTTCCCATTCTATCGCGCTCGCGACTACTGCGCGCTCGCGACAGAGGGGAGTCCTGCATTCCCTCGGAGGTTGAGCGCTCTGTCGTGCTCGCGACATATGTCGCGATCGCGACAGAGAGTTCCCTATCGAGCTCTTGGCGCGACACTTCTCGCGCCGATGCGAGGGTTGAAAGCTCCGCGCTCTGTCGCGCTCGCGATAATGTCGCGATCGCGACAGACACGGGTTTTTCAACTCTTACGCCCAAAATCTGCAGAATTCTCACACAATTCACATCCAAACTTCCAAAATCGATTCCAAACCTCAAAATTTAGCAACACAAGCATCCATAACTCATAACATATTTAAAAGCCCAGCTTTATCACCATTTATCACAATTAAATCAAATCAGTTTCATGTCCAATTGCAAGAATTTCCAAAACAGCACATTTAACAATAATTTCAACATTCACATAATTTCTCACAAATCCTACAACAATACTCATTCTCCAGCATCTCATATCATATTTATTCCAAATCCAATCATACATACACCACTCATGACTCTAATCCAAGCAATAACACAACTATTCAATTCAAATTATAAATATGTGTACAAAGACAAAATTCCCAAACCTTCTCTCCTTAGCTCCTACTCGCGAGCTCCGCTCCCGCTAGCAACTTCCTTTCCTTTTGCCGGTCTAGGAGCCTCCTCTGAACCATAAACCCACAATAAACAGGATCAATTCCACAATAACCCATATGTATACATATACAACTACCCAAACCTAGAGAAGAGGAAGAAGAAGAATCTAAAATACCCATAACCCCAACTCACCTTTAAGCTTTAAATCCACAAGCCAAGCAACTCTAATTACTTCAAATGAAGAAAAGGAAGCAATATCGGGCCAAGAAGAAGAAGAAAGAAGAAGAAAAGAGGAAATGGCGTGAGGAAGAGAGGATGATCGGGAAAACAAAAGGGAAAGGCTGATTTCTCTCTCTCTCACCAAACCCATAAATGCCCACTTATCCTCTTTGCCACATGCCATCTAACACATCCTACTCCCATACTTGCCTATACACACTAAGCTAACTCCTATTCACACATTTACTTCCATACACTCCCACATACTCTAATCTAATTTCCTCTTCTCACTAATACACACACATGTACAATAAATAAATCCATAAATAAATAAATAATCCAATTTAACACACACATAAAAATACACACATATATACACGGACAGGCTCAAACTACTGGGGTGGTTTTGGGGTGTTACAGTATGCTTGCTGTTGATCTGTGCCTTAATGTATAAAGGGTGATTGTGGTTTCGGTCCTCTGGTGGCAAATCCGCATCAAAATAAACAAAATTTTCTCCAAGCTCCCTTTGACTAAACCCAGCAATTCAGACGGTGAGATGGTGGTGGTAACAGTGGACTCATATAAGGCTTCCACCAACTTCTGCCTATGTGATGGAGATTGTCTTAACAAATCTCAGATGGATATCTGCACCGTCGTCTTCTTCAGCTGTCCATATCTACACTGTCGTCTTTTTCAGCTGTATCATTAACCCATCCTCCTCGGGTTCCCTTTTTGCAGGCGTAGGCATTGGATCTTGAGGCCTTTCTACCTCTGGAATCACCCTACCACTTCGGGTCACAGCTTGTACCTCTTGTGCCTCCTCTTCACCCCCGGAATTCCACATGTCTTCTGGCTCATCCACTTTTCCATCCTCGTTTTCGCTGGTCGAATCCCAACATTCTATCATGCCGACCTGAGGCTTCTCTTCACTAACCCCCCGCTCGGGACAGGCAACAGCCACATAATCATTATCATAAATGTCCCTTAACACATACCATTCTGGTAGACTTGAGCCTATCATAAAAACGGGTGGAGGAACAGCATTATACCCAGTTTTCTTTTTCTTTTCCCTCTTCTTGGGGTCAGAGATCTGTTTACTATCAATAAGGTCTTGGATTCTATCCCTTAAAGTTCTGCAGTAGTCGGTGAGATGGCTAGTGTGCTGGTGAAAAGCACAATATTGATCCCCCTATGGTTCGGCTGGCCACGAGTCTTAGTCGGCCTGGCTGGCAACGGCTGGAGCTTTCCTTCTTTCATCAGTCTTTCCAAAACCCAAGAAAATGACCTTCCCAAATTCGAGTACTGTCTCTGGCTCGCATCGGTGGCTGAAACTTCCGCCGTTTTGCCCACTCTATTACTGCTGCTACCGGCACCACCCAACTTTCCTCCTCCTTGAGGCCCATAGTTCCTCCTCGTGAAATTATCATTGCTGGCCTTCCTTGCTAGATATTCTACTTCGGCTTCTATGGCGATATCTTTCAAGGATTCCCAAACCTTGAGCCCTTTCATCTTAAGCCCTTCCCTTAAATACGGGCTCGCATTCCTGATGAACAATGTGATTTAATCGGAGGTGTCAGGCTTTCTCTTTATTTCCATAACTCGATTCCTCCATCGAGTAAGGTATTCATGGAAAGACTCACCAGACTTCTGCTGCAGTAGCTCGAGATCTTTTAGCGTCACTTCCATTCGGGTGCTGCAGTCGTACTGTCTCATAAATTCTCCCATTAACAGATCCCAGTCTCCCTTTGACCTCCTATCCAATCCGTGGTACCAATTGACCGTCGGCCCCGTCAGACCAAGGCAGAAGTACTCCACCTTTTGTTTTTTTGTGAGCCCTGTGCCCTTCATGATCAGGGCATACTGCTTGATGTGTGCTGAAGGATCCGAAGTACCGTCGAACTTTGGTAAATCCGTCATCTTGAACCACTGGGGTAGCAACTCTTCCTCACCCAGATCTATGTCCTTGGGGATAACCCCTTTTTCGGCTGACAGCAGGCGCGTGATAGCCTTCATGTTTTCTTCCATCTTTCTTACCACATCATCCTCTACCTTGGGGACTCTACACCTCACAACTTGAGGGACTATCGTCTCATCTTCCTCTTCCTCTAAGAAGTCATCCCTCGAATCTGAAATCCTAACCCTTCTCTGCTCAGCTGGTCCCGCCGTTCTAGGCTGAACGGCTGGTTGTTGCACAATAACAATTGGCATGGGAGTCTCCCCAATAACAGGTGTTTTAACTGGCTCAACAGCTGGAGCTACAGATAGCTGTCCAACATTCAGTGCCATTTGAGCAACAAGGTTACCCATCATAGCCAGGATCTTCCTTTCGAAGTCCTCAAACCACTTGTCCAGATCTTGTGTTGTCAAAGCACCCGAATCTTGTGGTATTCTGCTATCACTGATCCAGAGGATTATTCCAAATAAGAGTCTAAGTTACTAACCCAATCTGAACCCGGCGTAAGTGCTAACCCTGATAGCCCGGCTACTGAATTTCTGACCAATCTTCCACTAAGATCCCCGGACCACTCGAATGAATCTATGATGGCTGAAAAAAAATCCAGTTTGTTAGCATGATGCATGGATGGCATTAAGAATGCATGGTCGTGTTGATGTAGTATCCACAATCACATGCAAGCAAACAAATCCTTCCAACCTTATTTCTCCCACACACGGGGCAGTGCGGCCTCTTCCCTAGGTGGGCTTAGTCCATGGGTCAATAGGGGACCCTATGAACGCGCGAAGTGCATGGTGAAAAACCGGCAGCATAACACTCTTAATTTAATGCGCATTCGCATGAGTTTTAGCCATTATGTATTTGAACATTTCAATCTTATCAAGATGGGCCTATCGGGGCATAGAAGCCTTTGATAAGAGACCACTTAATTTGCTTGATTTTATTTAATACGCAACGACCCACATCACAGGCATCGTATTAAGGAGCATATCACTTAGTGGAAGTTTCTATTTGTCATTACATGGGCTTTGGTCAATGGTGATGATACTTTAGGGCTACCCAAGCATGGTCCCTACCAACGAGTCTAGCTCATCACGAGCATAGCGACCAATTGGGTCTCCATTTGATATACCTTTAATAGTACGAGGTTTGGGCTGGTGACTATCCCTAACACTTCCCTACAGTGAGTGAAAGTAGGGTCTTGCTTCGAGAATGCACCGGGGTAAGATAGGAGACCAACTAACATAGTTCTAAGGCTCTAATGTGTACAATGCAAATTTTGAAAAGTGATAGAATTTTAAGTTTTAAAAACTCAATTATACCTTTTAACCGAAACACTTTCAAAGCAAAGTCACAAACAGTTCCCAGTGGAGTCGCCATTGTGACGTACGCCGAACCTAGCAAAGGCCCTCTTTGAACCCGCTTTTAGGGCTCGAGGGATTGGTTTGCGTCTTTTGATCTTGGGTGCCATGAGACATTTTGGATGCCTCCTTCCTAATAGAACACTGGAAAGGATCATCTAGCCTCACGGCGCCTTTAGGCACCTTTGAGGTATTTTGGAGTCGCCACCCAATTTACGAGAAATTGGGAAAGGTCTCTAACCTCTTTTGGTCTAAAACTAGAGATGGTGTCCGGAATTTCACTCTTATTTATGTTTGGTTAATTATAAATAATTTTTTAAATTCATAAAATTCTATCTCTCTTCTCACACGATTAATGCATTTAATTAAAAGCGCATTGCAAGCAAAAAGCAATAAATAAAAGCTGCAAAGAAAGCGGTAAATAAAATGATAAAAAAAGCAATAAACACGCCAAGCACACAATTACAAGAAGAATTGGGACATGATACAATCCCAAATAAAAGAAAGCTAGAATGAAAGTTGGGACGAAATACAATCCCAAATAAAAGATAAATAATATTGCCCCAAAAATAATTAATTATAAGGGCCCAACAATATATGAACATAAATTTAAAATAAGCAAACAAAATCAAAAATAAAAAAATGCATACAAAAATCGGGGTATTCGTTTGGTTTAGGAACATTGGTTCCTTCACGCTCACTTAAAGAGGGATCGAAGAGTTATTCAATTGTTGGCTTAAAAAATCGAGATGAGTGATCCCATTTTAGAAAACTTAACTCTTCGTTTTATTCGTGACATTTTACATTAATTAGCTAAAATGAGGGACATTAGTCCCAACTTTATTAACAAAAATCCCGATTTAAGTTATAAAATATTTTCATGATCTTTTACCGCACTTGTGCATAAAATAAAAATATTTTATTTTACAAGCAAATATAAACACGTAAAGGGATAGGAAAGGTCTCACCCAAGCGATGCGGGTTTCCTACGCGTCGTGACCCGTCCGTGTGGTCACGGGGACACTCATGCAAGGAAATTCACATTTAAATCCCCAAACAAAAAATAACATTAAAAGATATTAGTAATAATTCTAAAAAATTAATCAAATAAGGACAAAATAAATATAGGACATTTAATTTAATATACAAATGATTTACATGCAAAAAGAACTAAAAACAAGTTATGCCAAAAATAAGAATAATAACAAAATCATGACAATAATAAAATTATAGTGACAATAATAATAAATAATCATGGCATAATAGCAACAATAAAATAATAATAATAATAATAATAATAACAACAACAACAACATGATAATAATAATAATAATAATATAATAATAAACATGCAAACATTAACAACAAACACAAACAATAATAACAATGGTAGAGATAGCATAATAATAATAATAATAATAATAATAATAATAATAATAATAATAATAATAATAATATTGATAACAACAGGATAACCATAATGATAATAGTAGTGATAGTGCTAGCATAAATAAAAGTCATGTTAACAAATGGTGATGGAATGACAATCATGCAAGGGTAGCAGTAGACACACACGTAAGAGCACCACTCAAATGTAGCAAATGGGATTATTACGAAAGAACACACAAAAAAGGGAATAGGAAATATAAGGACATGCTAGGGGAGTATAAATTAAACATAACATAACAATACTAACAATAACACCATAATATAAGATATTAATAAAGATAAAAAAGGAAACAAAATAAATAATGAGAATAGATCCAATAATATTTACCCTCAGAATTTATAGATCGAAGAAAACGGTGTCTTGATCCGTCCTCCTTGTCAAATTTACGGTGATAAACACCCGAAAAAATATAAAAATCTATATTTTTAAATAAATTAGCTCAAAAAAATATTTTTGGTAGGATGATTAAGCAAAGAAAATTAATTTTTCTTGCTCAAATCAATCCCCGAATGAAAAATATTCCAAAGAAAAAGAAGAAGAGAAAAGCTAGAAACTTGAAAATCCTAAAAACTTCCTTCAAAAAACACTCGTCTGCCCCTTTCTAGTTGAGAGAAAACCTTTCTTTTTTCTTTTTGAAAATTCAACCCCATGCAAATGAAAACAAAGAATCCTTTTATTTTTCTATCTTGTCCCAAAATGGGAAGAGACAAAATGTTCTTTTTTAATCTCAGTAACCAAAAATATCATTAAAACATGAAACAAATGTAACAGAGTGGAAAAATTGACCAAGAAAATGCAGGTGAAAATGACAGCACGAAGGAGCCAGGTGCGGGGAGTGCTCGCGGGTGAAGCAAGGTGACGTGCGCCCCTATGGGCACATGTCGCGCCAGGCGACATGTGCTCAGGGGGTGTGTGTCGTCCTCGGCGACGTGCGCCCCAGCGGGCGCGCGTCGCCCTCTGCTACGTGCACCCCAGCGGACGCATATCGCCCCTGGCGACATGCGCCCATGCGGGCGCAGATCGCCCGCGGGTGCATGCTGCGCCTGCGGGTACACGCCGTTCCTGCGCGGGCACGGCCCGCACGCGTGCGACCATGTCTCGCATGCGTGGTGCGCAAACCACACTGCAACAGGGCACCGCGAAAAAAACAAGAATGAAACCTGAAATAAAAAAACAAAATATAAAATAAAAATACAAAAAAAAAATAAAAGGAATAAAAATAAGAGTAAAAATGTAAATTTTTGAATTAAAATTTTTGGAGGAACGAAAGAGATTTTCGACAAGAAAAACATCATTTTTGACATCTTTACTTATGGCAAGTATCATTTTCATCATCAGGTAATCCTGATCTTGGACCATCTCGGGACCCAGTGTCTACAGCTGCGCATTATCCACGAGACTAGACACGCCTTCGGCTTTACTTCTCTCCAGCCAGCAAAGGAGGAGCAGCCTCCCTAGTAGCCAGACTATCAGGAGGGCTAGCCTCCCTAGTGGCCAGACTATCAGGAGGGCCTGCCTCCCCAGCATCCAGAGTTTTAGGAGGACCAGCTTCCACAGCAGCTGGCAGATGAGGATCAGCCACAGACCCCTTTTGATATGGGGATAGAGTTTAGTGTGGATGAGTTGATCGTGACTCCTCCAGCACAGAGGGTGCAGAGTCCCATTCCTCCTCCTTCATCGTGGGTATAGCAGACAGTGCCCCGGGTTCTCGAGAGGTTCCACCTGTATAGTAGGGCAGGACACCCGGGGGCATCTACATCTACGACACCACCCCCTGAGTAGACATCAGAGCCAGTGCCTCCCGCACCATCTCCATCGCCCTAGCCGGTCCAGCCAAATCTAGTAGTAGCAGTGACCTCCCCCTTGACCTCCATGGAGCGCAGGCAGGAGGAGCGAGATATGATGATTCTGGAGTGGCTAGATCAGCAGGATAGGGTCATACGGGATCATGGGAGGCTCATTGAGGAGCTGAGGCAGAGTTTGAGCGCCTCCCATGATGCTGCGGCTTAGAGGACAGCCGCAGCCATCCAGATGGTGGATGAGTCGGTCGGTGCTCTTTGTTTCAGGGTTGAGGTCCTGGAGGGTGTCATACCGCCTATCTCTCAGTCCATTAGAGAGTTCAGGGAACAGATAGAGGATAGGCTCGGGCACATCAGAGATGCAGCTAGGGACCAGACTCTTACGCTGTCCACGACCTTCACAGAGCTAGGCAGAGTGGTTAGGGATACATTGGAGTTTATGGCAGTGTGTGCTCAGCCCTTCCTCAATGGGTACGCCCAGGTACAGTTCCAGCAGGGGGACCCTGCGAGGGGGGAGCCATTATCCATGCCAGTCGCCATTCCACCTCGTTGCCAGCCACAGCCTGGACCCTCAGCGCCACCTAGTCAGCCCTCTATCTCAGGAGCTGGACCTCCGCATCTTCGTCGCAGAGCCAGCAGTGCACATATCAGACGACGACAAGGATCCAGAGGAGGAGCCCTCAGACTACGCTCCTCTCTAGCTTATTCAGGTAGTTTGGTGGATTGTATTTTGTGTATTTGTATATGCATTGTACAAAATGGATATTTTGCTAGTGAAACTCACATTTTACGCTTTGTTAAATTTACATTTCATTTTGTATATTTATCTTGTTATTATCTTACTTCCACTTGATGGACATTTAGTAATATGATAAGAAAATAAAAAGGAAAAATGAATGACAACATAAAAGAATGTTTATAAATCTACAAATCAGGTCAACTCACAATAAATTAACAAAATTTTTTTTATGAACATAGGAACATGATTTTCACACCTACCCGAGGATGGTCGACAATTAAGTAATGATTAGCAAATCGGACACTACATCACTTAGATCATATTCAGTCAAAGTCACGTCTTGCAGATCGGATGGGGGTTAGCAAACCAAAAGTCATACCTTACAGGCCGGATGGGGGTCAAAAAGTTAAAAATCACACGTCTTGCAGATCGGATGGGGGTCAGCAAACCAAAAGTCATACCTTTCAGGCCGGATGTGGCTCAAAAAGTTAAAAATCACACGTCTTGCAGATCGGATAGGGGTTCGTAAACCAAAAGTTGTACCTTACAGGCTGGATGGGGGGTCAAAAAGTTGAAAATTACTCTTGCAGATCGGATGGGGGTTAGCAAACCAAAAGTCATACCTTATAGGCCGGATGGGGGTCAGAAAATTAAAAATCACACGTCTCGCAGATCGGATGGGGGTTAGCAAGATCATATCGTGCCCGAAAGAGGCCAATAAAATAGAATATTCAATCACATGCTTTGTAGATCGAATGGGATTAGTGAGGACACTGCGCGAGCCGAGATGAGGCCGACAGGACACATGCGGTAGAACAGATCGCAACGGGAATGTAGTTAGAAAACACTATATCTCACAGACACTGCACGAGCCGAGATGAGGCCAGCAGGACACATGCGGTAGAACAGATCCCACCAGAGGTTGTAGTTAGAAAACACTACATCTCACAGACACTACACGAGCCGAGACGAGGCCGGTAGGACACATGCGGTAGAACAGATCGCAACGGGATTATAGTTAGAGAACACTATATCTCACAGATGCTGCGTGAGCCGAGACGAGGCTAGCAGAAGACATACGGTAGAACAGATCACAATGGGACTGTAGTTAGATAACACTACATCCCACAGACATCATGCAGGCTGAGATGAGGCCAACAGGGACACATGTGGTAGAAAAGATCGCAAGTGAGTTGTAGTTAGAGAACACTACATCTCGCAAACACCATGCAAGCCGAGATGAGGCTGGCGGTACACTTGCAATAGAACAAATTGCAAATGGGTTATAGTTGGATAACACTGCCTCCCAAAACACTCAGACACCGAGCAGGCCGAGACGAGGCTCGCCGGATAAAGACGAGAAATCACCTGCTTCGACGCAACATCAATAACGTAAGGACTGCCTCAGGTACGCATTTCTTCCTTTCTTCTCTGAATTTTGGCTCATTTAGACACAAGTGTACTAGTTTTCCCAAAATTAGGGGCAACTATAGACACTGGGTCTTGAGGCAGTCCAGATCAGAGTTACCCAATGAAGAGACTAACGTCTGTTTTTAGAAAAATGGATGGAAATCGGGAGTTTTCATTCTTCGGTTTTACAAGGATTGAGGATTTTTCTCAGTAACAGGAGGTTTTGGATGGTCAAAACTTTGAAAATGGAAATTTTGGTCAACAGACGGGTTACCCGTCGGTGGAGAGATGCCCATTGCTCGCACGAGAGACCCATCTCTCGCGACGAGTGCCGGCTGTCGCTCGAAAGTGGGGGCCCGTCTCTTGCGATTGAGTAGCTCCTGTCGCTTGTTCGAGCGACGCTCGCTTCTTGAGAGAGACACCCATCGCTCGCTTTTGCATCCCGTGTGTGGTCCGCCAGTCAAAAGACCCAGCGTACCCCTCCGACAGACGCCCGTCGATATCTTATCGATGCCCGTCGGTCGGTGATCTGGTTAGCATAACCGCCGGATTCTCCAGATTTTCCTAAGATTTTCAAAATATATTCTAAATCTTATCCAAATCTATGAAATCTTTTCAAATATTTTCAAATATTAGATTTGATTTTGCAAATATTCTGAAAATCATTCGATTTTGATTCGATTTCGGAAATCTTTTTCAAATTTAAATCTTAAATTTAAATTTATTTAAATTATTTTCTAAACTCTATAAATTGGGGATTAAACCTCATTTGCCAGGGTTAAAAAATTTTGGGGTAGAGATTTTGGAAGAAAACTAAATCTTAGCAGTTTTTCACAGAGATTTTATTTTCGCATTTTGCAAAAGAATTCTCTCTCAAGATTTCTTCTTTCTCTCATTTTATTTAAGCTAATCCAAGGTGACAAAATCCATTTATTTCCATCGATCTAGCTATTTCCGACATTTAATTGCTGTCAAAATTTCGAGAAAGAAAAATATAATTTTTTTTCTTGATTTATTTTCAAAATACAATTTTTGTAATAAAAAATCTCCGGAAATCATGTAATAACGGATTAGATCTTGTAGAACTCGAGGAACCGAAATTACTCAACGTTCACCTTTAAAGGTAAAATCTGAGGGTAAACATTCTGGATTTATTATCTGTGTACTTTAATTATTTTACACTAATTTTATAAATAAAATTTTCATTTATTAAAAATCAAAATCAATTTTTTGGACTTTTTCATTTTAATTTCAAAGTCAGGGTTGACCGACAGGTAGAAAAACCACCGACGGCTGTCTCTCATGCGAGTGACAGGCCGTCGATGGTTATTGCTTTCGCTCGCCGGTCAACCCAGGGACGCCCGTCGGTCATGAGTGTTGGGCCGTCCCCGGGCCTTTTCTCCTCTATATATTTTCTTTCTCTTTTTTTACTTATTTTCTTATGGTTTTCATGTTTTTATTTATTATTTAATTTCTAGCATTTTATTTTACTCTTAATTTTGGCACTAACATGATTTCCATTTTTTTGAGAGTTTTATTTGACTATTTTTGGTGGATTTGGGGTTGTTAAATGGCGACCTTTGCAATGATCTGAGGACCTTCACCCAGATTCACTCTTTAACCTTATCCTTATCCTTTTTATTTAGTATTGTTATAAATATTATTTTAATCCCGCTAACATAAAAATGGTCAAATATTTATAGTAATTGAATTGGGATTTTCATTAATAACTGAGGACCAATGTCCTATTTTTTAGCCAAATAAAATTAACGTTTTAAACTTGTTTTTTTAATTAATGTGCATGCGAGGACCAACACCTTCATTCTTAATGAATTTTCCGATTTGTGTATGATTCGCACGTTATTTACAGTGGGGGTTGTATTCCGCCCCTAGTTTTGTTGTAATTTATGTTCATAATTTTCTATTTTACGCCCATTTACTGCTTTCCTTGTATGGATGACTGGCGGTTTAATTAATCGTATTGAATGAGAAATTGGATGAAATGATAAATTCAAAACTAAGTTATAATATTAACCAAGGTATGAATAAATGAGAAGTCCCGAACCTACTCTGGTCTTTGGCTCAACGAGGTTAGAGGACCATCTCAATGTTCCATTGGAATGGGGCCTTTCAAAATATCTCTTGTTGCCCACAAAAGGCCCAATTTGCATAATCCTAAGCTCCACGAGGTTAGAGGATCACTCTAATGTTCTATTGGGGTGGGGCTTCCAAAATATCTCTGGCTTGCCCAAAATTGATGCATATGCACTGTCTTAGGCTCACTGAGGCTAGACGACCTTTCCCAATGTTCTATTGGATGGCGATTGCAAGAAACCTCCTTGTTGCCCAACATAGACGCACTTGTAATCTCTTACAAGTTTTAATGAACCTCTCTTGAAAGCCCTAAAAGCGGGTCTTCGGAGCGCCCCGGGGTTCAGCGCGTGTCACAATTAGCATAAAATATATTGTTCTTAAAAATGAAAAAACTCTTGCCCTTATTAAAAGAAATGTCATAAGCATCCATAAGACAATTGAAAGAAATACTTCTTAATAAAGTTGAAACATAATAAAAATTATGCAGTTTTAATGTCAATTTACTTAGAAGAGGCAAGTGATAGGTCCCCACAACTTATGTAGAAATGTTATGGCCAATTGGTGACGATAGACATATCTCTGCCTTTCTGACCCTTCTACTGCTTCTAAGGCCTTGTAGGTCATTACACAAATGAAATCCATATCCGGTATCTAATACTCAAGATTGCTTAGAAGTAATAGAATAAGTATTAATTTCAATCATATGAATACCTTTAGTTGAAGCCTCAGCCTGCTTCTTCTCCTTAAGAAAATCTAAGTAGGCCTTATAATTTCTCTTCCAGTGGCCATCCTTTCCACAATGAAAGCAAGTCCCCTTAGGATTCTTCTCCTTCTTGACAGATTTCTTCTTGGACACACCATCATGCTTGATCTATGCCTTAGTTGTCTTTTTCTTTTGCTTCTTGCCCTTTTGTAGACACCGGGTCCTGAGGCAGCCCAGATCAAGGTTACCCAGTGATAAAAATGATACTTGTGCCTAGGCAAAAAAGTTAGAAGTGATGATTTCCTTATCAAAACTTTCTTTTTAAATAAAAAATGATTTTTTATTTCGATTATCGGAGGTTTTTTGGTGGCATGTCGTTGTGCAGCCAGCGCAGCTCTCGAACCCCACGAGCCGCCGCGTGCAGGGTCTCGCCTCGCGCCTCTTCACGGGGTACCTCGTGCACGAGGTGCGGCCCCTCCATGTGAGGCTGCACCTTGGGCACGCGAGGTGCGGCCCCCTCTGCGTGGGGCAACTTGCGCATGAGGTGAGGCCCTTCTGCGTGAGGTGCGGGGCACCTAGAGCACAAGGTGTGGCCCCCTCTGCGCAGGGCACCTCGCGCACGAGGTACGGACCCTCTGCGTGAGGCCGCACATCGCGCACGCGAGGCCACACCTCGCATCTCCTTCCTTGTACGGACTCTATTTTTTCACCGTATTTTAGTTTCAATTAAATTCAAATTCTTTTTTCGATTTTTAACAAGATAAAACTGGATTTCTAAAAGGATAATTAGGATTTTAAATAGGATTAAAAATCCTAAAAACCTAATTTTAACAAGAATCATATAAAAAGAAAAGTTAAACACCTTGAGAGGAGGAGGAGAACAGCAGAACATAAAAAATTCTAAAAGGAAAAGATTTTCGAGAGCTAAGGAATTAATTCTTAAATTGTTCTTAAGCCAAGAAAATTAATTCCTTGTGTTTAAGTTTCAATTTTGATCACCTATTTTCTTCAAAAATAAGAGTTTTTAGCTTTAATCTTGGTGACGGAAAGCTTTGGTCCAAGCTTTCTCAATTTCTGTTTTTCAACCAATTGACAGGGAATCATCACTGTCTTCTTTTGCAGCCAAATATCAAAATCTCTGAGGGTAAATGTACCGGCTTGAGCCAATTCTTTTCTTTTCCTATTTTTGTTATTCAACTATTTTCTCCACTGTAAATTTTGTAGATTATTATAATTGATTTATATGCGTTGTTGTTTGTTTGTAATTAACATGAACTTAGGGTAACTTAATTAATTTATTTACATGATGCATGCAATCTAATTTAGATCTGTAGAATATTTAGTAATAATTCTATTTTCCACTTGATTTTATTTTGTTCATTAATCCATTTTATTGATTTCCTATTTTCCGTCAAACATTATTTTTCTAGTAATCATAAATATTTTCTTTCTCAATTACATTGTTTACTGCATATATTCCATTTAATTATTTATTTTTATTATATTTGATCTAATTTACTAACATTATTTTTATTCTTGTTTTTACTGTCCACTAAACTTGTTTGTTTCGCTTTGAGTGACGTTCCTATGCGAGTTAGAGAATCAAGAGTTTAGGAGCCTTCAAGTTTTGTTTTCATTTTAATTTCCTTATTTTCCTTATTTTATTTATTTTGTTGTGTTGTATGCAAAATAGTATTTTTAAAATGCATTTAATTTATAGAAATTCACGTTTTTTACAATAATAAAAATTGGCATTTTTATTAATAAAATAAGACCAATGTCCTAATTTTATCCAATAAAATGTCACATTCAAAAGGAGAATTAATTTTCATAAAATGGGATCACTCATCCCAGTTTTTCCGATAAATGCCTAAAAATAATTCTCCAATTTTTAAATTAACAAAAGGGAACCAATGTTCCTAAAATCTAATAAATGTCCTGATTTATGTATTATGTATTGTATTTCATTCTTTTTATATATTATTTATTTTAGGCCCTTGTAATTATTTTTGGGGCAATTTTATTCTTTTCTTTATTTATGCTTTATTATTTTGGGATATTGTTCTGTCCCATATTTTTCACTTGTAATTTATTTATTGCTTTATTTATTGCTTTTTTTTTACTGCTTTCCAATGATCCTTGAAATGCGCTTTAATTTATTGCATGATCATGTGAGAAGAGGGATAAAATAATTAACTCCAAATTCAATCATATAACATTAACCAAGGGTATAAATAAGAATGAGGTCCCGAACTCTATCTGGTTTTGGCCTCACAAGGTTAGAATTCATTTTCCAATGTTTTACTGGGTGGCGACTCTATGATACCTACCTTATGATTCCCAATAAAAGCCCTCGTAGGTTGATTGCCAACAATGGAATGGGGGTGAATCCCCGTCCATTGCGAAGTGACCAGCTTTCACGAGTTCTAACGAACCTCCATCTGGTCTCAAGTTCTAAAAGTGGGCCTCCGAGAGCGACTTGGATGTTGAGTTGGGGTTCTCGCGCATCACACCTTTTTAGTAGAAGTGACAACTATGACAGATTTTAGATCCTTGTGAAGTGATCCATCAGCAGTTTTGAGCATACTAATAAGCTCGGATATAGTAACTTAGATCTTATTCATGTTGATGTTAAGCATAAAAAGTGCAAAACTAGGGGCATATGAGTATAAGATTAAGTCGTGTATAAATCATTATCCATAGCATAGCCCAACCTACTTAGATGCTCAATGTGCGTATACATCTTCAATGCATGAGCAGCAACTGATGTGCCCTCCACCATTTTACAGCTAAAGAGAGCTCAAGCAATATTATATTTCTCACTTGTAGCTTGAGAAGCATATTGTAACACCCCTTATACCCTTTAGGAGAATAAGAGAGTGTAGTAGAATAATACACAGGCCTTAGAGGTTAGAGATATAAAATTTCATTATATTATTAGACTATTCATACAACTTTAACCGAGTCCATATTAATTTACAACATTAAAATATATTCGAGTAATGTATATGTCTTGATATAGTGTTAAGATACATAATTAGAAGCCAAAAAAGATAACATATACAAAGCTTATAACAAAATATAGACCCTACATGCCGAATCTTCTACCGATGTGTAGGCCTTGGCTACTGCGGGATGTCCTTGGTGCTCATTTTATCTCTAGTACTTGCATGGATGAAACACCCGTGCTAAGCATATAGCTTAGTGGGGGCAATTAGCATGAAATGGACGACTACTCACAATAGTCATCAAAAACCATACACACATAATGAATGCACAAATACAATCCATAAATAGATATTTTATGTGTAATAATAACAATCAATACAAACAAGATAGAAATAACAACATATATTTTTCGAGTACATTTTTAGATCACAAATAACTTGCATTTACTAACATTAAGTTGCCTGCATTTTTCCTAAGGAAGTGGATAACGGGAAAATACCGAACAAGGCTAGCCGAAGGTATAATACATTTTAATTTTGTTATTTATCTTTTTGCTATAAGTGATAACCCAAGTGGGGTTTACAGAATAGAACATGGGCTGCAGCAATCATGGTCTCTATAGGCATGCCTATCTATCTACTACCCAATCTATAGCAGGCAGAAAAGTATAAATCAGGATTATAGTCAATTCATATGTTTACCCTGTTATTGAGTAGAACTTTGCATATAAAAGACATACCATTTCCATGTACATATTTAAAGATATTTACATAATATACATATTTCTTACATGAATAATTCATAAAATAGTACAAAACATAATAAATATAATTTATTATTGTTAAATAATCATTATATTTAATTTGGTTCAATTCGGAGTTCATTTGATTGAGAAAATTCATCAACAAATTCTGAAAAATAGGGGCTACACGGCGGTCATATAAACCTGCCCACTGTGTGGAATACCAAAATTCAAATACTATTAAACATAATTCTTTTACACGGTGGTAAGGGCATTCTTGCCTGCCGTGTGGGGGATGCCACATGGTGGGCAGAAAGTCCTGACCACCTTGTGGGATGCCAAAATTTGAATATTGTCAAACATAATGCTTTTACACGGCGGTAAGGACATTCCTGCCCGCCATATGGGTCGATGGATAACAAAGATTCTTCAAGTCTGGCACGATCGTACTGCAGTTAGGATTTTCTGATCGCCGTGTGACCCAATAAAAATCCACAATTTACACTAAAACACAGTTGTGTTTTCCAGAGCACAGCTGTGCTTTTCTAGAAAATCACAGTTATGCTCTGTTTTCTACTTTCCTACTCATTTCCAACCAAATTAAATCAACTCACACACTAACTTTCCCAAATTCACACTTTCCACATACACATGACTTTATACCAACTTCAATACTTCATTTCCATCATTAATTCTAATAAAATCAATCACAACATCATTTTAATCCATTTCTAAATTACTCAAAATAACACATAGAAACAAGAATTTTGCCAAACCTCAAAACAACTTCCTTCATCTGCTCTTTCATTTTCTTTTTTCTTCTTTTCCTTTTCTATCTCCTTGAACTGATTCTCCTTCAAAATCACATATCAATAACTCAATAATTCCACACACAAATTCACAACTCAATTCTAGAGATTAAGGGAAAAAGATAATGAATAGTAAATATTTCTTACCTTAATTAACTTCACAACTACTTTTAAACTAATCTTTCACTTGGAATTTATCTTCAGAAAGTTTTAAATTGAACTTTAGAGTGCTAAAATCGGTTAAGAGGGGCTACCTTGAAGGAGGGAGGTTGGCTGGCTATTTGTTCTTTACCCCAAACATAGCCGAATTTCATGGCTTATAAAGCCATGAAATCTATCCTAAATTTTAGAGTAAAAAGGTGTTAGATTTTGATTGGCTTAACTTTATATTTTTGCCAATTGATCCCTTTTTTTTTCTTAATTCCATACATTTGACTATCAATTAAGTATAATTGTTCATGGGCATATCTAATTACTTAATTGACACAATTAACTCCACATACTTATGCAATTAAATCCTCACACGAACATTATCAAAATTACCAAATTAATTCCCAACAAATAAATTAATTCCAATTATGTCTTTAACTTATAGACTCAATTATTCTCATTTGCCAATAAATATATCCCAATCATGCCCAAAATGTCTAGGGTATAAATTGGGGCATTACTTATATATTTCCTCTAAGTGCAAAATAATGGTCCTTGCATCCATCTTTTCATATTGCGTCTAAAGCTATGAATTTCTGCTTCATTATCGTCTATGTATTTATGATAGATGTCCTTGATCTCATCAGTGAAATCCTTAGATGGAAGTGGCGATGGATATTGATCTAAGACATAGTGAATTTTCTCAGCTCTAAGAATAATTCTCATTTATGGAATCTAGCCAGAGTAGTTGGTGCCAACCAGCTTGTTATCCAAAATTGAATGAAGGTTTATTTGTGAAGTGCTCACAATGAAATCCTAGATGTGAGGAAAGTAAATGTATCAGAGTATGTTCATTTATATGTATGCATTAATTAGGTTTTAATTAATCCATCTTACTCCCATTATTTTATTGCAAATCAATAGCTCATACTATATGATCTAAGAAAACTCGATGGTTTTTCTAGTGGGCTAATATCCAATCCTTGTTATAAACTTTGACCTTGACTTTAATCAACAAATCAAATTTAATACCCCTGAAAGGTAACTATCTCTATACCAATTGTATCATTATACAACTATGGATCATTAGGTTATTAACTCTTAATGCATGCATATCATATATGCATTCCCTAATCTTGCCTCTAGATCTATTACTTTGGCCAACAAGCTAATGGGCTAGCTAAGATGGCCCATTAAGTAGACTTGAACATATTCAATACAATACGGGTTTGACTTTGGTCAACAACTCATACTATAGAGAACTCTAGTTCTTATCCAATTAATGGAAGGCTTATATACATTAGTATTAGTTTGAGGAATTCTCTTAATTAAGTCTTATCATGTAATAGTATGCATCATATAACTATCGCATAAATATAAAGCATATAAATATGGTATAGTTATGGACTTTTTTATATTGACCTCCCTAAGCCAAAAAACGGTCAAAATGTCAAACCTACGTAGAATGCATGATTACATAAAAGAAAATACTAATCAATCTTATTTTCTTTTTGGATATGTATCTGGCTGATCTTGTAACAACCCGAAATGTACCCTAAAAGGATTTATGCATATTGAGGATCAGTGGTGACTAAAGTTATGCAAGTTGAAGTGTTTGATTTACCAACTGAATAATTTAAGAATTAATGTAAAAGTTTCGAAAAGTGTAGCCAATTGTAAAATTGTGAAGGATGGAATCAAGACTTGATTGAAAGAATAAAATTAAGTAAGAAGGCCAATGTGAAGGATTAGTAAGTTATAAGTGTCAATGTTTAAGGATTTGAGATTTAAGGGATGGAAAAGAGAATTTGACATAAATATCTAGATTGGACCATTGGCATGGTGACATGTGGCAAGGGGTTTAGAAGGGGTATAAAAGAAGAAAGAGAAAGAGAGAGAGGGCAGAAATCTGCTCTCCCCTCTCTCTCGTTCTCCCGTTTTTCCTCTCCTCTTCTACTTCTTCTTTTCCTTCTTGTTTCAATGCTATGTGCTCTCCCTAAGACCTAAGCCCAAGATTAGATGATGAAGATGATTAGATCAAGTGGGTTAAGTGAAGATTTTGTTAGAAAGGTAAGTTTAAATTTTTATTCCTTCTATCTATTTTGATTAGATTAAACCCTAGATTCATGTCTTGTGTATGTATGTTTGTTTGATGAGGATTTGGATGAGAAAGACCATTGATGAGTTTAGGAATAAGAAAGATCATCTAAGGAAGCTATTAGGTGCAAAGGAGTTGAGGTATGGGAATTTAGGTTTTGATGTATTAATTAATTGTGTTGGTTTTGATTTAGTTTTTGGAAATTTATGGGGTTAAAAGTTGTTTAGATATGTTTGAATGTTATGCGTTTCGTATAAATTGTGTTGAGATGTCTTGAATGTGAGTTTGTGAGCTAAGGTAAGAGATTGAATAAGTTTTTGCAGCTAAAATTCTTTGATAGTGTTAATTTCATTATTTGATTGTAATAATTGGAATAAAAGTTGGGTTTTGTGTTGATTATGATGATTTGAATGTGCAATTTGAGTTGTGTTTAAGTTTGGTTTGTGTTGGAGGTTTGGGGTAAACTTTTGGAAAACTGGGTTCTGCAATTTTCGCTGGAGAGCTGGAAAACGCGACTCTGTCATGAGCGCGATGCTTGTCGCGATCGCGATAGAGCCAGGAAATTCAGCATCTCAAATTAAAGGATCTGTGAGGGCACTGTCCGAGTCATGTCATCCTTCATAACTCGGCATGCTCCCTCACGAGTCATGAAGCTCTTCATGACTCGTGAAGCTTCTGTCACGAGTCGCGATGATCGGCCTTTGCTCCTTCTTTTGCTCTCCATGTGTTTTTGTCTTGATGTGTTCTGCCCTGCTCCGAGTCGTGTCGTCCTTCACGACTCAGCAAGATGCTTCTGTCACGAGTCGTGACTTTGACCATGACTCGTGATAGCCTCCCTTCTTGCGGGGCAAGTCTGGGCACTGTCGCGAGCGCGATCTCTTATCGCGATCGCGACAGTCCCCTCTCTGCCTTAAAATGTTTTTTAAAATCTTCTTCTTTGCATGGTTTCTCACTTGTGTTATGCCTCTATGATTTAAAATATGAATTATTCAAATGTTCTTATGCATGGTAATTATTGAAATATGAGAATTTGATCTACCCTTATTATGTTATAAATGCATATGTGTAATGACATGTAAATCTATTTGCTAAAGTTAAATAGGTGCATAACATCTAATAATCTGAATATATTTTAATGCGTTTATATGAATATTTCGATTCATGAAATAACACATGATTAGCTTTGAATATGATAAGTAAAATTAGTACAAATGATATGCAAGTTTATAAATGCATGAATCTATGTGAACATAAGGAATGTTATAACTATTTAAATAAAACATATGTGGATAGCTTGCGTTAGTTAAGTCATGGATAGATAGGCATGCCTATAGAGTTCTGATGCTACAGCCCCTTTGTTCTGTTCTGGACCCTGATCAGGTCCCCATTTGGGTCCTCGCAATCTTCAATGTGTTATGTTCGGATCTTGTTTAAGATCCCCCAATGTGAAAACATTTTTGATGCGAAAATAAAGATATTGCTTTTCGATTGTACCCTCGAGTACCCCCAAAGTGTTCTGTTTACTCGCTTATCCACCCCTTTGACTTAGCAGGCAATTAAGAGAATAAAAGAATATAAATAAATTGATAAGTTGTGTGATGATGTGCAAAAAGTTATGTGAATAAGCTTTTGAAAGTGTTTGTTAAGATATTGAGCTTGTGCTTTACGCACTTAAATATTTTGGATCCTTTATGGACACCTATGCGAAAATGTGTGGTATCTTCGGGTGCCGATGTGTTTTGTATAATAAGCCAATGTCCGTAAATGAAAAGAGATATAACAAATAATGTTGTTCTGATAAGTGTATATGAATGAATATTGATTGCATAAGAATTCGCATGTGAGAAAATGCCTGTTATTAATCTGTTCATAAGTTATGAGTATGATTGTCTATGTAAAGTCTGTGTAAAGAATATTTGAAATGATTGATATGCATATTTGCTATAGTTAAGTACTCAGTAAATGAACTCTATGAATATAACCGTTTATATATTTAAATTGAGAATAAAGGTATGTATTGTGTTATCTACCTTCCGGACCTTAGCCTGAATAATTACTGTAGGTATCTTGGTAAGCAATTCATGTACTTTATTGTTGATTTTAATGAATACGGTAAGTTATATATTGATTATTAAGCAAGGAATAATAAGTGTTAAGCAAGGAATAATAAGTGTTAAGCATGATATAGATAACTGAGTTTAGGAAATGAGTTAGAATTAATTCTGGAATGTGTGTGTGTGTAAAAGTTCTCTATATAACTACGTGGTTCTGATTCCCTACTATAGGGATACGTAGAAAGCTTGGAATATTTATTTCAAGCCCGAACCAAATCTGAGAATCAAAATATTTTGTTTAGTTTTGAATACGTAAGGGTTTGAACAAATGAAATGTTTTGACTTAAGTAGTAATACTATTATCTGCATGATTTTAGAACTATTAGTAAGTATGGAAATTGGTAAGGCTTAATATTTCCGACTAGCAAAATGTATTTTTGGTAACCTATGAGATATAACTATTAATATGGTTAATTAAATGAATTAGGTAAACAATGAATAAGTATAATGTTATTGTGATTTTAAAAAAAGGTAATAAATTTATTTCTGGTTATGGTATATATAAACGAGTGTGTATACGAACATGTTTAGGTTTTCGTATGAGAATAAGAATATGAAATTATGATAGCTCTAACCGGTGTACTTTATGCTTATATATATGTGTATACGCACGTGCTCATTTCGTCAATCACTGTAAGTGGTTGGTTGTTATTTTGTGGATCCCTACTAAGCATTATCGCTTAGCATGGGTGTTTCTCCATGCAGGTTAGGAGATTGAAGTTTAGTTTGTGCGGTCCGCTGTGATTTTGGCCAACAAGTCAGTAGAGATTTTATAGGAAGTGTTTTTGATATTTGGCATGTAAATAAGTTTTATTTATGTAACATTTGTGTTGGGTTGTATTATTCTCTAGTACGAATGATGGTGTGTTGGTGATATAAGCTTAGGATGTGTATGTCTTGAGGTTCCGATTTTAGGAATTTTATTATTCCGTTTTGCTACGAGTGCTTTTGTCTGGTAGCACCCTCCGCTCACCGTGGCTCTTTGCCCATATTTCCTTTTGGCATACTACGTGGGGGATTAGGGTGTTACAGATCTTGCTTCTTTCTTATGGTCTTCTTTTCTAATTATAATCTTTGTAATCTAATTATATTTTACAAGTAGAAAAATACAAAGCAAAAGAAATTGACCAGGACATGAAAGTCCTAATAGGCCGAAGATGCATATGCTCAATCAAATAGGACTTTAGTCCATAACAATCCATAACGCCAAACATTCACCCTTATATGCAATTCTAATGCATAAAATTAGAGCCATGCATTGGTATACCCAACTTGTTTCAACTCTTGAAACATGCTATGAGTTATTACTTTAGTGTGATTAAATTAGGAAACTATGCAATTTGGAAAACTATTTTAATTTTAGAAATTATCTATTTTAAGAAACTTTTTGATGCATATGTTCTTGTCTTAATTATCAATCACATTGATTATAAAATTGTTTATTTAATTAATTCATCATATTAAAATAATTAAAAAGTCAATTTTGGGTTCAATTTTATGTGTGGGCTGAAATCGATACCATAAACCCTAACCTTGTGTTCACACAAACTAGTTTTGTGCATTTGGGCTTTGGGAATGGGCCAAACGTGTATCAAACCCACTCTAGCCCCTAAAACCAATTAATAAAATTAATTAAAATTTGTAATTTTAATTTAAATTAGGTCCTTAAGCTCATCAAATCATCTACTAACTTAAATGAAGCCCGCAAACTCAATTAAACTCATTAAGTAGTTTCAACTTAACTAATTCAATCCAATTAATTTAGGGCCCATTTTAATTAATCCAATTAATTAAAAACACTTTATACATCTTATATATCATAATTTTAAAATCAAATCTCGATATAACTATGAACACATCAAGAACATGTGAAGAACATAGTCTACTGAACTTTTCGGCTAGACTACATTTTTATGCAAGTCATAATCGAATTCGATTTTGTTTGATCTTACGGCTTAATATCACATATCAAAAATATAAATTATCATCAAAATAATTTTTACATGGATTAAAATTAAATAAAAATTAGAACAACACCTCACAAAAGAATCTTTTGCATGGAGAATTTTTCTCTCGAGCTTGATTTTGATTTTCCCAATGCTTTTTATTTTAATCACACAATTTCAAAAATCAATATTTTTTAATCTAACATTCATAAGCATAATTCATGAAAAACTAAATAACTCATAGCCGATTTCTCTAGGTATTTCGTGGATAAAATTAAACTTGTAATTTTATAGCAAAACCTAGGCTCTGATACCATGTTATAATTTAATTGTTACATGCATCTCATACAAGGCAGAATTTTAAATTTTTTAACCATAATATCTAAAGATCTTGTCATGAAATTACAAGAACCTAACTAGGGGAAATCATTATTCACCTTTGAGGGTTGAATAGTTGATAACTTCGCATCGGATTGTCCTAAACCACATGTCCAATGGCGAACACCTCCAATGTTAATCCACACCAAAAAAGAGGCAAAAAAAACCAAACAATTTAGGTGACAATAGCTTCCAAAAATCCTTTATAGCTAGAGGGAGAATTCAGCCAGAGAGTAGAGAGAATGAAGGAGTGAAATTCTAATGTCCCACTTCCACTAATCATAGGCTTTTATACCGTAGGTTAAACGCATAAGTCTAATAGGATTAGAACGCTAAAATAGCTAAAGAATTAATTTAAAATTAACTATTAATTAATTAATTATTTTTAGACCTCTTCTGTACTAGCCATGCACAGAGGCCCTTTTACTGGGCTTTTCTACTCGAACTTGTAGTTAATTACCCAAATAAATTTAAAATCAAACTAAATTAAATATGTGAAGTCCATAATACTTATAAATTGTATTTAATTTGACTTGGCCCAAAAATTAGGCCATTAAGGCCTTTTATCAACTTTTTGTGTAGAAGCCACTCCCAATGGGCTTTTACGTAGATGATTTTCATTTTGGCATTAAAATTAATTCTCCAATTGATCTAATATTATTATTTAAGCCGTATAACACTTATAGTCTAATAATATTTTATTTTAAATTAGAATAGATCAGTCTAGTCCATTATTACAGGCTATGCACTAAAAGCTCTGTGGACTTTTCTGTGGAGTCTTATGCACATGAATAATTAATTAAACTCTTTTAATTAATTATTTTTCACTTCATCTTATCATTCTATAATAATATCAATTATTATTAATTATGTCATTTTACTAAAATACCCCTTTTTTTTATAGGTGTATGACCTATTGAATTTTTTGGTCAACTTGACAGTACAAAAATTATTGTAATTAAAGAATTGCATAATTTAAACTCTTTAAATCATTATATTAATTGTCTAATTAATATTTATACATATGTACATGTATAAATGATGTGGCTTCTAGCCAAGCATTATTATTACTTAAGTGACAGAAAAGTCAAGTGGTTTTGACTGAATATAACAGTTACCATGCAATTGCTTTTTTTACCTTACTTTATCTCATTTAGGTTTTGAGTATGGAATGATGTCAACTCATATAAACCTTAATATGGTTGTTCTAATAATTTAACCATTATTCCCAAAATGCCCTTGTGGATCTCATCCACCTTGGCATTCTACTCTAGCTAGAGATTATCTAAACAAGGGTATTATAAAATATGTGAGATAATTTTCTTAATAAACCTTTGAAGGTGAATCCTTTATTGATTATTTAAATATCTTTAAGTAGGTGGTAATGTACCTAATCTTCTAACTATGTGCACGCCTCGATAAAGGTATGCAGTTATGAAGTTAAATCATACCACTCACTACTTAAGATAACTTTGGTGATCTTAAGTCTAAGGATACTTTCACCACTGCTATAAAGAGATTCCTTACTAACATAGATTTAACATCCATGTGAGGATTCTTTTGGCAGGTCTACAATGTACATATTTTTCTAACAAGTATCCATATGTTAGTTTTGATAATTTCCATGATCATATATATGAGAATCACTACTTGAGCCTATCAAGAAGCATAACATATGCTAGTCATCCGTATTAGCAATGTCCTACCTTGTTAATACTATGACAAGGATATTTAGGTATTAACATATTTATAAGCAATAATCATCTCATATCATGAACTCTTTCGTGTTTGCCTTTGCACTGTGTTTATAATACCAAGGACTTCATTTATTAATTTAAGATATAAAATCAAATAAAATGCAGTCAAAACATAGTAGTAATAAATGAATAATACATTCTCATAGATGATAATGAGTTTATATATATGAAAAAGATCCTTAATCTATATGGGCTTTAGGGCATACTCTTAAAAATAATTAAGGATTCACAGCTGTTACTTCATTTTATTCATCAGAATTGCATATAAGGGCATATGTATTAGCATGAGGACTAACCATTAACCCTATTGTTCATCCCTTTGTGTATGATACAAGTGATTTCATTGATTTCAATGTTGTTTCATCCCCATAGGGCAATTTTGGCATAAGAGATTTTGCTCCTCATATTCCCCAAAATTTGCTGGTTAATATAGAAGCTATTAGGAAGGTAGTGCAGGAGCTCTATGGACTTGGTCTTAGATAAATAAGTTACCTAGAGTTTCACAAGCCTTATCCTGATATGGTGGACAGAGAAAATCCTTACCCCAGGGCATACAAAATTTTAGATTTTTCTTTATTCTCTAGGGAGAATGGTTAGTCTATTGTGAAATATGTTACTAGGTTCACTATACAATATGGGAAGTTGGCTAACAATGAGAATTTTAACTTTTTCAAACTGAGAATCTTCCCTAATTCTCTAATAGGTGCGACATTCACATGGTTTTCCACTCTGCTTGAAAACTCAGTTCACACTTGGATGGAAATAGAAAGATAATTTCATACTCAGCTCTTCAAGGCATAACCTAAGGTTGTGTAGAAGAATTGTCAAGGTTGATAAAAGGCTGGGGAAATAGTAGATACCTTTATCACTAGGTTTAAAAAGATAAAGAACCGGTGTAAGGTTTTTCTGTTAGAGACAAAGGGATTGGATATTGAATTGAGGAAAAAGTTTTAAGGAATGGAGTTTAGAGACTTCTATGAAATGGCTACAAAGGTTTTTGAATATGAGAAGCATTTGAAGAAAGATAGTTAGAGGAGAAAGGCAATAATGGGAACTTATTTTTAGGATGTTCATAATTCAAAGGCAGCAGTGACTGATCTGGTGTTTAATAGGTCTTTTACATGTCTTTTATTGGTGAGAGCAATGGATAAGAAAAATAAAAGCTAGCCCAATAACATTCAATATTCCTTTGATGTAGGGAAAACTGAGAAAATATTTGATTTTCTCCAAAAGGAGAAGTTTATTTCTTTTCCTAAAGATCACAAGATTCTTACTAAGGAAGAATTGAAGGGAAAAGGTTATTGCAAGTATCATCATTTATGGAGTTATTCAACCAGCTCATGCTAGGGATTCAAGAATATGATTCAAGATAAAATTGACAAGGGAATTTTAAAGTTTCCAAGGAAGATAGAGACTAGGTTGGTTGATGAGGACTGGTTTACACTACTGGCAATAGTTAATGTTGCCACTGTGGATTTAAGGTATGTGATTAACAAGAAAAAGAAGCAAATAGCTTAAGTTGTACGTGCCATGATGGTTCAACATCAAAGGTGGGTACCCAGAAGGTCACAAAAGAAGTTTGGAAGAAGCCACCTCTAGGAATCAAAGAACTCAACCAAGGTTCATTGTTCCTCATATTGTGGCACCAAAAGAGGACTAGCACATCTTCTGTCATAAAAAATTTCCTCAACCGTTGTCCTATACTCAGAAAATGAGACTATAGAGAACATGATTGGCTAAAAAACTCAAAGGTGCGAAAAAAACACACTGAGGAGGTACATGAAAAAAAATGAAACTCTAAAGAGAAGAGCAAATTCAAAAGAAAATCCACAGAGGATGATGAATCTACTGGCAGTAAAGACACTGAGGATATAGAGGATAACTACTTTTTGGTTGGTAAGATTCCCATACATTTTAGTTGTAATGCAACTACAATTGTATTGCCAAGAACGAATAATAAGGCTTCTGACAGGACTAAGGTGTGCAGTGGTATTACCATTAAGGCCAAAGGACTTGGGGAACCAAAACAAGTAGTGTTTAAAAAGCCTTCAAAACATATGACTAAACACATCAAGCCCCTGTACATTAAAGCTCACCTAAATAGGAGGCCTACTTCCAAAATCCTAGTAGACAATGGATCGGCTATAAACATTATGCCTTAAAAAATGTTACATGCTTTAGGGAAGACTGAAAATTTCAACCAATGTATTTATTTCAGCCTTCACTAGGGAGGTAACCAAAGGACAAGGAGTCTTACCTGTGGAGATCACTATTGGTAGCAAAACATCTTTATCTGCATTCTTTATAGTGAATTCTAATGTAAATTATCAAGCTATGCTAGGGCATCTTCTCTTAATCAATTCTTGTTGTTCTGGAAAAGAAATGATGTAGAAGTGGTTTAGGCAGACAATAAACCTTTTAAAGTACAAGTAAATGCAGTAAAGAGAGCTTACTATGATGCAAACCCGGGTCTAATTTGGGTTCTTGGGAGAAACAAGAAGGGACTCCTAAAGTTAGTAATGGTTGCTTTTAGTTCTCTAGAGAAAGATTGCAGAAGTCTAGTGTTACAGTTAAAAAGTATGGACATTGTGCCTTATAAGAGGTCGAAACTTGAGATTACCATTGAGGAGATTAATAATTAGTTTCTCTAAGGAGGAACTGGTGGTAGCTGCAACCGGTGTTAATAGAGCTAAAATGCAGTAAGCAATGGACAAGATGGTTTCATCTGAGGAAATTTGTCACATATAGGGACCAGTGATCATATTTGAGGAATTGCCTAGGAAGGAGATTAAGGAAATTCAGGTTAAATGTTTGGAGACAGAACCTATTAGGTTGGGTGATTTGCAGGCTGATGTCCAGGACCCATTGGATGAAGTCAATTTGGGTACACCCGAGGAACAAAATGTTACTTATGTCAATAGCAATTTAAAAGTTGAGTTAAGATCTAGGATTAAGGAGCTATTGAAGAAATACTTTCCTACAATATGAGCAAGTATTCAATGACCTTGAAATCCTCTGTTTTTGTAAGGCCGAATGACGGCTAAGTCACCCATTCGTAATAGCAAATATATTTCATGTAACAATTTTAATGTAAGTAGGCCTCTGGCCACTTTCGAATAAAACAGAGCTAATTCATGGCTTTATCATTTTCCTATGCATTTCTATAATTTTCCTATGCATTTAATTGTTATGGCTTGAGCCTTTTGATTATTATGGCTCGACGCCACTTATATAAAATTCAAAGCCAAGTCATGGCATGCCAAAATTCCTTGTGCAAGTTCATACTTGAAATCAAATTTGAAAGGTTACTTACTAGGAAACCTGGGGAAATTGAATTTAAGAGGCAACTTACTAGGGAGCTTGAGGAAACACTAGCAAAAACTAAGGTAATCGGGATGACAGTAGGTATTTCACTTGTCTATGTGAAAAGAGTTTAAAATCACAATTATTGCCAATCAAACCCATGTGGGCATGAACATACCAATCCATCAATCCATACAAAGTCATCCTCGATTTAAATCTCAAGCCAAAAGTAAAAATCATTTAAGAACAAAGACATTAAAATTGAAATTTTTGACAAATACCCATTCTAAAAAACACTGAGGAATCACACTGTGAAGCGCCTGCACCTGCGGATGCAAGTACGGGAGCATCTACACCTATAATTGTGGATACGAGTTTGGGAGCACCTACAATTGACATACTGGCTATACTGGCGTTGCTCACTACAGTTGGCTTGTTGGATGCTTCAGCTTTTTTGGTTGCTATGCTAGTCGCGTTGCCACTTTTATCTAATCTTTCTTACTTCAAAACAATCAAGAACTCAACTTGATTAGCCCTAAATCAAGTTGGGCATCTCAAGGAATTCTATCTTATTCCTAATAAGTTAGATTAGATTCGCGATGGGCACCACAAGGTGGTTTCTAATTGTGAAGTCGCCTGCTTGAGGATAGGCTGATACCATAGATTGTTCGAAACCCAACTCTTATTTATTCTCCAAATAATTAATTTTAAACAGTTTAATAGATTTGAGCTATTAACTTTATCTCTCTTCTCATAAATTACACATGCATTATATCACAACAAGCACTTCAAAAAACGGTAAATAATGTGAGTAAAGAAAGCAGTTCATTGTACGTGAAAAATAAACCATTCAAATGAGGCATACAATCTTTTGAAAAGTGATAAATGCGCTATCTAAAATGTGTTGATACATCCATCTAAAAGGGCAAATTTATTTGATTTAAGGACTTTGGTCATCGCATGTAAAAAGGGCTTGGGACATTGATCCTTCTTGGAAAACACTTTTTGAGTAATTTTTAAGAGAAAACTAAATGCTATCTTAAGTGAAAATATCACATTTTAGATATAAATCTTTTATGATAATTTTTCTATATTTACAACGTGTAAATATTTTAACTAAACTAAATGTCCTACGTGTACATATACAAATCTGGTTGATTTATTTAATTTGTGAATATTGGTTCACACATGCAAATATGGAGTTTGACATTAGTCATTTTTGAAGAATTTTGTAGGTGTGAGATTTTATTAAGAAAATCAAACCCCGTTTTATTAAAAAACAACAATTATTAAGTATAAACATTTTGGTGAGATTTTTAAGCGTGTAAAAACCATTTTTTCTAAGCTATTACAACATTCATGGAAACAATATAGGAAACTTATGTGCAAATATGTAAAAACAAAATAAGATGGAAAATAATACCCTATACAACCTTCTTGGAAATTAAATTAAAATAATCAAATAGAATTAATCACAAAAAGAAATAAACCAAGCAATATAAAATATTTTAAAATAAATAAATTAGATAAGAAACCAATTTGAATAAAAAAATTAGATTTTAAATCATGTGTTATAATTCAAATAAAATCCAATCTTATTTTCAATGTGATAATTATCTTAATGAATCCAAATGAAATCATTTTATTTTAAAAATTGATTTTATCTTGATTAAGTGATAAACATAACAATTAAATATAAAAATTAATATAAAACATAAAAAAACACGACAATAACATAAGATAAAAAAAAGGAATAAATACTATTTTTGGCTTGAATCAAGCATTTCACGGCCTTGAATCATTACTGACGGTAATCATTCCTAAGGCAACAACAAAAAAAGGAAAAAACAATATATAAAATTAAATGTTAGAAAATAAAATAAAATAATAAAAAGGAATATTAAATAAAAGATGATAAATAAATAAATAAATTCAACAAAATAAAATGAGGATTTTCATGTTTTATATCGTGTAACACGAATCTAAAACTCCATTTCTATAGGATTATCCTGATCATCGAAACCATGGAAGATTCTAAATACATAAGGTTTATCCAAAGAAAAAAAAATATAAATTAAATTATTGAAATTTAAATGACAGAATTTAAATTGCATAAATTAAAGAATTGAAAATTAAATTGTGAAATTTAAATTGCATAAAAATAAATAACATAAAATTAAAAGTACAATAATTTGAAATAATGTATAAAATATAAATAAATACGAATAAATTAAATAAATAAATAAAAGGCTAAAAATTAAATAAGCATAAAAAATAAATATGAATACGATCTCGATCCCTCATGACATAGGCAAATCCTTGGGACCATTGTAGGATAATGAAATAATAAAACAATGAAACAAGAAACTAAATAATATAAATAATAAAAGTACAAAAATTTAAATAATATGAAAAATCAGAATGATGATGAAAATATTAAAATTATTTGAAGGATTCCGGTTTAATCACTTTTGGTTTAGAAATCGCAAGGATTAGTCTAAATGGAGTTTAAGAATAAAAATAAAATTGATTGAATAATTTTTAGAGAGAAAATGACTGCTTGAACAATATTTTTCAGTAAAAAATCTGCCCTTGGAAATTATGCATCTCTCTATTTATAGAAAGAGAATTTTAGGTTTAAGACTTCTTGGGGCCGACTCACGGCTGTAAAATTGAGTTCATTCCTATGATTCGCAGTCCCAAAAAAAAGTGTGTTTACAAGCGCAAAAAAATGAGACCCATGTTAAAATTGAGTCACAGCTGTGTCATTCAAGTCACGGCTGTGACTTGAATGTAATGGAAGCTCACAATGGCCAAAAGAATGGCCTAAATTGCAAAATTATAACTTAGTCTTCCAAACTTCATGTTAGTCCTCCAAACCTTTTTAATCCTTTCTTTGACCCCTAAATGAGACCTGATCTTTTTCCAGAATCGGTCTAAGGTACCAAAAATTATTTTATTATTATTATTATTATTATGTATATTATTTTTTTATTTTTTACTTTTTATTTTTTCCTAAATTAAACCTTTTGAATTGGATAAAGCTCTATCCCTATTTCATAAGACCTTTTTCATTACTAGCGAATCCTTCATGCGAGTGACTCGACCTAAGGTATCTATAATTGTCCCCAACTTTAGGAAAGCAAGTAGACTTGTGTGAGGTGCGCTAAAGTTTAGAAATGCATACCTGCTTGGGTAGTTCGTACTTTTGTTATGGTCTAAATTGCTATGCTCTCTTGGTAGGCAATGGTTGAAACAGTCTAGGTGATATGCTTTCCTAGCAGGCAATGAATGATTTTGGAAGCATAATGTTCACTAAATCAAAACTTTTGACCTTTGAGGTAGGTTTGAGAGTTTATAATTTAGGACACACGATGTTTGCTAAATTGGAGTTATGATTTGGGATGGACGGTGTTCACAGTACTAGAGTTTTGACCTTTGAAGTTAGTTTGACATAGAACGCACGATATTTGCCAAGTTGAGGATTTGACCTTTAAAGTAGGTCTGATTTGGGACACATGATGTTTGCCAAGTCGGAGTTGTGACCTTTGATGTAAGTCTAATCTTGGAACTAGTTTGTTCGCTAAACCCTGAGAAAGAACCATTTGGCTACTTTATAGATCAATTCAAGTATTTAGGATACTTATCTATTTGGTAGTGCTTTTTTATGATAATTATAAGCTTTGCAAAAAAAGTTTATAAGCTTGCCCCCTAAATTTGATTGAGCGCGTGAATGTGTGCAGTGATGGTCAGGTGAATTCGTGAGATTTAAATTATGGGATCTCCCCTTGCATATGGTTTAGTAGGAGAAAATATACATGCTAATGTATGTATGCATATGTGTCTGCATGATATGCATCTTGATCACTCAAAATTCGAGGAGGAAGGCTTTAAAAAATGACTTCTAGCATTTCATGGTTATGCAATGGCCATTCACGATAGTGCAGTCTTGCATATGGTGCTAACGGAGAATGGTGCTATAGTAGCTGATAACTTCAATTTAGTATTTAGTTTTGATAGTATTTTCGTATGATTTATGGGTGTTTAGTGGTGTTTATTGTCTTGTCATGCTTACTTTAGATTAATTTTGTTAATCTTAGTGAATTTAGAATTTTTATGCATTTTAGTTAGCATTTTGATTGAGTTGAATTTTGTTTGCAGCATTTTTTCTAGGTACCTCACGGTCACAACAACATTGGTTGTGACCGTGACATTCAAAGAATTCAAAATCAGTAGCTGGGCTTACTATGGGTCATGGTGGCAACCAATGTCATTGCCACCGTGACATATTTCTTCAATGGGGAAGAATGCAGGCAAGAAGTACCTCACGGTGGCAACCTATCTAGTTGTCACCGTGACATAAAACTCATTAAGGCAGAATCAATTGAGGAGGTACCTCACGGTGGCAAGGGAATCCATTGTCACCGTGATATAAGAATTTCCTGGACAGAAGCGAAAGTGCGCGAGGCAGAATCAATTCCTTGACCACCGTGACCCCTCGGGATATTTAAAGACAAGTTTTTTGTTTGGCAAAGGGGGGCGTGGATTTTTAACCTATTTTCAGATTAGGGTTTTAGATCTAGGATTTTGACAAGCTTTTCGATTATTCTTAATTTAGTTTTTCAATTTGGTCTTTAGAATTAAATTACAAATCAAGAGTTTTACATTTTGAAACACATAGTTTAATTTCAATACACAGTTTTTACATCAGAATTTCCAGAATTTTTCTCCGTTGAAGATTCGAAGAACGAGATCGAAGAACGTGGGATTCAACCGGGATGTCCTCCTTAATGAATTTCTGGGCTTATTCTTTCCTTTTTCCTTTTGATTTTGTAATGGATCGTGAGTAGTCTTTTAGTTGTTTGGGGGATCTTTGAATCCCCTACCCATGATGTGAATTCTGAACATCTTTTGAAATTAAATATATGATTGAATGGTTTATTTCACTGATTCTTATCGTTAATTCATGGGATTTATTTCCTCAAATTAATTTCCAGTTTTGATGAATGATTTATTTCATGTATCTTTATTGGCTATTGAGTTGTATGGATTGGATGCCATGATTATTTATATTCAGTTTTTATCATTCTTGCTGTATCTTTTTGGCGACTCCGATTGGGAATCTAGAAGTGCAGAATTTTATGATTTAAGACTAGAATGGAGAGTGAGATAATTAAGTTTTGGGTTATTTGACTCCGTATTGGGAAAATAAGACGAACTTAGGATTTTAGACTCATGCATATGCTAGTTATATGGCTGAATCCGGATTGGGATGTTATGTAATTAGAGTGGCTGGCTCCGGATTGGGAAGCCTGGGTTAAGAGGGTTATCCCGATTTCTTTCATATTTGATTCTTGGATTAATTTTATTCACATTTGGGTATGGGGTGGATGAGTGAACCCGAGCAACATTCTTCTATTTTGAATTCTTATCTTGTTAATTTTTCCATCATTTTATTTCTATCAATTTTTGACATAATTTTAATTTGATTATTTTTGCTTGCTTATTTTAGTTATTTAATTTCTTTATTTTTAATCAATAGATAACTCAATCAATTCAAACAATTGGGAATTCTTTAGCATACATTTGATTTTCATTGCTTGCACACACAATCTCTTGGGTACGATAACTCGGGGTCCTAACTTTACCCCACTATATTACTTGCCGATTTAGTACACTTGCTGAGGTCGTGTCAAGTTTTTGGCGGCGTTGCCGGGGATTGGCGTTGTTTATGAGTTTGGATTTTTAATTGTATGTGTTTTTCTTTTGCTTATTTTTTTTTATTTTTTTTATTATTCTTTTCAGGTAGTTGTGGTGCATGAGCAGATTGAGACAAGAATAAATAGCACCCTACGACTCTGAAATCGAGAGGACTTTGCATCAACGAAGTAGAGCCAACAGAGATAACAACATGGAAAACAATCCTCCTCCTATTGGTGAATTTCCTCCCGAGAACGAACAAGTGCCGAGGGCACAAGAAGAGATGACGGGTAATTATAGAGAAGAGGTCCCTAGGCAGAGGACAATAAGGGACTACGCTATATCGAGATGGAATGAGGATAATCGTACAATTGTGCTGCCAAGGGGAGTGCAGTTTGAACTTAAACCAGCAACCATCAATATGGTACAGAGGAACCTGTTTTCGAGTTCAGAAGTGGAAGATCCTGCACAGCACCTGGACATATTTTTGGAGGTTAGTGATACGGTCCAGATTCCAGGAGTGACATCTGATTCGGTAAGATTAAAATTATTTCCTTTTACTTTGATCGAAAAAGCAAGGGAATGGCTGCAAATGTTACCGAGACAGTCAATCAGATCATGGGACCAGTTACAAGAGAGGTTTCTGATGAGATTCTTCCCTCCTACAAAGACATCAAACATCCGCAACAGTATTTTGGGTTTTAGCCAAATGAGTGAGGAGCCTTTTCATGAGGCCTAGGAAAGGTTTAGGAGATTGTCGAGAAGCTGCCCACACCATGAGATAGTAATCTACCATCTGATGACAACATTCTATTTTGGGGTTACACCGCAGACAAGATCCCTTTTGGATGCATCATCAGGAGGTTCATTCATGAATAGGCTGCCGGAGGAAGCTTTCCATCTGCTGGATGAAATGGCAGCGAATGATGCTCAATGGGCTAATCCTAGATTGGTTTTGAAGAGACAAGGAATACATAATGTGGATGAGGTGTTGATGTTGAAGGCACAGATTGAGTCAATGCGAAAAGAGATGAGTGGTTTGAAAGTGCAAAATGTAGCCTCTATTTCTCAAGAGAGTGGGTGGTACGAAAGTGGGCAATATAGTCAAGAGAGTGGAGCAATGGGAGATATAAATGCTGTAGGAGATTACTGAAGGAATAACCCTTACAGTAACACATATAATCCGGGTTGGAGAAATCATCCAAACTTCTCTTGGAAGCATGTAAATCAGAATACTTCATCTTCCCATTCACAAGCAAGAGCCCCCTTCAACCAAAACACTCATCACAACCAAGGGCAAGGTTTTAATCAATCACAAGCTCAATCATACCACCCGCCGAGACATCAACTGAGACCACCTGTGCAAGAAAAGAAGCCAAACCTTGAAGATATGTTGGCTACTTTCATAAACAATCAACAACAGTTTGTGAATAGCTAGCAACAGTTTATGGCTAATCAAGAAGCAAGGTGGAAATCTCAAGAACAATGGAACCGGAATCAAGACGCTTCTATGAGAAATTTAAAAACTCATGTGGGACAGCTTGCAAATTCTATGTCTCAAAGGCAACCGGGGACTTTTCCTTCGAATGTGGACCGGACTCCTAAGGAAGAGGCTAAAGCAATCACATTGAGAAGTGGCAAGGAGGTGGTACAGAGAGAGGACCAAGGTAAAATTTCTTCACCGTCATCAAATAAGGAGGAGCCGACACGGAAGGCAAGTGTGACGCGCGCCGGACCTGCGGCCGCCCCTCTCACCGCCCGCTCGAGGGCGATCGGGCATTTGAGGTCCGTTGACAACTTGCAACGAATTACAAGTGCGTCTATTTTGGGCAATTAGGAGGTTTCATGGAGTCGCCACCCAATAAAACATTGTAAAAGTTTCTCTCGCCTCGGAGAGCTTAAGACAACGCTTTTATCCATTTTGGGCAAGCCAAAGGGGTCTTGGAGGAAGAACCTCTCTCCCTTGGAGCCTAGGATTTGATGTCTAAGTCTCATGACATAAGAGGTGTCTTGGAGGGTAAACCTCTAGCCTCTTTGAGCCCAAAGACCAGACATGGGTTCGAAACTTCTCATCTGTTTCTACCTTGATTAATTTTACAATTTGATTTTGAGTTTATTAGTTCGCTCTCTCTCCACACGATACAATTTTAATTAAAACGCACAAATATTCACATCGAAAGCAATAAAATATTAAAAGTAAATTACAATAATACTAGGAGCGAAATACAACTCCCATTTAAAAAAAAGTGCAAACATACATAAAATCGGGAAATTTATTAATTATGAGGACTTTGGTCCCCGCATGCGTATTTAAAGAAAATATTTTGAACTTGGTGATTTTATTTGGGATGAAAATTAGGACATTGGTCCCATTTATTATGAAAAAATCCAAGTTAAGTTAGTAGAAATATTTTTGTGATTTTTATTTAGGTGTGCATAAAAAAACCATTTTACTTAATGAATATATACAAGGAAATTAAAAATATAAACAAAATGAGAATTAAAATGTATAAAGAAGATATCGAACCCCGCATCTCCTCCTTCACATGTATGGATGCTCAAATAAGAATAAAATAACAATTTGCAACCAAAAATAAAAAATGAAATTCATGTTAGAAATTAAGCCAAAGAAATAATATAACATAAAGGATAATATGTGTAATGAAAATATAACATGCATAAAATATTATAACATGCATAAGAATAATTATGATGCAATTTAACATGCATAAGAATAATAAAAAAAATATTAACCATGCTCAACATATCAAATAAATAATTATAATAATATTGATATGTACAAAAAATAATTTGACATGAAAATAATATAATAGAATTTAAAAGAATTTACTTGTTATATAAACAATTAAAGATAAAACAAGAAGAAAATTATGAGGACTAAAAGGATTTATATTTTTAAAAGTTAATTGGAAACAAAAGAAATTAAAATCAACAAGAGAATTAAGGAGTTACGCCATGAATAATTACCCTCAAATTTAATCTTGAAGAATTGAAGGTAGAAGTATTGAATTCCTTGTCTTTCTCTTGTGAAAATCCTTGAAAAATAGCTTGGAAACTTGAAAAATAACCCTTGGAAACCAGTGTGTAAAATTGATTTTTTCTCTCAACTAAAAAGCTCAAAAATTCAGTTTTTTCTCTCTCAGGTCTCTCTAATTTGTCGTCCCCTTGTACTGAATTTTTTCTACACTTTTAACACTCAAAAACTACCCAAAAATCACCCAAAACCGTCCAAAAACGGTTAAAAATCGAGTGGGGGTCGAAAATGGGCGAAATGGGGCGAAAAAGGGCAAAACCGCCGAAAATCGGCGTCACTCTGCGCGTTTTTGCGCGGAGTGCGCACGTCATGCGCGGAGCGAGCGACGCCCAGGGCATCGCTGGCGCGGAGCGCGCTCCGCGCACGTACATTTGCGACGGCCCTGGCCGTCGCCCTTTCGTCGTTATCTTTTCCCACCTTTTTATTTTATTTTATCTCCTTTTTTTTTTTAAATTTTAAATTTTTATATAAAATACCCTCAACCTAAAACACACTTTTTCTTCTCCAAAATAATTTTAAAAATATTTTTAAAATACACTTTTTACTCATAAAAAAGACAAAGAAAATCACTTCCGAGCTCCAATCTTTTTGCCTATAAGCCGGCGTAACTAAATTTCATCATCGGGTAATCCTGATCAAGGCTACAGTTGCCCCCAATTTTGGGGAGGCTAGTGCATGGGTGCCTAGGTGAGCCAAAATTCAGGAAAATGGAAAGAAGCACGTACCTGAAGCGGCGACCTTCCTGCTGTACGGAGTTATGATGATAGCTGTTGCCTTGTTATAGGCAGGCTGTCTTTTGGTTGTAACTGGTGACGCCGTAGGTGCGCTAACCTCTTGTTGGTGGCGCCGCTATCGTGCTAACCATTGTGAGTTGGTAATGCCGTGGTCGTGCTAACCTCTTGTGGGTAGTGCCGCCATCGTGCTAACCGCTGTGAATTGGTAGTGCTGTGGTCGTGCTAACCTCTTGTGGGTAGTGCCGCCATCATGCTAACTGTTGTGAATTGGTAGTGCCGTGGTCGTGCTAACTTCTTGTGGGTAGTGCCGCCATCATGCTAACTATGTGAATTGGTAGTGCCGTGGTCATGCTAACCTCTTGTGGGTAGTGCCGCCATCGTGCTAACTACTGTGAATTGGTAGTGTCGTGGTCGTGCTAACCTCTTGTGGGTAGTGCCGCCATCGTGCTAACCGCTATCAATTGGTAGTGCCGTGGTCGTGCTAACCTCTTGTGGGTAGTGCCGCCATCGTGCTAACCGCTGTGAATTTTGGAGCTGTGCTCCTTTAGACGTTTGGATTGGTGCCGTCGCTCAGCTTTTGTTGGTGTTCCCCGCCGATTTCTCCTGCTAGATTGTATGCGTGGAAATATACAAGAAATCCTGTGTGTATGATATGGAATGTAAATGCTTGCAAAAATGTATAAACCTAGGTGGTCCAAGGTTTGCTGAGGCTATAGCTTGCCTGTTCTACCATGCCCCCGGAATCCCGAGGATCGTCGACAAGTTTTCTGAAAGAGACCTCCGGTGTACATCCTTTGCCCCCCTGGTCAATGATCATTTACCCGGGATTCTGATTCATGTTCTGTGTTGTGTGTTATCTGATTGAAAGAGGTTCATCTGAAATAACGCCGCCTTATCGCTCCAGGCATTGAACGTCATTGTTTTAAAGGTAGTGCGTCCCTTGTGGATTTTCATACTAACTTTTTTTTTGCGAGAAATGCGTCCCTTAAGGGATTTTCACATAACCCTTTGCCTAATTTTTGTCTGGAATGGACCCAACCCAATCCAGCGGCTTTTATTCATTTTTTTTTGTAGGGCAGACTGCCTGTTCCCAGGTTTTCACCCTGTCCTTTGGCCTAACTTTTGCTTAGAGAGTCAATTACGGTTTTCATCTCTAACGGCTTTTTTTTTTCAAAGAAGGTTATCATCAAAGCTTCTATTAAGAGCAAATGGCACATATCTGATGAAGTGACTGAGCAATAATCATTAGATGAACAATTGGTATATCTCTTTTTAAGACCGAACTAAAAGATCAATGAAAATATATTCTTTTATTCATTGCAAAATTGTGTACATTTCTATATGATTTCATCATACATGATTTTCATTTGACAAGAATTCAAAAGCTTATGACTACACCTAATCTTGGAGTGGATTTTGTCAGCATCAAACTCCTGTTATCAATCGGCCCTCTTGGGTTTTCTCGATTGAATATTTTCTCTTGGCCCTTAATTTTTGCCCATGATGCCTTTTTTCGGTTTTCACCCTGACAGGGCGCCCAATTTTAGCAAGGCCGCCTTTTTTCGATTTTCCACCGGCGGGGCATTTATTCTCTTCTTTTTATTTTTGGTCTTTAGCCATGGAACCTTTTAAGTCTATCGACATTGATCGGGTCCTTGCACTCATTCCCATCACTGTCTGCTAAAATTGCTGCTCCTTTTGTTAGCAACTTTTTCAAAACGAACGGATCTTCCCAGGTGGGCCTGAATTTTCCGCGTATGTCCGGCACTCCCGGCCTCATCATCTTAAAGACCAAATCCCCCTCCTTCAACGGGTGCTTTCGTACTTTCTTGCCAAACGACCGAGCCAACCTTTTCTGATAAACTTGATTGTGGTAATAAGCCCACAACCTATCTTCATCTAGCAAATTTAGCTGTGACAAATGCTGTTGCGCCCATTCTGTCTCTGGAATCTCGGCTTCTATGACTACCCTCAAAGACTTCAACTCAATTTCAACCGGCAGGACCGCTTCAGTTCCATATACCAGAGAGAATGGTGTTGCCCCCGTAGAGGTTCTGATTGTAGTTCTATATCCCCAAAGTGCGAAGGGTAACTTTTCAGCCCAATCTTTATAGCTCTGAACCATCTTGGCCAATATCCGCTTCACATTCTTGTTCGCTGCTTCAACTGCACCGTTTGCTTGAGGACGGTAGGGGGAAGAATTGTGATGTTGGATCCCATATTTCTGGAGCATTTGCTTAGTTTCTGCCAGAAATTGCACCCCATTATCAGACACAATGTGATGTGGGAGACCATATCTGCATATCAGATTCCGCTCGATGAATTTAGCCATATCCCTTGCATCAACCTTCTTGAAAGATTCAACTTCAACCCACTTAGTGAAGTAGTCAATGGCAACTATAATGAATCTGTGCCCATTAGAAGCTGTAGGATGGATCTCGCCTATGATGTCTATTCTCCAAGCTGCAAATGGCTATGGAGATGTCAAGTAATGTAACTCTGAAACTGGCACATGCCTTAAGTTCGCATACTGTTGGCATAACTGGCATTGCTTCACAAATTTTGAACAATCCGTATCCATTGTGAGCCAAAAAAACCCTTGGCGCATGATCTTCTTTGCTAAGACTAAGCCATTCATGTGAGCTCCACAGATCCCGGCATGAACCTCTTGCATAACTCTTTTAGCTCCTTTCTCCGCGAGACATCTTAACTGGATACCATCAGCTTGCCTTTCGTATAAAGTGCAATTAACACTGATGAATTGAGTGGATAACTTCCTGATCATTCTTTGATCCTTCTCAGTGGCTTCCTCTGGAAAGACTGACCTTTCTAAGTAATTTTGAATGTCATAGTACCATAGGTTTCCATCGGTGGTCTCGACGTCCATCACCTGCTTAGCTTCAAAGCAAGGCCTTCCTGAGCTAGAGATTAGCACGGGTTTCATCGCAACTCCTGTTGGATTATCCCACATAGACACTAAAGTTGCTAGAGCATCAGCTAACTGATTTTCGTCTCTAGGGATGAAGTGAAAAGTGCAAGTCTCAAACTGGCTGCTCAACATTCTCAAGTGCTTTACATAAGGCAACAGCCTTTCTTCCTTGACTGACCACTCCGTTCTGATCTGATGAATTACCAAGGAAGAATCTCCGAATACTTCTGCAGTCTTTACCCCCAGAGCGAGTAATGCTTCCAATCCAAAGATGCAAGCTTCGTATTCTGCTTCATTATTGGTAGCCTTATACCTCAGCTTCTTAGCCAATGGTAGCCTTTCACCATCCGGGGTCGTAAGAATAATTCCTGCTCCTGCCCCTTTACTGTTTACTGCCCCATCAAAGAATAGCTGCCACCCTTGCACTGCTATGGCCGTGACATCTTCATCCGGGAAATTATACTCAAACTGGTCTCCCTCAATGGGATGCTCGGCTAAGAATTCTGCTACAGCTCTTCCTTTAATGGTTTTCTTGGTTATGTATTCAATGTTGAACTCCTGCAATAACAGTAACCATCTTTCCATCTTCCCTAGTAGAGAGGGTGCTTCTTGGAGGTATCTAAGAGGATTATGTTTGGCTACTGCCTGTACCCTGAAGGAATGAAAGTAGTGTCGTAACTTCTTAGAAGCCCAGATAACTGCTAAACAAATCTTCTCCACCTCTACATATTTAGCTTCATATGGTAGGAACTTCTTGCTAAGATAGTAAATCGCAAACTCCACACCAAAATCGTCTTCTTGAGACATCATAGCACCTACTGACACAGGATTAGTGGCTTGGCACGGCGTGGTGGTCTTAATACTGGAAGATTTAACAGATACTCCTTAATGGTGTCAAATGCCAGTTGACAGTCATCGTTCCATATCACCGGCTGATTCTTCCTAAGAAGCTTGAAAATGGGTTCACATACTGAAGCTAGCTTGGCAATAAACCGGCTGATGTACTAAAGCTTTCCAAGGAAACTTCTGATGTCTTTCTCCTTCTGGGGCACCGGCATCTCTCTTATGGCTTTGACTTTATCGGGATCTACTTCAATTCCTCGCTGGCTTACCACATGGCCTAATAGCTTACCCGAGGTAACCCCAAAGATGCATTTCTTAGGATTGAGGCGCAGATTATACTTACTAATCCTTTGAAAGAACTTTTCTAAAGCCTCAAAGTGACCTTCTCTAGTAGCCAACTTAATCATCATGTCGTTGACATACACCTCTACTTCTTTATGGATTAAGTCATTGAGAACTTTAGTCACCATCCTCTGATAAGTCGCTCCTGCATTTTTCAACCCAAAAGGCATAACCCGATATGCGTTTGTCCCCCACTCTGTGATGAAGGCTGTCTTGATCCGATCCACTATCTTGTTAAGGATTTGATTGTAACCTACGTATCCATCCACAAAGCTGTACATCATACAAGCAGCAGCACTATCCACTAGCACATCAATATGGGGTAGCGGGAAATCATCCTTAGGGCAAGCTTTGTTCAGGTCTCGATAGTCAACGCATACTCGAACCTTACCATCTTTCTTGGCTACAGGAACCACGTTAGCGAGCCAGGTCGGGTATTGAACCTCTATTAAGAATTTGGCCTCAATCTGCTTATGGATCTCCTCCTTTACTTTCTGCGCCCATTCTGGCCTAAGTCTCCGAAGCTTTTGCTTGACTGGTTTAAACTCTGGGTAAGTTGGGATGGCATGTTTGGCAACATCTCGATCTATTCCCGGCATATCCTCATAGGTCCAGGCAAAGACTTTTTCATATTTTTTTAATATTCTCTCAAATTTTATTCTCTCTTCAGGAGTTATGTCTGATGCTATCAAAATTTCTTTTGGATTTTCCAAAGTTCCGAGATTAAATGCAGTTGTGCTAGTTGAATTAATATAAAAAATGAATGCATCATGCTTATGATCATGCAAAATGAAATCATCAGAAACATCACACAAGTAAGCAAAGTTGTTCATCTCATTAACATAATCAGAAACATTAACATTGTCCTCAAAGAGTTCTGGCATAAAAAGAGAATCTAAATGACTATCATCTTCAGTCGACGCCGATGCTGCAGCCAACTGTGCTTTGGCTTCTTGACTTGGTGAAATCTTGAGATCTTCAATCTTCAGCTCTGGTTCTATCATCTTCTCCTTCCCTTTGAGTCTGGTGGCTAATAGCTTATCAGTTACAATCTCTTCGGGCTCATCCCTGTCCCAGACGCTGCATTGGGTCATAATCTCCTCGTCCCAAAAGTTCTCTACAGCTTTAACAACTCCGATCTCCCAATCAAAGACATCGTTGAAAATTTCAAAACCCGGAGTGATCTTCCCATCTATCCACTGCAGCTCTTCTTCTCCGGTGTAAGCACAAACCGATGATGATGGCACAAAGCTCTCCGAAATATGGGGGATTTTCTCTGACACTTTCTTCTTACCATACTCTCCTTTGTAGCCCAATCCCTTTCGGTCTTTTTGACCATGTGTAGTGATAGCATCCTGCAGCCCTTGTGACTCTTTTCCCAAACCAGCCCCTGGGAGGAAGTGCATCTTCTTTAGCATGTTCACCACCTGAGGGCTACCTTCTAAGCTTTGCTCTTCTCCGATCATCGATACATGAAAGCCACTGAATGGTTGATTAGAGATCTCCAAGGCACACACTTGGTTCTCTCTTACTGCTTTAATGGTCACTACTTCTCCTTCATGGGGTATCTTAATTATCTGGTGTAAGGTGGATGGTACTCACCCTAACCTGTGGAACCACGGTCTACCAAGTAGAGCTAAAAAGTTTGCTGGGATCGGTAAAACCACAAAATTTGTTTCTGTCTCAATGGGCCCCTTCCTTACTACAGCTTTGAAAGTTCCCGATGCTTGCCTCCTGGAGTTGTCGTAGGCTGTGATGGTCAAATCGGACCTGCTTAGCATACTCTCATCTAGCCCAAAAGCCTGAAGCGCTACTAAAGGGTAGACATTTATTGATGACCCGTCATCAACCATGACGCAAGTGGTGTGTTTTCCATTGATCTGTGCCTTGATGTACAAAGGTCGGTTGTGGTTGCGACCCTCTGTTTGTAGGTCTGCATCAGAAAATACCAGATTCTCCCCAGATTCCCCTTTTACTAGGTCTAATAGCTCAGATGGAGAGATTGTAGTTGCTACGGTGCATACACTCAATGCTTCAACTAACTTCTGCCTGTGAGAGGGGGACTGTCTCAAGAGGTCCCAAATAGATATCTGAGCCGTGGTCTTTTTCAGCTGCTTCACTATTGAATTATCTTCCGGCTCCTTCTTTGCGGGTGTTTGCACTAGGTCCTGTTGCTTCTCAACTTCGGGAACTACTCTCCCACTTCTCGTTACTGCCTCAACTCTCTCCTCTTCTTCTGAATCCCATGGATCTGTGAACTGTCCATCTTTCTCTTCACCTTCATCTTCTCCACTCTCACTAGTGGACCAACAGTCTATCGCCGCCACTGGAATCCCTTCTTCACTTGCTTCAGGGCGAGTGATAGCGACGTACTCATTTCCATATAAATCTTGCATCACATACCATTCTGGTATGCTTGATCTAATCATAAAGACTAGAGGTGGCACTGCATTATAGCTGGACTTCTTCTTTCCTTCTCTCTTCTCAGGATCAGTGATCTGTTTGTTGTCAATTAGATCTTGGACCCGATATCTTAGCGTTATACAATCATCTGTCAAATGCCCGGTATGTTGGTGAAATACAAAGTATTCATTTTCCTTGTGCCCTGGCTGTCCTTGGGTCTTGGCCGGCCTAGGTGATAGGGGTCGCAGTTTTCCTTCTTTTACTAGCCTCTTCAGCACCCATGATAAAGGCCTACCCAAGTTGGAGAAATACCTCTGATTCACGCCTGTTGCAAACACCTCGGCTGTCTTCCCACCTCTATTACCACTGCTTGAACTTGCTGACTTGGCTGTCCCTTAATTGCTGTATCCCTTCCTGGCATAGGACTCACTGTTTGCCCTGTTGGCTAAATATTCACCTTCTGCTTCTATGGCAATATCCTTCAGGGATTCCCAGTCTTTCAGTCCCTTCATTTTTAGTCCATCTCTTAAGTACGGGCTGGCATTTCGAATGAATAATAAGATCTGATCAGAAGTGTCCGGTTTGCGTTTCATCTCCATAACACGGTTCCTCCATCGAGTAAGGTACTCGTGGAAGGACTCTCCAGCCTTCTGTTGTAGCAACTCGAGATCTTTCAAAGTGACCTCCATCCGGGTACTACAATCGTACTGCTTAAGAAACTCTTCGGTCAGCAAGTCCCAATCCTCCTTGGACCTCCTGTCAAGCCCATGATACTAATCAATAGCAGCTCCTGTGAGACTCAAGCAAAAATACTCTATCTTCTGCTTTCTTATTAAGGTCGTGCCCTTCATGACCAGCGAGTATTGCTTGATGTGTGCGGCAGGGTCAGATGTGACATCAAATTTAGGAATGTTCGGCATCTTAAAGTTCTGAGGAATCAGATCATCCCCATCCAACTCTCGGTCTTCTGGGTTCATTCCTTTCCCTACTGTCATCATTCTTGCCATGGCCTCAAACCTCTCTTCCATTTTCCTCCACATTGCCTCCTCCAATTTCGATGACTTTTCTTTAATTACTGTATGCTCCTCTTGCTCATCTCCCCCAAACTCAGCTTCATACCTGGGGCCCTCTCTACGCTCAATAGGTGTAGGTACTCTTTGCTCAACAATAGGTGGATCAACCACTGGTTGGTTAACTGTAGCAAGGAGCTCTTCTTTAACAACCCCTTGTTCAACTGGCACACGGGTATGGGCAGCAGCAGCTTGTTGCCCAGCTATTGTGGTGGCAAGATTACCCATCATTGCGATCATGCGGGCTTCAAACTCCTCCATTCTCTTTCCTACCTCTTCAGCAATTATTGCCCAGGTTGCATCAGATTCATTTGATGGATTAGCCATGCTTACTTCTATTGACGATTCGAAAGAAAACCCCACACTGTCTTCTAAGATTGAATCTGAACTCTGATCCGACACTAACTCTGTTAACCCCAAAAGCGGAGTCCTTCTTAACCGTCCGTCGGGACCTCTAGACCACCCAGGAGAATCTATGATGGCTGAAATACGAAAATTGTTAAGATGATGCATGATTAAAATGCAATGCATGCTCGTGCTGATGCAACATAGACAAACACATACAAGCAGATAGATCCTTCTAACCTTATATCTCCCACACACATGGTAGTGCAGTCTCTTTCCTAGGTGGGCTTGATCCATGGGTTAACGGGGAACCCAATGGACACGTATGGTGTACGGTGGAAAACCGGCAGCATAACAGCTCTCATCTAATGTACATACGTATGGGTGTTTGGCCATTATGTATTTAAACAATTCAACTCAACTAAGATGGGCCCACCAGGGCGTGAAAGCCTTTGATGAAGACCATTTAATTAAATTGACTTCGTCCAATATATGATGGCCCATATAGCAAGCATAGTATTACGGTACATTTCACCTAGTGGAAGTATCTATTGCCATTACATGAGCTTTAGTCAAAGGGTGATGATATTTTTGGGTTACCCAAGCATGATCCCTGCCGACGGGTCTAGCTCATCACGAGCATAACGACCGATCGGGTCACCATTTGATATACCTTGATGGTATGAGGCTTGGGCTGGTGATTATCCTTAAAACTTCCCTAAATTGAGTGAAAATAGAGTCGTGCTTCAGGAACGCACCGGGGTTGAGAAGGGACCAAACTAACTTAATCTAAGGCTCTAATGAGATGATATGCAATTTTGAGATAAAGCGAAATTCATAAACTAAAACTTAATTGTAAAGGATAATCAAGGTATTTTCAAGTTGAAGTCTCGAACCATTTATCCCCAGTGGAGTCGCCACTGTGACGCGCGCCAGACCCGCGGTCACCCCTTTGATTGCCCGCTCGAGGGCGATCGGGCATTTGAGGTCCGTTGACAACTTGCAACGAATTACAAGTGCGTCTATTTTGGGCAACTAGGAGGTTTCATGGAGTCGCCATCCAATAAAACATTGGAAAAGTTTCTCTCGCCTCGGAGAGCCTAAGACAGCGCTTTTATCCATTTTGGGCAAGCCAAAGGGGTCTTGGAGGAAGAACCTCTCTCCCTTGGAGCCTAGGATTTGATGTCTAAGTCTCGTGGCATAAGAGGTGTCTTGGAGGGTAAACTTTTAGCCTCTTTGAGCCTAAAGACCAGAGATGGGTTCGGGACTATTTCTACCTTGATTAATTTTACAATTTGGTTTTGAGTTTATTAGTTCGCTCTCTCTCCACATGATACAATTTTAATTAAAAGGCACAAATATTCACATCGAAAGCAATAAAATATTAAAAGTAAATTACGATAATACTAGGAGCGGAATACAACTCCCATTTAAAAAAAAGTGCAAACATACATAAAATTGGGGAATTTATTAATTATGAGGACTTTTGTCCCCGCATGCGTATTTAAAGAAAACATTTTGAACGTGGTGATTTTATTTGGGATGAAAACTAGGACATTGGTCCCATTTATTATGAAAAAATCCAAGTTAATTTAGTAGAAATATTTTTGTGATTTTTATTTAGGCGTGCATAAAAAAACCATTTTACTTAATGAATATATACAAGGAAATTAAAAATATAAACAAAATGAGAATTAAAATGTATAAAGAAGATACCGAACCCCGCATCTCCTCCTTCATGTGCATGGATGCTCAAATAAGAATAAAATAATAATTTGCAACCAAAAATAAAAAATGAAATTCATGTTAGAAATTAAGCCAAAGAAATAATATAACATAAAGGATAATATGTGTAATGAAAATATAACATGCATAAAATATTATAACATGCATAAGAATAATTATGATGCAATTTAACATGCATAAGAATAATAAAAAAAATATTAACCATGCTCAACATATTAAATAAATAATTATAATAATATTGATATGTACAAAAAACAATTTGACATGAAAATAATATAATAGAATTTAAAAGAATTTACTTGTTATATAAACAATTAAAGATAAAACAAGAAGAAAATTATGAGGACTAAAAGGATTTACATTTTTAAAAGTTAATTGGAAACAAAAGAAATTAAAATCAACAAGAGAATTAAGGAGTTAAGCCATGAATAATTACCCTCAAATTTAATCTTGAAGAATTGAAGGTAGAAGTATTGAATTCCTTGTCTTTCTCTTGTGAAAATCCTTGAAAAATAGCTTGGAAACTTGAAAAATAACCCTTGAAAACCAGTGTGTAAAATTGATTTTTTCTCTCAACTAAAAAGCTCAAAAATTCAGTTTTTTCTCTCTCAAGTCTCTCTAATTCGTCGTCCCCTTGTTCTGAATTTTTTCTACACTTTTAACACTCAAAAACTACCCAAAAACCACCCAAAACCGTCCAAAAACGGTTAAAAATCGAGTGGGGGTCGAAAATGGGCGAAATGGGGCAAAAAAGGGCAAAATCGCCGAAAATCGGCGTCACTCCGCGCGTTTCCGAGCGGAGTGCGCACTTGGGGTCGCTCGCGAGGAGCGTGCGCTCCGCGCACGTACATTTGTCCGTCGCCCTTTCATCGCTATCTTTTCCCACCTTTTTATTTTATTTTATCTCTTTTTTTTTTAAAATTTTAAATTTTTATATAAAATACCCTCAACCTAAAACACACTTTTTCTTCTCCAAAATAATTTTAAAAATATTTTAAAAATATTTTTAAAATACACTTTTTACTCATATAAAAGATAAGGAAAATCACTTCCGAGCTCCAATCTTTTCGCCTATAAGCCGGCGTAGCTAAATTTCATCATCGGGTAATCCTGATCAAGGCTACTCGGGGCCCGGTGTCTACAGTAAGCAACCCTAACTCTAGGGTAGATGTTATTGAAAATGCTCCTAAAAATGATAAGGGTAAAAGTCTAGTGAATCCTAAAGAAGAGGATCTTGATATTAATAGACTGCCATTTCCTACTGTGGCTAGAAAGGAAAAGAAAAATGAGCAATTAGCTAGGTTTCTAGAGATGTTTAAGAAACTGCACATAAATTTACCATTTGCTGAAGCCTTAGCTCACATGCCTAACTATGCTAAATTCATGAAAGAATTATATTTTAATAAAAAGAAATTAGAAGGGCATGGAACTGTGCAGCTCACAGAAAATTGCAGTGCTATAATCATGAATAAGATCCCTGAAAAATTGGAGGATCCAGGTAGTTTCACTCTACCCTGTGAAATTGGTGAAGATTTTTATGGAAATGCTTTTTGTGATTTGGGTGCTAGCATAAATTTGATGCTTTATTCTATTGTAGGAAGCTTAATCTTGGAGAGCTCAAGGAGACGGGAATGAGACTCTAACTTGCAGATAGGTCGGTGAGGAGACCAAAAGGGGTGATTGAAGACTTGTTAGTGAAAGTGGGGAAATTCATTTTCCCAGTGGATTTTGTGGTGATGGAGATGGAAGAAGATCGCAAGGTACCACTCATTGTGGGGAGGCCGTTTTTGAATACAACAAAGGTATTGATCGATGTACATGGTCAAACGGTCACCTTAAGGTTTAATAATGAAGAGCTGGTGGTGGACATGAATAAGGCTCAAAAGTATCCATTGAGTGATATGGAGGAGTCTATCTATTTTGTAGACACAGTGGATGAGTGTGTATATGAAGTTCAAGAAAAGGTGTTGGGAGCTGATCCAGTGAATGTGAGTTTGATACATTCATTGGAGGATAAAGAGTTGGAAGAAGAGCTGAGGGGAGAAGTGATAGCAGCCGTGGAGAAAGAAGGTGAAGAAGATGAATTACAGCAAGAAGAGCTTAATCCGAACAAGGGGGATTCAATTTCTGAACTTAAACCCCTTCCTTCTCATTTAAAATATGTGTTTTTAGAGAATGAGAAAAAGCCAGTGATTATTTCCTCTTTGTTGACAGGTATTGAGGAGAAGATGCTGCTTGAGGTGCTGAAAAAGCACAAGAATGCCATCGGATGGAAGACGTCGGATTTGAAAGGAATTGATCCAAGTTACTGTACTCACCGGATTTCGATGGAGGAGGAATGTAAGCTGGTAGCTCAGCCTCAAAGGAGACTCAATCCGGCAATGCAAGAAGTGGTGAAGAAGGAGGTACTTAAACTCCTTGACTCAGGTATTATCTATCCTATTTCTGACAATAAATGGGTTAGTCCAGTGCAGTGTGTGCCTAAGAAGGGGGGATGACTGTGGTTAAGAATGAGCTGAATGAATTGATTCCAACTCGTACTGTTACGGGGTGGAGAGTCTGCATCGATTTTAGAAGGTTGAACAATGCCACAAGAAAGACCATTTCCCCTTGCCATTTATTGACCAAATGTTAGAGAGGCTAGCAGGAAATAGGTTTTACTATTTTTTAGATGGGTACTCGGGATATTTGCAAATCCCTATAGCCCCTGAAGATCAAGAGAAAACAACCTTTACCTGCCTTTATGGCACATTCGCCTATAGGAGAATGCCTTTCGGATTATGTAACGCACTGGCTACGTTTCAGCGGTGTATGATGGCTATATTTCATGACTTCATAGAGAAATTTATGGAGGTATTCATGGACGATTTCACTATATATGGGGCTGATTTTGAGAGTTGTTTAGAGCATCTTGATTTAGTGCTAGGGAGGTGTGAAAAGACCAACCTAGTTTTGAATTGTGAAAAATGCCACTTTATGGTGAGAGAAGGCATTGTGCTTGGGCATAAAATTTCTGAGAAAGGGATAGAGGTCGATAAGGCCAAGGTAGAGGTGATAGAAAAGTTGCCACCCCCGACTAGTGTTAAGGGCATTAGGAGTTTCTTAGGACATGCAGGGTTTTACCGCCGTTTTATCAAAGATTTTTCGAAAATTGCTAAACCCTTGTCAAATTTGTTCATGAAAGATGCTCCTTTTAATTTTGATAGTGAGTGCATGCTAGCTTTTGAGACTTTGAAATAACGGCTCATTTCAGCCCCGGTGATTATATCTCCAGATTGGAATTTGCCGTTTGAATTAATGTCTGATGCTAGTGATTTTGCAGTGGGGCGGTGCTTGGACAGCGGCGGGATAAGGTATTTTGTGCAGTTTATTATGCCAGTCACACCTTGACAGGGGCACAGGTTAATTACACCACCACTGAGAAAGAGCTTCTTGCAATCGTGTATGCTTTTGAGAAGTTCAGGCCATATTTACTGGGTGCAAAAATCGTGGTGTGGTCAGACCATGCAGCTTTGAGAAATTTGTTTGCCAAGAAGGTATCCAAGCCGAGATTGATTAGATGGGTGCTCCTATTGCAAGAGTTTGACCTGAAAATCAAAGATAAGAAGGGGGCAAAAAATTTCGTAGTGGATCATTTGTCGAGATTGGAGAGCGATCAAATTAAAAAAGGGAAAATTTTAGATTTATTCCCTAATGAACATATTTGTGCTTTATTTGCAAGTGAATTTTCTGTTCCTTGGTTTGCTAATGTGGCTAATTTGCTTGCAGGAGGATTTATGCCAAAGGACTTCACATGGCAGCAAAGGAAGAAGCTGAAAGCAGATGCCCAACACTACATTTGGGATGACTCATATTTGTTTCGACTGTGTCCTGACCAAGTGCTCAGAAGATGTGTCTCAGATGAAGAGATGGGTGAGATCATCAAGGCATGTCATAGCAGGGAAGCTGGTGGACACCATGGGCCAAATAGAACGGTATCGAAAATTCTATCCTCTGGTTTTTATTGGCCTACTATGTTTAAAGATGTGCAATTCTTTGTGAAAACCTGTGATAGATGCCAAAGAGTAGGTAACATTTTTAAGAGAGATGAGATGCCTTTAACCAATTTGCTTGAGGTAGAACTATTCGATTTGTGGGGGATAAACTTTATGGGGCCTTTTCCGATTTCCTATGGGTATGAGTATATTTTAGTGGCAGTGGACTATGTGAGTAAATGGGTAGAAGCCATAGCTACTAGAACTTGTGATGCCAAAGTTGTTCTAGATTTCTTGAGGAAGAATATATTCACCCGATATGGAGCCCCTAGAGCGATTATTAGTGATGGTGGTAAACATTTTGTTAACCACCAATTCAAGGCTTTATTGAAAAAATTTGGAGTTAGGCATAAGGTTACCACCCCTTATCATGCTCAAGCAAATGGGCAGGTTGAAGTGTCCAACCGGGAACTTAAGGCCATCCTAGAGAAGACTGTAAATTCATCTAGAAAGGATTGGTATTTAAGGTTGGATGAAGCTTTATTGGCTTACAGAACTGCATTCAAAACATCTATAGGATTATCCCCATTTAAGCTTGTTTTTGGTAAATCTTGTCATCTCCCTGTCGAACTAGAATACAAAGCTTATTGGGCAACCAAGTTTCTAAATTTTGATATCAAGAGTGCAGGTGAGAGGAGACTTCTCCAGATGAATGAACTGGAAGAGATACGCTATTGGTCGTATCAACAAGCAGAGAAGTATAAGGAAAACACAAAGAAATGGCATGACAAGAAATTGGTCAGGAAAGAATTCATTCCAGGTATGAAAGTTCTTTTATATGATAGCAGGTTGCGTTTATTTCCAGGAAAGCTAAAGTCGCGGTGGAAGGGTCCTTATGAAGTTATGGGAGCTGATCAGTTTGGAGTGATCACATTGAAGCACTCGATGGGTGAAAATGAGTTCAAGGTAAATGGGCATCGTGTGAAGCCTTATTTTGAATCAACATATGATGGGGCTTTAGCGATCGTCAACCTTGCGGATCATTAACGGTATTTAAAAGTCTAGCTGCGGACTTGTTAAATGCAGAACTTCTTCTCCAACTTTGTTATTTTGTGTTTATTGATATTTCTTTTAGGTAGTTAGTCTTGTTTATTTTTGTCAAATTTGGTTGGTTTGTTGTCATAGTGAACCTATGTTTTGTTGGAGAATTTTCAAGGTTTGAGTAGCTTGAAGTTTCGAGTGATTGATGAAATTTTTGCAAGTTTGCAGGTGGTCACGGTGGCAATGGATCTGGTTGTCACCGTGACCAGAGGAAAATGCATTCTGGATTCTGGAATGTGCACATGTTACGGTGGCAAGGTATTTGGTTGTCACCGTGACCAGATGAAGATGGAATTCTGGATTGGTATACTTGGTATGTCACGGTGACAATGATTTTGGTTGTCACCGTGACCAACTGGTAAGTAGCATTCTGTTTTGATGTGTGCGCATGTCACGGTGGTGAGTGTTTTGGTTGTCATCGTGACCTAAGAAGGGTTGCATTCTGTTTTTAAATTTGCACATGTCACGGTGGCAATGAAATCAGTTTTGGCGGTGACATGTTGAAGTTTCGATTCTATTTTGAAGTTGTGGTATGTCACGGTGATAATGATTTTGGTTGTCACCGTGACCATGTGGCGGTTCAAATATGGACTGAAAATTTTGGGTATGTCATGGTGGCAACCATTTTGTTACCACCATGACCCCCACGAAAAACTGTTATTTATCTTCCGTGTTTTATTTCTCACCCTACCACATCTCTCACTCTCAAAACTTGCATTATTCGTTATTCTCTGCTATTTTGCGCTTCATTTCTCTCTTCTAGGCTACGAATTTTTGGGAATCTACAACAAGTAAGTAATTTTTCTCTTTCTTTTTTCTTTTCCTTATTTTTCTTTTTGGTTCTTTCTGCATTTTGTTCCCTGTTCATTCTTCTTCTTCATTGTTATGTTTTTTCAAGCTTAAATTTTACGAATATTTCATTTTGTTTTCTCTTATTACTCTGATTTCTGGTGGTGAGTGCTATCATTTCCTTCTTCTTTCTCAAATTGCAACTCTGTTAATAAACCTTAATATTTGGGAAGTAGGAAGTTAGGGCTTAGTCTGTGCGTGAATTGGGTTGTTAATTTTATTCAAAATCTTGATTGAAAATGGGAATTGCTAGGCTTTAATTATTTGCCCTACATTTTAATGCATCTACTTGTAGTTTTGGGTTGTTGTTAATATCTGTGGGCTTCAATTTTAGTCAGTTAAATTGCTGCATACCAAGTATTTAATAAAATGTCTCAATGAACGGTTTTCCTGATTTTGCCATTTCTTGACAATTTGGAATGCAGAGATTCATTTGCCACAGTGTTCAAAGGAACTATTTGTTCTCATTGATCATTTTTGGCTTCTTTGTTAATAGATGCAACTTTCTTAACATTCTAATGAGTATGTGCAAATGGTTATTCTTGGTTAGATTGAACTTCATGAGTGCTCTTATGATGATGTTGAATTTGATATCACTTATGTTGAATTGTGCTTATTGCTGTCATTTAACTTTCTTGAATACTTTGTGAATTGATGCATCTCTTATAAACTCAAATGGGCATGGGAAGATTGTTTTTACTAGGTTAGAATGAGCCTGATAACTGATGCTTTATATTTAGAGCCATTGGTTGTTTGTACTTATAATATTATTGAAATTGGCCGTTTGTTTTCGTGCAGTGGCCCCTAAGAGAAAAATTTTTGCTCTCGCCTCGAGTTCTACAAGCCAACCCTTAGTGGATATCTCAAAAGTACCTACCTGGGTCCCGGGAAACAAGAAGGCTGCCTATGCCTTATTCTCCAAATGCTTGTACGTGCCGACTAGCTATTTGGATTTCGATTTGTTGGAGAAACTGGGAATTAAGAATGAAGTCCAGCAGCTAGTTGCAAATATTGGGTGGGAGCGACTTTTCGGTATTAATGAGAAGGTTTATCGAGGGTTGACGAGAGATTTTTTGGCGACTGTCACATGTAGGATCAGTCGCGACCCTTCTTCTGATCCTGGCACAGTCTTATTTTTTTTGGAGGGCACGGAATATGAAATCACTTTTGTGAGATTTTCAGAGATACATGGTTTCCCACCCCTCGCACCAGACCGTTACAATGACTACGATAAGGATGGTGCTTGGGCAATGATTAGAGACATGGTTACTGCCACCACTTATGTCTCGGGGAAAACAAAAGCTCATCACCTAAACAGCCATGTCCTGCGAATCCTCCATCGATTTTTCTCGTTATCTCTTTTAAGTCACGTGGATTCACCGGGACAAGTAAATTTTCCTGAAGCACTGTTTCTCGCATGCATGGTGGGGGGATTCAGGATTAATGACGCCCCGCATGTATGGCATAAATTAGAAGAGATGCAGTGGAATCCGAAAAAGGTGAAAAAGGTTGCACTTGGTGGGTTGGTCACTGCTGTTGCTAAGGGTGTACATCACCCATTGAGAAAGATCAAACCGCTCTCATCCATTGCAACTATTGATAAAAAGATGCTGAGAAATATGAAGGTCGTAGTGGATGACGCGACAGCTGCCAATGGCTATAGATTGACTACTTGCGTAGAGTATCTGCAGGGAGTACAGCGAGGTCTAGGAGGCTTGCCCCATGAGCAAGAGGAAGACCCAGAAGCACCAGCTCCAGAGCCTGAGCAATTTTCTTCGCAGCAGTACAGTGCTCTTATGGAGCGCATGGACACCATCACCGCGTCTATGGGCACCATCATCGCGTCTCAAGCCGATCTTCTGTCACAGATAGATCAGGTGTTATTGGGACTTTCCTCTTTAGCTACGCGCTTTGATGCACAATTTCCATTGCCACCGCCTCCAGAGAGTTGAACAGGGAGACATACTATCTTTTATTTTTTTTTTTATTTTAATTTTGTTTTGTAATTATTTAACTTGCTGCGGACAACAAGGTATTAAGTGTGGGGTAGGAGGAGCAATTCCAACATCTTAATATGTAACTATTTTTTATGTTTTATTTATTTTTATTCGCATATTTTATTTTGTTTACGTTGTTTGAATACTTAATTGTGGTTGTCTGAATTTTTCTACCTTAGTTTAGTTTGCCTCTAGTTATTCCTGTTGTGAATGTTTTGAAATTTATTTTGAGAATGAATTATCTTAATAATTGATCCTACCAAGAGAGTAGTTGAAAGTTTTAGCAGCAAATAAATCTCAATTAGTTATATATCTTGTAATTTCCGAGCTTTAGTTCACTTTAGGCTTGTTTGCGAAAAACTTGAAAAAATCCAGTGTGTGAAAGTTTTTTTTTTGAATGAAAGAATTTTAGGATAGTTAGAACCTTCCTCATCACCCTTCGAAACGTTACAACAACTTAAGCAGGTTTAGGACATGATTTAGGCAAAATTTTCTTTAGTAACCACTTTAAATGACTTTTTACCTACCGTTGCGTAATTTACGTTGCTAGCCCCGTTGAGCTGATTTGGTATGCTAAAAGCGTACTATATATTTTTTTTTTGTTACACTCTTATTTTACCATTTAACCTAAATGCTTTTGCCTATCCTTTCTAAGAATTGGCCACTCTAGGATTGGGGTGGGATATCATTGAAAGTTGAATAAGGGTATTTACTGTTAAACTAGTGTGGGTGTGAGAAGAATTGTGAAACTTTGGGGTGTTATCTAGTATATTGTTTAAATTTCCCTTAATGGAGTCAAATTTGTTGTAAGAAAATAGAGGTTTTGGGTATCTATCATAAAAAAAAAGAAAAGAATTTGATGAAAAGGTTGATTAGTGTTTTAATTTTTGAGTTAGTCAGATGTAGAAAATTCAAGTGTGGGGTACCCTCAATTAGAAGAAGATGTCTTCACATTCATAGATGATCAGGTTTGAGGAAACAAATTTCATTAGGGAATTTCGTCTCCTCGTTTTCTGATGGTTTAATGTTTTTCATTTTGGGAAGTTTAGAAGAGTTTTGACAACCATGGGTGAATTAAAAGTAGGTAATGATAAAGTTTTGTTGAGATTGGGTAGTGGTAAGTGTAGGTAGAGTGGCTGACTCTTTGTTCGATTTCCTTAACTTTTCTTGTTGGCCAATACCCTAACCTCATTTCAACCTTGGAATAAGTCCTAATGATCCTGCTCTTAGCTTGAGTTGTTTAGTGGAGATGACCCTTATGGTTCCCGTGCTAAAGGAGAGGCTTATGATTACCCTGAGTTGCAAGTGCGTAACCAATATGCAATTTATTTGCTTATTCATTTCCTTTGCTCAATTGCTGAATTGCACTGGTTGTTTTGTTTTGAAAAGAGAAAATTTGTTTTTAGCCTAGCACACACACACGTGAAATTTATTGATATAAGCTGATTTGAGAATTTGTGGTTAAGACTATTCTACTTAGTGCTATGATTGTTGTTAAGTTTTCTTATTCCGAGTTAGAGTTTGAAATTTCAGGAATGTGGATAATTCATTTACTCGAGAATGAGCAAAGTCTAAGTGTGGGGTATTTTGATAACTTCAATTTAGTATTTAGTTTTGATAGTATTTTCGTATGATTTATGGGTGTTTAGTGGTGTTTATTATCTTGTCATGCTTACTTTAGATTAATTTTGTTAATCTTAGTGAATTTAAAATTTTTATGCATTTTAGTTAGCATCTTGATTGAGTTGAATTTTGTTTGCAGCATTTTTTCTAGGTACCTCACGGTCACAACAACATTAGTTGTGACCGTGACATTCAAAGGATTCAAAATCAGTAGCTGGGCTTACTATGGGTCATGGTGGCAACCAATGTCATTGCCACCGTGACATATTTCTTCAATGGGGCAGAATGCAGGCAAGAAGTACCTCACGGTGGCAACCTATCTGGTTGTCACCATAACATAAAACTCACCAAGGCAGAATCAATTGAGGAGGTACCTCACGGTGGCAAGGGAATCCATTGTCACCGTGATATAAGGATTTCTTGGACAGAAGCGAAAGTTGAGCATCTCACGGTGGCAACAAATCTGGTTGCCACCGTGACCCTTATCCTGTGCGCGAGGCAAAATCAATTCCTTGACAACCTCACGGAGACAACCATTTGGTTGCCACCATGACCCCTCGGGATATTTAAAGACAAGTTTACTGTTTGGCAAAGGGGGGCGTGGATTTTTAACCTATTTTCAGATTAGGGTTTTAGATCTAGGATTTTGACAAGCTTTTCGATTATTCTTAATTTAGTTTTTCAATTTGGTCTTTAGAATTAAATTACAAATCAAGAGTTTTACATTTTGAAACACATAGTTTAATTTCAATACACAGTTTTTACATCAGAATTTCCAGAATTTTTCTCCGTTGAAGATTCGAAGAAGGAGATCGAAGAACGTGGGATTCAACCGGGATTTCCTCCTTAATGAATTTCTGGGTTTATTCTTTCCTTTTTCCTTTTGATTTTGTAATGGATCGTGAGTATTCTTTTAGTTGTTTGGGGGATCTTTGAATCCCCTACCCATGATGTGAATTCTGAACATCTTTTGAAATTAAATATATGATTGAATGGTTTATTTCACTGATTCTTATCGTTAATTCATGGGATTTATTTCCTCAAGTTAATTTCCAGTTTTGATGAATGATTTATTTCATGTATCTTTGTTGGTTATTGAGTTGTATGGATTGGATGCCATGATTATTTATATTCAGTTTTTATCATTCTTGCTGTATCTTTTGGACGACTCCAATTGGGAATCTAGAAGTGCAGAATTTTATGATTTAAGACTAGAATGGCGAGTGAGATAATTAAGTTTTGGGTTATTTGACTCCGTATTGGGAAAATAAACCGAACTTAGGATTTTAGACTCCTGCATATGCTAGTTATATGGCTGAATCCGAATTGGGATGTTATGTAATTAGAGTGGCTGGCTCCGGATTAGGAAGCCTGGGTTAAGAGGGTTATCCCGATTTCTTTCATATTTGATTCTTGGATTAATTTTATTCACATTTGGGTACGGGGTGGATGAGTGAACCCGAGCAACGTTCTTCTATTTTGAATTCTTATCTTGTTAATTTTTCCATCATTTTAATTTGATTATTTCTGCTTGCTTATTTTAGTTATTTAATTTCTTTATTTTTAATCAATAGATAACTCAATCAATTCAAACAATTGGAAATTCTTTAGCATACATTTGATTTTCATTACTTGCACACATAATCTCTTGGGTACGATAATTCGGGGTCCTAACTTTACCACACTATATTACTTGCCGATTCAGCACCCTATATTTTATGTATAAAGAGGCCTACCCTCCTTAATTTTCACTTCCTTTTTTATTTATTCTCGCCTCTTTTATTTTTGTCCTAATTTTTGCCTGGAGAGCCCCTATTTTTTTTTTATTTGTGTAAGGGTCCAAACTATATTCTAATAGTATTATAGTTTGTCTAGGGTGAAATAGACTGTGAATATGAAAGATTAAGTAGTTAAAGGGGAGTAAGAGACATAATGGGTATTAATTTAAAAGATGCGGCCATTTGGTAATTTATTTAAATGATGATGTATATGCATGAATAAATTTAAATTAAGGGCCAATGTATGAATAAGACTTAATCATATGCAAATGTGGAGTTAAATAAAGTCTTGGGGTTAAATTGGAAATATAAGAAAATGAAAGATGGAGTTGGTGAGAGAGGGACATGTGGACCAATGATGGATTAACACACATTGTTCTAGAAACTTTCAAAAAGTGATATATATATAAAGAGAGAGAGAGAGAGAGGGGGAGAGCCGGTCACATTTGGCTGAAAATCCAAAATTTTCTTCTTTCTCTTCTCTCTCAATTCACTCATCAAAGTGCATGTTAAGGGCTTAAGTAATCAAGCCAAGTTCTTGAGGAATCGTGGTAAGTTTGTATAGGATTTTTATTCCATCCTCCATCCTTTTTCTTACTCTTAAGATGAGCTAAATTTTTGGGATGGAAATTTGATTAAGAAATATAAATGGTTGTGTTTGTAGTGGAAGGAGGCAGTAAAGATAAGGGGAAAGAAAAGGTGGAAGGTTGAAGAGGAAAATTTGGCCAAATAAGGTATAGGAATTCTCGGACATTTATGTGTGCTTGAAATTGATGCAAATTTATTTAAGACTTGAAATTGATGATGATAAGTTGATTTGAGGTCTAATTGCTTGGTTATAGCATAAAAATGAGTCTAGATGAATTTTTGGAAAAGAGATGTTTTGAGCTGTTGTAGGAACCTTTGAACAGATCTCCATATTTTTGCCATATCTTTGCCTATAGAGCTCTAATTTCGGTGATATTAGATGAAGATGGAACTTAACATTTAGACCTAAAATTTTTATGAAGGAACCGAGATTTTAAATTTGCCCCTTAGAATCTTGAATTTTGGCTTGAAGTTTCAGATCTGTTGCTACCCTTATTTTGGGAGCAGTTGGTATTGTAATGGGCATAACTCAAAATTTATAAGTTCAAATGGCCTGATTTTTGATCGATAGGAAACCTAAGACATAAAGTGCATTTACTAGACTCAAATTATAGGCCAAAGTAATAGTAAAAATCTACTTTTGTTTCTGTATTGAATATAACAGGACTGTATAAAATGATTCTACACTAAAATGGTGGAATTGAACATGTTAAAAGAAATATGGACTCCTAGGAAAGAGCTTTGGTCTAGTCTGATCCGACTGGACTTAGAAGACTAATCTAACATTGTTCTTAGCTCGAAGCCAACTGGATTTACTTGCTAAAACTTTGATATCTAATGCTTGAAGTCCGATCGAACATAGCTCATGAAAAAGAGTTGATGAGTTCGCTGTAGAGTGAAGTCATGTCCGATCGGTCTTGAATCTTTATTTTTTATCAGACTCAACATCTAGCTGTAAGCTAAATGAAAATAATGAAATGCAAACAATCTGTAAAATGATTATATGTCCTCAATTAAGTTTATATGGACATGTTAAGAACTAGTTGATGATTATATGTACATGTTTACTTATGCATCTTTGCATACATATATACATACATACACATGCTTATCAACATAATATAACTTTTGAATGTTATTGAATATGTCTTGGTATCAGAATAAGGCCTGCTAGAGTCTTAGTTGTGGGTAAATATGCATGCCTAGAAGGATTTTGCAGCTGCTCCCGTGACACTGTGGTGCCTCTTGATGAAGAGACTATGTCTCTTCCATAGTTTTGATTTATGCTTCGACACTTCCTGAATATTATATCATTGAGGCTTAAGCCTCTCCTATTGATACCTGATTGGTACCTCCTACTAATATCCATTAAGGACATCTCATGTACTTGTTATCCGCAACTATAGGAAATAGCAGGCAAATTTGTGATTGTTCTTATTTCTATTTGTTCTATTTTATCCTGATCTACTTGATTCATTATTTATATTAACTGCTTACAAATGATTTTATTATTTTAAAAGGAAAATATATATGATTATATAAACATTTATGGGAAGATTTTGACTAAAACCCTATATGATTATTTATGTACTTGATTTATGCATAACATATGTGTGCCTATATGTCAACTTCTGTAAGGGGTTGTCATCATGCATTATATTTCCCCATTAAGCATTATTGGTTAGCACAATGGTTTTTCCTCCGAGTAGGTCAGGAAGCTAAGAAGTAGAGTTGGGACAACTGCAAGGCTAATAAGAAGAAGAATTTTGTACCTTGTAAATGAACTTATGTAATATTCATTAACTCTGCCTATAATTCTAAACAAGGAAGTTATGATTTTATTATGTATATAAATGTATTTTGAACATTAGTATACACATGATTGGCATGACAACAAATACTGCATAATCTATATGATTGTAATATATATTTATATAAAAACCTAATCCAACCTGCAAATTATAATTTATTCGATCTAGTTTGGAAACTGTTGTAACCGCCCTGTCGTGCACTTACATATCCTCCTAGGGGGACATTCCTAACTTTTTCCTGATGTGCCCTTTTGGAGTTTTCACACCAACAAATTATGTCGGCTTTTACTTAGGTGGTCCCAAAGGATTTTCCAACCTAGTAACTTTTTTATTTTTATTTTATTTTTATTACAAAAGAAACATTATATTGTTGTTCATTCCATTGTCTTCTTCATAGGAGAAACTGTAGTTATTTATTAATCCACTTTCCAAAGCAATGGCATTATATAGACCTCGACACCGCCCTGCTTGGCCAGTACTGTACCACTTCGAGAATGTTGATGAATGGATCCTCTAGATTAGAGGTGTGATGGATAAAGATAACAGCTTTAGATGCGAGCAGCTTCACATCACATATGTTTTCCAGAGTGGACGCTCAGGCTATGTTCCTCTTACAGGTCTACATAAGGCATTTTTTATGTACCAATTTGTTGTGTGTGACAGTTTTGGTAAATTCAGACTATTGTTATCACACAGCTATGATTCATGGTAGTAGCTTGACTATGACGTCCATCTCAGGCCTACATGACCTATGGAGGAAACTACCTAACATTTCAGACATTATCGATATATCAACTTGTGATTTCAGCACTTCTGACAAGTACAAGACTCGAATGATGGGCTCATCATGTGATAATAGAACAAGATGGCTGAAAAGGTATCGAGATATAGTGCTGGCAGTAATAATAAGAGACAACATATGTAGACAGTTTTAGATAGGAAATTTTATTTGCATTTGTTATAATTTCAAGCTTTTACTATGTTTTTGAACTTTTTTTGAACATCACTTGTTTCTTTTATAACATAACCAACTTTACTTAAGCATCCTTCTTGTCTAAGTACATCATGTAGCATTTTATGATAATACCAACATAGACATTGAATGCAACAACACACTTTTTCCATTTAATTATGGCATAAGACATTTTAGCTGCAAGTAACTCATGTTTTCAACTAGGCTTTGCGCAGTTTTTTGGTTGATTATTTTCTCTCATACCTCTAATTATTGCCTAAGGTGCCTTTTATTGATTTTCACCCTAGCGAGGTGCCTATTCTTGCCCAGGTCACCCTTTTTTTTGGGTTTTTCAACCTGTATGGCTTCATTTATTTTCTTTTATTTTTTATTCTTTACCCATAGAACCTCTTAAGTCAATTAGCATTGATAGGCTCTCTGAATTCATTGTCATCATTATCAGTAAGAATAGCAACCTCTTTAAGTAATAGCTTTTTCAGCACAAATGACCCTTCCTAGTTTGGCTTAAACATCCCTCTTGGGTCAGGCATGCCCTATCATATTTGTTTGTAGACTAAGTCACCTTCTTTCAACTGATGAGCCTTAACTCTTTTACCAAAGCCCTAGTCATGCATTTTTGGTAGACCTAGTTATGATAATAAGCATTTATTCTATGTTCATCTAAAATACACAATTGATGTAATATGCTTTCTATCAATTTTGTTGCAGGGTTTTGGGCTTCAAAAGTTACCCTTATGGACTAAAGTTCCACTTCAACAAGAAAAATTGCTTTTGTAGCATAGACCAAAGAAAAATGATCTGCTCTTGTAAAAGTTCTAATAGTTGTCTTATATCCCCGCAAATCATAAGGAACTTTGCCTAACCAATCTCTATAAGTCTCAATTGTCTTAGCCAAAATCTTCTTTAAGATCTCATTGGCCGCCTCCACTGTGCCATTAACTTGTAATAATAAGGTGATGACTTCTAATGTTTGATCCCATACTTCTACAGCAAGTCCATGGTTTTAGCTTGAAATTGTGTTGGAATTTAATGGGCTCATGCATCATATATAAGGCAAAAAAGCAAAATTTTAAATCCATTAAAGTTAAGATCATGCCATAAAAATTATTATTTTTAACTAGGATAATTTTGAAAATCACTTTAAGAGTTGTTGAATAGTTGATTTTCACTGCATCAAGTTGTCATAAACCACAATGTCCAACTTAGAAAACCTCTAATGAATGATCCACACCAGAGAAAGGGAAAAGAACCAAGATATTTTTGGAGTAACACTAGCCAAAATTCGACAGGTGCTAGTAGTGAAATTCGACTACAAAGAAAAAGAAAAGAGGTAGAAAAAATTATCTGACCTAATCCCACCAAACTTAGGCTTTTATATCCTAAGTTAAAAACTTAAGTCTAATTGGTTTAGGAAAATTAAAATTCTAAAGAAATAATTCATTTTGGGCTTATTAAATCATTTAATTAATTTAGGGTTCATTTAAATCTAGCTCAGGCCTTTTTAGAAAGGCTTCTGCACATAAGGCCTTTTAGTGGGCTTTTTTACGCAAACTTATTTTTAAATGCCTAAATCAATTCCAAATATACTAAAATTAAATATATGGGGTCCATAATAATTTTTAGAATATATTTAATTTAATTTGGCCTAAAAACTAGGACTTTAAGGCCTTCCATTAGTGACTTGTGCAAACCCCTTGTCTAAAGGGCTTCTACATAAACCACTTTTATTTTAAGCCCAATATCAATGCTCCAAGCGATCCAATATTGTTATATCAGCCCTATAACATTTGTAGTATAATGATATTTTATTCAGGATCAAAATGAACCATTCTAGCCTATTTTTCCAAATCATGCGCAAACTTCTTTTATGAGGGCTCTATGCATGCACCAAAATGCCATTTTTCTATAGGTGTATGGGCCATTGGTTTTTCTAGTGTACCCGACAGTACAAATATAATAGAAATTATGGAATTACATGATTTTAAACTCTTTTAAATCATCATATTAGTTCTCCAATTAATATTTATCCATATGTACATGTACAAATCATGAGAGACTTTTAGCCAAAGATCATGACTTCCTAAGTGATAGAAAAGTCAAGTGGTTTGACTATACCCTTCCATAGAATAATTGTAGTGTAATTGCTCATTTCACATTACTTTATCTCATTTAGGTTTTGAGTATAGATTAATGTCAACTCATATAAACCTAAATATAGTTGTTCTAATAATATTAAACATTTATTCCCAAAATGCCCCTTGTAAATCTTATCCACTTTGGCAATTCGCTCTAGCCAGAGATTCTCCAAATAAGGATATTTTAGAACATATTAGATAATTTCCTTAATAAATTTGGTATGATGAATCCTTTATTAACCACTCAACTCTATTCAAGAAAGTCATGATATACCCAACCTCCTAACTATGTTCACCCCTCGATGGAGGTAAGCAGTTATGGAGTCAAAGTATACCGCTCATTACTTAAGATAACTTTGATGATTTCAATTTTAAAGATACTTGCATCGTTAATATGAAAAGATTCCTCACTGACACAGATTTAATTTCCATATGAATATTATCTTGGTAGGTCTCCAATGTACTTTTTCTTTAACAAGCATCCACATGTAAAATTTGATCATCTCCATGACCACAACTATGAGAACCACTGCTTGATCCTTTTAAGAAGTATAATATGTGCTAGTCTATCCATATTAATAATGTCCTATCTTGTTAATACTATGATTATGGAAATTAAGGTATTAATACATTTGCATACAATAGGCATCTCACTTCATGAACTCTTTCATGATTATCTTGCACTTTGCTACTAATACCAAGGACTTCATTTATCAATTTAAGACATAAGCAAGAAAGATGTAATTAAATATAGCATTAATAAATGAATTGTTCCTACTCATAAATAATAAAGAGTTTGTATACACGAAGAATGACCCTAATATATATAAGCTCTAAGGCATACTCCTAATAATCTCTTACTTGCACTAGAGCCGATCATTCATCTTTCTTAAGCCCATATTGTGTACATAGTGATCGAACTTATTATGGGATAATGCTTTTATGAGAGGATCCACCACATTAGCAGCTGTGGAAACTTTTTCTATATTCATATTATTTCTTGCTATGATCTTCCTAATGAGATGGTAGCATCTAAGAACATGTTTGGATTGCTGATGAGACCATAGTTCCTTGGCTTGCATAATGGCTCTATAGTTATCACAATACAACAGTATTGCACAATGGCTGTATCAGTTATGAACTTTTCGATCCGCACTACCTCCTTAGTCTCCTCTGAAGTAACAATGTACTGAGTTTCTATAATTGAATCTGCAATCATCTCTTGTTTAGAACTTTTTCAGCTGACTGCTCGTCCTCCCATTATAAAGACAAAACCAAATTTTGATTTACAGTCATTATTATCTAATTGAAAGCTAGCATCGGTATACTCACTTACATTGTAACACCCCGAATATGCTCTAGTCGGATTAGGGTAAGTTTAGGGTGTAACGAAAACCGAATGTGGTTAAACTAGGGACAAAAGTGTTAAAAAGGACGCAACCGTCATTAATTTGAAAGTTTTGGTAAGTTTCGATAAATTGGACAGTTATATCATCGCGCCCTAAAATGACATGAAAAGAATTATTATGGTGACCAAAAATGTGTAATTGGATGATGAAAGTGATTAATGGTAGTAAAAAATGTGACTAGTTTTATTTGTATAAGGTAGGGGTATTTTGGTCATTTTTTAAAAATGGATTAAATTGAATGAATAAGTTAAGTTATGTGGGCCAATGTATGTAATGGAAAAGTTGAATGCCAATTGGAGGAAAAGAAGTAAGATTAAGGACTAAAAGATAGGTTAGACACATAAAAATCTTTTGGGGACTAATAAAAAGGTGACATGTGGCAAATGAGGATAAGGATGGACTTATGGCCTTAAGTCAGCCCTTTGGCTGTCCCTAGGGCCATTCTTGGACGGGAAATAAAAGGGAAAATAAAGGGAAAAAGCCTAGCCTCCTCCTTTCTCACGCTAATTCAAGTAATTCAAGCCCTTGATGGATTTGTTCAAATTCTAAGAAATTAGGTGCAAGATTTGGGTTAGGAAAAAACGGTAAGTGGTTGGTTTTTCTCTCTTCCTCTCCTCTTCTCCTTGAAGATAGATAAGGGTATGTGTAACTTTGAGTTTGGTTATTTTGTTTGGAGGGATCAAGAGAAGCTAAAGAGGGAATAAGAGAGCAAAGGGGATTAAGCAGTCATTTGAGCAATTTTGGAGTAAAGGAGAAGAGGTTTGGAAACTCTTTCATTATAGATATGAATTTGTATATGTTTATGTGTTATATGAGTTATTTTAATGTTTTGATGATGACATATGATGATGGTAGTGAGTTTTGGTTTAAATTGCTAAACCGTGCATGTGAATAGGATTTTGGGTGAAAACTGTGGTAGAATACACTTGACCCTTCTTTAGTTATTAGGCTGTATTGTGATTTTTAGAACTCCAATTGATATGAGACCAGTTCCGTTTGAAATTTAAGACATATTACTACAAATGTCTTAGAAATAGTCTTGAGCTAATTCCATCTCTAAGTGTCCCGAAAATGGTCATAAAGTAGAGGTATCTCCTCTGGCCGGGTTCAGGGGAGCAGTATCGGTTGTTTTGATCATATCTGATTATTTATGTGTCCAAACAACACTATATTTGTTCTATATTAAAGCTAACATCCTAAGGATCATTTGTTAAGAAGGATGTTTGGCCTAAAAATGAGGTTTAGAGGTCGGTTTAGGCTGTTGAATTTTGAAGTGGAAAGCAGTCCTGACTCTGTGCTTCTGTTTTGCCATTTTTAGTATGTCACGGTGGCAACCAAATTGGTTACCACCGTGACCAACGTCCAGAGAGGGCAGAATGCTTAAATTTGGATGTCACGGTCACAACCAAGTGGTTGCCACCATGACCCTCCCCTGTTTTGCATATTTTGCGTGTTTTCCCTCCTGAAACGCACCCGAACTTTACTGGAACTTTTTGGAACTTATCTGACACATGTTTAGAGTTTTGTAAAGCATAATTAAATGGTTACAACTTTGGAATACAAATGACTAGGGTTTTGAATAAGAATTTGGACTAAGATATTTAAAGGTTTAATGAGTCGAACACTTTCGAATTTGTCCAACATTGACATAATTATAGTATATTAGAAGATTTGAAGCAAAATTCTACAATCTGTACTTTGAACTTGTAGAACTACGGGGGGTTCTGATTCCCAATTCTTTGGGGATACGTAGGAAGCTTGGAATATCCTTCCAAGTCCGAACCAAAGCATAGAAATTTATTCGGACATAAAAGATAACGTATCAGCTGAATTGGGTTAATGTCTTGGTACTTGTTAGAATTATATGTGGCATGTATGAGAAGATTTATAAACGTTATTGAGTTATTAATGATTTAAGTCTCGTGTAGGCTTATTATGATTTAAAATTGGTATATGACATTAAGTTTGAAGTAAATGATTGTTTTGGGTGCATCATAAACTGAAAATGAATTGAATCTTTCGTATCTCAAACGGTACTTATATACCTGTCTAAATAATGAATGATTCTAAATAACTTGAATAGTCTGAGACACTTATATTGAAATTCTTAATTTTAATGCATGACATTGGGAGAGTAATATTTATGAAATTATTTAGAGACATTATAAGAATAAATATGTTTTATGTAAAGTTCATTTAATTAAGAATAACAAGAGTGGGATGCTTGTTTCTGTCGCGAGCGCGACAGAGGACATTTAGTTTCCTGTCGCGATCGCGACTAAGGTCGCGAGCGCGACTCCTTCCTATGTTATAAATGTATATCGTTTGAGCTTTTGAACATGAGTCTTGACTGTAATTTACATATGACATATTGTTTCAGTTAAAATATGATATACCATGTAAGCTATAGTTGAAATAAATTATTAAGCCGTTAAATAATTAAATTATGATTATAATTAAAGCTTATGGTTGGTTATATTTTATATGAGCCATTGCTTTAGCTTATGTATGAATGATACGTAAGATTGTTATATGACTATAATAAGTGTATGTATTTATGAGAAATATGAAAATATAATATGTACATCATTAAAAAGAAACCAGTATGTGTTAGCCTGCGAGTCGAGTAGTGGATAGATAGGCATGCCTATAGAGTTCTGTTTGCTGCAGCCATACGTATATGATTTGGACCCTGATCAGGTCCCCTGACTGGATCTTCGTGATCCCTCTATCTTGGATCTTGTTTAAGATCCCATGTGAAAATGTTTTTGAAACAAAAAGAAAAGAATGATTTTGATACGTTCAGGTATCCATGCGTTATGAAAGAATTGTTGATACCCTAGGGTATCTATGTGTTACTCGTTATCCACCCCTTTGACTTAGCAGGCATTAAATGAATAAGAGTATGTGAATCAAACAGTAAATTATGAAGGGAGGAGTCTATTTGAAGACTTGTATGAAAGTGTGTATTTCATTATTGTAATTTAAATGCCTTGTTGATGGAATAAATTACCTGATAATGCAACTGCTAGGCAAGATGTGTGACATGAATTGTGGAAACCGAGAGGAAAGTGAATAAGTGTATAGGTGACATGTACAAGATGTGAAAAAGGTGTGTATATGTATAATTGATTTGTTAACATTGATATACAAAGTAAGTGACTATTTTGACACTCTTCTTGAAAATATCTAATTTGTTATTCTTGATATAATTATATTTTCTATATTATGTTTTTCTTTAAACTTAATTGACAGCCAGTCTTAGTGGTTTTCCATATTTATATGTGTTTCCCACTAAGCTTTATGCTTAGCACGGATTTTCTTTTAATCCGTGTGGGTACTATTACTCGGATCGTTCGAGAGTCTTTCCGCAGCAGTCCAGGCCAATGCAAGTTTAAGAAGAGATATTAGAATAGGATTTATATAGTCTTCAGAATGTACGCAAGTTTTGAAATTTTAAACTATGAGTTTGTAAAAGTGATATTGGTTATGTAAATGATCTATCTATAGCGAATTTTGAAGAAGTTTATTTTATAATGTGAATGTGTAATGAATTTATGCTTAACAATAATGTGTTTTTTTTTAAAATGAAAGAAATTTTATAACTCATATTTCAGTCTAAAGATTTATAAGTTTCACATGTTTACTTTGGTAATGCCCTTGACCGTCATCGTAGACCACCGGTTCACGGTACGGTTTACTACGTATAGGTGAGGGGTGTTACATACATGCAAATCACCTTCTCCATATACCAAAAATATATCCTTAGTCCTTAAGTACTTAAGGATATTCTTGACTACACTCTAGTATTCCTCTTTATAGTTGGATTGGAATATGCTTATAATACTCAAAGCAATTCACATTTGGATGTGTACATAACATAGCATACATGATAGAACCAAATGCAGACGCGTAGGGTATTCTATTCATGCTCTGTCTATCCTTTTGTGTCTTAAGACACATAGTCTTAGAAAGGTGTTTCCCATGTACCATGTGTATAAGCCCTTTCTTAGAGAGATCCATATTAAACATTTTCAACACTTTATGTATGTATGTTGATTGAAAAAGACCTAGTAACCTATTAGATCTATCCATATAGATCCTAATTCCTAGAATATAGGATGCTTTTCCAAGATCTTTCATGTATAATTGCCTGGATAAGCATATCTTAACAGACTGAAGGATAGAAATGTCATTTTTCATGATCAATATGTCATCTATATATAGAACAAGGAAAACTATTGCACTCCCACTTACCTTCTTATACACACACGGTTCATCCTCATTCCGTGAGAAACTAAATTCCTTGATTGTCTCATTGCACCAAATAGCTCCTAGATGCTTGCTTCAATCCATAGATAGATCTTTGAAGCTTGCATACCTTTTCACGATCTCCAAATGGGAATCCTTTCGGTTGTGTCATATATATATCCCTAGTTAGATTTACATTTAGGAAATCCGTCTTCACATCCATTTGCCAAATCACATAGTAATAATGAGCTGTAACAGCCAAAAGTATTCTAATGGATTTAAGCATCACTACTGGAGAAAAGGTTTCATCAAAGTCGATTCCTTCTCTTTGTTGATATCCTTTAGCTACCAATCGAGCTTTATAGGTAACTATGTTACCCTCAATGTCAGTCTTCTTTTTGAAGACCCATTTGCACCCTATGGATTTTATCCCATTAAGGAGTTGAGTCAAAGTTTACACTTTGTTCTCAGACATGGAGTCAATTTAAGATTGCACAGCCTTAAGCCATAACCAATATTCTAAACTATTCAAAACTTCTTCATAGTTTATGGGCTCATTGTCCTCTACTACAATCACATTCTTATCCATATCAATGAGAAATCAATATCTTATTGGAATAGAACACAACCTAACAGATCTTCTAGGAACTTGTGCATCAATAGGTTCAACTGTCATCTCATCATTATGAGTTTCAATTAATTGATCTGCTTCAATTTGTGGATCTTGAACTTTACTAAGTTCAACTCTATTCCCATTATCCCCTCTTAGAAGGAATTCATTTTCTAAGAAAACAACATGCCTTGAAACAAACACCTTTTGTTTCAAGGGATGAGAGAAGTAATATCTAATTAATTCTTTTAGATCTCCCACAAATAAGCACTTGTCAGACTTAGTATCCAATATGTCTGACATTATCCTCTTCACACAAGCAGGACATTCCCATACCTTCATATGTGAAAGTGTGGGTTTTTTATTATTCTAGATTTCATATGGAGTAAAATAAACTGATTTATTTAGAACTTTGTTTAATGCATAAACAACAATTTCCAGTTTAAAATCCCATAAAGACTTTGGCAAATCTTCTAGGCTCATTATAGATCAAACCATATCCAATAGCATTTGATTTCTCCTCTAAGATACACCATTATGCTATGGTGTATATGGTGGAGTCCATTAAGATAAAATCCCTTTATCTCTTAGGTAATCTTGGAATTCTTGACTTAAGTATTCTCTACCTCAATCTGATCTTAGTGTCTTGCTACTCTTTTCAAGTTGTTTCTCTACTTCATTTTTTAACTCTTTGAACTTTTCAAAAGCTTCAGATTTATACCTCACTAGATAAATGTATCCATATATGGAGTAATCATCTATAAAGGCTATAAAGTAGGAATAAAATCCTATGGCATATATAGTCATTAGGCCATATACATCAGTATATATTAACTCCAATGTCTCATTAGCTCGTACTCCTTTGCTAATAAAGGGTACTTTGGTCATTTTTTGCAAAAAGACTCGCATTTATCAAATGATCCTAAATCACCATACTTGTGTAACTTGGTCATGCATTTCTCATTTATATGGCCTAAACGACAATGCCATAAGCAGGAAGTATTTAGACTATCTTGCTTTATTCTCTTAGTATTTATATTGTGCACTTCTTTATTTAAATCAAGAACAAATATACCATTCTAAACATATGCAATAACACAAAATTCTTATTAAAAATGGAACAACATTTTTCCTTATTTGAAGAAATGTCATGATCACCCATAAGACGACTGAAAGAAATAATACTCTTAGATAAAGCTAGAACATAGTAACAGTTATGAAGTTCTAGTATTAATCCACTCGGATGATGTGGATGATAAGTCCACCCAACTTTTGTTGAGATGTTTTGACCAGTTGTTGACTGTAGATTTATCTCTCCCTTTCCGGCCATTCTACTGCATTTAAAACCCTACAAATTATTACACAAATGATATCCACATCTGGTATTTAACACCCAAGATTGCCTAGAAGTAATAGAATAAGTGTTAATCTCAATCATATAAATGCTGTTTGCAGGTAAAAACGTTGGAAGTGATGATTTTCTTATCAAGATTGCTTTTTAGAACCAAAAAATAAAAAAAATTTAAAAAATAATAAAAAAAGAGTTTGAAAATTATAGTGTTTTAATAAAATTTGTCTTTAAAAAAAAAATTCGGCCAATGCCATCAGCAACGCGCAAGCGCAGGCACGTTGCGCACCCCGCGCAGCGCTCGCCTGCAAGCAGAGCGGAGCGCGTGCGCTCCGCGTGCTCCCAACGTGCAGTGCGCGCTTCACGTGCTCCCTATGCGCCCACCGACGGGCGTCCCTTGCCAGGCACGCCCGTCGGTCGCCCCAGGTCACCCAGATCCGCCGATTTCCGCCAAAAATGTCATTTTTCATCTTTTTTCGAAAATTTTTTCCCCAAAATTGATTTTTTATCCCATTTTTTAAGGATTTTCATATTTTTTTCCATTTCTAAAATATAGATAAGGTATCTTTTGATTTAATTAAGGATTTTTTTCTTAATTAATTAAGTTTTCCATTTTTATTCATATAAATAGAAAATTATAGAAAGAGAAAAAGCGAAAAATTCTTTTAGGTTGAATTTTTTTTTATTTTCTCTTCTCATCTTTTTTAATAGGATTCTCTCTATATTTATTTTGGGTTTTTTTCTCCAAATAAAATTTATTAACGTTAAAAATTCAATTCTTCATCAATATTTTTTTTCTTGAGAAAAAAAAAAAAATTTTGTTCTTAAGAATTTTTTACTTTTCTTTAATCAATAATTTTTCTTGAGAAAAAGAAAAGTAAGTTTTTGTTCTTGAGAATTGTAGGGGTGAGCATGGTCGGTTAATCGGTCCATGAGCCCCAGTCCATTAATATCGATTTTTTGAAATTTCAGTCCATTACCATCGGTTAACCAGTCCATCGGTTTCACATTTTCGGATCGGTTACCCAATATTTTTCGGACTATTGTAACACCCCGATACCCCCGTTGGAAGGGTGCCGGGGCGCCACGCGCACAAATCACTAAAACACATACATATACACAAGGCATGTTAAGAGAACCACATACATTTAATCAAAATATAACATATCCATATACATATAATCGTATTATCATATCGTTTTACAAAAAGAGATTTGCAAATAAATACATATACAAAATTATCCTTTACAAAAGCTTACAATTTCAAAACCATACTCCACAAACAAAAATTACAGCGGAAGACAAAATAACTCCAATTCTAGACTTCTAGTGGCCGACCTGCAGATGTCCGACTCCCAGAAAGAACCTGCCACCTACACGGGAAAGGAGCCCGTGCTAAGCGATAACGCTTAGTAGGGAGGAACAACACATGCATGTACATATAATTGCAATAACATATATATATATATATATATAATATAACAATAACAAAGCATCTAACATACACTCAAGTATAATGAAAGAATAAACCATTCATATCCGAATACCAGTGTTACATTTCATCATGTCATAACTCATATTCATATACATGTAACATATATTCATTTCATAATACTATCGCATGTACCAATCTCAAGTAAAAGCCTGAACATTCGCTAATTAGTGGATACGGGTACTAATGATACTGATAGGACACAGTATCCCAAGCATATGGAGACATGAGTCTCAAAACATTTTCTTATATTCATGTATACCCGAAGGTATACCGGAGACCGAGGCCTCATTCATCTTATATGACCCAAACGGGGCCCGCATGTAAGAAATAACATATAGCAGCTGCACTCACACTCTGACCCTAGATAAGCGCTTATCTATCCATTAACTATGACTACTAGGCTCAAGGCACTAATAAGACAATAAATACATATATTTTACTTCTTTTCACTATAAAGGTATAAACTACCAAAGTATTCAAGTAACTTAACCACACATATACATAGATCAGAAATAAAGTCATATAAATCATTCACAGGTAAAATCGACGTACAAATCTCAAATGAATAACTAATACATATATACCATTTAACATGCCATGAAAACTTATTTAGATATGTTAACCCTATTATGAAAACCAATAATCCATATAAGTAACATTTGGGAAAGTAAAAAGGAGAAAACTTTACATGTTGAAGACACCTCACGGTGGTAACCAAAGTGGTTACCACCGTGACATGCATATTAAGCAAAACAGAATGCCAGACTGTGATACCTCACGGTGGTAACCAAAGTGGTTGCCACCGTGACATGCATGCCACTCAAAACAGAATGCAAAAATGAAGTACCTCACGGTGGTAACCAAAGTTGTTGCCACCGTGACATACCCAGAACAGGCGGGCAGAATGCAATTCTAACCTACCTCACGGTGGCAACCCTTTTGGTTGTCACCGTGACCCCTGTAAAATTTCAATTCCACAGAACTCAACCATGTATTCAAGCCTTTCCAAACCTTTACAACCCCAAAATCATACATAGATCATTCATTCCTAACTCATATCTTTAACATATGCCATAATGAACTCAAAATCATGCTACACTTATAATGCTTATAACAACAAAAGTTCGATCACACAACAGATACACCAATCACTTATACTCATACATAATCATATACCAAAACACATAACCAACAACAAGATTTGACTCAAAACATGATCCAAATGATGGTGTAAAAACACACCCAAACATATAACCAAGCAAACTCCCAAACCTGAAATGGAGCTCAAATCTTCACTTCCTTTAGTCAACAACTTTTCCTTTCCCTCTATCCTTTCTCTTTTCTTCAGCTTCTTGCAACCAAATCAAATCAAAAATTTCATTAACCCAAGAACATAACCTTTAAAACCCACTCAAATCCGAAAAAGGAGAAGAAGAAGAATAATACCCAAAGCAAAATAGCCACTTACCTCTTTTAGAACCTTCAAAGCTCAAACCCTAGACCAAAGGTGGAAGAAACCCACATGAAAGGACGAGAGAGCAGAAATGTAGATGGGAAAGTGAGAGAGAGAGGCATGAGAGAGAGGAGAGGAAAAACCCAAAGGCTTCTACGGGAAGCTACTCTTTCCCCTTCCCTCTCTCTTCTCCTTTCAAATCCCATTCAATGCTCCCACCAACCATTACACATGTCACTCCACTATTGGTCCCCTAAACTCATCTTTAACTAACAAACCAAGGCACCAAACTCAACTCACACCATATAACCTCCAATAAATCACTTTTACATCCAAGTTACCATGCACAAATACCACTAGATTATACCAATATCAAGAGTACCCTACAACCATACATCACATGCACACCATATAATTCCTTTAATTAACTTAACTAATTAATTCCTTGCAAATAAATCCTTATTATCCAAATTTTCTTTTGCTAAAATTACTGATATGCTCTAAATATTCCGACTTACCATGTAAATTCCAAATAGGCCTATTTTGGGTTGTTACAACTACAATTATAAATATATTCATAAATAAAATTAAAATGTTCAAGATACTTAAAAATTAGAATTTTTTCACTATAATATAACATTATTGTTGTTAAAATAAAAATATTTGGTAGATATAAGCAAATTTGTTTTTAAAAATTAATATTTAATAAGTAAATATATTAACCGGTTCTTAATAACTTTTAATTAGATAAATTGTTATACTTACTAATAACCAATTAAAAAAACTTAAAAACTTTAAAATAATTAGTATAATAAAAAAAAGTACATGATCACCTTTAATTAGGATAAATTGTTATATAAATTATTATAAATTATTAAAAAATTAATAAATTAACTAAAAATTTGGTTTTGGTTCGGTTAACCAGTCATATGAGTCAAAAACCATTAACCAGTCCATTAATATCGATTTTTTCAAAACACTAACCATTAACCAGTCCATTACAATCGGTTAACCAGTCCATCGGTTCGATTTCGAATTTTTTATCCGGTTAACCGAGTCCATCGGTTTTTTTGCTCACCCCTAGAGAATTGTTTATTTTTCTTTAATCAATAATCGTTCTTGAGACAAAAAAATAATCCTCTATTTTTTAGAGTTTTTATTTTCTTCCATCACTTTTTAATTAAATTTTCTTTCTTAGAATACAATTTCAATTTTTATCATTTTTAATTCTAATTTTATGGATCAAAAACAAGGAAATCAATCATATTTTTTACCTCAATCGAATTCAAATTCTGAGGGTAAATATTCTAAGCTCGATCCTACATTTCCTTTATTTTATTTATTCGCAATTAATTAATCAATATATAGATATTTAGATCTGTTGTATATTTACTTATTTTATGTTGTTTTATTCATAGATTTAGCATTTTTAACACTTTTTTTTATTCTTTTTTATTTGATTGTTCATTTTTCTTTTATTATTATTATTATTATTATTATTATTATTATTATTATTATTATTATTATTATTATTATTATTATTATTATTATTTACGTTTTTGTATATCAATTTATTAATATGTTAATTTATTTGTTTCATCATGTCATTCATAATGCATTTTATTTATTTATTTTTAATTTATTATTTTATGTGTTTAATTAATTTTCTTGATTTAATTACTAACTTCAATTTTATTTGTATTTTTTTTATTCCAATATCTGTTTTCCTTGTTTGGGCATTCCCGCGAGCAAATAGGGAGATCCAGGAGACTTGTTTGATTCTGACTTATTATTTTTATTATTTGTATTATTTTTTAATTTTGATTTTTATTTATTTCATCATGTAATTTTGATATTAAGATTATTTGTTTTATGCATGTTTAAATTAAAAATCACAAAGTATTTTTATCAATAAATTGGGTTTTCCTAATAAAATAGGACCAACGTCCTAATTTTCCCTCCAATTAAAATTGTAACTTTAAAAATTATGTTATGTAAGTATGCATGCTAGGACCAATGTCCTCATCTTTAATAAATACCCCGTTTTATGTATGATTTACGTTTCATTTATATTAGGGGTTGTATTTCGCCCCTAGTTTTATTGTAAATTAATGTGCTTTTATTTACTTTATTTTAATATTGCTTTATTTACCGCCTTCATTGCGTGATTGATCTGAGCTTTAATTATTGCATTGAACTGAATGAGAAAATTGAATGAAAGTTTAAATTCAAAAATCAATTATAACTTAATCAAGGTATGAATAAATGGGAAATCCCGAACCATTTCTAGTCTTAGGCTTAACGAGGTTAGATGAACCCTCCCAATATTTTATTGGAAGGGAAATTCCAAAATATCTCTTATTGCCCAAAATTGGCCCAAGTTACATTGTCTTAGTCTCCACGAGGTTAAATGAACCTTTCCAATGTTCTATTGGAAAGAAAATTCCAAAATATCTCTGGCTTACCCAAAATAGACATATAAATATCGTTTTAGGTTTTACAAGATTAGATGAATCTTTCATATTCTATTGGAAGGAGGATTCCAAAATATCTCTGATTGCGTAAAATAGGCACACATGCGCTGTCTTAGGCTCGATGAGGCTAGACGACCTTTCCCAATATTTTATTGGGTGGCGACTCTAAAACACCTCCTTGTTGCCCAAAATAGACGCCCTTGTAATCTCTTACAATTTCTATGAACCTCTCCTGAATACCCTAAAATCGGGTTTTCGGGGCACCCGGGGTGGTTCAGTGCGCGTTACAATGGGACTCCACTGGGGACTCACTTTGAGACTTCGCTTTGAAAATGCCTTGGCTAAAATATATAATTAAATTTTGATTTAAAATCTCATCCCTTTTCGAAATTGCATTGCATTTCATTAGAGTCTTAGATCTACACTAGTTTGCACCCTCTCTCAGCCCTGGTGCATTCCCGAAGCATGACCCTACGTTCACTCAATGTAGGGAAGTATTAAGGATAATCACCAGCCCAAGCCTCATACCATTTGGTATATTAAATGGAGACCCGATTGATCGTTATGCTCGTAATGAGCTAGACCCGTCGGCAGGGACCATGCTTGGATAGACCTAAAGTATCATCACCCTGGCCAAAGCTCATGTAATGAAAATAGATACTTCCCATAGGTGGTATGAACTATAATACCATGTTTGCTGTATGAATCATCTCATATTGGTCAAACCCAGATAAGTTGGCTGGTCACTTAACCAAAGGCTTTCATGCTCGGATAGGCCCACGCTAGTTTATTTAGGTTGTCTAAATATTCAATGATCAAAACCCATATGTATGTACACTAGCTAAGAGATGTTATGCTGCCGGTTTTTCACCGTGCACTATATACGTTCATTGGGTTCCCTATTAACCCATGGATCAAGCCCACCTAGGATAGAGACCGCATGACCTTGTGTGTGGGAGTGATAAGGTTGGAAGGATATACTTGCTTGTGTGTAGTTGTGAATGTTGCATAACATGCTCATTCATTACGTGTCATTCATGCACGTAAAAATAAATAAATACAATAAAATTTAATAAAATAAAAAATAAAATAAAATAAAAATTTAATTTCCTTTGTGTGTGTGTATATCCTTTTATCTGCATATTATTTTTCACATGTACATATCATCCTGTGCATAAATTTTTTCCCATGCATCGCATGTATCATTCTAACCTCTTGATATTTCAGTCGCCATAGACCATTTGCTTGGGTGGTTTAGGGATTCCGATAGTTGTCTAAAGAGTAATTCAGAGGTTGGGTTGGTGGACAAAGATCTAGCATCATTACCAGGACATTCGCAGGCATTACAAATGGATAACCCTTGGCAACAGACAAAAGAGACTCGTGCCCTAATTGCCCAAGAGATGGACAGAAGGTTCAAAGAACTTGAAAAAAGGTTGTTGGCCATGATTAAGGAAAAAGTAGATGCCATGGCACTCATTCTTCATGCCCAGCTTATAACAACTGCCCTTAATCAAGTTGAATCGACCACGGTCCGAAAGGCTCGTATAACAACTGCTGTAATGCTTCCATTTCCTTTCGAGTCCAGAGGCAAGGAGCCACTTGATTTACCAGTTGAGCAAGGAGGAAATAGGAGGCCTACTCTAGAATATAACATTGTGCCTAAAGAGGGTGGAGATCTATTGAGGAAGCATGCTCTGAAAAATGGAAGCTTAGGAATCCACAACAATAGTAAGGGCAATGTTAAGAGGGAAGAAGTGCCAATCACGAAAATGAATCAAATGCATTATTCTAATTTAGGCAAATCCTTGTCTCAGGTCCTTAAGAGGCTAATAAAGGAGGGGATGTTACAGCCATTGCCGGCTAGGCCCTCAAGAAACCAGGGATAGCCCAATCACAAGGCGGATCACTATTGCGCCTTCCACCAGCACACCGAGCATACCACAGACGATTGCAAGACCTTAAGACATGCTATTCAAGATCTGATTGATTCCAAACAGATCTCTGACCCAAAAAAGTGAAAGATAAAGAATAAGACAGATTAAGTGCAGAAGTGAGAAAAAAAGATGGTTCCTAAGGATGATAATGGACCATCGACTACAACATCTGTATTGGTAGGAACGAAAAATAGATATTCTTTTTATTTTGGAACTATTTAATAATGATTTTTTTTAATTCTAGTTTTTATTAAATAAAATGACTGGTTTTGCTTATTTGTGCGATGTTTCTGATAATTTTACTGTGCATAATCATGATCATGATTCATTCATATTTGACACTGATTCAACTGATGTCATTTCATTTAATCTCAGAACTTTGGGAAACCTAAAGGAAATCTTAATAGCATCTAATGTAATTCCTGAAGAGAGGTTAAAATTTGAGAGAATTTTAAAGAAATATGGAAAATTCTTTGCTTGGACCTATGAAGACATGCAAGGAGTTGATCGTGAAGTCACCGAACACGCCATCTCGATATACCCCGATCATGGACCAATCAAGTAGAAGCTCAGAAGACTCAGGCTAGAATAGGCAGAAAAGGTCAAAAAAGAGATTCATAAGCAGATTGAGGCCAAGTTTCTTATCAAGTTCAACACCTAACTTGGTTGGTCAGCGTCATCCCAATAGTCAAGAAGAGAAGTGCGTGTATGTGTAAACTATCAGGATTTGAACAAGAGTTGTCCAGAAAAAATAACAAAAGGGGGGGGGGATTTGATATGTGGATATGGCTAAGTTCATCGAGCGAAATTTGATATGGTCTCCCACATCATGATGTGTCTGATAACGGGGTATAATTTATGGCTGAAACCAAGAAGATACTCCAAAAGTATGGCATTGAGCATCATAAGTCTTATCCGTATCAGCCGCAGGCCAATGGGGTGATTGAGGCGGCTAATAAGAACGTCAAGAAGGTTTTGGCCAAAATGGTTTGGAACTACAAGGATGTGGTAGAGAAGTTGCCTTTTGCACTATAGGGTTATAAAACCACTGCCAGAACTTCTACGGGGGGCCACACCTTATTCTTTAGTATATGGGATAGATGCAATGTTGCTAATTAAGGTAGAGCTTAGGTCTTTAAGGGTAGTTATGGAAGCAAAAATCCCAAAAACTGACTGGGCAAAGCAATGATTACTACAGCTGAACATGTTAGACGAGAACAGATTGTGAGCCTATTATCATAACCAGATCTATCAGAAAAGACTTGCTCAGACATTCGAAAAGAAGGTCCGAAAGCATCCGTTGAAAGAGGGAGATTTGTTCTTCCAGCAAATGAGACCAGGTATTCTAGACATACCGGGTAGATTCGAGCCAACATGGGAAAGCCCATTTGTTCTTAAGAAGCTGTTATCCAAAGGGGCAACGATTCTAATAGACAGCGATGGAAACGAGTTCAATGAATTAGATAATATTGACAGACTCAAGAGGTACCATGGCTAGAGACTAAAAATCAAAAGAAGAAAATAAAAGCTCCATGGGTCAAAAACCAAAAAAAGGCAGCCTTACTAAAAATGGGCGCCTCATCTGGGTGAAAACCGAAAGAAGGCACCCTGGGAAAAAATTAGAGGCTTGAGAGAAAATGTCCAATCAAGAAAACCTGAGAGGGTTGATTGAAAACAGGAGTCTGATGCTTACAAGATCTATTATGAGATTAGATGTAATTTTGCATTTTGAATCCATGTTAGATAGTGATTATATATACAGAAATTATACTGAATTATGCACAATCTTTGCAAAATATATAAAACAGAAGCAATTCAACTCATGTGTTCATTATCTTCTGGATTTTTTATAAAAAAAAACCATTGTTCTTTATTGAATGTATGTAATCTAATAGCTATGCTCTGCTACTGCTCTCGCCGGCTAGATGCCTAAGTCGATGGGTGCTATTATCAACTGCAGGACTAATCACTCATCTCTTGTATGCACTAGTGGAAGCAAAGGAACAATCCCCAATAGGTGGTATAACAGTATTCACCGGCAGCCGTGCCTAAAAGCTATGGTATCTGGAGGTGAAAGTCGAGGATAAAGGGCCACCTTGAAAGGGTAGAGTGCCTCACAACATCTTGATTCCCTCCAAACTGTCGAGCACAGCGGGCGGTAATATAAAAGGTACCCTCGTAAAATCCGTACAAGGGAATGAATCCTAAAGGACCGTCCAGGGTCAAAGCAGAAAAGGAGAGCTAGGGGCACATGAAACTGATGTCCTCATCCACCACTTCACCCAATCTAGCAACACTTTCATCGGGAGAGGCAAAAGAATACAACCGCTGCCTAGAGAGAAAATGCCTCAAAGAATAACTGCTGATTACCCTAGGAGGGGGCTCTGATAGTAGCTTCAACTTTTCTTGCAGCCATACCTGAAAGGCAGGAGAGTTTAAAAAAAATAAAAATAAAAAAAATAAAAAAATGGTCGTTAGAGATGAAAACTATAACTGGCTCTCTAACAAAAAGTTAGGCCAAAGGGCAGGGTGAAAACCTGAAAACAGACAGTCTGTCCTACAAAAAAACATTAAAATGAATATAAGCTGCTGGAGTGGGTTGGGTCCATTCCAAGAAAAAAAATCCACAAGGGACGCACTACCTTTAATCAATAACCAACAGCACATGGAGAGATAAGGCGGCCCAAATAGTCTCCTTTCGAGTAGATAATGCATAATTCAGGACACGAGTTAAAGCTTTGGGGGAAAAATGTTGTACAGCTTTTAGCAAAATGCTCGTTAACTGGGGGGCAGAGATGCACACGGGTCGATTCTCTTTGAAAGGATTATTGGTCAGAGTTATTAAGCCAGGACGACACTCATCTAGATCTTTGGGGGCATCAAACAATGTGAGAAGCCAAATCGTACCCTCAATGAGTCCCTTAACCACCTAGGATGTGGTCTATCCATTTTCTGCATCTCAAGTGCATCCCGGGTGTACAATCTTTTGCATAACTTTACACGTGCATAGCCTTTCACGATACCCAACATGCATTCACACATATATGAACTTTGTATATATCTCGCATGTGCAATTCTTCGCGCATATCCCTTGTACATAATTTTTGCATACATGTAATGCATAATTCTTTGCACTTGTTTAGCATGCATATCACAAGCACATATCACATGCATTCAATCCTTTACACGTATAGTTGTGTACACATAATTTTTGTACAATAATCCTTTGCATGTGTTTCCTGTATATAGCTTTGTGTATATACTTCACACACATATTTCCATATGCACATATAATCTTTTGTATCTATTGCTGTGTACATAACTCTAAGGGAAAGGTCCGAATAGACCTCATACACAAAGGCGATCCAAGAGATGGATTTAGCTCAACATTGTCGGTCAAGGCATTCGGTATAAAATCATATGGGCCTGTATAGAGGGGGAACACCAAGAAAAACAAGCTTACTCGAGCACACCATACTGAGGGCAATCTAGAATCACACAAATCTACAAAAAAGAAGATCCTTTGGGAAGCTAGACTACCCACATGTACTTTAGTTAGAGGCAATCAGGCGCAAAAGCGGGCCGAGGTACAATTTCAGCTAAAAATCGGTGCTCATCCATGTTGGACAATCAGATCAAGATGAAGTCCACACGGAAAAGGAATCCCACGGACCCGCGCCAAAGAGGACATTTAAAAGAGCAAGCCTATTCATGCACACCATGCCGGGGGAAATCAGGTAAGTTTCTCTATTATAAGATGTATGCTTACACACATCACACAATAAGTGTACAAAAATCCAAATTCAAATGTACAAAAAATACAAATTCTAAAACAAAAAAAAAAACAAAAAAGATATTTTCAAGGCCTTGAAACTCCAACGTACTTTAAAAATTCAAATACATTCAAAATGTGAAAATCCCAAAAATTTACAAAAAAACAAATACAAAGACCCCCTTGAGAGGCAAAAAAAAATCATTTTAAGAGACACCAACGACATTGAAATCCATTTGCCTACAGGCCATCATCTAAATCTAATTTCCTCCCAAGAGGCTCAAATCTAATTTCCTCCCAGGAGACTCAAAATCAAAGCCTCTCAGTGAGCATCAATGCCTCTCAGTGAGCATCAACGCCTCTCAGTGAGCATCTAAGTCTCTTAGTGAGCATCAACGCCTCTCAGTGAGCATCTAAGTCTCTCAATGAGCAATCAAAGCCTCTCAATGAGCAATATAAGTCTCTTTTGAGCATTCTCAGTTTCTTCGGAGCATTATCTTTAAGTCTTTTTTCCAAGGCATTCTCAGTCTCTTCAGAACATTATCCTTTAAGTCCTTTTTTCAAGGCATTCTCAGTCTCTTTGGAGCATTATCCTTCAGAGCATTAAGTTTTTTCCAAAATATTCCAAATCCTTTCAATCCTATAGGATGTCCGCAATATTCCAAATCCTTTCAATCCTAGACATCGGGTCCTGAGGCAGCCAAGATCAAAGTTATCTAATGATGAAATTAACGCGTGTTCGCAAGAAAAAAGGTTGGAAGTGATGATTTTCTTGTCAAGATTGCTTTTTAGAACCAAAAAATAAAAAAATATAAAAAATAAAAATAAAAAGGAGTTTGGAAATTATAGTGTTTTAGTCAAATTTGTCTTAAAAAAAATTAAAATAAAAAATTTTCGGCCGATCGCGCGCCCATCAACGGGTAACCCTCGCCAAGCACACCCGTTAGTCACCCCAAGACGCCTAGATCTGCTGATTTCCGCCGAAAACACAATTTTTGGCCTTTTTTCGGGATTTTTTCCCAAAATTGATTTTTTATCCCATTTTTTTTAGGATTTTCAAGTTTTTTTCCATTTTAAAATATAGATTTTTTCCATTTTTATTCATATAAATAGAAAATTATTGAAAGACAAAAAGGGGGGAATTCTTTTAGGTTGAATTTTTTTTTTTATTTTCTCTTCTCTTCTTCTTCAATAGGATTCTCTCTACATCTTTTTTGGGTTTTCTTCTCCAAATAAAATTTCTTAAGGTTAAAAATTCAATTCTTAATTAATATTTTTTTCTTCAAATAAAAAAAAAAACTTTTTGTTCTTGAGAATTTTTTACTTTTTTTTAATCAATAATTTTTCTTAAGACGAAGAAAAATAATTTTTTGTTCTTGAGAATTGTTTATTTTTCTTTAATCAATTATTGTTATTGAGACAAAAAATAATAATTTTTTGTTTTTGAAAGTTTTTATTTTCTTCCATTATTTTTTAAGCAAATTTTATTTCTTGAAATAAAATTTCAATTTTTATCATTTTTAATTCTAATTTTGTGGATCAAAAATAAGGAAATCAATCATATTTTTTCCTCTATCGAATCCAAATTCTAAGGGTAAACATTCTGAACTCGATCCTATATTTTCTTTATTTTATTTATTCACAATTAATTAATCAATATGTAGATCTTTAGATCTGTTGTATATTTACTTATTTTATGTTGTTTTATTAATAGATTTAACATTTTTAACACTTTTTTTTATTCTTTTTATTTGATTGTTAATTTTTTCCTTTATTATTATTATTATTATTATTATTATTATTATTATTATTATTATTATTATTATTGTAACACCCTGAAGTGGGCCTAGAAGAATTATAGAATTTTTATTCGGAAAATTAAGTGTGGAGCGTGAGAGTTCTGTCGCGAGCGCGACAAGCGTTGCAGGCGCGATGGAACCCTCCAGTGGACGGTCAGCTAAATGAGTGTGTGGGTTCTGTCGTGAGCGCGACAGAACGCTTCACGGGAAGCTTAATTGAGTTGGATTATTTTGGATTATTTGATGTGTATCGGACACATGGCGGCATAAGAGAGTGACACATGGCATTGTAGGAGGGTGACATGTGGCATGAGATATTATGTGGTTTGGTCAAAATACATGTATAAAGAGATATACATATGAATTAAAAGGAAATAAAAAATTAAAGAGATATGCATGTATTAATGTAGGTAAGTGGCATTTAGTGAGGTTGGTTGGCTTTGGATTAACATTGACAATCTACCTTTTTGCTTTCTTTTCCTTCTCTACATTGGAGTTCTGTCATTTTCTACCTTGGCTTTCTTTTGTTTCTTCCTTCTTCCTCCTTGGTCTGTTTTGAGTGATTCATTTGGATTGGTTTGAGGAGTAAAAGAAGGTAAGCTTTATTAGTTTTCCGATATGACCTCCTTTTTCTTTATGTTTTTTATTTAAAGTGAGAAGAGGTTTAACTTAAGTGTTTCTATATAATTTTGTGGAAGCTATGAACAAGAGATTGCATAAAGAGAAGGAAAAGGTTGGAGCTAAATAGAGCATAGAGTTCAAGCTTCCTAGAGGTAGGAATCGTGCGCGAATCTCATTTTGATTGGTTGCAGTGAGCACATGATATACGTATATATGTTTATGATCATATATTGGATCATGGTGTATGAGTTTTGGATGTGTTAAATGGTTTTCATATGGTTTTGTGTGTAAAGAGTGATTTTAGAGAAATTCTATTTAGGTTTTATTAGACATTTGAGTATGGTTTTTACCATAAGTAGAGTTAAAGAGCTTTAATTGTGTTGACTCAAATTGCATCTGAAAGCTACGATCCATAGCTAAAAATTTCTAAGAGGGTACTGGAGCTAATTCTGGCTCTATGATCCTCGAAAATGTTAAAAACCGGAGTATCTCTGGTTGGGTCGGGTTACTAGAATAGTATAGCTTGTTTAGCTCATATCTGGAGTTATAAATGTCCAATTGACCTGAAATTTGTTCCATTTGAAATTTAACATCCTAGGAAACATTTGTTAAGAATAAAGTGTTATCTGAAAATGACGTTTAGAGGTCGTTTTATATGATACCAGTTTGAAGTGAAAAGCAGTCTTATAAAGGTTCCTGACAGAGCCTTTTGTTGCGAGCGTGACAGTGGTCACAATCGTGACAAAGACACATTCTTCAGCAAGTGGGGTGTTATCCTAGTCGTGTTGTGTAGTGTGACTCGGAGAGAAAAGGAAGCGAGAGCACGAGTCGTGCTAAGGAGCACAAGTCGTGCTCACAGAGAGAGGAAAGTGAGAGCACGTAACGTGCTCCAGGGAAAAGAAGGAGTGAGCACGAGTCGTGCTCAAGGAGCACGAGTCGTGCTCCTGCCTCTCTTTCTCTTTTTGTCCTTTTTTGATCTATTGCTCCTGTTTTGAGTTGTTATAAGTTTATATGAGTTTTGCATGTCACCATTTGGTCCGTGTTTGGTTTAAAATTATCTTTTAAACCTCTTACATGATTAGTAATAATTAAATGTACATGATTAATAAAGTTGTACATGAATTAAACGTCTCTGAATTTGATAAGTGCACTTAAATTACAGTTGGTGAATTGGTATCTGTGTATAGTAATTGAGTGGTTTCTGAGCCTGATTACAATTATAGTGGATAGATAAGCATGCTTATAAAGGGATTATCGAGGGCAGCTGCCATGATTCGGCCCCGTTTGAGCCAAGCAGGTCGATCTCCGAGAATGGTCATTTAATAGAGATAGATGAAAATGTTTTGTGACTTCGGTCTATCGAAAATGTTTTTATTATATAGCATCCCGTATCCGCAACTAAAGGAAGTCAGGCTTGTCTTGTTAATGTTGTGTAGTGAATTTGAGATGATTCAAAGTATTGTTCAGAATAAATGTTATAGTACATGAGAGAGATGCTTTAAATATATGACAGTTGTATGTGTAAATATATGGTTACATGATAATGTATATTTGAATAAATGAGATGTATAAGATATAGTGTGCATGAATCAGTGAAAGAGTAGATGTTACCTACATGTGAGCTTATAGTATTTGATATTTGAGCATGCAACCTATACACGTATAAGAGCTATATGCATGAGCTATTTGATTTTGTCAAATGAAATGTGTGATTTATTTGTGACTTCGAAAAGAAGTCCTTTGCATTATTTTCATCCCCACTAAGCGTTATCGCTTAGCACGGATGTTTATCTCCTTGTAGGTTTACAGGTTCGGATCAGTGAGCGGGCATCTGCGGGTCAAGGCCACTAGAAAGTATTGTTATCTTTTGTATAAGATAGAGACAGAGTTTGTGATGTTTTGAGTAACATCATTATGTAGATAGAAAGTACAGTGTTTATATGTAAATGTATATGTAAAGCTAAATGGAAACAAATTGTAACATGTATAAAGATAAATGTGTATGTATATGTGTAGTTAACACGAATTGCATGTTGGGCCCTAGTATGGTAGTAATTTATTTATTATTTTTAAATGGATGTATATTATGCTATCGCTTCTGCTAGAGTATATATATGTATACGTATATGTGTCCACGTGGCACCCCGATATCCACGTGACACTCTGTATTCCTGTCAGCTATCTCTGTGAACCGTGTGAACATAAGCATAGTGAAACATGGGGATGGGAAAAGTGCATTACAGTAGCTTACATTGCATTTTTGCATCATTTTGCATACATAAATCATTACATGGCCATTTCATCCGCATCCCTCATTTGTATGTGAAAAAGTATCATTGCATGCACTTCATTGAGAAAAGCTGACAAGATATACATCGAGTGACTGGTGCTTGGAAGAAGTATATGGATTAGAGAGCAGGGTGTTAAGGAAAGTGTGAAGTTGTATGGTGTAAGTGATAGTGATTTGGAGATTTGTTTAAAGATGTACCTGTATAAGTGATTAGCGGGGAAATTTCGAGGACGAAATTTCTTAAGAGGGAGAGATTTGTAACACCCTGAAGTGGCCCTAGAAGAATTATAGAATTTTTATTCCGAAAATTAAGTTTGTGGAGCATGAGAGTTCTGTTGCGAGCGTGACAAGCGTCGCGGGCGCGATGGAACCCTCCAGCGGACGGTCATCTAAATTGAGTGTGTGGGTTCTGTCGCGAGCGCGACAGTGTCACGGGCACGACAGAACGCTTCACGAGAAGCTTAATTGAGTTGGATTATTTTGGATTATTTGATGTGTATTGGACACATGGCGGCATAGGAGAGTGACACATGGCATTATAGGAGGGTGACATGTGGCATGAGATATTATGTGGTTTGGTCAAAATACATGTATAAAGAGATAAACATATGAATTAAAAGGAAATAAGACATTAAAGAGATATACATGTATTAATGTAGGTAAGTGGCATTTAGTGAGGTTGTTGGCTTCGGATTAACATTGACCATCTGCATTTTTGCTTTCTTTTCCTTCTCTATGTTGGAGTTCTGCCATTTTCTACCTTGACTTTCTTTTGTTTCTTCCTTCTTCCTCCTTGGTCTGTTTTGAGTGATTCATTTGGATTGGTTTGAGGAGCAAAAGAAGGTAAGCTTTATTAGTTTTCCGATATGACCTCCTTTTTCTTTATGTTTTTGATTTAAAGTGAGAAGAGATTTAACTTAAGTGTTTCTATATGATTTTGTGGAAGCTATGAACAAGAGATTGCATAAAGAGAAGGAAAAGGTTGGAGCTGAATAGAGCATAAAGTTCAAGCTTCCTAGAGGTAGGGATCGTTTGCGAATCTCATTTTGATTGGTTGCAGTGAGCTCATGATATATGTATATATGTTTGTGATCATGTATTGGATCATGGTGTATGAGTTTTGGACGTTTTTAATGGTTTTCATATAGTTTTGTGTGTAAAGAGTGATTTTAGAGAAATTCTGTTTAGGTTTTATTAGACCTTTGCGTATGGTTTTTGTCATAAGTAGAGTTACAGAGCTTCAATTGTGTTGAGTCAAATTGGATCTGAAAACTAAGATCCATAGCTAAAAATTTTTAAGAGGGTGTTGGAGCTAATTTTGGCTCTATGATCCTCGAAAATGTTAAAAACCGGAGTATCTCTAGTTGGGTCGGGTTTCTGGAATAGTATAGCTTTTTTAGCTCATATCTGGAGTTATGGATGTCCAATGGACCTGAAATTTGTCCCATTTGAAATATAATATCCTAGGAAACATTTGTTAAGAAGAAAGTGTTGTCTGAAAATGACGCTTAGAGGTCGGTTTAGATGATACAATTTTGAAGTGAAAAGCAGTCTTATAAAGTTTCCTGACGGAGCCTTTTGTCTCGAGCATGACAATGGTCGCAATCGCAATAGAAACACATTCTTCAGCAAGTAGGGTGTTATCCTAGTCATGTTGTGTAGTGTGACTCGGAGAGAAAAGGAAGCGAGAGCACGAGTCGTGCTCACAGAGAGAGGAAAGTGAGAGCACGTAACGTGCTATAGGGAAAAGAAGGAGTGAGCACGAGTCGTGTTCAAGGATCACGAGTCGTGTTACCAAGAGAAAATGTAGGAGAATGAGATGTGCTCCAGTTGTGTGAGAGAGTGAGCACGAGTCCTGCTCAAGGAGCACGAGTCGTGCTCCTGCCTCTCTTTCTCTGTTTGTCTTGTTTTGATCTATTGCTCCTGTTTTGAGTTGTTATAAGTTTATATGAGTTTTGCATGTCACCATTTGGTCCGTGTTTGGTTTAAAATTATCTTTTAAACCTCTTACATGATTAGTAATAATTACATATACATGATTAATAAAGTTATACATGAATTAAACGTCTCTGAATTTGATAAATGCACTTGAATTACAGTTGGTGAGTTGGCATCTGTGTATAGTAATTGAGTGGTTTCTGAGCCTGATTACCGTTATAGTGGAAAGATAAGCATGCTTATAAAGGGATTATCGAGGGCAGCTGCCATGATTCGGCCCCATTTGGGTCAAGCGGGTCGACCTCCGAGAATGGTCATTTAATAGAGATAAATGAAAATGTTTTGTGACTTCGGTCTATCGGAAATGTTTTTATTATATAGCGTCCCGTATCCGCAACTAAAGGAAGTCAGGCTTGTTGTTAATGTTGTGTAGTGAATTTGAGATGATTCAGAGTATTATTCCGAATAAATGTTATAGTACATGAGAGAGATGCTTTAAATACATGACAGTTGTATGTGTAAATATATGGTTACATGATAATGTATATTTGAATAAATGAGATGTACAAGATATAGTGTGCATGAATCAGTGAAAGAGTAGATGTTACCTACATGTGAGCTTATAGTATTTGATATTTGAGCATGCAACCTATACACGTATAAGTGCTATATGCATGAGCTATTTGATTTTGTCAAATGAAATGTGTGATTTATTTGTGGCTTCGAAAAGAAGTCCTTTGCATTATTTTCATCCCCACTAAGCGTTATCGCTTAGCACGGATGTTTATCTCCATGTAGGTTTATAGGTTCGGATCAGTGAGGGGGCATCTGCGGGTCAAGGCCACTAGAAAGTATTGTTATCTTTTGTATAAGATAGAGACAGAGTTTGTGATGTTTTGAGTAACATCATTATGTAGATAGAAAGTACAGTGTTTATATGTAAATGTATATGTAAATCTAAATGGAAACAAATTGTAATATGAACATTTATAAAGATAAATGTGTATGTATATGTGTAGTTAATACGAATTGCATGTTGGGCCCTAGTGTGGTAGTAATTTATTTATTATTTTCAAATGGATGTATATTATGTTATCGCTTCTGCTAGAGTATATATAGGTATACGTATATGTGTCCGCGTGGCGCTCCGATATCCTTCCAGGGGTTATAGGGGTGTTACAATTATTATTATTATTCTTTACATTTTTGTATATCAATTTATTAATATGTTAATTTATTTGTTTCATCATATCATTTAATTTATTTGTCATTCATAATGCATTTTTTTATTTATTTTAATCTATTATTTTATGTGTTTAATTGATTTTCTTGATTGAATTGCTAATTTTAATTTTATTCGTGTTTGATTTTTATTCCAATATCTGTCTTCCTTATTTGGGCATTCCGGCAAGCGAATGGGGAGATCCAGGAGACTTCTTTGGTTCTGACTTATTATTTTTTATTATTTGTGTTGTTTTCTTTATTTGGCTTTTTATTTATTTCGTCATGTAATTTTGATAATAAGATTATTTGTTTTATGCACGTTTAAATTAAACATCACAAAAGTATTTTTATCAATAAATTGGGTTATCCTAATAAAATAGGACCAATGTCCTAATTTTTCCTCCAAATAAAATTGTCACTTTAAATATCATTTTCTGTAAGTATGCATGCGAGGACCAATGTCCTCATTCTTAATAAATACGCCGTTGTATATATGATTTACGTTTCATTTACATTGGGAATTGTATTCCGCCCCTAGTTTTATTGTAAATTAATGTGCTTTTATTCACTTTATTTTAATATTGCTTTATTTACCGCTCTCATTGCGTGATTGATCTGAACTTTAATTATTGCATTAAACTAAATGAGAAAATGGAATGAAAGTTTAAATTCAAAACTCAATTATAACTTAATCAAGGTATGAATAAATGGAAAGTCCCGAACCATCTTTGGTCTTAGGCTCAATGAGGTTAGATGAAGCCTCCCAATGTTCGATTAGAAGGGGAATTCCAAAATATCTCTTATTACCCAAAATAAGCCCAAGTTGCATTGTCTTAAGCTCCACGAGGTTTGATGAACCTTTCTAATGTTTTATTGGAAAGGAAATTTCAAAATATCTCTGGCTTGCCCAAAATAGACATATATGCATCGTCTTAGGCTTTACGAGATTAGATGAATCTTTCCAATATTCTATTGGAAGGAGGATTCCAAAATATTTTTGATTGCTTAAAATAAACACATGTGCTGTCTTAGGCTCAGTGAGACTAGATGACCTTTCCCAATGTTTTATTGGGTGGTGACTCCAAAATACCTCCTTGTTGCCCAAAATAGACGCTCTTGTAATCTCTTATAAGTTCTATGAACCTCTCCTGAACACCCTAAAAGCGGGTCTTTGGGGCAACCGGGGTTTGGCGCGCGTCACAATAGCCATGACAGATTTTGGGTCCTTTTTAAGCGATCCATCAATTGTTTTAAGCATATTAATAAGCTTAATAATTGATATTTGAATCTTGCTCATGTTAAAGTTGAATATAAAAGGTGCATAACTTAGGGCCAACAAGTACAAGATCAAATGTATGTATAGATCATTATCCATAATATAGCCTAGTCTACCCAAATGCTCAATATACCCATACATCTTTAATGCATGAGATGCAATCGAAGTGCCCTCCACCATTTTGCAACTAAAGAGAGCACGAGCAATATCATACTTCTTGCTCCTTGCTTGAAAAGCATATATCTCTTCCAAATGCAAAATGATAATCCTTACATCCATCTTTTTATGTTGCTTTTAAAGATTTGAGGACATAACATCAAGCATCACACATGTTGCTACTTTATTGTCCTCCATGTATTTCTTATAAATACCTTTGATCTCATCAGAAGCATCTTCGGATGGAAGTGGCGGTGGATCTTGATCCAAGACATAATAGATTTTCTTAGCTCTAAGAATTATTCTTACTTGCCAAATCCAGTCTGTGTAGTTACTACCACCTAATTTATTATCCAATATAGAGCGTAGGTTTATTTGTAAAGTGCTCATGATGTTAAAACCTAGATGTGAAGAAAGAAATGGATTAGAGTATGTTCATGAATATGAAAGCATTAATTAGGTCTTTAATTAATCCATTTTACTCCCATTATTTTATTGCTAAACAATCTACTATATAATTCGAGAAAACCCGTTGGATTTCCTTGTGGGCCAACATCCAATCTTTAGTATAAAACTTGACCTTGACTTTGATCAATAAATAAAATTGCATACCCTTGAAAGGTAGGTATCTCTATACCAATTGCATCTCCATGCAACAATTGGATTATTAGGTCATCAGCTCTCGATGCATGCATATCATATATGCATTTCCCAATCTTACCTGTACATCCATTAGCCTTGGCTTTTGGTTAACAAGTTAATGGGCTAGCTAAGTGATAAGTTGCAATTATATTAATATTTTAGATTAATTTTTGGCATAACTATGTGTTTTATTTATTTAATTTTAATATTGATTAATCAGTTTTTGTCATTTTATTAGTTTTTAATGTTTTTATCATTTTTAATAAATTTTGGGATGTTTTCAGGTGTTTTGTTTTAATCCGGAGCTAAATTGGAGGTTAGGAATTGATTTTAGAAGCAATTGTGGAAGGAAGGCAGATTTTGCCTAAAGCACAGCCGTGCTTTTACAAAGCACAGCTGTGCTTTCGATTGGAGCGCGCATCAGCGAGGACAATCAATGACACAGCTGTGCTTCCTCGCAAAGCACAGCTGTGTTCCGCAGCTGGAGGCGCGCGCGCACAGAGCGACATCGCGCACTGCCTCGCCCACAGCACAACTGTGTGTTTGCGTGAAGCACAGCTGTGTCACAAGGATTACACAATGCAACCCTAGCCACAAACACAGATGTGCTTCTCAAAGCACACTTTTCCTCAGACATTAAAACGCACGCCGTTTCATCTTCAAGGAGCTGGTTAGATTTAGGATTATTTTTCTTTTAGTTTCCAGCAGTCTTTTATTTTATTTTAGGTTTTAATTTTCATTTAAAAATTCTGTTTTAGATATATTTAATTTTAAATTGCAATTTTGTTCTTAATTAATTTAGATTATTCTTAGTTTAAATTTATATTTTTGGAAATTCAAGGAGATTCCAAGGTTGATGAACAAGAGGTTCAAGATCTATTTTCTCTCTCATCAAGGGTGTATTCTAAACTTTGATTTTTCATATTTTATGTTTATATTCTTGATGTTAGAGTAGTTATTCTTGCTTAGGAGTTCTTGAATCATATTTGTATTTTGAATTTTTGGATTTAATGAATATTTTCATGATTTCTTTTATTTCTCTCATTATATTTTCTGCATTTATGATGATTATTGGATTTGATTATGATTTAGTCCAGAATGATGATTAATTTCAAATCCGATTTTTGTTGTAATTTATTTTTGCTCTATTCTTATATCTCTACATCTATCGATTTTGTTTGCTCCGGAATGGGACGCTTGATTTATAGATGTTGGTTTTAGGATTTTCAGATATGTGAGGAATAGATGGGTTTTGGGTTGTTTGGCTCCAGAATGGAAAAGCAAACCGAATCTAGGACTTTAGACCCGTGCTTAGGCTAGTTGTATGGCTTGCTCCGGAATGGGACGTTATGCAATTAGAGTAGCTTGCTCCAGAATGGGACGCTTGGGTTTAGTTGGGTTGTCCAGAATTTCATGTTTATATTGTTTTACTAATTTCCAATTACATTTATGAGGATAGAATTTCCTAAGCATTTAATTTCATCCTTGAGTAATTTCTTGATGAACACTTTTTATTTTTAATTGTTAATTAATTTTCTTACTTAGCTTAGTTTTCTCCATCAAAAAAACTGGGGACATCTCATATTCACTCATCTATAGATATTTAACGTGACAATCCTTTTTCCCTTGGGTACGATAACTCGGGGTCCTAACTATACCCCACTTTATTACTTGTCGATTCGGTACACTTGCCGAACACCGATCACTAAGATGACCTATTAAGTGGACTTGAACATATTCGATATGATATGGGCTTGACTTTGGTCAACAAACTATACTATAAAGAACTCTGGTTCTCCTCCAATTAATGGAAGGCTAATATACTTTAGTATTTAATTGAGGGGTTTTCTTAATTAAATCTCATTATACATGGTTGGCATACATTATTATGCATCATATATCCATTATGTAAATATAAAGCATAATAAATATGAAATAGTTATGGAATTTTCCACATTGACATCCCTGAGTCATAAAGGAGATCAAAAGGTCAAACCTAGAAAGAATGCATAATTTACAAATAAAATAAAATAAAATAATACATATTACTATTATCTTATTCTTTATGGATCTCCATCCGGCCTACCAGCTCTTTGCTTTTGGTATTCTTCTTCATATTCTAACATATGTAATCTAATTACATATAACAAATAGAAAAATACAAACCAAGAAAGAAATTGGCCAGGACATGAAAGTGCTCATGGGCCAAAAATGTAAATATGCAAATACTCAATCATATTGGACCTTAGTCCATAACTATCCATTATGATAATCATACACCGTTATATGGAATTCTAATGCACAAAATAAAAGCCTTTCTTTGGTAGACCTAACTTTTTTCAACTTTTGAAACATGCTATAAGTTATTTCTCTAGTGTGATTAAATTAGGAAACTTTCTTGCATGAACTAGTTAGTTATCCAAATGTGTTCTTGCATGGTTTTGTCTTAATCATCAATTCCATTAATTCTTATATTAAGTATGAGTATGAGTATTATTAGTGTGTGTGCATGCTCATAGGGGAGTAGTGTATGAGTTAGTAAGGGTTAGCCTTGTGTGTAGTGTCTTGTATGGGAGTAGGGTGTGAATTATCAAAACCTACCAATCTCAAGGTGACATGTGGCAAGGGAAATTAAGAATATAAAGAGAGGAGAGAGAAAAAGAGGGCAGAATTTTGCCCTATTGTGACGCGCCCCGAACCCCAGGGTGCCCCGAAGACCCTCTTTTAGTGCTTCCGAGAGAGGTTCATTAAAACTTGTAACGAATTACAAGTGAGGCTATGTTGGGCAACAAGGAGGTTTCTTGGAGTCGCCACCCAATAAAACATTAGGACAGGTCGTCTAGCCTTAGTGAGCCTAAGACGGCGCATATATATCCATTTTGGGCAAGCCAAAGGGATCTTGGAGACCTCATCCCAATAGAACATTGGAATGATCCTCTAACCCCGTGGAGCCTAGAATTATTCGAGTTGGGCCTTTTGGTGGGCCACAAGAGATATTTTGGAGGTCCCATCCCAATGAAACATTGAGATGGTCCTCTAACCTCGTTGAGCCTAAGACCAGAGTAGGTTCGGGACTTCTCATTTATTCATACCTTAGTTAAGTTTCTAATTGAGCTTTGAATTTAGAGTTTCATCCCATTTCTCATTCATTTTAATGCAGTTAATTAAAGCGCAGGTTGTCCACTCAAGGAAAAGCGATAAATAAAACATAATTAAAGTAAAGCACATGAAAGTAAATACAATAAAACTAGAGGCGGAATACAACCCCCATTGTAAATAAAATACAAATCATGCAGAAATCGGGATATTCATTAATGATGAGGACATTGGTCCTCGCATGCATATTTATTATGAAATAATTTTGATGTGATGGTTTTGTTTTGGAGAAAATTGAGACATTGGTCCCATTTTTATTAGGAAAGATTCCAAGTTAATTAATAAAAAAAAGGTTTGGTGATTTTCTTTATAGCGCCTAAAATAAACAATTTTATACGAAAATTACATAGCAAAATAAATGGAAAAACCAAATGAATAAAAGATTACAAATAAAGCAAATAAATATTTAACCCCAAACGAGCCTTCTGGATCTCCTCGCGTGCTCGCAAAAAATGCCCAAGAAGAAAAAAATAGGATATGAAATAAAAACACAACACAAATAAAATGATGTTAGTAATTGAATCAAAAATATAATAAATGATAAAATAAGGTGATATCAAAATGACAAATGAATTAACATGTTAACAATTTAAAATAAATGAGAAAAATATGTTATGAATGACAAATGGATTAAAAGATGTAATTGGAATAAAATATAACATGTTAATGAATTAATATGTAAAAATATGAACATGATAATAATGAAAAATGAAAATGAATAAATAAATAAACAATAATAAATAAATAATAATAACAATGATAAAAGAATGATAAAAATAAATAAGAGAATGATGAAAAAAATTAAATGAATGACATGGTTAGTCAATATAATCACAATTAACATAAAACATTTACATGGTAAAAATAATAAACAATCAATATTTACATGAATAAGAATGAAATAATATGATAATATTAACAACAGTAATGAAAATAATAATGAAATAGAATGATAATAAACTAATAATAGCAATAATATTATATAAACATAATAATATAAACATTAAATGGAATAAACCTACAAGACATAGAATAAATAAATAAATGAGAATAACAAAAATATACATGTTAATAAATTAAATATAAACAAAATAAATAAAAGAAAATAAAATAAATATTAAACCCACAATGTTTACCCTTAGAGTTTCGGATTCGATGAAGGTAAAAATGATATTGATTTCCTTGTTTGTGGTGTGTAAGATTAGAGTGAAATATGATAATGTTGGAATTTTATTCCGGAAAATATTGAAAAATGATCAAAAATTCTTTAAGGACAAAGAATTAATTTCTTTGCCTAAAGAATAATATTGATCAAAAAAATGATTTTTATTGATTAAAATAAAGAAAAATGATTTCAAGAACAAATAATGATTTTGTTTGTCTCAAAATAAAAAATGATTAAAAGTCTTATTTTAGAAAATCAAATGAAAAAATTAGATTTTGATAACAAACAATTGTTTTGTTTGTCTCAAAATTAACTTTTCATCAAAAAGAGATTCAAAAGAAAATCAATGGAAAAAATTTATTGAACACAAATAAAAGGTTAAAAAAGAATTTTGAGGATAAATAATTGTTATGTTTGTCTCAAAAATTTAATCAACTAACAAAACTCATTATAAATATCTGTTTAGAAGACATTCTATTAGAAAAAAGATGAAAATGATGAACTGAATTTTTGTTTTTTTTTTGTGGGGAAAAAAATCTGGAAATTTTTAAAAGGATTTTGAGAGGAAAAAGAAGAGAAAAACTAAAAAAACCCTAAAGGACATTCCCCCTCCCCCTTTGATTTTTTCATCTTTTTCTTTTTATATGAAGAAAATAGGAAAATAAAAATAATTAAAGGGATAAGACCTAATTAAATCAGATAAGACTTAATTAAATCAGACATTAACAATTTTAAATTTTAAAAAGTGAAAAAAACCTGAAAATCCCTTAAAAAGTGATAAAAAATCGAATTTTGTGGAAAAAAATCAAAAAAATTGATTTTTGGGGCGATTGGCCATTTGCGGCGGAACAGGGGTGACCGACGCTCGCCCAGTGCGCTGACAGGTGAGACGGGTGAGCAAGAGCGCGCCCGTTGTGCATGGAGCGCAGCAGCGCCTCGCAGCGAGCATAGGCGCTGCGCCAGTGCACGCAGGCGCCTGCCGCTGTCGCAAGGCATCGCCACGGCCGACGCTCGGAATTTTTTTTTTTTATTATTAAAAATTAAATAAAAATACTACAACTTCTAAACTCCATTTTTCAAATCTAATTTTCAAAATATTTTTTATTATTTTTTACTTTTTCACTCTAAAATGCAAATTTAAACAGGAAATCACCACTTTTAACTTTTTGCCTGTGACAAGGCATCTTATCATCATTGGGTAACTCTGATCTGGGCTGTCTCAGGACCCGATGTCTACACCTAGCTTTCTCGTTCTCTTCCTCCTTCCCTCTTTTGCTTCTTCTTCCTTCCTTTTCCTCTTGTTACACTTTGATTCTTTCTCTTCTTGGTTGTCTTGTTGGTGGATCTTGGTAATTCTCAAGAGCTTTATTAGTAAGTTAGTGGGTTTTCTCTTCTTCTTCATCTTCTTCTTCTTAATTTTCTAAATGTGTTCTTAACTTAGGATTATTGTGTGTTTGTATGGTTCTTGGGTTTCTGGATTTAGAAGTGCCTATTCGAGATCCCAAGGGAAAAGAGAAGGCGAGTGGGAGCGGAACTTGCCACTAGGAGCATAGGAATTTCAGGTTTGGGAATTATTTGAATTTGTACATTTTTGTGGTTTGGTATGTTTGAGTAAATTTCTAAAAATTTGAGGTTTGATGAGATGCGTGTCAGTGTAAACGTTATGGGTTTTGGTTTGATTTAAGTTATGATGCATGGATGATGACTTATTGAAGCAAATTTGATGTTTGATGAATTTTGCTAAAATTTTTAGTCACTTTTGAGAAGCTTGATTTTGTTAATCCATGATTTTGATTGTGTTAATTGTTGATTTAAGTTGTGTTTTATGTTATTTATGATGATGGGAAGGTTGATTTGAGGTAAGATGAAGTTTAGGTTGATTTGTGTTTGAGATTGGAGGTTTGGGTGTTTTGGAAGTGTGAATTTCTACAGATTTTCGTGTAAGAGCTGGAAATCACGACTCTGTCGTGAGCGTGACACTATCGCGAGTGTGACACTGTCGCAAGGTCGTGACAAAGCTCGGTGAATTCAGCCCTTGCGCGTGGTCGAGCGGGTTTGGGCTGCCAAACGGCCGCAGCGAGACCTCTGTCGCGAGCGCGACAGAGCGCTCGGCTACCGAGCGGACTGGGCAGTCCTCTGTCATGAGTGCGACAGCCTTTGTTGGTCGCTCACTATTGTGAGCACGACAGTGAGATGTGCTTTTGTCTCCGCGCGAGCGCGAACACTGCTGCGATCATGATAGGAGGCAGATTTTGCCTTTATCGCGAGCGCGACACCCCTGGCTTCAATTTGAGTTTTCTTCTATGATTTTCGATGTTTAATTTTCGAACTTGTGATGCTTTTAAGTTTATACTTAGACTATTTTATGAAGCATATGAATATAATTGGATGTATTATACATGGATAATGTGATGAATCATATGAATGTGATATGATGGATTATGCCTGACCTACTAGAGTCAAATAAGTGGATAGTTAGGAATGCCTAATAGAGTTCAGTAGCTGCAGCCCTCAGTTCTATTTTGGACCCTGATCAGGTCCCTGTTTAGTTCCTCGCGAACTTCAACGTGTTTGGATCTTGTTTAAGATCCCCTCTGTAAAAATGTTTTGAAATGAGAAAAATGTGATATTGCTTTTCGATTCGTACCCGTAAGGTACCGCCATGCATCCACTCGTTATCCACTACTGTGAGTCAGAAGGTGTTGTGTTTTGTTCTGTTATGCTTATGAGAATGCGTATCCAAATGACTATGATTATAAGTATGTGAATTTAAATGACTCTATTTATGAGCATATGAATCAGTTGGCATATGAATGTGATTATGAACCTTTGAATGCTTATGTATATGACTCAATTACAATCATATCTTACATGATATTCAGTTTATGCCATTGTGTATGCATTTTGCCTGATGACCATTGTGAATGGCCGTTCATATTATTGTTGTTTGTTCCCCACTAAGCGTTATCGCTTAGCACAGGTGTTTCATCCGTGCAAGTATGGAAGGTGTATAGCTTTTGGGAGAGTCGTCGCAAGTCAAGCCAACACAGAAGGATTGATGTTAGGACTTAGCTTCTTTTTTGTATTATGATTCTTTTTGTAATAGTTATCTCTCAGTGTATTTAGTCTTTTGTTCAGCTTCCGCTTTGTAACTCTGAAAGATGTAACTATTTTGGTAATATCAGTACAGTTTTGTAATGAATATTGTTATTATATTTATGAATGATCAGTTTGGTTTTAAAGTTTTATTTTCGCTGTATTTCTGTATGTTTATATTATGTGAATGATTGTTATTGTACCGTTTTGCTTGGTAACACCCCTGCTCATACGGGTTCTCACTCCATTATCGGATGGGTTCTCCTACGTAAAGGAAGGGGGTGTGACAGTTTTTAGTATCAGAGCTCCGGTTTAGGCATTTTCTAGGTGTTGTTGTGCATAGGTATATGTCTAGGACTGTGTTGGCTGATGCGGTTGTCTTTGTGTTTATTTTAGATGGATTCTGATTCCGTGCGTGGGTCGCTTGAGGGGTCCGCTGAGAGTGTGAATCCTCAAGCAGTAAATCCTTCAGTGTCTGTTTTAGCTCAAACACCTAGGGTTCAGCCTGAGGCCGCAACCATGCCCTTTGAGGCAATGTTAAAGATTTCTCAAGATATGGCTTGTGTCTTAGAGAGAGTGACTACTCCAAGAGCCCCTTTAGAGAGCATGAGGAAAGCTGGTGTAGAAGACTTCTATGGGACCTGTTTGGATTAATCTGAGTATGCTGAGAAATGGATTGAGAAAGTGGAGTGAGTGTTAGAGGAGACTAGGTGTCCTCTAGACAGGCAGGTAGAGAGTGTTGTGGCTTTGCTTTAGGGATCCGCCTACCATTGGTGGAAGTTGGTCCGTTGGCATCCCCAGTTGCCTGACTCGGTCACTTGGGAGTTCTTTGAGAGGGAGTTCACCAGTAAGTATGTGACTCAAGCTTATAAGGATGCTAAGTGAGCACAGTTCTTCAGTTTGAAGCAGAGAGCTATGACTGTTTTGGAGTTTGAGAAAGAGTTCAACCGTCTTTCTAAGTATGCTCCAGAGGGTGTTCTGACAGAGGAGTTCAGATATAGGCACTTTGAGGTTGGATTGAATGAGTCATTTTAGATGTAAGCACTTTGAGGCTAGATTGAATGTGTCATTGAGGGCTATGCTAATTTCTTTGATGAGTACTCCGGGCATTGGTTATTACCAGATAGTGCAAGCAGCAGTGCGGGCCTACAGATCTGAGTTAGTTCTGAGGGAGAGGGCTCAGAGGGGGAATCCCCCTCATGGAGGATCATTATCATCTTCGGGTAAGAGGTCTAGGAACCCACATGATGAGTCTTCCTCTGGTCTTGCTTCGAGAGGTAGGAGGCAAGGTTCTGCCATGGGTTCTAGTGCGGGCAGAGGTGGTTCTGGTAATAGGACTGAGGCATTGCCTGAGTGTTCTCACTGCAGTAGGCGCCATCGGGGTGAGTGTAGGTGGCTCACGGGTGGTTATTTTCGATGTGGGAGCACTGATCACTATTTGGCTAACTGTACGAAGTTGAGTGAGGCTTCTGGTGATCAGCGTGAGGCTAGCAGAGTTGGATCTAATGCTCTGTAAGCCAGTTGAGGTAGAGGCCGAGGTAGAGGTCGAGGTGGTCGACCTAGAGAGGGAGCTCCATCAGAGTCTGTTGATTGTCCCTTGCTGGTTCCAGTTAGAGCGTATGCCATGAGAGCTCGGGATGAGCAGGATGCTCCAGATGTGATTGCTAGTAAGTTCCTACTCTTTGACGCTGAGATTTATTCTCTAATTGACCTTGGTTCCACACACTCATATTTGTGCACGAGTAATTTATTTGATAAGTTGCATGATGTTGACCAGTTAGCTTATGAGGTTTGTGTGACCAGTCCTTTAGGGCATAATGTCAATGTGAGTAGAGTGTATAGGAATTGTCCTCTTTTGGCTCAAAGTGTTGAGTTTTCTGAGAATTTGGTTGAGTTACCGTTTCGAGAGTTTGATATGATCTTGGGAATGGATTGGTTGAGTAAGCATCAGGCCATGGTTGATTTTCATAGTAAAGTAGTTGTGTTGCGAGATAGAGATCAGTCTTCTGTTGTGGTACCATGAGGATGTACATCGACTATAGGAAAATTAATAAGGTCACAGTGAAGAACAAGTATCCTTTGCCTAGAGTTGAGGATTTGTTTGATCAGCTCAGAGGTACGGGTGTTTTCTCTAAGATTGATCTTCGTTCGGGTTATTATCAGCTTCGAGTTAAGGACGCGGATGTGGTTAAGACTGCATTTCGGACACGGTATGGCCATTATGAGTTCTTTGTGATGCAGTTTGGTTTGACCAATACACCTATAGCTTTTATGGATTTGATGAACCGAGTGTTTAGGCCATATCTCGACCGATTTGTAGTAGTGATTATTGATGACATTTTGGTTTACTCGAAGGATGAGAGTGAGCATGAAGAGCATCTTCGGTTAGTGCTACAATTTTTGAGGGAGCACCATTTGTTTGCAAAGCTCAGTAAGTGTGACTTTTGGCTTCGAGAGGTGTCTTTCTTGGGTCACATTGTGTCAGCTAAGGGTAGTCAAGTGGATCTAGCTAAGATTGAGGCAATTGTGGATTGGAAAGCGCCTAGGAATGTGCCTGAAGTGAGAAGTTTCCTTGGTTTGGCATGTTATTACCGTCGGTTTGTGAAGGGTTTTTCAGTCATTACTGCTCTTATGACAAGATTTTTGAGGAAAGGAGTCAGATTTGAGTGATCAGTTAAGTGCCAAGCTTGTTTTGAGAAGTTAAAGGGATTGTTAGTTGAAGCTCCTGTACTTACTCAACCCATCTCGGATAAAGAGTTTGTGATGTACAGTGATGCTTCAGGAGTTGGACTTGGGTGTTTATTGATGCAAGAGGGTAAAGTTGTTGCTTATACATCTCATCAGTTGAAACCTCATGATAAGAACTATCCGACGCATGATTTGGAATTAGCAGCTGTAATCTTTGCTTTGAAGATTTGGCATCATTATCTGTATGGGGAGAAGTGTAGGATTTTCACAGATCATAAAAGTTTGAAGTATCTCCTCACGCAGAAGGAGTTGAACATGAGACAGCGCCGATGGTTGGAGTTGTTTAAGGACTATGATTGCATTGTGGATTATCATCCGGGCAAAGCCAATGTGGTTGCGGATGCTTTGAGTAGGAAGTTGATTTCGGCTTTGTTCTTGAGGCAGTTCAAATGGAGATTTGATTTAGATGGGGCTTTGGTTGCCCAATTGAGAGTGAAACTGACCTTGAGACAGTCGATTGTGGATGATTAGAAGGATGATGTTAGATTGTAGCGGGTTTTGCTAGAAGTTCAGCAGGGTAAGCAATCTGAGTTTTCGGTTTTGGATGGGGTGCTTATGTATAGGAATCGTTTGTGTGTGCCCGAGAGTGATGAGTTAAGGAAGAAGCTTTTGAGTGAGGCAAACACTACAGTCTTTACTATGCATCCTGGTAGTGAGAAGATGTATCGGGATATGAAGCAGTTCTACTAGTGGTCTAGGATGAAGAGAGATATTATGGAATTCGTGGCGAAGTGTCTGACTTATCAGCAGGTAAAGGCTGAGCATCAAGTTCCTTCGAGATTGCTCACTCCTTTATCTGTTCCTATGTGGAAATGGGATGACATTGCCATGGATTTCATGTCAGGTATGCCAGTGACTCAGCGGAAGCATGATTCAGTTTGGGTTATTGTTGATCGGCTTATGAAGTTGGCTCATTTTCTGCCATTCAGAGTGGACTACTCGATGGATAAGTTGGCCAGTGTGTATGTGGATGAGGTGGTTCGACTGCATGGTGTGCCATTGTCGATAGTGTCAGATCGGGATCCAAGGATCACATCTATGTTCTGAAAGGAATTACAGAGAGCTTTGGGTTCTAAGTTGAATTTCAGCATGGCATTTCATCCTCAGATCGATGGTCAGTCAGAGTGGGTTATCCAGATTTTAGAGGATATGCTTCGGACTTGTGCTTTGGATTTTTCTGGCAGTTGGGATAAGTATGTGCGGCTTATGGAGTTTGCCTACAACAACAGCTTTCAGTCGAGTATTGGGATGTCACCGTTTGAGGCTTTGTATGGTCGACTGTGTAGGACTCCGTTTTGTTGGACAAAGTTGACCGAGCAATCTTTTATTGGGCTAGAGATGATTAGAGATACAAAGGAGAAGATTAGAGTTGTGCAGCGGAATCTAAAAGTGGCTAAAGATAGACAGAGATCTTACGCCAATCTGAAGAGAAAGGATATTCGGTTTGAGGTCGGAGACAAAGTTTTCCTTAAGGTTTCACCTTGGAGGAAAGTATTGCGATTTGGCAAGAAAGATAAACTTAGTCCTCGGTTCATTGGGCCTTTTGAGGTTTTGGAGAAAGTTAGTCCGGTAGCCTATAGGTTGGTGTTAGCTTATTTCTAAGTGCTAATTCCCTAACTATACGATGTACCGGTTATAGTACAAAAGATGTCGATCCCACGAGGAATGTGATAAATATTACATACTATTACTACTCAATTTTAATCTTGTTCACAATGATCATAAATTTTATGAATGAAAGTGAAAATACTATGTCTAATACTATCTAACCTAATTATTGATTATCGGAGAAAACAAATGATTAATGATGATAAAATAATAATAAATAGAACTTGAAGTGATTATTCTTGATTATAAGTATATTCTTGTCATGCAAGCCAAGTTGAATAAGATTCCAATTTACTCTCTCGATATAAACTAGAGTGCCTAAAACATGCATTTATAATTCTAATTCACAATTTGCATTAATGAATTAGAGTGTTATGCATGCAAATTTCAGGAATAAGAAACAACCTATAACAACCATCTAACATTACGATCTCTCAAATAATGCTTTAATGATGAACTTCTATTAGATGTAAGTAAGAATTCATCTTTCAACTAAACTCTTACTTATAATGATCATGCATAAAAATACTAATAGAAAATTCTACAAGCAAGAATATCAAATTGATATGAATAACAAAATATAACATTTAAGATTCAAGTTCATAAATTGCATCATTCAATAATTACAAAAAAGAAGTTAAAGATAAGAAATGAAGAAGGAGATTTCTCAACCTTTTTCCCTTTCACAAAGGATATTTTCTTCCTTGCAATAGTTTTCTCTTCAAAACATGAATTCTAAAAAACTTACAGCAAAATTACTTAGTTAAAATTCAATATATCCCTCTCTAAAATTACAGTTTAATTACATATTTATAGAGTTTCAAAAGTTGTGTTTCTTTCTCCAAAGAGTTACAAACGTTGACGGAGAATTATGTCCCTTCACATGACTTTTCACAGAAAACTGCCACAACGGATAGTTCTGGCGTGCTCGCGACAGAACACGGAGCTCCCTCTTCTTTCTTTCTTTTCTCCTTTGCTTCTCTCTGGTCTCTCTCTGCATTCACGACTCGTCATCCCCTTTCACGAGTCGTGACCCACTTGCGTGAGTCGTGCTCTGGCCCACGTCTCGTGCATTTCTTCCTTTTCTTCTTCTCTTCTCTTTTTCTTCCTTATGTTTGCGTATCTTCACGAGTTGTGTCCTTCTTTCATGACTCGTGCTCTGCTCTTCTTTTTCTTCTCACTTCTTGCCTTCTCTCTACTTGTCTCTGGCCCTTCACGACTCGTGATCTCCTTTCACAAGTCGTGCACCGCTTCTGCCCTTTCACGTGTCGTGTCCATCTTCCCCAGTCGTGCTCCTTTATCTCCTCTGGTTCACGAGTCGTGCTATACATCACTGATCGTGCTCCTTTTCTCTCTTTTACACCTAAATCAACCTACAAGCACAAAAACACGTAAACTAATACAAATAACATGAAAGTTACACATAGTTACATACTTAACTTCATAAATTCACACCAAATATATACTAAATAATGCATCAATTAGGCACCTATCAAATTCCCCCACACTAAACCCTTGCTTGTCCTCAAGCAAGAGAAAATAATGTGAAAATTTAATACCAACATACTAAGTAAACCTTATTATACAACATTGTTCATTAGGCATATATGATAGAATTGAAAAGGTCAAAAATTTTAAAAACTCAAAAATATTAGTAAATCAAATTTTAAAGCATGTATTGAAAATTTAACAAGTCACCAAACTTTACTAATTCTAACATCAAAATTATAGAGTCCCAAAACCAAACATGCTTTAAAAAGATAATATTGATCATAAACTTTAAAATTCTAAAGTTACTAGCTGCCTTTTAGGATAATTTGTAAACACACTTACCCTTAATCTAATCTCATGGCATTTTTAGACTGTTCTTTTCTTTTCTTTTGACTCTTCTTTTTGTTTTGAATCATGGGTGTATTTTAAATTTTTATCCCATGAATAGCAAGAGAATGTAGTATGGGTGCATTTTACGCTCCATCCCATACTTTTCAATTTTGGATATACATCTTACCTTTTTTTCTTTTTATGAATTAAGTGGGTGCATTTTATGCTGCATCCCACTTTATTTTTAAGTCCTCATCCATTATTGAAATGAACTAAGGGTAAGTATAATGGCTATAATTTCCATAGGCAACTAGAACCTTAAAATTTTAAACTAAATGAGCAAATTCTAAATTTAAAACATGGTTAGTAAAAAGACTAAGTAATCTATAATGTTGCAAAAAGTAAAAGAAAATAACTTGAAAAACTTAAAACACAGGCTAAAAATTTTAAAAAACTAGTAAAATGAGCACAAAAGATAAATGACTTAATAACCTATATAATATACCATTTGAACAATGTCCTATAATAAAAATTACTAAAAAGCCTAATTGAAAAATAAAATCACACAAATAACTAACATAAAAAACATACTAACAAAAAACTCATCAAACACAAACAAACTTATAAAAATACTCACTCCCCTACACTTAGAACCAACAGTGTCCTCAATGTGAAGAAATGAGATAAAAGTAAACAAGAAAAACAAAGATAAAATAAAAGTAAGAAAAATCAAGAAAAACTCCCCTAATTATGGTAAAGGTGGAGGAGAAGGAACCACATAACCAGCTTGAGCAATGAATGTATCCACCTTATGCTCAAGCCGCCTTTGTCGTCTAGCCATAGAAGAAAGCTGATTTTGCATAGAGGACTGGTTTTGTAAAATCTGCTCAAGCATTGCTGGCACATTAGAGGAAGAAGACCCCACAGCTGGTGCAGCAGGCACATCTGGCATAGCTTCATCTCCACTACCCCGATCATCACTAGCTTCCTCTTGAAGAGCAGAGGACCCTACAAGATCCCTCCAATAAGACCTTGATTGTGGTGGAATTTTCTGAAATGAATTATTGACAACCTCTCCACGCACAAACAAATGTTTAGTGTAATAAACACAAGGACGGTTTCTATGATAAGCACTAAGATCAATAACTAAATTTCTTGCAATAATAGAAATGATGTGCCCATGTGTGATAGGTGAATCATGTTTATTAGGACAATTCAACAACTGATTAACAACCCAATAAGGCCAACATACATCTTTACCCTTATGCACACACCACATCAAAAATAATTCATGAGAAGAAACTCTATTAAACTCAGACCTATTAAAAACTAAAGAATCTAAAATCATATGCAAAATCCAGTATTTTAAATCTTTTATGAACATAGATTTAGCATCTCTAGATCTATACGGTGTTTGCAAACCAGTTAAAAATGACCAAAATGCGTTAGGTTTAAAGGATTTAGGTTGGTCAAATAAACCAGTTTGAGAAAACTCAAACATTCGACCCATCATAAAATATGTCAAAGTATGTGCCTTTCCATCCAATCTAAAATCTAACCAGTGTTTATTATCCTCATTCTTTTGTAAAGCAGTATAAAATTCTAACATTAAATCAGGATAAATATTCTCATGCATGTTTGCAAATCTAAGGAAGCCACAGTTAGACAACATATCATTAATAGATTCTGACATTCCTACTTGTTCAAGAAGAGTGGATGGAAAATACTTACATTGCAAAAAGGTCCTATCATGAAGAGTAAGAAATTTGGTACCTTCATCCACAAAGAAGATAGGAAAACTGGCACCAAAGGTTGAAGATAAATCTCCCTCTTTCGCCTCCTATTGTGCTTGTTCTATTCTTGAAGATGATAGATTCTTGGTCCTTACCATTATGTGTGAAAGAAAGATATTGAAAGAAGCAGATATAGTGACTACGAAGAGAAATATAAAATACTAAACACACAAATTAAAGATATGTAGAAAGAAGAGTTAGGAAATTGAAAATATTTAAAAGCGAAAAGGGAAGGAGAAGAAAAATGAAAGCAGAACAAGAAGAAAGGAAGCAAAGAGAATAACGATGTAAAAAGGAAGAAGCTGATGAAGGGATAAACACGAAAGAGAGGTGCTCGACTCGAGAAATGTAACACGATAAGGGAAGAAAAATAAAGAAGAGGGAAAAGTGAAATAAAAAGAAGAGGGAAGAATACAAAAGGTCATGACTTTTAGGGTTTTGAAATAAAATTATCCCTCTTTTAATTTCTAATTTTGTGTTTTTAGGGGTTAGGGTTAAATTGATTTAAGTTAATTTAAATTAAAACACATGCTAATAAGAATTTAATCAAATTAGTAGAAAAAGAAAGAGAAAATAAAACAAATCAGGAAAGAAAACTTACAGCGATTAAAATGACACGAGGCGACGCGAACTGGGTTTTGGGCATACTGCATGAGTTGGACAAATATGCACGACTCGTGCAAATGCTGCTTACCATTTGACTAGGATTTAGCTTAGCATTTGTTAATACCTTCATGAGTCGTGCATATGCGTACGACACGTGAAGGTGAGCTCCTACTCGTGATCCTTTAACACAAATCGTACCTGTGCATCATCGCATTTTGTCGTGATCGCGATGCTGGTTGCGCTCGCGACAGAAGCCTCAAAATTTAATGTGTCAATCCTTCGCTCATTCTATCGCGATGGCGATGGTGGGCACGCTCACGACATAAGCATCTTCAGCAAGGAGCACGAATCGGACAACCTTGCATGACTCGGAGGATTTCACGATACTCCTTTTGTCACCTTCTATCGCGATGGCGATATGGTCATGCGAGCGACTGAAGCATCATGTCTTGAAATTTTTTTTTTATATTTTGTTTTTCTTTATTAACAATAAATAAAACAACACCTAATCTTACTATTTGGACCTGTAGAACAAAAATAAAATGTGTCAATAATATTAAAATCACAATATAAAAATTAATTAACAATTTTGTATAAAATAGCTTAACACAACACAAAAAACATATAGAAAGAAAATCTAATTAAACAACCGAAATAAAAGACTATAAAAGACTAGGATTTAATATGCTCTCTAGGATTTTCTTCCGTATTACTCGGAAGGCACCCTAAACTTCCAGATGGTAATGAACTTGCAAGTTGACCCAATTGAACCTCAAGATTATGAATGGATGAAGCATGATTTTTAGTAATTTGATCAATTTTGGCCTCAAGCTTATTTTGGTTCTCATCTTGAGAGTTAATCTTAAAATTAATCTCCTCAATAAATTTATCAAGTTTGACCTCAAATGCCCCAAACCTATCTTGTGGTTGTTGGAATCCTATACCTCTATTTTGATTATTACTACTATTTCCCCATGACAAATTAGGATGATTTCGCCAACCAAGATTATAGGTATTTGAATATGGATTTCCACGTCCTTGGCCTTGAATAAAATTCACTTGTTCAGCCTTATTAACCAATCCTAAATTGCAAATTTCACTAATATGACCTTGTTGACCACATATAGTGCATGCATTTTGTGAACTTCCCCCCATTACTAGACTATTAACCTTTTGAGTTAAAGCCTCACTTTGTGCTTGCAAAGCTACAACAGAATCTATAGAATACACCCCCCTAGCATTAGAATTAGATTCTCTTACTCTTTTAGTGGGCCACATACAATTGTTCATAGCCATCTCTTCTAACAATTCAAAGGCAGCTTCTGTTGTTTTCCTCATAAGAGAGCCACCAGCTGCAGCATCTATGGTACCTCTAGTAGTGGGATTCACTCCATTATAGAAGGTTTTCATGAGCAACTCCTTTGGAAGGTTATGGTGAGGACACATTCTCTGCAATTCTTTAAACATCTCCCAAGCTTCATACAAAGACTCATTGTCATGTTGAACAAAAGTGGTGATATCTTTTATAATTTTTGCAGTTTTGGCTAGAGGGAAGTATTTAGATAGAAATGCTTGGGCTAATTGGTCCCAAGTGGTAATAGATCATCTAGTTAGGGAGTTCAACCAAGCTTTTGCCTTGTCCGTCAAAGTGAAAGGAAAAAGCCTAAGCGCATCCACCGAAACTCCATTTATTTTAAAAGTATCACAAATCTCTAAGAAATTTGCCAAATGAGCATTAGGATCCTCATTTGCCAAACCATAAAATTGAATGCCATTTTGAATCATTTGCAAAAGAGATGGTTTTATTTCAAATTGGTTAGCATTTACCGTAGGCCTTACCATACCTTGATGAGCACCACTCAATGCAGGGGTAGCAAAATCCATTAACCTTGATGTATTCTCTTCTTCAGCCATAATAGGTCTCTTATTCTTATTTTTCTTTTTGTTGGATTTTCGGTTACCTGACAAAAATCTATCTATTTCAAGATTCAAAGGTTCAAGATCTTCTTGATAACTCCTTGTACTAGACATGAACTATCAAATCCTGTAAAAACAACACAAAATAAAACTAATTAAATATTGTAATCCACAATCATAAATCAAGATTCATAATGGCAATAAATAATCATTCATTCCCCGGTAACGGCATCAAAAACTTGTTAGCTTATTTCTAAGTGCTAATTCCGCAAGTATACGATGTACCGGTTATAGTACAAAAGATGTCGCCACGAGGAATGTGATAAATATTACACACTATTACTACTCAATTTTAATCATGTTTACAATGATCATTAATTTTATGAATGAAAGTGAAAATACTATGTCTAATACTATCTAACCTAATTATTGATTATCGGAGAAAACAAATGATTAATGATGATAAAATAATAATAAATAGAACTTGAAGTGATTATTCTGGATTATAAGTATATTCTTGTCATGCAAGCTGTAAACACCGCGTCCCGAGGCGGTCCAAGATTAGGATCACCCGATGATGAAAGTGATATAATGTTTTCCTTGTCGAAAATCTCCTTGGTTCCTCTAAAAGTTTTAATTCAAAAATTTTGCATTTTTACTCTTATCTTTATTCCTTTTTATTTTATTTTATTTTTATTTTTATTTCTATTTTGTTTTATTTTAGTTTTTTTTTTTATTTTTTTATTTTTTTTGTTCGCATGCCACGCGGGCGGGTCGCGCCTGCGCGTGAGCTACGGGCGCTTGGGCCCCACACGGGCGCGTCTCGTCGTGCGCCAGGCGACGCGCGTACCACTGGGGCGCGCGTCGCCTGCCTCCTCACGCGGGCATTATTGCCCCGCTCCTTGCTGCCCCGTGCCATCACTTTCGCCTGTCATTTTTTTTTCAGTCTGTTTTTAGTTTCATGTTTTAATGATAATTTTGGGTAACAAAAATTAAAAGAGTTTTTGCCATTTCCAATTTTGGGACAAATACAGTAAATCAAATAGGGTTTTGAGATTCATTTTCAAGGGAGCTCCCATTTTATTCAAATGAGAGAACTTCATTTTTCTCTCAACCAAGGGGCAGCCGTAGTTTTTTTAGAAAAATCTAAAAAATTCAAAGCTTTAATTTTCTTCTTCTTTTTTCCTTTCCTCTTAAAGAACATCTAATTCCCGGATGATTTTGAGTTTGGAAAATTAATTTCCTTTGCTCAATTATCCTCCAAAAATATTTTCTCAAGTTATTTTTCCTGTGTTCATCACCACAAATTTCGACAAGGGGGACGGATCAAGACATCCTATTTTCCGATCTATAAATTCTGAGGGTAAATATTTTTGGACCCATTCTCACTTATTTTGTTCATCATTTATTATTGTTAATATTATTATTTTTGCTATTATTACCATGTGTATTATTTATTTTTAGCAGTTTAATGTGTTAATATTACTGTTGGTATATTATTTGTTTGCTTTAATTTGATTTCTTTGTGACTCTCCTGTTGTTGTTGTTGTTGTTGTTGTTGTTATTATTATTATTATTATTATTATTATTATTCTCGTGCTACTATTATTACTATTAATATCAATAGCATACATAGTAGTTGTTATGTTGCTACATCTTTATATATTCTCGTTATTTGCTTTAATGTTTATAACTATTATTATTGTTATTATCATTTTATTTATGGTCATTTTATGTATTATCATTTTATTCGTTGTCATTTTATGTTTATTCATTTCTCGTTTATTATTATTATCATTGTTATTATTACCATCATGCCATTATCATTATTATCACTACTATTGTTATCTTATCTTATTATTATTATTATTATTATTTGATTGTTGCTATTTTGCCATGATTATTTATTATTATTGTCATCATAATTTTGTTGTTGTCATTTCTTTTGCCACTGATCTTATTATTTGCATGACTTATTTTAATTTATTTTGCATGTAGATTGTTTGTTCATTAAATTAATTTGCCCAATATTTATTTCGTCTTTACTTGATTAATTTTAGAATTATTACTAATATTTTTAATATTATTTTTCTGTCTGAGTTTAATTTAGGTCGCGTTGTGTGAGTGTCCCCGTGACTTCCCGGATGGGTCACGATGCGTAGAGGATCACGTCGGTTTGGTGAGACCTTCCTTATTTCTCTCCTTTTTGTTGTGTTTACTTGTACAATAAATATTTTATTTATGCACGCGTGAGATAAAAAGCCACGAAAATATTTCTGTAATTAAATTGGAATTTTCACTAATAAAATTGGGACCAATGTCCCGTGTTTTAGCCAAGGAATGTAAAACATCACAATAAAACGAAGAGTTTCTTTTTTCCCAAAATGGGATCACTCATCCCGATTTTCAACCTAACAATCAAATAACTCTTCGAGCCCTCTTTAAATAAACACGAAGGAACCAATGTTCCTAAACCTTCAACCAAATGCAAAGGAACCAATGTTCCTAAACCAAATGAATGTCCCGATTTATGTATGTTTTTCTCATATTTAATTTTGTTTGATTGTTTCAAATTTATGTTCATTTTCTTTTCGGCCCTTGTAATTAATTTTGGAGCAACATTATTTAATTCTCGTTTGGGATTGTATTCCATCCCAACTTATGTTTTTAACCTTCTTTTATTGGGGTTGTATACCGCCCCAATTTCCTTTTGTAATTGTGTGCTTGATGTGTTTACCGCTTTCTTTTATTGCTTTATTTATCGCTTTCTTTATTGCTTTCCTTTACTGCTTTTGAGTGCTTGTGATGCGCTTTATAAATGCATAAATCGTGTGAGAGGAGAGATAGAATTTTTGGAAGTTAAAAAATCATTTATAAATTAACCAAAACATAAATAACAGTGAAGTTTTGAACACCAATCTCTGGTCTAGACCAATAAGAGGTTAGACACCTTTCCCAATTTCTCGTAAATTGAGTGGCGACTGCAAAATACCTAAAAGGTGCCTAAAGGCTAGATGATCCTTCCCAATATTCTATTGGGAAGGAGGCATCCAAGATATCTCATGGCACCTAAGATCAAAAATTAGGAAGGAGGCGTCCAAGATATCTCATGGCACCTAAGATCAAAAAGACGTGAACCAATCCCTCGAATCCTATAATCGGGTTCAACGAGGGCCTTTGCTAGGTTCGACGCGCGTCACAGTGGCGACTCCACTGGGGACCTTTTGTGACTTTGCTCTGAAAGTATTTTGGTTAAAATATATAATTGGGTTTTTAAAACTTAAAATTCTATCACTTTTCGAAATTTGCATTGCATCATTTTAGGGCCTTAGAACTATGTTAGTTTGTCCCTTATCTTACCCTGGTGTATTCCCGAAGCACGACCCTACTTTCACTCATTGTAGGGAAGTGTTAAGGATAATCACCAACCCAAGCCTCGTACCATTAATGGTATATCAAATGGAGACCCGATCGGTCGTTATGCTCGCGATGAGCTAGACCCATTGGTAAGGACCATGCTTGGGTAGACCTAAAGTATCACCACCTTGACCAAAGCTCATGTAATGGCAATAGAAACTTCCATTAGGTGATATGCTCCTTAATACGATGCTTGTGATGCGGGCCGTCACGTATTAAACAAAATTAAGCAAATTAAGTGGTTCTTTATGAAAGGCTTTCATGCCCCGGTAAGCCCACCTTAACTCGATTGAATTGTCCAAATACGTAAAGGCCAAAACTCATACGTATGTACATTAGATAAGAGTGTTATGCTGCCGGTTTTTCACCATTCACCACACGTGTCCGATGGGTTCCCTGTTAACCCTCGGATGAAGCCCATCTAGGAAAGAAACTGCATGACCTCGTGTGTGGGAGTGATAAGGTTGGAAGGATCTATTTGCTTGCATGTGATTGTGGATACTGCACAACATGCTCGTGCATCGCATGTCATTCATGCATGTCAATAAAGTTAATATATGTGTATATAAATAATAATATATTTTCTCTCATGCTATGTGTGTATATATCTTTTCGTCTGCCTATCATTTTTTGCATGTACATATCATCTTGCGTGTAATTTCCTCCATGCATCCCATCGTATTGTGGTAATCTATTGATCTCGCACTCATCAAAGACCATTTGCATGGCACGATCATGCATTGTATATGTCATCCATGTATCATTCTAACAATCTTGATCTTTCAGCCACCATAGATTCATCCAAGTGGATGAGGGGTTCTGACGGTCGGCTAGTGATGACAGACTCGCCCTTTGGGTTGCTGGAACTAGTGCCTATTTGGGATTCTGAGTCACTCTCTATAGCTAGTGAATCATCTTCCATGGCAGAAGAAACTGGAGCTTTGACTACTCAAGACCTCGCTAGGAGACTAGAGGAATTTGAACGAAGGATGTTGGATATAATGGGTGCCATGGCTGAAAGGATCGCTCCTCCTCCTGCTGCATAACCACCAGTTACCCCACAAGCACCGGTAATCCCTCCTCGAGGGCAAGTTAAGCTGCCTGTAGGTGAAGAGGCCCCCATTATAGGTAATGTTGCTCACCAACCCATCAATGAGCCTAAAGTTGCTACTGTGCCCGTTGAGCCAAGAAGGGCAAGGGTCCCAAACCCTGACGAGGATTTCGTGATGAAAGAGGAGGTTGAGGAGATAGCAGCCCATCAAGCTATAAGGGGTAGAGCACCCAGTGTAGAAGATAAGGCTATCAGAGGGATGAGACAACAAATTGAGGCAATCACTCGGCTATTATCAGCTGGTAAGGGAATTAACCCCAAGGACAGAGATTTGGGAGATGAGGAGCTGCTGCCCCAAAGGTTTAGGATGCCTGAGCTACCGAAGTTTGACGGAACTCGGACCCGTCTGCACACATTAAGCAATACACCCTAGTGATGAAGGGCACAGGGCTGACTAAGAGGCAAAAAGTGGATTATTTATGTCTCAGTCTAGCGGGTCTGGCAGTAGACTGGTATCATGGTTTGGATAAGAGATCCAAGGAGGACTGGGACCTCCTGACTGATGAATTCATGAGACAACACGACTACAGTACTAGACTGGAGGTCACCCTGAAGGACCTTGAGCTTTTACAGCAAATGAGTCACGAGTTATTTCACGAATACCTCACCAGGTGGAGGAATAGGGTTATAGAGATGAAGCGAAAACCTGACACCGCTGATCAGATCAGGCTATTCATCAGGAACTCCTGCCCTTACTTGAGGGACTTGCTCAGCTTCAAAGGGCTCAGGGATTGGGAGTCGCTCAAAGACATCGCTGTAGAGGCTGAGGCGGCTTACCTGGCGAGAAAAGCCAGCCAAAATAACTTTGCTGGGAGGAACTTTGGGAACCAGTCGGGGTACAGATCAGGCGAAGCTGGAAGCAACAATGGTAGAAATGGTAAAACAGCTGAGGTTTCAGCCACCGGAGTAGAATAGGGCTAGCGGTACTTTTCTAACTTGGGTCGACCTCTATCCTGGGTGTTGGAGAGACTAATGAAGGAGGGCAAGTTGCAGCCATTGCCACCTAGACCAGCTTTAAGTCAGGGACAGCCGGGGCATAAGAGTGATCAATACTGCGCCTACCATCAACACACTGGGCATCTAACAAACCATTGCCTAATCTTGAGGGGCAAAATCCAAGATCTCATTGACTCCAAACAGATCACAGACCCTGAGAAGAGAGAGAAGAAGAAGACGAGCTACAATGCAGTTCCCCCGCCATAAGTTTAATCAGTTCTGGCCAGATGAGTACGCTGCTGCCACTCGTCAAAAGAGCTACACGAAGACAATGTTTTTTTTAGATGCTTTATTTCTTTTTAATTCAAGAGCTCCTTATGACAGTTTAGTTATTTCAATATGATGGACAATTTTTTGCTTATTTGTATGATGTTTCTGATAATTTCATCTCTTATGATCACGATGCATCCATTCATTTTGACATTAACCCAATTAATACGACTCCATCCAATCTCGAAACTTCGGGGAGTCCAAATAAAATCTTGATAGCATCTGATATAACTCTTGAACAGAGAATAATTTTGAGAGATAAAAAAAAAGAGCCTTTGCCCAGACCAGGATGACATGCTGAACATTGACAAGGACATTCTCGAGACCGTGCTACTTCCACGTGCCAACATGATGACAAGCAGAATTTTGAAAGCCATTCCTTTGCATCCACAACATCTGGGATGCATATGGTGCTGTCAGATAAAATCAAACTTCAAAAGCTACATCAGGAGTTAGACGAATAAAACTCAAGACCTTCACGAGGAAAACATAACTCATCAGAACCGAACAGCGTGACCCCTTTCCTCCCAACCATTTGAAATGTGTACCCTAAAATCAATCAAGATTGACCTTTAACCATCCGAGACCCTTACAACCAAATTTAGCAGGATAGCTCTTTACCTTTCAACCAAAAAACAAAAACAAACAAAAAAACAAACAAAAAAAGAGAGAAAAGAAAAAAAAAGCAAAAAAAAACAAAAACAAAAAAAGAGAGAAAAAAGAGGGAAAAGGAAAAAAAAAACATAAAAAAACCCACAACTTTTTTGCCCCAGGTCATCCAAGCCTAACCTGCCCCAAATCGCCAAGCCTAACCTGTCCCCAATCTCAACCATTGAAAAAACCATTTTAGAATTTGAACCACCCAAGCCAATAAAAGCAAAGTGTGAGATTTCACATCCAAGCCCCAAATAAGGAACCCATCACCTCAACCAGTCTTCACAAGGGCCAAGAACAAGACTTTGATACAAAAAAGAACCACAATCCGAAGGAGCAGCTTTTCCAGCCAACGAAGATGGAAGCAAATTCAATCAACACCGACAAACTGAAGGAAGGTCCTTGGCAGAGGCTAAATAAAGAATAAAAAATAAAAAAAAGAGAGAAAATATTCAATCATGAAAACCCGCGAGGGCTGATTGATAACAGGAGTTTGATGCTCTCGAGATCTATTTCGAGATTAGATGAGGCCTCATATTTTTCGAGTTAATGTCAAATAGTGATCATGTGTTATGAAATCAAGCTGAAATATATACATTTATGCAATGATATATTAATGTGACCAGAGCAGTTCATCTTGCATACTCAAAGTTGTCTGGTTCCAGCATAGAATCAGCGCATTGGTACTATCTACCCTCCGACGCTTTGTCCACTCAAACGCTTCAGCCGATTCACCCTGCTATCAACTATGAAGCCAATTCTACAACATCTTCATGATAAAGCCAATTCTACAGCATCTTTATGATAAGAACATACAACCATAATCCGAGACATAAGCACATGCCGATCATACCTGGAAGATCTTTTGCGACAACTTTAACTTCTCTCACAAAAAAAAGGGGCCGTTGGAGATGAAAACCATGACTAGCGCTCTAAGCAAAAGTTAGGCCAAAGGGCAGGGTGAAAACCTGAGAACAGGTAGTCTGTCCTATAAAAAATGAAATGAATAAAAGCCGCTGGATTGGGTTGGGTCCATTCCAGGCAAAAAATAAGGCACAGGGTTATGTGAAAATCCGAAAAGGACGCATCTCCCGCTAAGAAAAGCTAGTGTGAAAATCCACAAGGGACGCACTACCTTCAAGCAATGACTATAGGTTTTAGATGAGAACCTCATAATCCCCCAGAGGCATAAAATTCAAAAGCAATTCCAGGGGGCACCGATCCTGCTGCAACTTACGACCAAACCGGCTGTCACCTCTGAATCCACTCGGATGAACTCTTATCCTGCATTGTTGCATGACACATACATTTCACGAGCATGCTCACTACTTTTCCTGCATGTTTGCCTTCTAAGTTTTACAGAAAGAGAGACTCGATGCGAGCACCGACTAAAGGCAAGTGACGACGTCAGTCCAAATACCAATATAAAAACCAGTCAAAGACCTCTCGGGGGCAGCCAACCAAAGGCCTGTCAAGGAGGCAGCCAGTCAAAGACCTCTCAGGGCGGCACCAGTCAACCGAAGACCTCTCAAGGGGCAGCTAATCGAAGACCTCTCAGGGGGCGATCAACCGAAGACCTCTCAGGGGGCAGCCAACCATCAGAAGACCTCTTAGGGCGCCGCGTACCAAAGACCTCTCAGGGGGCAATCAACCGAAGACTTCTCAGGTAGCAGCCAACCAATCGAAGACCTCTCAAGGGGGAATCAACCGAAGACCTCTCAGGGGGCAATCAACCGAAGACTTCTCAGGTAGCAGCCAACCAATCGAAGACCTCTCAAGGGGGAATCAACCGAAGACCTCTCAGGGGGCAGCCACCCATCAGAAGACCTCTCAGGGGGCGGCGAACTGAAGACCTCTTAGGGGGCAATCAACCGAAGACTTCTCAGGGAGCAGCCAACTAACCGAAGACCTCTCAGGGGACGATCAACCGAAGACCTCTCAGGGGGCAGCCAACTATCAGAAGACCTCTTAGGGGGCGGCGAACTGAAGACCTCTCAGGGGGTGATCAACTGAAGACTTCTCAGGGAGCAGCCAATGAACCGAAGACCTCTCAGGGGGCGATCAACCGAAGACTTCTTAGGGAGCAGACAATAAACCGAAGACCTCCCAGGGGGCGATCAACTGAAGACTTCTCAGGGAGCAGCTAACTAACCGAAGACCTCTCAAGGGGGGGGGGGGGGGGGCGAACCGAAGACCTCTCAGGGGGCAATCAACGGAAGACTTCTCAGGGAGCAGCTAACTAATCAAAGACCTCTCAGGGGGCGGCGAACCGAAGATCTCTCAGGGGGTAGCTAATCGAAGACCTCTCAAGGGGCGATCAACCGAAGACCTCTTAAGGGGCAGCTAATCGAAGACCTCTCAAGGAGCGATCAACCGAACACCTCTCAGGGGGCAGTCAATTGAAGACTTCTCAGGGGGCAGCCAGCTGATCGAAGATCTCTCAGGGGGCGATCAACTGAAGACCTCTCAGGGGGCAGCCGGCCAGCCAAAGACATCTCAGGGGGCACCACCTCAGAAAAGATAACACGCCAACAATCTCTTCCAGTTCGGAAAAGTGACCACCTCAGGTACGTATCTCTTTCCTTCTTTTCTGAATTTTGGCTCACCCAGGCATCTAAGTTCTAGGTTCCCCAAAATTGGGGGCAACTGTAGACACCAGGTCCCGACGCGATCCAAGATCAGGATTATCCGATGATGAAAGTGATACTTGCCACAAGTAGAGATGTCAATAATGATGTTTTCCTTGTCGAAAATCTCCTTGGTTCCTCTAAAAATTTTAATTCAAAAATTTTGCATTTTTACTCATATATTTATTCCTTTTTATTTTATTTTATTTTTATTTCTATTTTGTTTTATTTTAGTTTATTTTGTATTTTTTTATTTTCTTTGTTCGCATGCCACGCGGGCGGGTCGTGCCTGCGCCAGAGCTGTGGGCGCGCGAGGGCTGCCAGAAGCGCACGCGCCCCACAAGGTCGCGTCTCGCCGAGGCGCGTGTGCCCCACAGGGGTGCGTCTCGCCGAGGCGCGCGCACCCCATTGGGGCGCGTCTCGCCGCGAGGCGCGCGTACCACTGGGACGCGCATCGCCTGCCTCCTCACGGGGGCATTTTTTCCCCGTGCCTTGCTGCCCCTTGCCGTTGCTTTCGCCTGTCATTTTTTTTTCAATCTTTTTTAGTTTCATGTTTTAATGATAATTTTTGGTAACGAAAATTAAAAGAATTTTTGTCATTTCCCATTTTGGGACAAAGACAGTAAATCAAATAGGGTTTTGAGATTCATTTTCAAGGGAGCTGCCATTTTATTCAAAGGAGAGAACTTCATTTTTCTCTCAACCAAGGGGCAGCCGTAGTTTTTTTAGAAAAATCTAAAAAATTCAAAGCTTTAATTTTCTTCTTCTTTTTTCCTTTTCTCTTAAAGAACATCTAATTCTCAGATGATTTTGAGTTTGGAAAATTAATTTCCTTTGCTCAATCATCCTCCAAAAATATTTTCTCAAGTTATTTTTCTTGTGTTCATCACCACAAATTTCAACAAGGAGGACGGATCAAGACATCCTATTTTTCGATCTATAAATTCTAAGGGTAAACATTTTTGGACCCATTCTCACTTATTTTGTTCATCATATATTATTGTTAATATTATTATTTTTGCTATTATTGCCATGTCTATTATTTATTTTTAGCATTTTAATGTGTTAATATTACTATTGGTATATTATTTATTTGCTTTAATTTAACTTTTTTGTGACTATAATGTTGTTGTTGTTGTTGTTGTTGTTGTTATTATTATTATTATTATTATTGTTGTTGTTGATGTTGTTGTTGTTGTTGTTATTGTTCTCGTGCTACTATTATTACTATTAATATCAATAGCATACATAGTAGTTATTATGTTGCTGCATCTTTATATATTCTCATTATTTGCTTTAATGTTTATAACCATTATTATTGTTATTATCATTTTATTTGTGGTCATTGTATGTATTATCATTTTATTCGTTGTCATTTTATGTTTATTCATTTCTTGTTTATTATTATTATCATTGTTATTATTACCATCATTCCATTATCATTATTATCACTACTATTGTTATCTTATCTTATTATTATTATTATTATTATTTGATTGTTGCTATTTTGCCATGATTATTTATTATTACTGTCATCATAATTTTGTTGTTGTCATTTCTTTTGCCACTGCTCTTATTCTTTGCAGGACTTATTTTAATTTATTTTTCATGTAGATTGTTTGTTCATTAAATTAATTTGCCCAATATTTATTTTGTCTTTACTTGATTAATTTTAGAATCATTACTAATATTTTTAATATTATTTTTCTGTCTGAGTTTAATTTGGGTCGCGTTGTGTGAGTGTCCCCGTGACTTTCCGGATGGGCCACGACGCGTAGAGGATCACCTCGGTTTGGTGAGACCTTCCTTATTTCTCTCCTTTTTGTTGTGTTTACTTGTACAATAAATATTTTATTTATACACGCGTGAGATAAAAAGTCACGAAAATATTTCTGTAATTAAATTGGAATTTTCACTAATAAAATTTGGACCAATGTCTCGTGTTTTAGCCAAGGAATGTAAAACATCACAATAAAACGAAGAGTTTATTTTTCTCCAAAATGGGATCACTCATCCTGGTTTTCAACCCAATAATCAAATAAGTCTTCAACCCCTCTTTAAATAAACGCGAAGGAACCAATGTTTCTAAACCTTCAACCAAGTGCGAAGGAACCAATGTTCTTAAACCAAATGAATGTCCCGATTTATGTATGTTTTTCTCATGTTTGATTGTTTACATTTATGTTCATGTTTGTTTGGGCCCTTGTAATTAATTTTGTGGCAACATTATTTAATTCTTGTTTGGGATTGTATTCCATCCCAACTTATGTTTTTAACCTTCTTTTATTGGGGTTGTATACCGCCCCAATTTCCTTTGTAATTGTGTACTTGATGTGTTTACCGCTTTCTTTTATTACTTTATTTATCGCTTTCTTTCTTGCTTTCCTTTACTGCTTTTGAGTGCTTGTGATGCGCTTTAATTTAAATGCATAAATCGCGTGAGAGGAGAGATAGAATTTTTGGAAGTTAAAAACTCATTTATAAATTAACCAAAGCATAAATAAGAGTGAAGTTCCGAACACCAATATCTAGTCTAGACCAATAAGAAGTTAGAGACCTTTCTCAATTTCTCGTAAATTGGGTAGCGACTGCAAAATACCTCAAAGGTGCCTAAAGGTGCCATGAGGCTAGATGATCCTTCCCAATGTTCTATTGGGAAGGAGGCGTCCAAGATGTCTCATGGCACCCAAAATAAAAAATACGCGAACCAATCCCTCGAATCCTAAAAGCGGGTTCAACGAGGGCCTTTACTAGGTTCAGCGCGCGTCATAGAAGCCAAGTTGAATAAGATTTTAATTTACTCTCTCAACATAAACTAGAGTGCCTAAAATATGCATTTATAATTCTAACTCACAATTTGCATTAATGAATTAGAGTGTTATGCATGCAAATTTTAGGAATAAGAAACAACCTATAACAACCATCTAACATTACGATCTCTCAAATAATGCTTCAATGATGAACTTCTATTAGATGTAAGTAAGAATTCATCTTTCAACTAAACTCTTACTTATAATGATCATGCATAAAAATACTAATAGAAAATTCTACAAGCAAGAATATCAAATTGATATGAATAACAAAATATAACATTTAAGATTCAAGTTCATAAATTGCATCATTCAATAATTACAAAGAAGAAGTTAAAGATAAGAAATGAAGAAGGAGATTTCTCAACCCTTTTCCCTTTCACAAAGGATATTTTCTTCCTTGTAATAGTTTTCTCTTCAAAACATGAATTCTAAAAAACTTACAGCAACATTACTTAGTTAAAATTCAATATATCCCTATCTAAAATTACAATTTAATTACATATTTATAGAGTTTCAAAAGTTGTGTTTCTTTCTCCAAAGAGTTGCAAATGTTGGTGGAGAATTATGTCCTTTCAGATGACTTTTCACAGAAAACTGACCCAACGGATAGTTCTGTGGTGCTCGCGATCACTGTCGCACTCGCGACAGAACACGGAGCTCCCTCTTCTTTCTTTCTTTTCTCCCTTGCTTCTCTCTGGTCTCTCTCTGCATTCACGACTTGTGATCCCCTTTCACGAGTCGTGACCCACTTGCGTGAGTCGTGCTCTGGCCCACGTCTCGTGCATTTCTTCCTTTTCTTCTTCTCTTCTCTTTTTCTTCCATCTGTTTGTGTATCTTCACAAGTCGTGTCCTTCTTTCACAACTAGTGCTCCGCTCTTCCTTTTCTTCTCACTTCTTGCCTTCTATCTGCTTGTCTCTGGCCCTTCACGACTCATGATCTCCTTTCACGAGTCGTGCACCACTTTTGCCCTTTCATGTGTCGCGTCCATCTTTCCCAGTCGTGCTCCTTTATCTCCTCTGGTTCACGAGTCGTGCTATACATCACTAATTGTGCTCCTTTTCTCTCTTTTACATCCAAATCAGCCTACAAGCACAAAAACACGTAAACTAATACAAATAACATGAAAGTTACACAATTACATACTTCACTTCATAAATTCACACCAAATATATACTAAATAATGCATCAATTAGGCACCTATCAGTTGGCTTTACAGATAGAGTTGGCTAGGATGCATAATGTTTTCCATGTCTCCATGCTTCATCGGTATAGATCGGATCCGTCGCATGTGTTATCGGTTCAAGACGTTTGGATTCAGCCAGATTATTCTTATGATGAGGAACCGAAAGCCATTCTAGCTCGGGAAGTGAGATAGTTGAGAAGCAAGCAAGTTCCTCTGGTCAAGGTTTTTTGGCAGCATCATGGAGTCGAAGAAGCGACTTGGGAACCAGAGACGATGATGAGGATTCAGTATCCACAGTTGTTCAGTTCAGGTGAGAATTTCGAGGACAAAATTTTTGTTAGTAGGGGAGAGTTGTCACTGTAACGCCCCATACCCGCAATTGGTACGGATATCGGGTGTCACAACACATTATCTAATCGATACTTATGACAAATACGGTAATTTTTTTTTCTTACTTAACTTATAAACTTATCGAATCATTTATCCTTTTACAATTTCATGTCACTATTACATTTCATTCGATCCCATCCAAACATTACCCTTAACTTATCATGTCATTCGATAGCCTATAACATTCATCATGATATTCAATACATAATCAATGCTAAACCATTACACATATACATGCCACTAATACTATTCATTGGATTCAAAATTCGGCAGCATAACGACTGTAATGTTAGCTACCCAAAACCTGCAATTCAAACAATAAACAGCCCAACTCAGGGGCACAACATATATAGCTCATTTAGACTCCAACTAATACATGTAACTAATCCAAATACCATAACATTTATCTTTACATATACTTGTTCTCATAACATATAGCTTTTACATATATTCAAGTAACAACAAACAAAACGTTCTTATCTTTAATCTACCCGTCCAGACTGATCTCAAATCTGTTAGGTCGCCTGCTCCACAGACGCTCCATCTGGTACCTACACGCAGTCAAACAACTACGTGCTGAGCATTAAATATGATCAGTGGTGATTACGAATCTAAAAATTTCCAATGCCAACAAATACACATATACACGCATAAAAAATACACTATACTTAAGAAATTCCTTATTATCATCTTAATCACTCCCTATAATTTCACTTAGTGTCATTTTACACTATAGTCCTTTATATGCTCTTCTTATCGACAACTTACCATTTAATCCCTATTGGCTCAATACTTATCAAATATTTCTTTTATTTAACTAAATCACTACTTTTTTTTCCACTCCAATTGCATTTACTTACAAATATCACTCATATGTACTTAATGGCATCTAAATTGCCATACTACCATTTAGTCCTCAGATATTTATTTTCATGCTCATTTTACATATTAATTCGTATGAAACTTTTACTTTGCAATTAACTCATCTAGTCATTCATTTTATCATTTTATTCATTTCACTTATCATTTCATGTACAAATGACCGTTTGGTCCCTATTTTATCAATTTTAGGACAATTTACATTTTTGCCCTTCTTTCGACGATATTTACGGAAATGCCACTAGTTCACTTCTCTTTTCATTTTAAATCATTATTAGGCTTACAAATTACATATTAGTCATTGTTTTGGCATTTTGGTGGCAAATTACATTTTAGTCCCTGAACTTTGGACTCTTTACATATTTGTCATTTTACTTTTACCTTTCATTTACATATCACTTATTAGTGTACTTTTACATTTGATTACGATTTTGCCCTACCTTTGGCAAATTACAATTTGGTCCTTCCCTTAACCTTTACTTATATTTCTGTCGTTTATTTGCTACATTTTCACATTTATTGACTTTTTTTAACTTATAACTTGTCAATTAGTCTCACGACTAATTGTTTTTGCGGTAAAATACGTTTTGGTCATTAAACTTTTACTTTCTTTCATATAAGTCCTTTTCCATTTTATTTCTCATTTTCAATATAATTTTTGCATTTTCAAGTTATTTTCATCACTATGACCCATTTGGCTTATAATTTGGGTAAATTACCTTTTTACCGCAAACTTTTCATTTCTTTCACTTAGGTCCTTTTGCCATATAATTATTCATTTTCATGTTACTTTTCACACTTTTAAGTCATTTTACTTATGACATTTTACCTTTGGACCAAATTATATCATTTTACAATTCTGCCATTTTATACTTAGGCTATTTATTCATTATGCTCTTATTCATTACACCCCTCATGTATTAGGTCATGTTACATCATGGCTTGTTACATGTTACACTTTGGCATATTACGCTTTTACATATTATGCTTTTACATATGAAGCTTTTTCGTATTAGGCATATTACATAGTAAGCTTTTACATATTACTTTATGGCAAATTACATTTGATCATTTTACTTTTTACATTTTCGAATCATTTTGCAATCATATCACTTTTATGCCCCTAGTACAATCTCGACAGAAAATCTACAAACTGGATATATGGGACGTGGGCCCCAAAGTCCCACTGCAATCCACCAGGGAATGATCCCGAAGAATCACTCCATCATGTAACATATGACGTATGACGTATGACGTATATGAGAGACCATAGCGAATCTGTCATAGCAAAGCAAGTCGCCATGACTTGCACGGCGGTATCAATGGTGTCCCTATGTGTAACACCCCCACCGCCGCCCCCGTTGGAAGGGCACCGACGGGCGCGCTACACGATGCTCACTCACGACGCGACAAATCAAACAGCGGAAGCATACATGCGCTAAGCGGAAGCATTCAACAACCAAGAAGAGAAATCATAGAAAATATACCACATTACCATTAAGAACAGAATTCAAAACTATACACAATATCTCAAAAGATTACATTAAAGATTCTTTACAAAATTTACATAAGCCACTAAACAAGAGAATACATATACAAAACGAATTACAGGAGAAGAAAAAATGAATAACTCGACTCCTATGTGGCCAGCCTGCAGATGCGCGACACGAGCAACTCCCAAAAATCCTTCACGCTACCTGCACGGGATAAAAGCCCGTGCTAAGCGATAACGCTTAGTGGGGAGAAACAAACACAACAGAGCACTATACACGAAAACATGCACTAACATTCATAAAACAATATGAATCGGAGTACAGAGATATAAATATATAATCAAGATAAATAGTACACAACACTAAATCAATACACTATTCAGAGTCACACAATAATCAGAACACTTCGCTAAACCAATACCAGACAGTTCACACAATAGCCTGAATTCAATGGTGGAGGATACGGGAACACGGCACGGGAGACCGAAGCCTCAAAAAAATACTTTAATACCCGAAGGTAGCGTGGGAGACCGGAGTCTCAAAACATTTTATCACTACACGAAAGATGACCATCTCGGAGGTCGACCGCTTCGCCCAAACGGGGCGGACAGAACAGCTGTATACTAACCCTTCTTAAGCATGCTTAATTATCCTATACCTTGACTCTTCAGGCTCGACAACACACTCTCACATGACATTAGACAAACAAGACAATGTTCAAATTGTAACACCACTCATAAAACATGCATAACAGAAAGGATTTTATTGCAAAAACAGGGTAGGTCACGGTGGTAATCAGATTGGTTGCCACCGTGACATACCAGAGATCCTTGGCAGAAAGCAAGTCTGGGGTACCTCACGGTCACAACCAAAATGGTTGTCACCGTGACATACCAAAGCTTCTGGCAGAATGCTGAAAAGAGGTACCTCACGGTCACAACCAAAATGGTTGTCACCGTGACATACCAGAGCAACCAAACAGAAGCAAAGATTTAGGTACGTCACGGTCACAACCAAAATGGTTATCACCGTGACGTACCAGAGAAGCCAGACAGAATCAAGAGTTTGGATACCTCACGGTGGTAACCAGATTGGTTGCCACCGTGACCTATTCAATCTTCACGGCAGAATGCCTCTGGTTCATGGCTCACGGTGGTAATCAGATTGGTTGCCACCGTGACCCATGCCCAGATGGGATTCCTCAGGGCAAATCCAAGGTCTTTCAAGCCAAAAATCTCACAACTATCACTTCAATCAACTAATTTCACACTCCAATAACAATAGAAACTCAATCCAAACATCAAAGAGTCATACCATCAACAAATCTTACTCATGAATTCTAGGAGCAACATCACTACATAAAAACATAAAATGAGTTCTAAACTCCACAAGCTAAACTCAACCACTCAACCAATACAAACCCATAGCATATAGACCATATAAACATAACACAATCAACAACTTCCAGAATATCTCATAAACACATAATTATACACACATTCACAATTAGGAAAATCCCAAACAAACACTCAAGAACACAATTCCCAAACCTGGAAAACGAAGCTTCGAACCGAGTTTCCTCACGAATCCACTATATCCTTGCCCTTGCTCTTCGTTCTCTCTTCCGATTCTTGCACAACCCAACTAAGAACACTTAAATTCAAACCCAAATCACATTCAAAACCAGAAATCAATGAACAAGAAACAAGCAAAGGAACCCCCAATCCGAACTCAAATACTTACCTTCAACAAAACCAGCACAAACCTTCAAGATCACACTCACAACTCAAGGAAAATACAAGAGAAAAGGGGTGAGAGCAGAAAAAATGGAAGCAAGAGAGAGATAGAACGGAAATTGAAGAAGAAAGGGAGAAAATGGAGTTAGCTTCAACGGGAAGCTAGGAAAAATCTGCCCCCCTTCTTTCCCTCTCTCCAACTTTTCATTAAATGCTCACCAAACCTTTGCCACTTGTCTCTAACTAAGGGAATCAATCCATCCATCTAAACACATCACCCTTGGCACCATACTCTAAACACAAACCACCCTTAGTCCACTTACACCCTACCACTATACACTACAAGCACACACACTAAACTTCCTTCTCTTCAATAACTCAATTACGCAAATACCTTTTCTTAACCGACTTACCGCGCGAATTCCGACCAAGCCCTATTTGGGTTGTTACACTATGGCTAGCCAAACATATCCTGAACTAGATTAACCCGCCAGACTACGACTAAGGGCAAATCTTTCACATTTATCAAAGTTCACTTTTTCAAATAGACTTTCAAATCCACTTTCGCACTTTTAATACTTTCATATGACATATGACATGTGACGTATAATATATGATTTATCAGTACATTTTCATACTTTAACATTTTCATTTTCATTTTAGTCACTTCATTTTCATTTCTTTCACTGCATTATCATTTCAATATCCTAATCGATCACTATTCTGATCAATTAGGCACAATTCTTGTCATATACTTATTTCCATACAATAAGTATACGAAAGCTATTCAATAGTTATAAATTCAATTCATATCATTTCACTTCCAATTATTTCACTCCATTTCATTATTTTCGCATTAAGCATAATGGAATATCATACCCAAAAATATTCATATAATTTCTATAAATTCCAAATAAATTTATGGACACTTCTTTTCATGTCTAATTTTATTTTAGGCCATTAATCTTTGATTACACACAAGTTACACCTTAGTATACACTAAGGGTTCATTCAACCAAGGAAGGCACTTTACCTTACAATTACTTTTAATTTCATTTTAGCATTTCAATTATCATATTAAGAACTCTCAGTCCTTTTTCTAAGCTTATACTCAATTAAGTCTACATTTAACATAAATTTCACTTAAATCAATAATTTTCTTTTCATGCATTTCTTTTCATTTAACCCTCCATTTTCACCTCTAATTCACTCTTTTATTCACTTTACACTTTATATGGCATATAAACCATATAATCTATCAATTCTCCTCACTTAAGCCATTAGGCCATCTTAGGGTTTATCAATAATAATTTATTTATCACTCATTCATGGCTTATTTCACTAAACTAAGCCTCAATTTATACATATATACCACTTAATTTCACCAAATCACTAGGTATATCAATAATATACCTAAGTATACCTTTATGTCATATTATGTCAAAAATTCAAACTTAGTTTTCTTCCATTTTAATCATTCAAATTAGCATATTTCACTTACTTAAACTCAATTATCACCTCAATTTCAATTATACATACAAATCACATATAATCATTATAAAACATAATAGAAATCCCTAATCTTTTCAAAAAAAATTCATGGATTAGGTAATCACAAACCTCAATTTCATGCTTAACCCTCCTCAAGCTTCCTTTTTCTTAGCTTTACCCTTGAAAAACTCTTTTTCCCCTAAATTCTCCTCTATGGCCGAATACACAAGAAGCAAAACATTCATCAATCCTCTTCTTTTATGCAATAAACTTCATAAACACTCTTAATATATCATAATCTCTCAATTAAAACTATTAAATCAAATTAAATCAACTTATTTCTCTTACCTTCAATTTGAAGACATAACCTTGAATCCTTAATTTCCTTATATTTTAATCCACCAAATGACACTAGAGGCTGTTATGATCACAACGTGAGGTTGAATTAATTTTTGAATGCTTGAATTTTGAAGGAAATCAAGCATAACATGAAGAAAAATGAGAGAAAAGAGAGAGGAAGTGACTTCGGCCACCAAAGCTGGAGGGGATAAGGGAGAGACATCTACCCACCTACCAATTTAATGCTATTTATAGTGGCATTAAATTGGTTCAACCAATGGTCCAACCACATAAACCTATTTAGTCATTTAAGCCCAAAATGCACTTTTTTATGGTTTTCTCACTTCCTAACTTCAAATCACTTCAAATTTGATTTCATAATTCATATCATACCAAAACTAGGATGTACACAAAATTTCACTTCAATCAGAGTTCATTTCAGGTCCGGTTTAATCGAATCGGCCCGATCAAAAATTATCAATGTTCTCGACAAATTTCCATTTTACTACCAAAAATTTTACATATTATTTAGAGTCATTCTGGAAATTGCTGCAATTTTTGGACATCATTTGCTATTTTTAAAGCCTCGGTCAAACTTCCGGTCAACCGAGTACTATTCAAACCGAAATCATATATTCGTCCTTACTTTCTAAGGTCAATTCCTCATAAAAATGACTCTATAATTCTTAACACATATTCATTAGACTCCAATAATATTTTGGGGTCAATCGAAAATTATTTCTCGGTCTGGTAATTATGTACCAGTCCGATAACCTAATTTTTCAGTGTCCCCAAAATTAAATTTTTCACTACCATATGATTCTACTCATCAATAAGAGTATGTCCATATTCTCAGATTATTTTTCTGAAATCCGTAGCACTCTTTACGGTCCGGTCAAACTCCCAGTCAACCTAGTTATTATTCATATTGGAACTGCTACTTTTTCTTATTTCTGACTTTTAAGGTCTTATTTGACCTCGATTTCACTCTAAATTTTATCCTCGAACTCATTGTGACTTATATTTTCCATTAATCAAATAAATATTTTTCGACTCCGGAAGGTACTATTCATCCCAATATCACTATTCACTATCAGGAAATACTATTTTCGGCTAACCCGGTATTGGGGTCATTACAGTCACACCCCGATTTCTCCCTAATAGTTTGAGCCATGTGTGAGTGTTTTGGCATGTGTTAAGGGTATTTTGGATAATATGCATGTTTTTTGGGTTTTATTAGAGTGTGGGTGCATGTATGATATTGGTGTGCATAAGTATGAGTATTGTTAGTGTGTGTTCATGCTCATAGGGGAGTTGTGTGTGAGTTAGTAAGGGTTAGCCTTGTGTGTAGTATCTTGCATGGGAGTAGGGTGTGAATTATCAAAACCCACCAATCTCAAGGTGACATATGGCAAGAGAAATTAAGAAGGGGTATATAAAGAGATGAGAGAGGAAAAGAGGGCAAAATTTTGCCCTAGCTTTCCCGTTCTCTTCTTCCTTCCCTCTTTTACTTCTTCTTCCTTCCTTTTCCTCTTGCTACACTTTGATTCTTTCTCTTCTTGGTTGTCTTGTTGGTGGATCTTGGTAATTGTCAAGAGTTTTATTGGTAAGTTAGTGGGTTTTCTCTGCTTCTTCATCTTCTTCTTCTTAATTTGCTAGATGTGTTCTTAACTTAGGATTTTTGTGTGTTTGTATGTTTCTTGGGTTTTCGGGTTTAAAAGCACATACTCGAGATCCCAAGGGGAAAGAAAAGGCGAGTAGGAGCGGAACTTGCCACTAGGAGCATAGGAATTTCAGGTTTGGGAATTATTTAAATTTGTGCATTTTTGTGATTTGGTATGTTTGAGTAAATTTTTGGAAATTTGAGGTTTGATGAGATGCATGTTAGTGTAAACATTATGGGTTTTGGTTTGATTTAAGTTATGATGCATGGATGATGATTTATTGAAGCAAATTTGAAGTTTGATAAATTTTGCTGAAATTTCTGGGTTTGTCACTTTTGAGAAGCTTGATTTTGTTAACCAATGATTTTGATTGTGTTAATTGTTGATTTAAGTTGTGTTTTATGTTATTTATGATAATGGGAAGGTTGATTTGAGGTAAGATGAAGTTTGCGTTAATTTGTATTTGAGATTGGAGGTTTGGGTGTTTTGGAAGTGTGAATTTCTGCAGATTTTCGCGTAAGAGCTGGAAATCATGACTCTGTCGCGAGTGCGACACTATCGCGAGGTCATGACAGAGCTTGGTGAATTCGGCCCTTGCGCGTGGCCGAGCAGGTTTGGGTTGCCGAGTGGCCACAGCGAGAGCTCTCTATCGCGAACGTGACGCATGTCGCGAGCGCGATAGAGCGCTCGGCTACCAAGCTGACTGGGCAGTCCTCTATCGCGAGTGCGCGCCTACGCGTGAGCATGACAGCCTTTATTGGCCGCTCACTGTCGCGAGCACGATAGTGAGATGTGCTTCTGTCTTCGCGCGAGCGCACGCCTTTGTCGCGAGCGCGACACCCCTGGCTTCAATTTCAGTTTTCTTCTGTGATTTTCGATGTTTAATTTTCGAACTTGTGATGCTTTTAAGTTTATACTTGGATTATTTTACGAAGCATATGAATATAATTGGATGTATTATGCATGGATAATTTGATGAATCATATGAATGTGATATGATGGATTATGCATGACCTGCTAGAGTCAAATAAGTGGATAGTTGGGCATGCCTAATAGAGTTCAGTAGCTGCAGCCCTCAGTTCTGTTCTGGACCCTGATCAGGTCCCTGTTTAGTTCCTCACGAACTTTAATGTGTTTGGATCTTATTTAAGATCCCCTCCGTAAAAATTTTTTGAAATGAGAAAAATGTGATATTGATTTTTGATTCGTACCCGTAAGGTACCGCCATGCGTCCACTCGTTATCCACTACTGTGAGTCAGCAAGTGTTGTGTTTTGTTCTGTTATGCTTATGAGAATGTGTATCCGAATGACTATGATTATAATTATGTGAATCTGAATGACTCTATTTATGAGCATATGAATCAGTTGTCATATGAATGTGATTATGAACCTTTGAATGCTTATGTATATGACTCAATTATGATTATATCTTACATGATATTCAATTTATGCCATTGTGTATGTGTTTTGCCCTGACGACCATTGTGAATGGCCGTCCATATTATTGTTGTTTGTTCCCTACTATGCGTTATCGCTTAGCACGGGTGTTTCACCCGGGCAGGTGCGGAAGGTGTATAGTTTTTGGGAGAGTCGCCGTAAGTTAAGCCAACACAAAGGGATTGATGTTAGGACTTAGCTTCTTTTTTGTATTATGATTCTTTTTGTAATAGTTATCTCTCAATGTATTTAGTCTTTGGTTCAGCATTCGCTTTGTAACTCTGAAAGATGTAATTATTTTGGTAATATCAATACATTTTTGTAATGAATATTGTTATTCCATTTATGAATGATCAGTTTGGTTTTAAAGTTTTATTTTCGCTGTATTTCTGTATGTTTATATTATGTGAATGAATGTTATTGTACCGTTTTGCTTGGTAACACCCCTGCTCATACGGGTTCTCACTCCATTATCGGATGGGTTCTCCTACGTAAGAGAAGGGGGTCTGACAGGCCATGTGTGTACTGAGCCCACTCTAGACCCTAAAATCAATTAATAAAATTAATTAGGGTCTAATAGTTTAATTTAAATTAGCTCCTTGAGCCAATCAATTCATACACTAATTAAATCATGCCAATAGATTCAATTCAATCCAATTGATTAGGGCCCAAATTAAATCACTTAAATAATTAATAAAATGCATATAATGTATCAATTTTAAAGATCAAAAACTCATTTTAATCAAGAACCCTAGTCTACTCAACAATTTGGCTAGACTAGGTTTTCATGCATAATCAATCTGAATTTAATTCTGTTTGATCCTATGACTTAATATATAATATTAAAGATATAAATTATTATTAAAATAATTTTTATATAGATCAAATAAAGATTGAAATATGAACAATCCTTTGGAAATATTGTTCTGTGCAAAGAATAATTCTTTTACTCAGAGAATATATCTCTAGCTCAATTCAATTCGTTTTCCTATCTTTTTTTTAACTTTTAATTTAAATCACACATGTCCAAAAATCAATATTTCTAAATATATTAATCACAAATCTTCAAATCAAAATTTTAAAGATTCATTCATGGGCAATAATCTATATAGCAGAATTTTATAGGTTTATCGCGAACAAAAATCGACCATGAATTTTATGGCAAAACATAGGTTCTGATACCATGTTGGAATTTAACGGGTCATGCATCATATACAAGGCAAAAAAAAAATTAAATCCATTAAATTTAAGATCTTGCCATGAATTTATTATTTCTAACCAGGAGAATTTCAAAAATCACCTTAAGGGTTGTTGAATAGTTGATTTTTACCATATTGAGTTGTCATAAACCACAATGTCCAACTCAGAACACCTGTAATCAATGATCCACACCAAAGAAAGGCAATGATCCACACAGACCATTTCTCTATAAGGCTTATGCGCAAACGGCATCTATTTTAAGTATATCAATGCTCCAAGTGATCCAATATCATTATATCAGTCTTATAACATTTATAGTCTAATGCTATTTTGTTCAGAATCAAAATGGACCATTCTTCAAATCACGTGCAGACTTTTTCTATGAGGGCTCTCGCATGGACAATTAATTAAACCCTTTTAATTAGTTGTTTTCATCTTATTTTTCTTATTCCATAATAATATCTAATATTATCAATAATATCTTTTTACCAAAATGCCATTTTTCTATACATGTGTGACCCATTGGGTTTTCTAGTTTACATGGCAATACAAACATAACAACAATTACAGGATTGGATGATTTAAAATCTTTTAAATTATTATATTAATTCTCCAGTTAATATTTATCCATATGTATATGTACAAATCATGAGAGGTTCTATCCAAGTATCATGACTACCCAAGTGATAGAAAAGTCAAGTGTTTTAACTATACCCTTCCATAGAACAATTGCTGTGCAATTACTCATTTTACTTTACTTTATCCCATTTGGTTTTGAGTATAGATTAATGTCAACTCATATAAACCTAAATATGTTCTAATAATATTTAATATTTGTTTCTAAAATACCCCTTATGGATCTTATCCACTTTAGCAATTCACTCTGGTTAGAGATTCTCTGAACAACGATATTTTAAAACTTATGAGATAATTCCCTTAATAAATCTAGGATGGCGAATCCTCTATTAATCACTCAACTATCTTCAAGTAGGTCATGACACACCCAACCTCCTAACTATGTTCACTCCTCCATAGAGATAAGTAGTTATGGAGTCAAAGTATACCATTCCATACTTAAGATAACTTTGGTGATTTCAAGTATAAAGATACTTGCACCATTGTTATAAAGAGATTCCTTATTGATATAGATTTGATTTTCATATGAAGATTCTCTTGCCAGGTCTTCAATGTACTTGTTCTTCTAACAAGCATCCACATGTTACCTTTGATCATTTCCATGACCACAACAATGAGAATCACTTTTTGAACCTTTTAAAAAGTATAACATGTGATAGTCTATCCATATTAACAAGGTCTTGTCTTGTTAATCTTTGATAAGAGGTATTAAGGTATCGACACATTTGCATACAATAGGCATCTCACATTATAAAATATTTCATAATAACCTTTGCACTATTGTAGACAGCGGGTCCCGAGGCAGACCAGATCAGAGTTACCATATGAAGATATAGGTACCTATTTCATAGGTACAAGAGTGAGGTTGTAAGTTTTTGCCCTTGAATTTCACAAATTTTAAGGTTATTGGTAACCAAAAATCCCTTTAAGTCTCTTTTATTTTGAAAGAGCCTTTTTATCTAAAAAAATTTTCTTTTTTGGTTGACCGATGCCCGTCAGTCAATCGGGATGCTCGTCGGATGGATCGAAGGACAGTCAGTTACCGTTTCTTAATCAAGGGGCACCCGTCCCTCCCGTGAGTAGGTGCCCGTCGCTCGCATCTGAGGGACGCCCGTCCCTCTCGCGCAAGTGGGTGTCCGTCACTTGGCAGGTGAGGCCATCTGATCCCTGTTAACCGACGCCCATCCCTTGGCCGAGGGATGCCCGTCGGTCGAGGCCTGGAAACAAAATTCTGCTTGTTTGGGGATAAATCCGATAGATTTAAGATATTTATCCTCAAGGATAAATTAAAGGTATTTGATTTTATTATCTAATGATTATTTAAAATCAATTTATCTCTAAAGATAAATCAAATATTTGATATTTATCTTCAAGGATAAATAGAAATATTTGATTTTATCCTCCAAAAGATGATTTGATATCATTTATCTTTATAGATAAATCAAACATAATATTTATCTTTAAGGATAATTAAAAGTATGTATTTATCTTTTAAGATAAATATTTATTTTTTATCTTTATTTCTAAATCAAAAGTTAGCCTATAAATAAAAGGCTAATAAAGGAAAAGGAGATTTTTTTTGGAGAACCTTTTGGAAGAGCAAAAATTAATTTTTATAAACAAAAGTTTTCTGTTTATATTTATTTTCTTTTGAAATTTATTGAAAAAGAATTAGAAGTGAATTTGAGAAAGGGAAATCAATTCTCTTTTCTTGATTTACCTTCCTAAGATTTCGAATTATTTTAAAAGAACGATTTTTTGGAGAGAAAAAATTGTTCAATTGTCAACCAATCCTTGTAGAATTCAAAAGAGATTTATATAGCTTTTGCCTTCCAGAGATCAATATTCTGAGGGTAAATATTCTGGGTTAGTCATTCTTGCTTTAATTTTAATATCTTGATATGAAATATATGATTTAGTTTCAAAATGTAAATTAATTTATTTGCTTGATAATCTTGTTATTTCATGAATGGATTTACTTTATTAATGATTTATTTAACCCAATTGCATGACGTAGTGGCCTAAGATTCGTAGAAGGTAAGAAACTTAAGCTTTGAGCATTCCAAAATAGAGTTTTCTGGTTGTTTTTGACTCCTGGAGATGACCGACAGGAAGGACTTACCGACGATAGTCCCTCAAAGCGAGCGATGGGACGTCACAGAAAACTTCTTCTGCCCGTCGGTCACCTCTTGGATGGTCGTCCCTCGTCACTCCTTGGCCGTCCCTGGGTCTTTTCTCTTCCCTTTATTTTGGTTGTTTTAATCCTTTTTCTTTTATTATAAATTTCATTAATATTTTCTATTATTTTGTCTTTTATTTTTTTAATACAATGTTTTAATGTTGCTAACATGTTAGTTTTTCTTTGATTTATGAGTTTTATTTCTAAAGCATGGGTGATAGAGTGGGGCTCAGATCAGTCAAGCTACGACATCACTTTGGTTCATTCTTTTGACCCTTCTCTTTTGAATTATTTAGCTATGATGAATGTTATTTTTGTGTTCTTTAATATAAAAAGCACCAAAAATATTTCTACAAATAAATAAGGTTTTCTTTAATAAAATAGGACCAATGTCCTAGTTTTCTTTCTAAAAAGAAATGTCACCCTAAAAATTACTATTTTTGTAAATATGCGTGAGGCAGCCAATGTTCCTATTCTTAAATAAATACCCCGATTTATGCGTGACTTTTATTCTCTTTATTTGTTGGGATTGTATTCTGCCCTAGTTTGTCGTAAATTAATGTGCTATTATTTGCTTTGTTTTAAATCGTGTTATTTACACCTTTCATTATGTGCTTGATTTCCTCCTTAATATAATGTATAATTGTATGAGAAAAGGATGAAAATTTAACTTAAAAACTCATTTGTAACTTTAACCAAGGTATGAATAAAAGTAAAGTCTCGAATTCTCTCTGGTCTTATGTAACACCCCCAACTCCCACACGTAGCATATCAAAGGATGAAGAGCTACGGTGAGCGGAGGGTGCTACTAGACAAAGACACACACATGGCAATACAGAAATCAGAGTAATAAAATTTCTAACTTCTAGAATCGAAATCTCAAGACATGCACATCCTAAGTCTATGTCATCAACACACCATTATTCGCACTATAGAATATTACAACTTATCACAAAACCGCATAAATAAACTTAATTACATTTCGAAAATAATAACACTTCCTATAAACTCTACCGACTGGTTGGCCAAAACTCAGCGGACCGCTGCGCTACTCTAATCTCCTAACCTGCACGGAGAAACACCCGTAATAAGCGATAATGCTTAGGAAGGGTCTGCAAATAAATAATAACCAACCACTCACAGTAATTGGCGAAAACTAGCACATGCATTTACACCTATTCATAAGCATAAAATATACCGGTTAAAGCTATCACAAATTCATATTCTTTAGTTTATTACGAAAACTTAAGCCATTACACATACATTAGTGTCTTATAAACCATAAATAGAAATACTTATTTACTTTTTAATCGAAAATATATTATACAAAACTTATCATATACTTTAAATCACTTAATGACCCTATAGATAGTTATACTTCATAAATTCCTAAAATATGTTTTAAGGTTCGAAATATAAAGTTCAGAAATTCCCATTATTACAAATATTTCAAAATCATACAAATTACAGTATCAATACTTAAATCAAAACATTTCATTTTAATCAAACTGTTACTTGCTCAAAACTAAACAAAACATTTTAATACTCAGATTTGGTTCGGGCTTGAAACAGTTATTCCAAGCTTCCTACGTATCCCTATGGTTGGGGAATCAGAACCACGTAGTTCTACAGAAAATCTTATACACTTATTCCAGGTTCAATCATAACTCATTTCCTAGATTCAATTATCTATATCATGCTTAATACTTCATTTCCCTTTAACTATAAATCAATATACCATTACCGTAATCACTGAGAACCAACAAACAATACACAAGGATTCTTACCGATATACTTACATTGGTCATCCAGGCTAAGGTTCAAAAGGCAGACAATACATAACATACCTGTATTCTTGTTATAACCATATAATCGACTACATTCATAAAGCTCATTTATTTGGTATCCAACTATAGCAAATACGCATATCAGTTACTTCAATAATTCTTTGCAAAGACTATATAACGACATACATACTTCTAACTTTTAAACAGATTAATGACATGCATTTATCACATATAAAATTCTTATGCAGTCAATAGTCATTCACACATCTGCATTGGATTAAACATTATTTGCTATACTTCTTTTCATTTAACTGACATTAGGTTCAGATGCTAAGCATTAAGGTATCTGAAGATACCGCACATTTCCACATAAGTGTCCATAAAGGATCTACAACAGAGTGCATAGCGCACAAGTTCAAATGGCATTTCAACAAATGCATCAGATGCTTATTCACATAATCATTTGCAAATTATCACAGAACTTATCAATTAATTCATAATAATTTACTCTTTTAATTGCCTCCTAAGTCAAAAGGGTGGATAAACGAGTAACAGAACACATTGGGGGTACCCGTGGGTACAATCGAAAAGCAACATCGTATTTTTCACATTCAAAACAATTTCACATTGGGGATCTTAAACAAGATCCGTGCACATTGGGGATCGCGAGGATCCAAACGGGGACCTGATCAGGGTCTAGAACAGAACAAAGGGCTGCAGCATTAGAACTCTATAGGCATGCCTATCTATTCACGACTCGACTAATGCAGGCTAAATTTTCCATATCATTATTAAATTCTTCACATTTTACACATAGATACCCATTCCATTAAATACTTGCATCATTCTTTTAGGATCGCATAGACACATGCATTAATATACATATATACTTATCATATGTACTAATTTCATTTATCGCATTCAAGACTGATCATATATTAATTCATGGGTAAAATATTCATATGAATATACTGTACATAACCATATTATTGGGCATCATGCACTCATTTAGTCTTAACAAATAATTTGCATTACCTTACATATATACAATCACTAATTAACAATAATAGACAAAATCCCATAATTCAATTATTATCATGCATAGAGGCGTTTGAACAAATTACATTTGAAATCATCGATGCATAATACAAGTGATAAACGATTTAAAGAAGAGATATTTCAAAACATTTTTAGGCAAAGAGGTATGTCGTGCTTGCGACAGACGAGGCCCAACAGGTGATCACAAGTCTTATTCAACGTCATGACTCGTGAAGGCAAAAGTGGACAAAGCACGTTAGAAGAACGACAAAGGAAGGCAGAAGGAGAAGAGGGCACGACTCGTGACAGTCATCACGAGTCATGCTCGAGGGGGGAAAAGTCACAACTCGTGAAGACATTCACGAGTCGTGAAATTCCTCCCAGGATGTTCACAAGTCGTGAAGGTCTTCACGACTCGTGAGGAGGGCCAACCACAATGCCAAGTTGTGAAAATCTTCATGACTCAGACAACTTCTCTCTTTTAAGCCGTCTGCCCGCGAGATTTTGGAGTTCCATGGCTCTGTCGCGCTCGCGACAGAGTCACGTTCTCCAATTCTCAAATCAAACTGCTGACATCCTTCTCTCTCCAAAACTATACCCTAAACTCCAATTCAATTTAAACTTCAACACAATTCAAATTACACATTCCAATCATCATAAACAAAATAAAACCCAACTTTTGATACTATTAAACACAATTAAATCAAGTTATTGACATCATCAAAATCCCTAATTAACCAAAATCATAAATTTTTCTACAAAACTCCATTAATTTCTTTCTTGGTTCAAAGACACAAATTCAGGACATCTAAACACAATTTATCCACAACCCATAACATTCAAACTTACCTAAACAACTTTAACCCCATAATTTCTAGAAAATCAAACCAAAACCCAAAAATCATAAATTGTATCAAATACTCATAAATCCCATACCTCAGCTCCTTTGCTCTTATTAGGTTTCTTGGTTGATAATTCTTGTTCCCAAACTCCTCCAAGATCTTCCCTTCCAAAATTCTCACCAATCACGCACATACAAACACAAAACACAAATCTAGGTCAAAACCTAACCAAGAAGAGAAAAAGAAACCCAAAGCTTATAACCCATCTTACCATAACAATCTTCACTTAAATCACTTGATCTAATCAAGTTCATTATCAAATCTTGGGCTTGATCTTAAGGGAGGGTAAATGGCATTGAAGCAAGAAGGAGAAGAAGAAGAACAAGAAGAGCAAAGGGAGAGAACGTGAGAACGGGAAAGGGATGGGCAGAATTTTATGCCCTCTCTCTCTTCCTCTCTCTTCCTTTTATACTCCTCCTTATGCCTTGCCACTTGTCGCATTCCCATTGGTCTAATTTAGATATTTTTGTCAAATTCTCTTTTAAATCCTCCAACTCTTATCACCTCATACATTGGTATCCATGATTTAATAATCCATCACTTTGACCCACTTAATTAATTTATTCCTTCAATTAAATTCGAATTCCATACTTCAAAATTTTACCATTGGCCACACTTTCCGAAACTTTTACATAAATTCTTAAAATGTCCAATTGGCATACTAAACACTTCAAATTGCATAACTTTGATCACTACTCATCCTCAATACGCCCAATCCTTCTAGGGTACATTTCGGGTTGTGACAATTCTTTCCTCATAAAAGAATTTCGTCCTCGAAATTCACTTATATCAGAAAAATCCAGAACTCTACTCCAATTCACTATCATTTACACTGATCATTTCCATATCATCATATAACACTTACGTTCTACACTTATAATATATACATTTCACTTGTTCCAGTTCACTTTTACTTTTAGTATACTTACTTGCTATTGCTTATTCTCGTTACTATACTCTCAAAACACTTCCTTTAATTCCAGATAGTTATACAAATCATAACTTCTTCTTATCCATAACTAAATTCAAACTCATAAAATTGATTTAAATAAATCTCATACTTCTCTTCTCACTATCTTACATTCAAATCCATCACATTCATAAAAAAGTCATTACTTTAACCACCCATCAGAAACAAAGCACGTACACCTCACACATAAACAATTTAACTTACAACATTTGCTACACAATTCCTTAATACTTCAAAAACATCTGTCGTACGTACTACTTTCCTTACTAATGATACTCGTATCTTACTCCAAAATCCTTTCACATTCATTGGTACAAGATTCCAAAATACTCTTTCTACTCACTTCTGACTATACATATAGTACTTTTTCCTTGACCATTGCGATGCTCATAATTCACACACTTAATCTCAATATCAAATACTCAACGTACACCCTGTCAGCTTTCTCTCCATCAAAATGCATATGCAAATGTTTCTCACATGTGATCAAAAAGGATGATGATGCAATGAGGATGCGATGGTTCATGTATGCAAGATGATGCGAAAATGCAATTGATGCTATAATGAATTACTTTTCCCATCCCCATGGTTAAATATGCTCATGTTCAAACAATGTTCTAGAGATAGCTGACAGGCATACAGAGCATTACCATAACCATACAAAATCCCAATACTCCTCATTTCGAAACACAAAAAGATCTATTCTCATAAGGCAACCACATATCAATACACTTCAAGAACTTCTACAAAACCTTCTAGTTAACCGCATAATATTAAAACAGAATCCGAACAGAACCTTATTAACTCATCTAGCAACACATTCTAAATCACACACACCTATAACAATTCAAGGCAGGTAGATCGTGACCTACCGAGCCAACACTTAGCTAAACACTTTATCTAATCTGGAAATTCCTATTCCCAACTCATACCTAAAAAACAAAATCATTCACTTTGGCCAACGCTAAACTATACAGACACACTTCGAAACACCTAGTTAACCAGAACCGACTAAACTGGGGCTCTGATACCAAATTGTAACACCCCCAACTCCCACCCATAGCATATCGAAGGATGAAGAGCTACGGTGAGCAGAGAGTGCTACCAGACAAAGACACACACATGGCAATATAGAAATTAGAGTAATAAAATTTCTAACTTCCAGAATCAAAATCTCAAGACATGAACATCCTAAGCCTATCTCCTCAACACACCATTATTCGCATTATAGAATATTACAACTTATCACAAAACCGCATAAATAAACTTAATTACATTCCAAAAATAATAACACTTCCTATAAACTCTACTGACTGGTTGGCCAAAACTCAGCGGACCGCTGCGCTACTCTGATCTCCTAACTTTCACGAAAAAATACCCGTACTAAGCGATAACACTTAGGAAGGGTCTGTAAATAAATAATAACCAATCACTCACAGTGATTGGCGAAAACTAGCACATGCATTTACATCTATACATAAGCATAAAATATATCAGTTAAAGCTATCACAAATTCATATTCTTTAGTTTATCACGAAAACTTAAGCCATTACACATACAGTAGCGTCTTATAAACCATAAACAGAAATACTTATTTACTTTTTAATCGAAAATATGTTATACAAAACTTATTTATTGTTGTTAATATTATTATTTTTACTATTATTACCATGTCTATTATTCATTTTTAGAATTTTAATGTGTTAATATCACTATTAATATATTATTCGTTTGCTTTAATTTGATTTTTATGTCCATTCACTGTATTATTATTATTATTATTATTACTATTATTATTGGTATTATGTTTGCTTTTATGTTGTTCATCATGCACGTTTGATCGATCAAATTTTGCGTCGCTTTCCCGGTCACAATCACTGCGCGTCGCACGAGTCGTGAGTGCACTAAAGAGCACATCACGAGTCGTGAATGCTCATCACGACTCGTGATGAGCATTCATTCAATTTTCCCTCATTTTGGCCACATTTTGTCTCTTAATGAAGGCATTCTCACGTGACCTATTTGTTTATAAATTTTATGTTTTCTTCCTTTTAACTTTTCTTTGCTTTTCACGTGGTTCTCACTTCATTTACTTTAAGTTTTAATTTCTTATAACCATTTTGTCCTCATCTCGATTTGTTATTTTAATTTATTTCACTTTGTTATTATATTTATTTAGCCTAATTACTATTAATATTTTATAGTAATATATTTTCAAAGGTTATTATTATTATTATTATTATTATTATTATTATTATTATTATTATTATTATTATTATTATTAGCATGTTTAATTTATTGTGTTGTGATATTATTGTTGGTATGGTTATTGTTCATTTTTATCATCATGCTATATTATTATTATTATTATTATTATTATTATTATTATTATTATTATTATTATTATTGTTATCATTATTTCATTGTTATTTGTTCGATTAATTTTATTAGAACATTTACTAATATTTTCAATATTGTTTTGTCCGAGATTTTGTATTGAGTCGGGTCATTTGAGCATCCCCGCGACTCCCCGGATGGGTCGCGACACGTAGACGATCACACCGATTTTGGTGAGATCTTTCTCAACTCTCCCTTTTTATGTGCTTGGTGTTTATTTGCAAATAATTATTTTATTTATGTATGCGTGTGATAAAAAGTCACAAAAATATTTCTATAATTAAATTGTTTACTAATAAAATTGGGACCAATGTCCCTTGTTTTAGCCTAACAATAAAAAATATCATGATTAAAACGAAGAGTCATTTTTTTCTCCAAAAATGGGATCACTCATCCCCGTTTTCATCAAACAACCAAAACGACTTTTCGAACCCTCTTTAAATAAACGTGAAGGGACCAATGTTCCTAAACCTTCGAACAAGCACGAGGGAATCAATGTTCCTAAAATAATGCCCCGATTTATGTATGCCTTTTCTCATCTTGTGTGAGTGTTTTAAATTTATGTTCATTTTCTTTTGGGTCCTTGTAATTAATTTTGGGGCAATTTTATTTATTTTTGGGGATTGTATTCCGTCCCCATTCACATCTTCAATCTCCTTTTATTGGGGTTGTATTCCGCCCCCTATCTTTTTGTAATTGTATGCTTGCGTGTTTACCGCTTTCTTTTATCGCTTTAGTTATCGCTTTAGTTATTGCTTTTATTTTACCGCTTTTGGATGCTTAAAATGCACTTTTACTTTTAAATGCATTAATCGCATGAGGTGAGAGATATAATTTCAAGAAGTTAAAAGCTCACTTATAATTAACAGAAGCATGAATAAGAGGAAAGTTCCGAACACCATATCTCTGGTCTTGACCAATAGAGGTGAGAGACCCTTTTTCCCAATTCATTGTGAATTGGGTGGCGACTCCATGACACCTCAAAGGTGCCTATAGGTGTCATTAGACTAGGTGGTTCTTCCCAATGTTCTATTGGGAGGGATACATCTATGATGTCTTATGGCGCTCATGATCAAAAGACGCGAACTAGTCCCTCGAATCCTAAAGCGGATTCACCTCGAGGGCCTTTGCTGGGTTCGGCGCGCGTCACACCTTCTCATGCCCAGCTAAAGAAAAATGGACTAATGCAATGGAAGAAGAAATGGCATCCATGAGATCAAACTGTGTTTGAGAACTGGTTGATCTAACGGAAGGACGCAAACTAATTGGGAATAAATGGATTCTCAAGGTGAAGCAAAAAGTTGATGAAAGTATTGAAAGATATAAAGCTCGGCTAGTCGCTAAGGGGTTTACGCAACAGAAAGGGATTGACTATGAGGAGACTTTCTCTCCTGTTGTAAGATTTGCGTCTATAAGGTTAATTCTTGCCATAGTGGCGAGTTTAGACTTAGAGCTACATCAAATGGATGTGAAGACTGTTTTTCTTAATGGAGAATTGAATGAAAAAATCTACATAGAACAACCTGTAGGTTTCATCGAAAAAGGCAGCGAACATAAGGTTTACCGATTGAAAAGATCAATTTGTGGCCTTAAACAGTCTTCAAGACAATGGTATTTGAGATTTCATGATACAATCATGTCGAATGGGTTCAACATGATTGATGAAGACCATTGTGTGTATAATAAAAGCTCTGGAAATAATTTTGTCATTTTAACATTGTATGTAGATGACATACTAATAGCTGGAAATGACAAAGAGTACGTAAATCAAATCAAAGACTGGTTATCGTCCAACTTTGAAATTAAAGATATGGGTAATGCAGACTACATTCTTGGAGTTAAGATTTCAAGAGATCGTTCGAGAAGGTTGTTATCTCTTTCTCAAGAGACATATATCAACAAAGTCCTTGAACGATTCAATATACAGAACTGCAAACCCGTAGACAACCCCATTGCCAAGAATTAGTTTCTTAGCAAAGAGACGTGTCCAAAGATGCCAAAAGAAGTGGAACGTGTGAGAAACGTTCCATATGCCAGTGTCGTGGGTGGTCTTATGTATGCAATGTTGTGTACAAGACCTGATATTTGCTATGCAGTGGGCATGGCAAGTAGATATCAATCTAACCCAGGCGAAGCACATTGGAAAGCAGTTAAAAGGATACTTAGATACTTCAAAGGTACAACAGATTATTCTCTCTATTATCAAGACAAGGATCTGCAATTGAGAGGATACACTGATGCTGATTGGGCCGGAGATATGGATAAGAGGAAATTCACTTCAGGTTTCGTATTCTTGCTTTGCAAGGGTGCCATCTCATGGAGTAGCAAGAAACAAACCTGTGTAGCCTTATCAACAATGAAAGCTAAATTTGTAGCTTCCGTAGCTGCAGTACAAGAGGCAGTTTGGCTAAAACGGTTAATGGACCATTTAAGAGTAACTACCTCAGAGGAACAAGTGACAGTTTATAGTGATAGTCAAGGTTACACGAAACATCAGAAATTTCATAGTAGGACTAAGCATAACGACATTAAGTATCATTATATAAGAGATGTTATTGCATGGGGAGATGTGAACTTACAGTACATATCTACGCATGATATGATTGCAGATCCGTTGACTAAACCTACAATGAAAAATGTGTTTGAGAGACACATTAGATTTCAGGGTTTGCGTAGAATTTGATGTGTACTAACTTTATTTTTGTAATCCCTTAACATTATTATTTATGAATAATAATAAAGTTCATTATTGGCAATACATGAGTGTAAATGTTTAATATGTGAACACTTACTATTATTTATTTGAGTTTGAGCATGTCAGACATAGAAGTAGCCCACTCACAACAGTATTTACCTTAGATTTGTCAATGAGTTGGCAAAAGACTAAGATGAGGCAATTTTTGAACATATGAGTATGCTCGAGAGCCTATTCAAAATGAAAGTGTCGTCTTGCAGAAATTACAAGATTAGTCTTCTTAAGGCGTGATATAAAGTCATACATGAGTTTGTATGCTTTGGATTGAGATCCAAATAAGGATCGTATGGAATCCGATGGTCAGTTATATGTAACTAACATGTTCTGTTTTAAAAGACAGAAGTAGTCCTTAAGTAAGCGGACTAAAGTTGAGTACTTCGGTGCATTGCAACATTACGCTTCTGTATGATGTTTTATATACACATTTTTAAAATGTGAGATATACACTCCTTTAAGGGAAGGAAAGAACAACATAACACATATTTTATATCGTGTGTGTTTAAGTGACCAAAGGGATGGAAATTTAATAATAATTATCTCAGCTTTCCCTATTGTGAGACCCTATTTTATATTTCGACCCTTAACACTCTTAACTTATCCCTGAAATATGGTTCAATGTGGCTAGCTTAATTAGTCTCCAAGAGGTCCGAGAAAAATCTAGACCTGGCGGTTTAACTAGAAAAGCGAGTTGAATTATGAGAGATGGCATATAGTAAGAGGGAAAAATAACCTTTTGATTACATTCATAAGAGTTCGTGGTTCACTGACATGTCTATTATCAATTCTATAAAACAATGATTGTGAGAAGGCCGTCTAGGGTCAGGCATACATGGAATAGGAGGATCTCTTTTTTTTTTCGAGAAGCTATATATCCCTAACAGGTGTATAGCATTAGTGCTCTCGAGGTAAGCTGGTCACACAATATATTAGCCTGTATAACTGGAGATTAAAAATAAAATATGTTCCGTCATGTGCGAGTGGGAGATGATAGAGTTGGGATGCGCTCATAACTCTATTATGAATTAACTTTCAATCTAGATAGAATTGAGTAATTCAATCTAATTAAAATTACCAAATCCTATCTCAAAAAACATTCTGAGTTATACTAAAGATAAGTCTCTAACTTTTAGGATCTCTATAAATAGATGAGAGATCTTAGTTTTTGGTAACGAGAAAACTTATACGCCGCAAAACTGCTCATTCCCACTCACAAGTTTTCTGCCTTAATCTTTCAGAAACTTTTAGATTGTAATCTAACTGCTCTTATCCGACACGTGGGCAAAAGCTAAATCGATGATCAATAAGAAAGGGATCATTGTGACGCTTTCACAACGAGTTTTACGCGTTACAAAAAGTAGGTACCAATTATGTTGTTACCTCCATTTATTCTTCTTTATTTTCCTTTCAAAACTAATAAATGAATAAAAGAATTAAAAATGAAAGATTTTCTTACGGGGAGTAAGAGAGATGGTAGAAAGAACATAAAAAAAATAGAATGATAGAAAAAGCAGTAATTATATAAAATAAAGAACATAAAAAAAAAGAATGGTAGAAAAAACAACATAGCATTAGGGAAAAAAAAAAAAAGAAGATGAAAAAGAAAATAAATGAAAATAAAGAAGACCTGAAAAAGCAAAGCAAAGCAAAAAGAAAATAAAGAAGACCTGAAAAAGCAAAGCAAAGAAATAAGCGAGCAACACAGATCTTCCAACTTAGAGACATATATGAAATCAACATTATGCAAAAATAATAATAATTATACAAATTTACATATCCAATATTACATATTTAAAAAATAAAAAAGAAAATTCTTAATTCGAATTTTAGGACCGTTTGATTTAACTGTTCGTGCCAATTAATAGTCGATTCATGCTAATTAATTGTCGATAGCGGTTGTTGATTCCTAATAGAGAAAATATTAAAAATATTTGATAAAAATTGATTAATAATTGCTATTTATATGTTAAATTATTATTAATAGTATAATTTAGTTTTATATATATATATATATACATATATATATATATATATGCGCGCTTATGCATATATTTGAATTTTTTTTTGAAATTTTGAATTGTTATTATTAGTATCATTATTTATAAAAAGAAATATTGATGTAAATAATTGAGAAATTTATAATTAATAAAATGATATTATAGTATTTCAAAAAAAAAATGATATTATAGTTTATATAAAAAATAACAGTGAATGAGCTGTCAGCCTATGTGAAAAAAGTTTCAAAATGAAATATTTAAAACGGCAACTGATTAGTTTAAAAATCAGTAACCATCAGCTGTAAATTGACAAACACTTTTATTATTGGTATAAAAAAAGTTACCAATTATCTCAAAAAGCTAAACCAAATACCATTTAAAATGATATCCATAAAGAAATTTTCTATATCTAACAAGATCAAGCGAACAAATAAAAAGAAAAAATGATGATCAATTACATTGGAAAACCGGAAAAAAAAAAAAAAAAAAAAGAAGATTTGAAAAAAAAAATTAATTAGTTAGATAAATGAAAGAAAAAAAAAGAAATTATAAATTAATTAGTTAGATAAATGAAAGAAAAAAAAAAGAAATTATACTAAGGACTTAATTTTTATTCATATTCTCTCTTTCATTTTTAATTTATTCAATCACTTATTCATGGAAAATGTCCCATTAAGGGTTTAGTTGAGTAAATACAAAATATTTTAAAGTATAAAACAAGTGTTTGTTCAAGAAAATTCTGGAAGGGATAAAATAGTAAAAAAGTAAAACTGGGCAAAACAGTAAATTTTATTTTAGCACAAGACAGTGTCAGTTTTTAACCCATTAAAGATTGTGATTGTAATTGGAAAGGGAAATAAAATTTTGCTATCCGGTTAATTAGTAACCGGATCACCTTCGATATTTCGTCCTCGCATGACAACGGTATGTGCACTCCATATTTATGCATTTTGTATGTAGTTAATTATGATATGACATTTTGGTGGCGAAGTTCACGCCGCATGTATATGCAGACAAAGAAAACATATGAGGTACTGGTTCCTTTTTGGCTACTAATGTAAACGTGTGCAAGTTCATGCCATGAGATTTCTTCAACTTTGGATCCATTTTTAGAAGCACTGCTGTTAAATTTATTCATCATATACAACCAATTTTAAACTTCTGAATTTCAGTTATTTAAAGTTAAGAAATTAATGTGCTAATGGTGGTGTGTTGTGTTTTATTTTCCTCTTCTTTTAATTGACTTGGCAAATTCATTTATAAGGCTCAACATGTTAGGTTGGTTTTAACGTGAAAATATAAAAGCAAGCTTTTTTTTTTCCGTGCTTATAAAAATATAGAGATTATAGCGTTATGATTAAAAAAAAAGAGATTGTAACCATAAAATTAAAGTTTTTGACAATATCATAACGAGTAATTTTGACCAAAATGTACAATTTTCGGTACTTAATTTTTCTTTTATGAATGGAAGACTGATTTGCTTCCCAAAAACAAACTTCTTTTAGCACTAAATTTTTCCAAGACACAAAACAATAACATCTTTTAAAATACTCTTCAGATAAGTTTTGCAATAGAAAAAACATTGAAGCAAATATGGAGACAAAGTAAAGAAGATTGTACACAAAATTTACATAGGTTCGGCCACTGTAAACACTAGGTCTTGAGGCCTTCTTGTACAGAGAAGTCCAATAAGAAAACATATATGATTTGAGTAGAACATGAGAACATCTTATTTAGTTTATCCAAGAGGTCCAAGTTAAAACATAAAATTTTGAGCATTGTTCCTAACTAGAGCAGTTAAGTTCGAACATACCTAACTATTAAGTCCGATTGGACTTAGCTCCTTACCCCTTAGTTCGATTGTACTTAAGACTTGAGTCTGGTCAGACTTAACCCTTAAGTCCAATCGGACTTAACTCTAGGGTTGTTAGGTCTGATCAGACTTAACTTCCAAGAGCATAAAAGTGAAAATTTTATATTTTATCTAAAACGGGTCCTAAGGGATATAATGGTCTTTCTACCCCACCAGAAGCCTACAAATAGGCCAAGTTTTTAGAAGAAATGGTTCTTCTATTTTTGGTTGGTTCCTTAGTCATCTTCTCCAAAAAAAACCTGCCTAAAACCCTAAGTCACTAAATCACTTCAACAAGCTTGGATTTATGGTTTCTTGAATAAGATAATCTCCTACAACTACATCAAAAACCCCAAGGCATCACATCTGAAAGCCTCATCTATATAGGAGCATAGTATTTTTCGTATCTTTTACATAGCTTGTATATATGTATAACATGTTTGCTTGTTTGATGTGTTCTTATTCTTTTCAGCTTCTTTTGTATTTAAAAATTCCTTTTTTTTGTTTTTACTCTTTTTACCTTCTTTGATTTACATAGTTTATAGGTAAATGGATGAATGGGGTTTTTTTACAAATAAAAATGTCTTTTTGAAGTTTTTTTCCTTTCCTTCTTTTTTTGATCTTAATAGCTATAACAAAATGTTTTTGGTGGGTTCTTAAACTCCATAAAGGCCTAGTAATGACCCAGATACAATATAGAGTTTTTGAGGATTCATAAATGGATCCAGTAGAACCTGTTGTTGAGGGAAGGAAGCTCAGTTAGGTACAATTGGACCTAACTATTAAGTGCTATCAAACTTAGTTCTTTAACTTAAGTCTGATTGGACCTAGATCTTGTCAAACCTTAAGATCCAATAGACTTAGTTCCAATCGGACCTAACTTAAGTTCGATTAGATATAAGTCTGTTTTTGTTCATATGCTAGATGTTAAGTCTTATTAGACTTAGGATGTAAGTTCGAAGGACTAATTAACTATTAGGTCCGATTGGACTAAACTTCCAGTTTATAGAGCATAATAAGAATGAATCTTGTTTTGTACATTTTTCCTTTCTTTTGCCTTCATAGGTTCCTAATATTTTGGTTTTGTATGTTGGCATTATTTAATAAACTTTAAAGCATGATGATGTCTTCATACATGTTGATATTGTTTACAGCAAATACAACTAACATCTAAAAAAATTCTACACTCTAATTTAACTAAATATATATTAATCAATTTATAAAAATAAAACTCATAACTTAATTAAAAAATACTTTATCATCCCTGAAAAAAATTAAAATCAACCTATAAAGTATATCTTTCATAATAAAGCGTCTTTTAAAAAAATTGTAAAATAAACATACTATTATAATAACTAACAAATATACATAAAACTAGATGTAGTAAATGGGTCGGGTTAGGCAGATTTAGATTGTTTAGGTCAAAAATGGGCCAATGCCCAAGTTGGGCAGATTTGGATCAATTCATGAGTTTGTTACATGTTGGGCCAATGGATTGCATGGTGGCCCAAATGGGTTGCATTGTGGCCCAAAATGAGCGTATGGTGGCTCAAATGGGTCGCATGGTAGCCCAATGGGCAAAGCTATGGGTCAACTCATTTAACCATTTTTTAATGAAAATTAATTCTTGATACAATTACGACATACTAACTAGATGGTTTGAGTTTGGGCTGGGTTGGGATTAACCGAAATTTGAAGATTTTTTTCTTCACAAGCCTGCATAAATAAAATACAAGTCTACTTCAACTTGGATTGGATTCGGGACGGGCCAAAATAAGTCAAGTTTGGACAAGGCCTAACCTAAATTGAAGATTTTCTTTTGCATAAATCTGCATAAATAAAATACAGGCCTAGTTTAGGATGGGCTGAGATGGATGGTGGTTAATTTTAGGCCTAGTTCTATGATAGAATTGTGCATATGTTGTACAATTAAATTAGGAAGATACTATTATTTGCTATCTGATTCCAATAATGCTCTTAATACTATTTACAAAATAAAGAGAATCATATGTTGTACAATTAAAAACATGTATCTAATGTTATATATTGTACAATTTGATAGCAAACTGCCATATCTATACAATTTGATAATAAACTGCCATATTTGTATTGTATGTCATATATTGAACTCATATTATATGATTTGCAATCTCACTTTTAATTGTAGAGGAATGAAAAACAATAGCCATAATTACTTGAAAAAATAATTAAAAAATTAAACCTTGGCTTACTACATGTTTAGTAAAACTAATTTATCATGAACAAAACACATTTTTTTCTAAATAAAATTAGATGGTAAATTGCTTGGTTACATACCCATATAAACATTAGTGTAAAAAATAAAGGAGTAATAGTTGAGTGACATTAAAAGTAAAAAAAATAAAATTGCTAAGGTAATTGATAATACCTGAAATAACTTATCATCAGGTCTAAGCCCAAAGCCCAATAAGGACTCAAAGCCCAGCCAGCTAAGAAAGCCCAGTACCATTAAGATTGGCATGTGGCTAGTAGATGCACACGAAACTAGAGGAGATGAGGCTCTGCATGCTGTCCGATCGGACTAACAGGGCACGCCCCCTGTCAATCTACTAACACATGCTACCACCATTCCCTCAAAATTGCTTAAGTGGGTTCTCACATCCACTATAAATACCTACTCTTCATCACGTCACTGTCTACCTACTCTAACACCAAGGTAGACTACTTGAGTGGGTTCTCACATCCACTATAAATACCCCGAGTCACTGCACTCAGGTAACTCTTAATCTTGAAAACTCCTCTCACTACATTTTCTCTCTACAAATACTACTGACTTAAGCTTTGGAGTGTTTACGCTCAGTCCGACTGGGCAAGCTTTCTTGCAAATTCAAAAGGATCCAATCGGCTCATGCAAGCACCACCATCATACTCGGTCTATACAATTCCGATAAATCATGAATTATTATTTGGTGCTTTCGTTGAGAGTCCATGGTAGGTTCTAGACGTGTCATGTATTCCAGATCAAGGAGAGATAATTAAACTAGTGATAACAGAAGTGGATCAACATCCACCAATGGGTGGGATGAATCTCAGGGGACTTTTGCTCATGATTATTTAATTCTTGTGCTCGAAGAGTTCATGGCACAGCTAGACAACACTCATGTCACCATGAAAGACTTGTGAGGAATCCTCGGTGATTTTGGGAAAACTATCATGCAATCTGCCCTAAGAGCCAAGCAACCCTAGGCACCAACAACTGTCTTGGAGGTTGACGATGAAAAGGGAAGAGAAAAATAATGAAATAAAGGGATCGTTAGCAAGGACCTAGAACATAAAGGCCAAGATAAATTTGACCTCTACCCTGACGCCCGCAATATGGGTAGGAAGAACAAAGGAAAAGAGATAATGCTCCCAGAAAGTAGGGACCCTGTCTTCTATATATGTGATCCCTCCTCCATGCCAAAGTGGTCACAAACACCCTTGGCCGCTGTGGGAGATTGTTGCTTATTTTCGTAAGTATACAAAATCGATTCAAGTAATAAAGAGTGAGTAAGTTATCGTTCCCACGAGGACCGAAGACTAAGTACCAAAATTATAATAATTTCTTATTATTTAAACCAGCAAAACTTAATTGATTAAACTAAATAATAATTGTAAAAATAAAATCACATAAATAACTGAGAGATTGAAAGAAATCAATAGATGAGAAACAAGGGTATCTTTGAGTTCACTTGAATCTACCTTTTTCAATTATAACTATTAGCAATCAAATTTAATTACTTAAACAAGGAAAGAATAATCCTAAGATGTTTAATATGCTTTCCAAAGCTATGCTAGACTTATTCACTAATTCCTATTAATCTTTTATAATAGATATTAATGAATGAATTTACAGTTATGATTATTTTCAATAAATTCCCACAAGTCAAGTTATATTATTCCCATTCAAACTATGTTCTTGTGTTGTTTACAATTTAAATCCAATTTTAAAATTTTCCTTCTGTACTAATCTTAAGAAAATAAATAAATCAATCAATAGCCAGTTAACTGATAGCATTAAACATAATTATAAAAAATTGCCAAAATTAAAGAAAACTAATTAAAATAATTAAAAAGAGTAAGAATTCAAGCTACATCAAAGATAACCCTTAAAAAAATTTAGTTCATGCTAATCATGTCAAAAAATCCAAAATAACAAATCAAATTCAATAATATAGTTAAAGCAAACTAGAAACTTGAATTAAGATGATAATTTTGGTGATTGCGGCTTCCAATCCGTATAATTTCTCCTTGATCTCCAAAGCTTGCGCGCGTCAAAAGAACAATCAAAGTAAACTGAATAGGAAAGCTATACGTCTTGTTCTGGAAGAAAAAAGATAAAGCAAAGTAAACTGAAATTAGGAAATCCTGTTTCAAACCTAAAAACCACCAAAATTAAAACAATTAAATCCATTTTATAATTAAAAAATAAAAAACTAAAAACAATAAAAAGATAATAGAATTTAATTGCAAAACTATAATTCCAATATAAAAATTTACCTAAAACTTATCTAAATTACTATATAAAAAGCATCTAACAAAATACCCCCAAACTTGAACTTTACTCGTCCTCGAGTAAAGAAGAATAATCTATACTTAAGAACAATTCAAACTCAAAATTTCAGATAACAGCAACTAATCTCAACCAAGATAAACAGTAGTATAGTTCACAATTATTTTCCACAAATAGTCATACTCACTTCTAAAATTTCCAAAATCAACTAATTGCAACCTCTTATAAACAATGGTTTTAAAAGCTAAATTGACTTATAACAAGGACTTAGCATTTCACAACAAATTCTCATCCATTCATACAAAACATAACAATCTTAATAAAAATTCTCGAGTGTAAAATATAATGAGTTCAATATTATGATCACACAATTAAGTTCCGATAAAAATTAAGCCAATACATAGAAAAACATATACTCAACCTGCCAAGATAAATAAAATTCATAGAAATTCTTACAATAAAATTTAGAGAACACGGGAGCCAGGTGTGACGCGTACTGAACCTAGCAAAGGCCCTCTTTGAACCCGCTTTTAGGGTTCGAGAGATTGGTTTGCGTTTTTTTTGATCTTGGGTATCATGAGTCATTTTGGATGCCTCCTTTCCAATAGAACATTGAAAATGATCATCTACTCTCATGACGCCTTTAGACACTTTTGAGGTATTTTGGAGTCGTCACCCAATTTACGAGAAATTAGAAAATGTCTCTAACCTCTATTGGTCTAAACCAAAAATGGTGTTCGGAATTTCACTCTTATTAATGACTTAAGTTAAGTTTATAAATGAGCTTTTAAGAAATTTAAATTTCATCTCTCATCTCACGCGATTATGCATTGAATTTAAAGTACATTGCAAGCGGAACAATCCCCCAAAATAAGAAAGTATAAAAATAAAACTTGCCCCAAAATTAATTACAAGGGCCCAAAAAAAGAATAAAAATAATTAAAAATGCATAAGAGTAATTAAAATATATCATACATAAATCGGGTCATTTATTGAATTTTAGGAACATTGGTTCCTTTTTGTTAACTTTAAAAAATTAGAAAACTATTTTTTGGGTATTGATTGAGAAATCCGGGATGAGTGATCCCATTTTATGAAAATTAGTTTTCTATTTGATAGTGAGATTTTATTCTTTTAAATTAGGACATTGGTCCCTTTTATTAAGAAAAATTTCAAATTATTAATTTTTATAGAAAATGTGATTTTCTATAGTAAGGGCGAATTAAAAAAAAAAAAAGCATTTTTACATACAACATAAAAAAAAATAATACACTAAATAAAGTACAGTAATTAAGAAATGCAAACCAAGTTACAAGAGCCTTTAATTCCCGCTCCTCCGGCCCGCTCGGGAATATCACTCAAGGTAAAAAAATTGAGGCCATAAAAAGAATAATAAAATAAAATTGTTAGTCAATTAAATCAAATAATATAAACAAACAATTAATTAATTAAATAAATTAAACCATTTAAATAATCAATTACACCATCAACCAGAAAATATAGAATTCAATTAAACTAATTAAATATAATACACCAATTAACTCAATTAAATAAATTAAATACAAACCAAAATTAACAGTTGTATAAAAAAACATGTTGAATAAATATTGAAAATAATCAAATGAATCAGAATCAAGCAAAAATGAAAAATAAATATTAATTATTTTATAAATCGTGTTCATGCTTCATGCAAATAAATTAATTTAAATTAATGTTATTTATGACAAATACATTAATATACACATAAATAAATAATGGCAGAAATCAAGTTAATTACAACAAGCAAATTATGGATAACTAAACAATCAAATTAATTACTAAGCTAAATATTAATAGCAAATCTTAGCACACAAGCAACTTATGGACAGTGACAATTAGGGGTGTACACGGTTCGGTACAATTCGGGGATTTCCAAATCTCCGTATTGTATTGAAATTTCGGTTCCTAAAAATTTCGGTACCATTCGATTCTTAAAAATTTCGGTACTGTTTTTTCGGTACAAAACAAAACAATACAGTACAATACGGTACTTCGGATAATTTTAATAATTTATTTTTTAAATATTTTAAAAATTATCAATTCTTTAAACTTAAATTTTAATTCACTCCAAAAACTCAAAATAAAAATTTTCATCCCCCTAAAAATTTTCAAATTTTATTCTTAATAATATTGCTTTACAACTAAAATAATATTGACATTATTTTTAATAATCCTTGATGATGATTGGTGTGTTAATCATATATTAATTAAGTTTCTGATAATAAAAATTATACATATTACTATCTTCAATCATATATGAATTTATAAAAATAAATTGGTTTTGTTTGCAATGTATATAGAAACACTTGAGTTGAGGTAGATTATTTATACATTTCATTATGTCAACCAAAACGTGCAAAGTAAATATGAAATAAAATTTTAATAGTAATGGCAAAAGTTTTGACATATATTAATTCATATTATAGTAGTGGAAGGAAATTCTAGTTATTTTTTTGGATATATAGAGACTTTAAACTATATATAAAATGTGTACTATATTTATAATTTTGACATATATATTAAATATAGGTTTGACTAAATATAATATTTCATCCGTATTCAATTACTCATATAGATAATTAGATATTGTGCTAGATATAAATGGGTATTAGCTGAATGATATTAAATATAAATCAAATTAATTAATAAGAAAATTACATACTGTGACGCGCGCCGGATCCCGAGCGCCGCCCCTTTCGGACCGCCATCACGTGGGCGATCGGGGCATTTGCGGGTCCGTTGGCATCTCGCGATAAATCGCAAGTGCGTCTATGTTGGGCAACAAGGAAGTATCATGGAGTCGCCACCCAATAGAACATTGGGAAAGTTACTCTCGCCTCGGAGAGCCTAAGACTGCGCTTGGTATCCATTTTGGGCCAGCCAGAGGGATCACGGAAGGTGAACTTCTCACCCTAAAGAGCCTAGGATTAGCGCTAAAATCTCGTGACCCGATAAGTATTTTGGAGGATAACCTCTAACCTCTCGAGCCCAAAGACCAGAGCTGGGTCCGGGATTTCTCATCTATTTCTACCTCAATTAGTTTATGATCAAATTTTAATGTCATTAATTCGCTCTCTCTCCACACTATGCAATTGATTAAAGGCGCATTTATTCACATCTTGAAAGCGATAAATGATCAAATAGATAATGAAAGCAATAGATTACAATAAATACAAGGAGCGGAATACAACTCCCCTTTTGTAAATGTGCGAAGCATGCATAAATCGGGACATTGCTTATTTTGAGGACTTTGGTCCTCACATGCATCGTTATTAAAATTGGGAATTTTTATTTGTGATGATCTTTTTTTGGATGGAAATAGGGCATTGGACCCTTGTTTTGTGTAAACCTCCTTTTATTAAATATAAAAACATTGAGTCATTTTTATACATCAACGGGATATGAAAGGAGTATATCCATATACATAAGATGATCAATAAAAGAAATAAAACAAGAGGATTAGGAAACTAAACCGGACGAGATCCTCCAAACATGGTAGATAGCCGCTCAAGCTTGGGATAATCCAGGAGGACCAATATACACTCACAGAAAGTTAAGAGATGTTAATATACATAAAATTAACATATAAGAAGTCAAGGAGACTTGGAAGAGATAAAAAAAAAGGGTTTAAAAGGATGGAGACAGAACCCACCGACGGCCTTCCTTGGTTGACCGACTGGCGTCGGTTTGGGTATCCGATATGCCTGTTTGTCACTCAAGGAGGGGTGTCTGTAGGTGGGTGACCGACGGGCATCGGTGATAAAGATGACCCGTCGGTCACCACTGTCTCCGAAAAAACAGAATGGAGAGAGAGAGAACCTTTTCAAAGTCAAAAAATGAAATTTATCCCAAAAGGAGATAAGAGAGTTAAAATAAAAGAAAATAATGACAGATATTCAAAAATTCCACAAAATGAGAAATAAATATGGAGATAAAATGGAGAAATAATCCGGAATATTTACCCTCAGATAATCGCTTCAGGTGAGATTCTTGTGTCGGTTAGAGCTCCGCGCGTTCCACGAGAAGCAAAGATGAAAGATTAAAGAGAGAAAATGAGATATTTCACCTTCAATCCCTCAGAAAATCAGTTTTGGAGTCAAAATCTAAAGAAAACTAATTAGCTTTTAGTTCCTTTTGATTGATTTGATCCTTGATTCAATAGATTTCTTTAGAAAAAGTGTTTTTTGGAAGAGAGAGAAAATGTGCTTGAAATTGGGCAGAGTTTCCTCTTTTGAAAATTTTTCCAACCATTTTCAAATGAAAATCCGGAGCTTTTATAGCTAGACACGACCGATGGGCGTCGGTGTGTAGAGGCGGGCGTCGGAAGAATCCTTCTGACACAAGGATTCGTCCGACGGCCCTGCCACATCCACCGACGGGCGTCAGAAGGGTTGCGTGCTCCGGAAAACCAGGCGGCATTCTGATAGGGGCGGTGATTTTCCGACGGGCGTCGGAAAATACCATTAGCCGTCGGTGACTCGAAGCGACGGGCCGGCTTCACGGACGGGCTGGCCGTCTGTGGAGGACAAAAAGCCCTTTGACTCGAAAAAAACCTCTGTTTTCCTCTCCTTCGGCCCAGGCATGATAAAAACCTCACTTCTCATGGAACGCGGGACTAAAACCTCTAAATCCAACCTCCCATACAGACTTGGACACTGATTTCATCACAGGGCAACCTCTGATCCGGACCACTCCGGGACACTGTACTTACACATACTCATATAATTAGTTATATATATAACTTTAACTAATTATATTTAGAGAATAGAAAATGGCTCTATGGACTATAATTATGTTTAGGGTTTATTCACATTTATTATCTTGACTCAATTATTATACTCAATTTCATTAAATTTGGCTTAACAGTTAAGAGATTGTTAATTGCTATTATAGTCAATAGTTATATTATAAGGGTGAATGTGAAATGTAGCCATCTTTTTATAGGTTTTGTAGTTTAATAGAATATATAATTAATAATACGTATTGAACTCGAACAAATACTTTATATCTTAATTTTCTTTTATCAAATTATCCATATATATAACAATTTTCATGAAAAATAAAATATTGTGATAATGAAAAACCAATATTTTTATAGTATTAATTACTAAGCTAATTATATTATTCGTAAGATTATTATATTCTTATATATTTATATTAATTGGTAAAATTTCATTGATACAATAATTGTATATAATTATACTATTAAAATACATAATCAATTACTCATATAAATATTATGCCAAAAATAGATGAGTATTAGTTGAGTGATGCTAAAAATAAATTGAATTATTGATAAGGTGATTAATAATATATACCCATAAATTTACATCAATTGGTAAAATTTCATTTTTAATACATTCTTATTTATAAATAGATTTTTAATTTACATACTCATATAAAAAATGTGACGAAAATAGATAAGTATTAGTTGAGTGACACTAAAGTTAAATAAAATTAATTGCATATTCATATAGATATAATAATTAAATTTATCAAATTAATAATTAAAATATCCATTTTAATTTATTAACTATTTATTATATTAATTTAGTGCATTAAAATATTTAATTCAAATAATTATGAAACTAAATTTATATAATAAATATATAATGTAAATTATAAATAATATTTATATATAAATTACTAGTATTATATAAAATAAGTAATAAATATCGGTTCTTTCGGTCCAATTCGGTTCCAAAACAGTTCGGTACTGTTCAATACGGTTCTCGGTCCGGTTCCAGTACAATTTGGTTCAGTCCTAGTCAAAAAGTCAACGGTACAATTCGGTTCGGTTCTAGTAAAAAAGGTCAACGGTACAATTTGGTTCTGAATCTTTTTCTTCGGAATTTCGGTTCGGTACAGAAAGATCCAGACCCGTGTACACCCCTAGTGACAATATCAAAGAATAAATTAGAATCAATACAATGAATAAATGCATTGGTGCATTTTTGCACGTGTGACTAAAGGAACAGGTAAAAAAAAATGCATGCAAAAATAACAAAATAAGGAAAAGAATAAAGGATTAGAATGGCCCACGCAAATAGCATACATGCAAAGTAATAAGAAGGCACTGTAGCAATGGCTCCAGCCATGAAAATATACAAGTAAAGTGAAAATTAGCAAATAATAATAATAATAATAATTGAAAATATATTAATAAGAAAGATGACAACTATACTACGAAATATATTAATAAAATAATAATAGTCATAATCTTTGAAAACATATTAATATAAAATAATCGTAATAATTAGGCTAAATAAAGATAACAATAATAAAATAAAATAAAATAATCAATAAATTAACTAAGTGAATCACGTGGAAAGGAAGGCTAAATGACAAAAATCACTGTAGATTGGCCCAAAATTGAGAAAATGCAATTCAATTAAAGAAAACATGCAAATGGAAATGGGACACAATGAGTGCAAGACTCGTGCATCCTTGCACGAGTCACACAAGGCCTTCACGACTCGTGCAAAAATGCACGAGTCGTGACGGCAGCTGTGAGGGGCGCGAGTCGTATAGAAAACGCACGACTCGAACGGGCAATCGGACAATCACGACACGCGAAGCAGGAGCACGATTCGGACGAAAGCTCACGACTCGTGCAGAAAATCAAAGACATGACTCAATCAGAGAGAAAATACAACTCAGACATGAAAAATGAAGTTCACGACTCAGACAAACAGAAAACATGGGCGAATAGAGTAACGTTAACAAACTGAATAAATATGGCATTATTCCATCAAAACATGCATAAAAGAACAACAAACATGCAGATTAACCATAATAAATATTTTAGGCTCATGTTTGATAATAAACAGCAGCGAACATATGATGTACAGATCAATAAAATCAAACAATAACTATATACAGAGTATGTACAAATGAAGAACACTTGGTAAAACAAAATAAGAAATAAAAAGAAAGGAAAATAAGAGAAGGTTTATCCCAGTATTTACCCTCAGATATGATCTTTGATCTGCAGATGAAGAAGTTCTGGTTTTCCACCTTGCTTCTCTTGAAAAGGATAAAGCAGTGAGTGCTCAAAACTTCAAGATGAAGGTCACGTTAAAAAAATAAATACGATTGAATCTCAAACGTCAGCAATTAATTTCCTAGATTCAAGAAGCAATCTCAGAATGTTTTGAGAATACAATTCACTTTCTTGCTCTCAAAGCTTTCTTTTCTCTGTGTGTTTCTTTCTGAGTTTGGCCTCCCTTTTTCCAATCCCCTCTCCAGTTTCTTAACTTTTTCTTTTTATATCTCAGAGAAGGTTAGGTTGTTTCTCACCAAATCCAGCCATAATCCATGCTTTTCCCACCAAATCTCCCGAAATAAAGGAAAGGAGACGCTGGGGGTGAGGCGCGTGAGGCATGTGAGATCTGCCTCACACTACCTCTCACAAACGTGAGAGCTGCATCTCACGTTAGTGAGATGGGCCTCACCAACGTGAGGCTGCATCTCACGTTAGTGAGATAGGCCTCACCACACAGGCCCCAAAGGCTCTCTCCTCCTCCTATTTTTCTATCTTTTTAAAAATGAAAAACACATTTTTCGAGGAAACCATCACTTCTATCTGTCTTTTGCCTGTGAACATGTATCATTTTCATCACTGGGTAACTTCGGTCTGGACTGTCTCAGGACCCGGTGTCTACAGTTGCCCCCAGTTTTAGGGAAGGTAGTGCCTGGGTTCCTAGGTGAGCCAAAACTCAAAGAAGGAAAGAAGAAGCGCGTACCTGAGGCAGCTGTCTTCCTGGTCCCAAGAATGCGCCGAGTCTGCTCCAGACTTACAAAACGCAAGAATTGCTCTTCTGAGCTCACCGAGTCTGCTCCAGACTTACAAAGTGCGGGGTTTTCATCTTCTGATGGTTATGTGCGGAGTCTGCTCTATACTTACAAAACTCGAGAAGTGCTCTTTTGAGCTGCACCGAGTCTGCTCCAGACTTACAAAGTGCGAGAGTTCCATCTTCTGATGGTGATGCGTCGAGTCTGCTCCAGACTTACAAAACGCGAGAATTGCTCTTCTAAGCTGCACCGAGTCTGCTCCAGACTTACAAAGTGCAGGGATTCCATCTTCTGATGATGATGCGCCGAGTCTACTCTAGACTTACAAAACGCGAGAATTGCTCTTCTGAGTTGCACCGAGTCTGCCCCAGACTTACATAGTGCGAGGGTTCCATCTTCTGATGGTGATGATTTTTACTTAGATATTTCCTGCAAAGTTATATGCACAGAAATATATACAAGAAATTGTATGTATATGAGATGTAAATGCTTGCAAAAAAAAAAATGGATAGACCACGTCCTAAGCGGTCAAGGGTCCATTAAGGAGTACGGCTTGGCTGTTCCACCATGCCTCCAAGGATCCAGAAGAGTGTCATCTTGGCTTTAGGGACTCTGGCCCAAAACCTGTTCTGAAAGACACGTTGGGTGTGCATCTTTGCCCCCCGGATCAATGATCATATACCCAGGATTCTGAATCATGTCCCTGCATCTGAAGTAATGCCGCCTTATCGCTCCGGGCATCGAAAGTCATTATTTTGAAGGTAGTGTGTCCCTTGTGGATTTTCACACTAGCTTTTCTTTGTGGGAAATGCATCCCTTTAGGGATTTTCACACGACCCTTTGCCTAATTTTTGCCTGAAATGGACCCAATCCAATCCAGCGGCTTTTATTTTTATTTATTTTTATTATTCATTTTTTTTTGTTTTTTTTATGAGAGATTAAAGTCATTGACAAACTTTCTCACGACGGCTTCATATGGATAGCCACATTGACGAGCCGAGGTATCAGCTTTATGACCTATTGGGTACACTTTGACTATGCAACCCAAGATCTCTCATACCCTCCTTTGGGAACCATTCTATCACTTCTACCAGTGCGTATGAGAGAAGGGTACTTAGTTTCTTCACTCATAACAGGACTTGTCGACTTTAGCATCTGGCCGGCGAGAGCAGTGATAGGAATTAGTACAGATTTGCATGCATTTTGAGCAATATGTTTTTTTTTAAAATAGAACTAGAAAATAATGTAAATGAATAAATTCAGTTTCATTTCATTTCACAAAATTGTGTACATCTCAGTATGATTTCAGTATACATAATCATCATTTAACGTTAATTCAAAACGCAAAGCTACATTCATTCGTGGAACAAATCCTGATAGCATCAAACTTCTATTACCAATCAGCACTCTCGGGTTTTGTTGATTGGAAATTTTCTCTCAATCCTCTAATTTTTGCCCAGGATGCCTTTTTTCGGTTTTCATCCTGAAGAGGCGCCCAATTTTAGCAAGGCCGCCTTTTTTCTGTTTTCGACCTGCGGGGCTTTTATTCTCTTCTTTTGATTTTTATTGTCTTTAGCCATGGAACTTCTTGAGTCTATCAATGTTGATCGGTTCCCTGAACTCGTTGCCATCGCCATCTGATAGAATCGCTGCTCCTTTTGACAATAACTTCTTAAGGATGAAAGGACCTTCCCATGTCGGTTTGAATTTCCCCCTGATATTGGGCACACCCAATCTCATTTGTTTGAATACTAAGTCCCCTTCCTTTAACGGATGTTTCCTGACTTTCTTTTCGAACAACCTGGCAAGCCTTTTCTGATAAATCTGATTATGATAGTAGGCTCTCATCCTGCTCTCATCTAGCATGTTTAGGTGCTGCAGCCGCTGCTATGCCCATTCAGCTTCCGAAATCTGAGCTTCCATAACTACCCTCAATGACTTGAGTTCAATCTCGACTGGCAGTATGGCCTCTGTCCCATATACCAAGGAATACGGTGTGGCCCCTGTGGAAGTTCTGACAGACATTCTATAACCCCAGAGCGCGAAAGGCAACTTTTTCGCCCAATCCTTATAATTCTGAACCATCTTGGCCAGGATTCTCTTGACGTTCTTGTTAGCAGCTTCTACTACTCCATTAGCCTTTGGACAATAAGGAGAAGATTTATGATGCTCAATGCCGTACTTATGAAACAACCTCTTCATCTCAGCCATGAACTGGACCCCATTGTCGGATACCACATGATGTGGGAGGCCGTATCTGCATATCAAGTTCTTCTCAGTGAATTTAGCCGTATCCCATGCATCGACCTTTTTGAAAGACTCAGCCTCTACCCATTTTGTGAAGTAGTCGATGGCAACTATGATGAATCTATGTCCATTAGAGGCCATGGGATGCATTTCTCCAATAATGTCGATCCCCCAAGTTGCGAACGGCCAAGGCGATGTCAAACTGTGTAACTCTGAAATCGATAAGTGCCTTAAATCTGAATATTGCTGACATAACTGACATTGCTTTACGTATTTTGAGCAGTCTGTATCTATGGTGAGCCAGTAGAATCTTTGTCTCATGATCTTCTTGGCCAATATCAAACCATTCATGTGGGCTCCGCACACACCAGCGTGAGTTTCCTCCATTACCTTTTCGGCTTCTTTCTCGTCTGGACATCTCAATTGAATACCGTCGGCTTGTCGTTTGTACAACACCCCGTTTATGCAGATAAACTGAGCAGATAACTTGCGAATCAGCCTCTGGTCTTTCTCTATAGCCTCTTCTAGGAACGTCGCGTTTTCTAGATAATTTCTAATATCATGATACCATGGCTTCCCATCTGTTACTTCCATTTCCATGACTGGTTTAGACTCAAAGCTAGGCCTCTCAGAACTAGAAATCAGCACAGGCTTCATAACCACCCCCTCTGGATTATCCCATATCGACACCAAAGTTGCAAGTGCACCGGCTAGCTAATTCTCATCTCTAGGAACAAAGTGAAAGGTGCACACTTCAAACTGATCGCTCAAATCTTTTAAGTATTTCACATACGGGATCAGCTGCTCTTCTTTAACAGCCCACTTGCCCCTAATTTGATTGATCACCAGCGATGAATCTCCAAATACCTCCACATTCTTTGCCCCTAAAGCTATCAATACTTCTAACCCGAAAGTGCATACTTCATATTCAGCTTTATTGTTGATGGCTTTATATCTTAGCTTCTTAGCTAAAGGGAGTTTTTCATCATCCGGGGTTGTTAGAATAATCCCTACTCCTGCCCCCTTGTTATTTACAGCCCCTCAAAGTGCAACTGCCAACCTTGAACTGTGATAGCTGGCACATCCTCGTCCGGGAAATTGAAGTCATACGAATCTCCTTGGATCGGGTGCTCTGCCAACAACTCCGCCACTACACGCCCCTTAATGGTTTTTTGGGTGATATATTTAACATCGAATTCTTGTAACAGCAATAGCTATCTCCCCATTTTTCCAAGCAAAGATGGAGCTTCCTGTAGGTATCTGAGAGGATTCTGTTTCGCCACTGCCTGTACCTTGTAGGAGTGAAAATAGTGTCTCAACTTCTTGGAGGCCCAAATTACCGCGAGATAGATCTTTTCTACTTCTGTGTATTTGATCTCATAGGTAAGGAACTTCTTACTGAGGTAATAGACCACGAACTCGACTCTAAACTCATCCTCCTAAGCCATCATGGCACCTACGGAGCTATCCTCTATGGCCAAATACAGAATAAGTGGTTTGACCGGCTGCGGTGGTCTCAGAACCAGTGAATTCAACAAATATTCCCTAAGGGTGTTAAAAGCTTTTTGACAGTCTTCATTCCACACTACAGGTTGGTTCTTTCTAAGTAGCTTGAAGATTGGTTCACAAATTTAAGTAAGCTTGGCAATAAACCTGCTGACATACTGCAATTTACCCAAAAAGCTTCTGACATCCTTTTCCTTCTGAGGTATTGGCATTTCTCGAATGGCCTTGACTTCATCTGGGTCAATCTTAATCCCCCTTTGGCTCACCACATGTCCTAACAGCTTCCCTGAGGTGACACAGAAGATGCATTTCTTGGGATTTAGCAGCAAGTTATACTTACCGATCCTCTGGAAGAATTTTTCTAGAGCTTCAAAGTGACATTCTCTAGTGGATGACTTGATCATCATATCATCCATATATACTTCTACCTCCTTATGGATCAAGTCATCTAGAATCCTAATTGCCATTCTCTAATAAGTTGCACCTACGTTCTTCAAACCAAATGGCATCACTCTATAAGCAAAAGTTCCCCATTCTATGATGAAGCCTGTCTTAATTCGATCGGCTATCTTATTGAGGATCTGATTATAACCTATATAACCATCCACGAAGCTGTACATCATGCAAGTGGCTGCACTGTCTACCAGTACATCTATGTGAGGCATTGGAAAGTCATGTTTTGGACAAGCCTTATTCAGATCTCGATAGTCTACGCATACGCTTACTTTACCGTCCTTCTTAGCTACTGGGACAACATTGGCCAACCGGGTTGGCTACTACACTTCAATTAAAAATTTAGCCTTAATCTGTTTACGAATCTCCTCTTTGACCTTATCTGCCCATTCTGGCCTGAGCCTCCTAAGTTTCTGCTTGATAGGTTTATGATCTAGGTATGTTGGGATGACGTGTTCTGCGATTTCCCGGTCCACTCCTGGCATGTCTTCGTAGGTCCAGGTAAAGACTTTTTCGTGTTTTCTTAAGATTCTCTCAAATTTTTCTCGCTCTTCAGAAGTTATGTTAGATGCTATCAAGATTTCTTTCGGGTTTTCCAAGGTTCCAAGATTGAATGGGGTTGCATCAGTTGAATCAATGTCAAATATGGATGCATTATGATCATGATTATGCATATTGAAATCATTAGAAACATCACACAAGTAAGCGAAATTGTTCATTTCATTAATAGAACTGTAAACGTCATTAACATCATTAAAGAGTTCAGGAATAAAAAGAAAATCTACACTATTCTCTTCCTCCTCTCTCGCCGGTGCAACTGTTGAAGCTAACGGTCCTGAATTAATCTAGCACTTTGGAGGCTCTGCAACGAGTCCCTGTATGGCTTCTTCCACCTTCGCTTTGCCCTTTATTTGGGCAGTCACCATCTTCTCAGTGATAATCTCTTCGGGTGCTTCGCGGTCCCAAACAGTCCCCTTGGTCATGATTTCTTCATCCCAAAAGCTCTCTACTGGTTTGATCAATCCAATGTCCCAATTGAAGACGTCGTTGAACACTTCAAATCCCGGTACAATCTTTCCATCAACCCACTGAGGCTCTGCTTCCCCCATGTAAGCACACACTGCAGTTGCTGGTACAAAGCTTTCGCTAATATGGGGGATTCCCTCGACCAACTTCTTACCCTTCTTTGCTGCACCTTCAAGGCCTCTCTTATCCTTCTGATCTCTAGTGGTGATGGCTACTGGTGACCCCTGCAAATTCCTGCCTAGACCGGCACTAGGGAGAAACGACATCCTCTTCATTTTATTCAGCACGTGAGGGCTTCCTTCCATAGGTTCCTCCCCATCTATCACAGCAATGTGAAACCCACTGAAAGGCTGTCGTGCAATCTCCAATATTGAGACCTGATTCTCCCTTGCAGCCCTTATAATCACAACCTGCCCCTCATGAGGAATCATAATCATCTGGTGCAAACTAGAGGGGATCCCTCCCAACTTATGGAACCAAGACCTCCCTAAGAGGGCTGAGAAATTGGCGAGAATTGGTAGAACTACAAATTCCACTTCGGTTTCCACTGGCCCTATCTTGACTGCTGTCTTGAATGTCCCGGAAGCTTGCCTTTGTGAGTTATCATAAGCTGTGATTGTTAGATCAAACTTAGCCAGCACGTCCTCTGTTACCCTAAAAGCTGCCATTGCCACCAGCGGGCATACATTAATCGATGAACCATCGTCTACCATGATACATGCCGTGTGCTTTTGATTAATTTGAGCCCGTATGTACAAAGGACGATTATGATTGCATCCTTTTGCTAGCCAGTCTGCACTTATAAATACCACATCTTCCCCAGCACCCCCTTTTACTACCTCCAGCAACTCTGTGGGTGATATGGTTGTGGCCACCGTTGTCTCGCACAAAGTCTCCACTATCTTCTGTCTATGCGATGGAGACTGTCTTAATAGATCCATATTGAAATTTGAACCGATGTCTTTTTCAGTTGCCTCATTATCGGATCCTCTTCTGGCTCTCTTTCTCTTTGGTTTACCACTGGATCTTGCGGCCTCTCAACTTTTGGAGCTATCCTTCCACTCCAGGTTACTGCTCCCACCTTCTTCTCCTCCTTTTTCTCTTCTTCCTCCTCCGATCCCCACGGGTCGGGAAATGTTTCATCCTTAAAATGAATGTTTTCATCTCCACTTTTATCAATGGACCAACAATCGATCACTGCCACGGGAAGCCCTTCTTCACTTACCTCGTAGAGGCTCGTGATAACAGTGTTGGCATCGATGCCTTTTAGATCTCTCAATACAAACCATTCAGGCAGACTAGATCCGATCATGAATACAGGCGAGGGCACTGTATTATTGTTGGACTTCTTCTTGCTCTCTCTCTGTTCAGGATCAATAATCTGCTTACTATCAATCAGATCTTGAATCTGGTGCCTCAGCATTATGCAATTGTCTGTCAGATGTCCAGTATGCTGGTGATAAGCACAATATTCGTTCTCCTTATGCCCCGGCTGTCCTTGGGTCCTGGCTGGCCTGGGTTACAGGGGTTATAGTTTCCCTACCTTTATTAATCTCTTTAATACCCATGATAAAGGTCGACCCAAATTCGAGAAGTGCCTCTGACTCACTCCTATTGCCGATACCTCAGCTGTTTTCCCACTTCTATTACCACTGTTGGAACTTGCTGACTAGGTTGCCTCTTGATTAGTATAACCCCTCTTGGCATAAGCTTCACTGTTGGCCTTCCTCGAAAGGTACTCTCCCTCAGCCTCAATAGCGATGGCTACAGGTGATGCGTCGAAAGCTGGATTGGAGGTTAGGTGGTCTGCGGCTAATCTGAGCATGCGACTAGAGGCTGGGCGACGGTGATTTCATGAGGAGCTGGCGGTGCGGTGATGGCAGTAGAGCTCCCTCGTTATGGTCGGTGAAGTTGATCCAATTGGTGGGTTTCTGAGTGGGTGGGAAACGAGTTAGTGTGTTTAGAGATTTCTTTTTCAAGTTGAAATAAAAGGCCTCATTCTTATTTTTCACGAGTTGAGATAGTGGAATAAACCGTCCACTATCTCACCTTTTTGAGATTTCAACTGTGCAATATTTTTTTTTAAAAGAAAAGATAGATTTCATGGGATGAACAGTGAAATCCACTGGAACTTTGCCTCTTTTTTTTAAAAAAAAAATAAAAAAATTAGTAAATAAAATTAAACATAAATTAATTTTTCTTTTGAAAATAAAATTAAAAAAAATAAATAAAAATTCTACTAAAACTTAAAATAAATAAATAAGTAAAAATCAAAAAATAAATAAATAAATGAATTCAATTAAATTATTGGGTTGCCTCCCAATTAGCATTGTATTTAACATCTATAGCTAAACATAGTGACTCCCTTTATTCGAGTCGGAGAGCTGCAATTGATGAGATGGTATCACCCTCAAAATAAGGTTTCGGTTGGTACCCATTGACTTTAAAGGTTCTATCTTCGCTTTAAACTTCAATAGCCCCATGTGGAAAAATCTTTGAAATTGTGAAAGGACCAGAGCGAAGCTTACCTGGAAAAAGTTTAAGACGAGAGTTAAATAATAAAACCTTTTGTCTAATATGAAAATCTCGTCTTACGATATGTTTGTCATGCCACTTCTTAGTCCGTTCTTTTTAAATTTTGGCATTTTCATAAGCTTGAAGGTGAAATTCGTCCATCTTATTGAGTTATAACAATCTCTTTTCACCTGCAGGTACTTCATCAAAATTCAACAGTCTCATTGCCCAGTATGCTTCATGCTCTAATTCTACTGGCAAATGACATGTTTTTCCATAGACCAACCGATATGGGAACATTCCAATTGGAGTCTTGAATGTCGTTCTATATGCCCATAATGCATCATCAAGCTTCCATGCCCAATCTTTTCTGGAGGAACTTATAGTTTTCTCAAGAATCATTTTTATTTCCTTGTTAGATATTTTAACTTGTCCGCTAGTTTGACGATGATACGGTGTACCTACACGATGAGTCACACCATATTTCATTAGTAACGAATGTAAGTAACGATTGCAAAAATGTTTACCTTTATCGCTGATAATAGTCGTGGGGTTCCAAAGCATGCAAAAATATTTTTTCGCAAGAAATTCATCACGCTTTTGGCATCATTTTTTGGCAAAGCCACTGCTTCCACCCATTTAGACACATAATCCATTGCCACCAAGATATACCGGTTTGAATAAGATCGTGGAAATGGGTCCATGAAATCGATTCCCCATACATCAAAAAACTCAACTTCTAATATGGTTTGTAGCGGCATCTCATTTTTCCTAGAAGTATTACTTGTTCTTTGACATCTATCACAAGTAAAAACAAAGTGAAAAGCGTCTCTAAACAAGTGAGGCCAATATAAACCGCATTATAATAGCTTAGCAATTGTTTTTGATGGTCCAAAGTGACCACCACGCTCAAGAGTATGGCAATGTCTCAAAATATCCTTTATTTCATGTTCAGGAACACATCGCCTAATAATCTAATCAACACATAATCTATACAAGTATGGATCTTCCCAATAATAATTTTTAATATCAGAAAAAAATTTCTTCTTTTGCTAATAAGTCAAATCTGAGGGAATTATTTCACAAGCTAGATAATTAACTATATCAGCGTACCATGGTATTGGAGACCTCAAGACAGCATACAATTGTTCATCGGGGAAAGATTCATTGATCAAGCACTCATCATCATCAGTTCTTTCTAATTCCAATCGAGATAGATGGTCAGCCACCACATTCTCAGCACCTTTCTTGTCTCAAATTTCAAAATCAAATTCCTGCAAATGCAACACCCATCTAATTAGTCTAGGTTTGGCTTCTTTTTTTTGAAGGAGATACTTAACAGCTGAGTGATCAGTGAAGACTATTGTTTTATTGCCTATCAAATATGAACGAAATTCATCAAAAGCAAAAATAATAGCTAAAAGTTCTTTTTCAATAGTTATCATAATTAAGTTGCGCTTCATTTAAAGTTTGACTCGCATAGTAGATAACATGTAACTTCTTGTCCTTTTCTTCTCCAAGAATAGCTCCTATTGCAAAATCACTTACATCACACATGAGCTCATATGGTAACTCTCAATCTGGTGATGCCATAATAGGTGCCGATGTGAGCTCCTTTTTCAATTTGTTAAAGGCAACCAAACACTCTTCATTAAAATTAAAAGGCACATCTTTAACTACCAAATTACAAAGAGGTTTAGTGATTTTAGAGAAGTCTTTAATGAACCGGCGGTAAAATCTCGCATGTTTAAGAAAACTTCGGACTCCCTTAACCAAGGTTGGGGGTGGTAATTTGTCAATCACTTCAATCTTTGCCTTATCCACCTTAATGCCATGTGCTGAAATCTTGTGGCCTAAAACAATTCCTTCTTGCACCATAAATTGACACTTTTCCAAATTTAAGACTAAATTAGTCTCTTCACATCTTTGTAAGACTCGGGAAAGGTTAGCTAGATAATGATCAAAAGAGGAGCCAAAAATGAAAAATTCATCCATAAAGACTTCAATAAAATGCTCAATCATATCAGAAAAGATAGCCATCATACACCTTTGAAAAGTTATCAGTACATTACACAAACCGAATGGCATTCTTCTATAAGCAAATGTACCATATGGACAAGTGAATGTAGTCTTTTCTAGGTCCTCTGGTGCAATAGGAATTTATAGATAACCTGAATATCCATCTAGAAAGTAATAATATTTATATCCTGTAAGTCTTTCAATCATTTGATCTAGAAACGGTAAGGGAAAATGGTTTTTACGTGTTGCACTATTAAGTTTCCTAAAATCAATGCAGACATGCCAAGGTATTAGTTCATTATTTTCAATTGTTACAACAGTAATTCCCCCCTTCTTAGGTACAATTTGTGTAGGACTAACCCAATTGTTTTCTGATATAGGGTAAATAATTCCTGCATCTAAAAGCTTGATAACTTCCTTCTTTAGAACTTCTTTTATATTAAGATTTAATCTACGTTGAGGTTCAATTGAAAGTTTGTGATTTTCTTCCATCAAAATTTTATGCATGCATAAAGTAGGGCTAATCCCTTTAATGTCAGCTATTGTCCAACCTATAGTTCTAATATGTGATCTTAAAATATGCAATAAATTTTTCTCTTGTGCCTCAGTCAAATCAGCTGCTATGATTACAAGAAGAGTAAAGATTCTCCTAAAAATGGATACCTGAGATGAGTTGGAAGCTACTTAAGCTCTAACATAGGAGCTTTAACAATGGAAGGTACTGCAGGGTTTGATTCCTTCTCAAGCTTCTCAAAGACTTGCTTCATTTCAGTATGAGGTCTATCAAAACCTTTCTTTGATCCATTTTTTCTTGGCTCTATAACCTGTACTTCATCAATCTCCACTAACTCATTAGAACACAAAAATTCGAGTTGATTCAAAGTTTCTTCCACACATTCATCAATAATATTAATCCGATTACAATCAGAAAAATCAGAAGGGTATTTAGAAGCATTAAAAACATTAAAAGTTGACTCTTTTTGCCCCACTCTTAATGTTAACTTACCTTATTCCACCTCAATAAGTGTGCTTCCAGTATAAAGAAAATGTCTTCCTAAAATCAGTGGTACGTCTCTGTCCTCCTCCATGTCCAGGATTACAAAATCAGCAGGAAAGATGAATTTCTCAATTTTGACAAGAATGTCTTTAATTACACCCAAAGGATGTTTGATTGATCCTCCACCAATTGCAATGATATGGTTGTGGGTTTGACTTCTCCAAATCCTTACTTTTTAAACAAAGAAAAGGGCATTAGATTTATGCTAGCACCAAGATCACATAAAGCTTTATTATTGTCATTATTTCCTATTTTACAATCAATAATAAAACTCCCTAGATCTTTGAGTTTTTGAGGCAGTTTTCTCTGAATAATGAAACTGTATTCAGCTGTCAACTTCACTGTCTCATATTCTTCTAGCCTTCTGTTCTTGGTAAGAATCTCCTTTAAAAATTTAGCATATGCTGGTATTTGTGCTAATGTTTCTGCAAACGGAATGTTAGTTTGCAGCTTTTTAGAGATATCTAAAAATTTAAGGAAATTCTTATCTTCTTTTTGCTTTTGAAGTCATTGAGGAAAAGGAACTGGTGGAATATAAGGCTTGACTTGCTCGGATTCCTTCTTTTCCATAACATCTTAATCCTTCTTGTCATTGGTGTCCATATTTGCCTTTCTTGACAACTCAATCTCTTTCTTCTTTTGCTCTACTAGCTCTGTACCATTCCTCAATGTAATTGCCTTCAATTATTTTCTGTATTGCTAGGTAAATTACCTTGAGTTCGATTTGTTATGGCTTGTGCCAACTAACCGATTTAAAGCTCTAGATTCTTGATAAAAGCTTGTTGATTCTGAAAAGTTGACTTAGAGTCAACCATGAAATCAATGGTTGCTTTAGTGAGGTTAGCAACTAAATCTTCTAATGAAGCCTTTTCTTCTTGCTGCTGAAATTCAGGTAGAGGTCTCTACACATGCTACTGGTTAATCCATGAGAAATTAGGGTGATTTCACCATCCAGGGTTGTATGTGTTAGAATACGGATTGTGCTGTTGGTGACCCTGATTAGCTACATAATGAGCTTGCTCCGAATTTTGCTACTTGAAAGATATTCCCTCTTAGCACTCATTGGTTCCATGTTATCCACCACACATTTCACATACCTGCACATAAGAATGAACAGCATTTAGTCCTAATTTATCAACTTTGGTAACTAAAGCATCTATTTTAATATTAAGAGCGGAAATAGCATCAATTTCTAGAACTCTATTAGGTTTCTTGAGAGGGTTCCTCTTAGATGAGTTATACAGATAATTATTCATTGCTATTTCCTCAAGAAGTTTCATTGCATCATCCATTTCTAATCCCATGAAAGCTCTTCCTGCTGCTGCATCAACCAAAATTTGAGTGTTAGGATTTAGACCGGTGTAAAAATTCTTCACTAACATCCAATCTGCTGTTCCATGATGCGGACACTTCCTTAAGAGGTCTTGAAATATAAAGTTTCAGACTCTCATTATGCAAAGTTATTAATTTCAGACCTTAACTTATCGTCTTTACTAGTGGAAAGAATTTTGTTAAAAATTTCTTAGCCAAATCATTCTAAGTAGTAATTGTCACTACTGGCAAAGATTCCAACCAACTCTGAGCCCTATCTCTAAGTGTAAATAGAAAACTTCTGAGTCGAATGGCACCATTACAAGCTCCATTGGTCTTAAATGTGCCACAAATAGCCAAAAATCTTGAAATATGTAAATTTGGATTCTCAGTGATCAGTCCTCCAAACTAACATGAATTTTGAAGCATAGATAATATAGATGACTTGATCACAAAATTATTAGCTTCAATGGTAGGTTGCACAATGCTTGGGGCTGCTGCTTCAAAAGTTGGAGTCGAATAGTCGCGTAATGCACGTCTAGCTGGGTCCCCCATTACTATTTCTTCTTTTTTAATTTTCTTAGCTTATTTTTGCTCCCTTATTCTAGCTTTAAAGGAGTGCTTAATTTCTGGATCAAATGGAAATAATTCAAAGCTCTTCGATCTTCTCATACACCTACAAAATAGAGATAAAAGAGAAATCAAATTGAGAAAAATAAAAAAAATCTAAAGTAATAGTAAATTATTCGGTATTGATATTAATCTAATCAATCCCCAGCAATGGCGCCAAAAACTTGTTGCTTATTTTCACAAGCATAAGAAATCGATTCAAGTAATAAAGAGTGAGTGAGTTATCGTTCCCATAAGGACTGAGGTTTAAGTACCAAAATTATAATAATTTCCTATTATTTAGACAAGCAAAACTTAATTGATTAAACTAAATAATAATTATAAAAATAAAATCACACAAACAATTGAGAGATTGAAAGAAATCAATAGATGAGAAGTAATAGTATCTTTGAGTTCACTTGAATCTACATTTTTCAATTATAACTATTAGTAATCAAATTTAATTACTTAAATAAGGAAAGAATAATCCTAAGATGTTTAACATGCTTTCCCAAGCTATGCTAGATTTATTCACTAATTCCTATTAATCTTTTATAATAAATATTAATGAATGAATTTACAATTATGATTATTTTCAATAAATTCCCACAAGTCAAGTTATATTATTTCCATTTAAACTATGTTATTATGTTGTTTACAATTCAAATCCAATCTTAAAATTTTCCTTCCGTACTAATCTTAAGAAAATAAATCAATCAATTAATGGCTAGTTAACTAATAGCATTAAGCATAATTATAAACAATTGCAAAAGTAAAGAAAGCTAATTAAAATAATTAAAAAGAGTAAGAATTTAAGTTACATCAAAGATAACCCTTAAATAAATTTAGTTCATGGTAATCATGTCGAAAAATCCAAAATAACAAATCAAATTCAATAACATAGTTAAAACAAACTAGAATCTTAAATTAAGATGATAATCTTGGTGATTATGGCTTTCAATCTGTATAATTTCTTCTTGATCTCCAAAGCTTGAGCGCGTCAAAAGAACAATCAAAAAATCCCTTTCCAATTTGAGATGGAAATCCTTTTATACCAGATCCGCTTGTTTATCAAGAATGCAAGCCCGTATTTGAAGGAGGGTCTGAAGATGAAGGGACTGAAGGATTGGGATTCTCTAAAAGACATAGCTATTGAGGCAGAGGGAGAGTTCCTGGCTCGGAAATCTAACAATGATAATTTTGCAAAAAGAGCTAACACCGGTCAAGGAACCAATAGGCCAGCTGGTCCCAGTGGTAGCACCAGAAGAACAGTTGAAGTGTCTGCTACTGAAGCAACTACCCAGAGGAAGTTTTTGAACTTAGGAAGACCACTGTCTTGGGTCTTGAAAAGGTTGATAAAGGAAGGAAAGTTGCAACCCTTAGCTCCTAGGCCTGCTATGACGCAAGGGCAGCCTGGTCACAAGGACAATGAATTCTATGTATTTCATCAACACTCGGGCCATCTAACAGACAAGTGTAAGGCGCTGTGACACTCTATTCAAGATCTAATTAATAGCAAACAAATTTCTAACCCTGAGAAGAGGGAGTATGAGAAGAAGCCTGGTTATAATGCCGTGTCGCCACCCATGTTTATGATCGGATCTAGCTTGCTAGAGTGGTACGTGCTGCAGGATCTATATGGGAGCAAGAGTATTGCTGCTGCTTGTCCCGAGGATAGAGAGGAGAAAGCAGTAGTGGCAACCCTTGATTGTTGGTCAAGCAGCGAGAGCGGTGGAGAAGCCGAAGAGGGCGGAGAGATAAACCCTTATTTATGGAGATCTGATGAGGATGAAGAAGAGGTAGGGGCTGTGACGAGAAGTGGGAGAGTGGTCCCTAAGATTACAAGGCTACCTGAGCTAGCGCAGCCATCAATAGAAAAAGAGCCAGAGGAGAACCAGATTATTAAGCAGTTGAAGAAGACTGCAGCTCAAATATCCATCTGGGATCTCTTGAGACAGTCCCCTTCTCATAGGCAGAAGGTAGTAGAGGCTTTGGTTGAGACCACTATTGCCACCACAATTTCCCCATCAGAGCTTTTGGGTCTAGTTAAAGGAGGATCGGAGGAGAGATTGGTTTTTTCTGATGCCGACCTACCGGTCGAGGGCCACAATCATAACCGACCCCTGTACATCAAAGCACAGATTAACAATAAGCACACCACTTGCGTTATGGTGGATGATGGGTCTTCTATCAATGTGTGCCCTCTGATAGCTCTTCAGGCTTTTAGTTTGAGTGAGAAAATGCTCAGCGGATCAGATCTGACTATCACAGCCTATGATAATTCAAGGAGGCAAGCCTCGGGAACATTCAAGACCCTGGTCAAGACAGGACCCATTGAGGTGGAAGTAGAATTTATGGTTCTGCCCATTCTAGCTAACTTCTCAGCCCTGCTCGGGAGACCTTGGTTTCACAGGTTAGGAGGAGTGCCATCCACACTGCATTAAATGATAAAGTTCCCACATGAAGGGGAGGTGGTGACTATCAAGGCAGCCAGGGAGAATCAAGTTTCAGCGCTTGAAATTGCTAATCAGCCATTTAGTGGCTTCCACGTGTCCATGATAAGAGAAGAGCACGGGTCAGTGGATAACCCAGCTGTGGTTAATATGATGAAAAAGATGCACTATCTCCCTGGGGCTGGTTTGGGCAGAAACTCTCAGGGGCTGCAGACTGCGATCACCACTCGAGGTCAGAAGAATTGAAAGGGTCTGGGGTATAGAGGCGGTTTTGGCAAGAAGAAGACGATGGATAAGATCCCTCATATTTCAGAAAGCTTTGTACCAGCATCCTCAGTGTGCGCTTATACCGGTGAAGATGAGCCGCAGTGGGTGAAGGGGAGAATTGTCCCCGGATTTGAGATCTTTAACGATGTATTTGACTAGGATATCGGGGTTATCAAGACCGGTGAGAACTTCTGGGATGAAGATGTCATGACTCAGTGCATTGCTTGGGACAGATGCGAGCCCGAAGAGGTTGTTACCGAGAAGATGTTATTTGCCAGGCTGAAAGGGAAAGATAAGATGGCAGAAATAGAACTGAAGATGGGGGATCTAAAGATTTCCTCGGACATACCTGAAGGGCCTCTGCTGAATCAGGAAACTAATGGGCAAGCTGCAACAGCATCAACCTCTGGAGAGGCAGAAGAAGACTCTAGCTTAGACTGTCTTTTTATTCCAGAACTTTTTTATGATGTAAATGATAATTATAATATTATCAATAAGGCAAATGATTTCTCTTACTTGTGCGATGTTTCCAATGATTTCAACATGCATGAACATGAACATATTCCATCAATTTTTGACATCGATTCCACTGATACAACGCCTTTTAATCTTGGAACCTCGGAAAATCCAAGAGAAATTCTAATAGATCCAAATATAACTCCTAATGAGAGAAAAAATTTTGAGAGAATAATAAGAAAACATGAAAAAGTCTTTGCCTGGACCTATGAGGACATGCCAGGGATCGACCGAGACGTAGCAGAATATGCTATCCCAACTTATCCAGACTATAAGCCTGTGAAACAGAAGTTGAGAAGGCTCAGGCCAGAATGGGCAGACAAGGTCAAGGAGGAGATTCGGCAACAGATTGAGGCCAAATTCCTTGTTGAAGTGCAGTATCCTACATGGTTGGCAAACGTGGTCCCTGTAGCGAAGAAAAACGGGAAGGTCAGGGTGTGTGTGGATTATCGAGATCTGAACAAGGCCTGCCCTAAAGATGATTTTCCACTACCCCACATCGATGTGTTGATAGACAGTGCCGCCAACTGCGCGATGTACAGCTTTGGAGATGGTTATGTGGGCTACAACCAGATCCTGAACAAAATAGCTGACCGGGTTAAGACCGCTTTCATCACAGAATGGGGGACCTACGCCTACCGAGTCATGCCTTTTGGCCTGAAGAATGCAGGGGCCACATACCAAAAGATAGCGACCAAGATTCTAAGCGACCTGATCGACAAGGAGGTAGAGGTGTATGTCGATGACATGATGGTCAAGTTGGCCACCCGAGAGGGACACTTTGAAGCTCTAGAGAAGTTCTTCACCAGGATTGATAAGTACAATCTGCGACTCAACCCCAAGAAGTGCATTTTCGGAGTGACTTCAGGAAAACTGTTGGGACATGTCGTCAGCCAGAGGGGAATAGAAATTGACCCAGACAAGGTGAAAGCCATCAGAGAGATGCCCGTGCCGCAGAAAGAGAAGGATGTAAGGAGCTTCCTGGGCAAGCTGCAGTACGTCAGTCGATTCATTGCCAAGCTCACCTCAATATGCGAGCTCGTTTTTAAACTGCTCAGAAAGAATCAACCTGCGGTCTGGAACGAAGACTGCCAGAAAGCTTTTGACAGCATCAGGGAATATCTGTTGAATCCGCCAGTGCTAAGGCCGCCACAACCGATCAAACCGCTTATCCTGTATCTGGCAGTGGAGGGCAGTTCTGTGGGCGCCATGATGGCTCAAGAGGATGAATTTGGGGTGGAATTCGCGATTTATTACCTCAGCAAGAAGTTCCTGGCTTACGAAATAAAATATGCTGAAGTAGAGAAAATCTGCGTCGCAGTGATTTGGGCATCAAAGAAGCTGAGACATTACTTCCATTCATATAAAGTTCAGGCAGTGGCCAAGAAGAATCCATTGAGATATTTGCAGGAAGCACCGTCTTTGCTTGGTAAGATGGGGAGGTGGCTGCTCTTGCCACAGGAGTTTGATGTGCAATACATCACTCGCAAAACTATTAAGGGGCGAGCCGTAGCCGAATTTCTTGCTGAGCATCCTATTCAAGGGGACACTCCTGAGTTCACCTTTCCTGATGAGAGCATAATCGTGATTTCTGTCCAAGGATGGCAGTTACACTTCGACGGGGCAGTCAACAACAAGGGGGCCAGAGTCGGAATCATTTTGACAACCCCAGATAATGAGAAACTCCCCCTAGCCAAGAAGCTGAGGTACAAAGCAACCAACAATGAAGCCGAGTATGAAGCATGCACTTTCGGGTTGGAAGCTTTAGCTGCATTAGGGGCAAAGAATGTAGAAGTCTTTGGTGACTCATCCTTGGTGATTAACCAAGTTCGAGGTGAGTGGGCTGTGAAAAAAGAGCGGCTGGTACCCTACGTTGAATATTTGAAAGATGTATGTGGGCAGTTTGAAACCTGCACTTTCCACTTCGTGCCGAGAGATGAGAATCGTCTAGCTGATGCGTTGGCAACCTTAGTGTCAATGTGGGATAATGCTGAAGGAGTAGCTATGAAGCCAGTACTGATTTCGAGTTCTGAGAAGCCCAGCTTTGAGATCAAGCCTATAATGGAAGTAGAAGTGGCAGATGGGAAACCATGGTACTTTGACATTATGAATTATTTGGAAAACAATAAGTTTCCAGAGGAAGCTACTGAGAAAGACCAGAGGATGATCCGAAAACTATCTACTCAATTCATATCCTTGGAAGGGGTGTTGTACAAAAGACAGTCAGACGGGATTCAGCTCAGGTGCTTAAATGAAAAAGAAGCCTGCAAGGTAATGGAGGAGACCCATGCAGGCGTCTGTGGGGCTCACATGAACGGTTTGACCCTGGCTAAGAAGATCATGAGACAAGGCTTTTATTGGCTTATGATAGACAATGACTGCTCGAAATATGTCAAACAATGCCAGTTGTGCCAATAATACGTAGACTTGGGACACCTGCCAGTATCAGAGCTACACAACCTGACATCACCTTGGCCTTTCGCTGCTTGGGGGATAGATATCATTGGAGAGATTTGCCCTACGGCGTCCAATAGGCACAGATACATCATAGTCGCAATTGACTATTTTACCAAATGGGTAGAGGCAGAATCCTTTAAAAAGATTGACGCAAGAGATATGGCCAAGTTCATAGAGAGAAATCTGATCTGCAGATATGGCCTCCCTTACCACATAGTGTCTGACAATGGGGTGCAGTTCATGGGGGAAACCAGGAAGCTCCTCGAGAAGTATGGTGTCGAGCATCATAAATCCTCTCCCTACCGACCACAAGCAAATGGAGCAGTAGAGGCCGCTAATAAAAATATGAAGAAGATCCTGTCCAAGATGGTCCAAACCTATAAAGACTGGGATGAAAAGCCCCCCTTCGCCCTGTGGGGATATAGGACAACGGTAAGGACATCTACGGGCGCTACACCATTTTCCCTAGTATACGGGATGGAAGCAGTATTGCCAATTGAGATAGAGCTCAAGTCGCTGAGAGTGGTCATGAAAGCCCAAATTCCGGAGGCTGAATGGGCACGGCAGAGGCTACAGCACTTAAACTTATTAGATGGGAGTAGGCTGAAAGCTTATTATCATAACCAGATCTACTAGAAGAGATTGGCCAGGACTTTCGGGAAGAAGGTGAGAAAGCATCCGTTGAAAGAAGGAGACTTAGTGTTCAAGCAGATGAGACCGGGTATACCAGATATCAGAGGGAAATTCAGACCAACCTGGGAGGGGCCGTATATCCTTAAAAAGCTGCTATCCAAAGGAGTTGCAATCTTATCGGATAGTGATGGAAATGAATTCAAAGAACCGATCAATGTCGACAGACTCAAAAGGTTCCACGGCTAAAGACCAAGATAAAAAGAAGAGAATAAAATGCCCTGCAGGTCGAAAACCGAAAAAAGGCGGCCGTACTAAAATTGGGCGCCTCGACAGGGTGAAAACCGAAAAAAGGCATCCTGTGCAAAAATTAGAGGCACGAGAGAAAATGTCCGATCGTGAAAACCCGAGAGGGCCGATTGGTAACAGGAGTTGATGCTGTTAAAATTTGGTTTCATGTATTAACAGGGCATACGCGGTTAAGTAAATGTCAAAACTGATCATGTATGCTGAAATTATATGAAAATGTACACAATTTCGTGAAATAGAGTGAATATTATTCTTTTCATTTCCGTCATTTTCTAGTTCTGCATTAAAGAGAAATGTAACACTAAAAGAAATATATATGTAAGCTAAGCTAAGTCCTGCTGCTGCTCTCGCCGACCAGATGCTTGAGCCCTCGTGTCCTATTGTCAGATGCGGGGCTGAGGATCCACTTCTTGTACTCGCTAGTTGAAGCCGCAGAATGATCGCCGAACCTCAGAATGACAGTCTTCACTGGTAGTTTGCTCCACAGCTCATGATACCTTGAGGCGAACGCAGCCGAGAGAGCCCCTCCCCGGAAAGATAAGGGAACCCTCACCACATCCTGGGTCATCCCGAGCTGACGCGTACATCGAGAAGTGACGCAGAAGGTGGTTCGACGGAGCCCACATAGGGGAACACACCCCGATGGCCCATCAATGACCACATGAGACAGTAGGAGCCAGGCAGACGTAAAACTGATATCGTCATCTGATAGCTCGCCAAATCTGATGATGCCTTCCCCAGCAGTGGTGCACTCACACAGTCGTCGACGCGGGAGGAAGTGGCTCAGCGAATACTGTGGAATAACTCGAGGAGGTGGCTCGGACAGCATCCTCAGTTTCTCTTGCAGCCAAATCTGAAAAAAAAAAGGAAAAAAAAGAAAAAAAAAAAGAAAAAAAGAAAAGAAAAGAAAAAAAGAGAAAAAAGCCGCTGGAGTAAGTAGGGTTTACTTCAGGCAAAAATAAGGCACAGGGTTGTGTGAAAATCCGAAAGGACGCACCTCTCGCTAAGAAAAGCTAGTGTGAAAATCCATAAGGGACGCACTACCTTTAAAATAATGACATACCTGGAGCAATAAGGGGCTGCCGGTAAAGGTAGTGGTAGATCCAGAGCTCACAACGTCCAAGCCCAGAATGGTCTCAGCCAGGATAAGTGGGAAGGGTGATGATCCCCGATGAAAGTCGCTCAGAACTCCGAACAGGCAAGGATCACCTGTCAAACCCCCTGGAACGACAGTGAGGAAGTTCATCATGCAAAACAGAAATACGGTGCTTACCCGGTAAGTGGGGATGTCAGTGAACTGATCCAGAGCCTCGAGCAGTGGCCCTAGAGCAAAGGAAGAGCCCGGAGAAATCAGCCGGACGGCCTCGGAAGAAGGTATGATGAGAGCCATAGCTATGTCCCGAGTCTGGAGTAGGCCACAGCGGGGAACGCAAGGCAGAGCGTTAGGAGGGAACCAGGCTCCAAGAATGGCAGCTAACTCTTCAGGCAAAGGGCACAGTTCCTGGTAAGTGAACCGAAAGACGTGAAACCGGGGGTTCCAGAAGTGGCTCGCCGCCAGAAGAAGGTTCTGATCAACTTTGACCTGACACAGGTATTTTAGCCCAGACAGAGGGGAAAGGGCGCCTTCTTCCCAAGTGTGCTTGTCATCTAAGATACGGTGCATTCTTTGGATTAGAGAGGAAGACATTCTGAGAAGAATAAAGGGCTCAAGATGTTGGGAAAATGAAGAGACACAAGAGGAGCAAAATTTTGGAGGAATTTATAGAAAGGCGTCACCGACGGCCTGACCGTCTCCCCCAAGAGATGGCCCACCCGTCGGTAAAGGTCCACCTGGCAGAGGCATACGTCAGCATTGCATTCATCACGCGCATTAATTCGCATTTATTGAGAGACAGACGGCCAGCCCGTCGGTCGCTCCTACAGACGCCCAGCCCGTCGGTCACGAAACTCTATATAAAGGCTAGTGACAGACGGACCAGCGGCGCTGTCACTTTCACTCTTCCTCTCAAAAACGGTTCTTTAAGCATTTTTTCTGCATTTTCAAGCCTTCTTTCTCATTTTTCTTGCAATTTCTTCATCTTTTCGCGTTCTCCACTCACCGGACGCTTGGACATTCATATTTCTTAAGTTTTTCTACACTTTTCGCGACTACAAGTAAGTAAAATAACTACTTTACTTTTTAATTTAATTTATTTCTTCTTCTTTTAGCCTTAAAAATAGTTATGACTCTTTAGTTGCTTTAAATATCTAGGGAGAATACTGCCTTCTTTTTTTATTATTTTATTTTATTTATTTTTTTTAGTGCAATCCAAGCTTTTGCATGATCACATATAAATAAATTCTTTTCTATACTTTTGCCGCCTTAGAAATAGGCTTTTTAGCGCATTATTTTGCGTTGTTGAGGCCTAAAGCCATTGTTTTGTGTTGTTGGGGACACAATCTTGCCGGGGTGCGTCCCATTTATGTACATATATTGTTGTTGAGGCCTGTTTTAATGCCTTTTTATGTAGGGGGTTGGACACACCCTTGCCGGGGTGCTGCCTAATTTTTTATTATCATTTTATTCTAAAATTGAATATTTTTGTGTATAATGCATGCCTTGGGGTCTAGAAAGCCCATTTTTATTCGCTTTAAATATATCCATGCCGATCGCATGTTCCGTTTGTTTTCGATATGTGCGAAGCATGCTGGGCAACATACCTTGACAGGACGTTCGCCCATCTTCATTTATTATCTTTTTTTTTACCTCGTATTCGGGCCGCTATTGCCCGGGTGAGGCCTACATGGGCTTTCACCTAGAAAACGAGCCTAATAATGCCTGTTTTATAAAAATTCTCACCATCTAACACTTCTTTTGCAGGATGCCTCCTAGACGCAGAGCACCGCAACCCCAGCCCGAGGTCGTGGTTCCGAGTTGGATGGACGATGAGTCAGCTCAGAGATATAGAGCGTTGGCTCAGGTAGAGATTCGAGCTAGCCGCTTCGTGTCCCGGCCGTTCCTAGAGGCCCTAGGGATGGCCCCAGAGTTTGATATGCTTATCGAGGGCGCTGGGTGGACCGAGTTCCTTGAACATGCTTTCCAGACTTTTCCCGAGGCTACCCGTCAGGTGCTAGCCACCCTACGATATGGCGATTTTTAGAGATCAGATACAGAGCCAGGGGTGGTCCAGTTCTGGTTCGATGGCCAGCATTACAGTATTACCAGGCAGAGGTTCGCACAGGCCATGGGGCTACCCAGAGAGGAGGGGGTCGAGATCCCACGGCGAGCGATGAGACGCGCCCACTGGGTGGCCATTGCCTTACCGGGAGTGCTGTATGATCATGATACAGCGAAGAGCACCGTATTGGTGTCTCAGGAACTCCGGTACCTGCACAGAGTGCTATCCAGTTCGTACCTTGGTCGAGCTGGTAATCCAGGGTCGCTTAACGCGGCCGAGATCTGGAGCCTCTGGGCTATGGTGGCAGGCCAGCGCCTCAACATTAGCCATGAGATTTTGGCTAACTTGGTCAGAGTTGGCAGAGGGCTGACACCAGTGGTGATAGTGGGAGGAGTCATCACCCGTCTGCTTTTGGGATTAGGAGTCGCTCTAGACAGGCTGAGAGGACCCCTGGATGAGGGGATACATGGGGATGCCACCGCCGCAGTGCAGATGGGGATGATATCGCCGATAGCAGGGTAGGCAGAGGCGTATAGAGTACTATCCATCCATGAGACCAGGCAGATGTTCTCCCTTCCACCTTTGGGCCCAGACCCGGAGCAGCCAGAGCCCGAGCCAGAGCAGCAGCCTCCTCACCCAGAGCCCGAGCCAGAGCAGTAGCCTCCTCACCCAGAGCCTCTGCAGCCAGAGCCGCAGCCTCCTCAGCCTCCCCAGCCTCAGCCTCAGACTGTGCCACCGCCACCACAGCAGGAGCAGCCCAGGACCCCATCGGATTTCGACATGGAGTTCACTATGGATGAGCTCTTTGCCGCTTCACCGGCATCCAGAGCGCTGACTCCTATCCCGTCGCCGAGTATCAAGGTACTGAGGACTACCCACGGGTCCTCCGAGAGGTATCACCCATATTTTCGAGGCGACCCAGGGGCATCCACCTCCACGGCACCGCCGCCAGAGCCACCACAGCAGCAGCCAGCACAGCCTGACTTCTCTCAGCTCCTCACGTCCATGTTCACAGCCTTAGAGCGGCGGCAGGATGAGAGAGACAGATCTATGCACGAGAGGTTAGACCGCCAGCAGGCTGCTATTCAGGAGCAGTCCCAGTTGCTAGAGCGGTTAGCCCAGGAGCAGGCCCGTTATATCGAGCACACAGCGCGAGAGCAGGCTCGGGTCATGGAGGCCTTCAAAGATGAGCAGTTGAGGCTGATAGAGCAGATTGCCCAGGGTCAGAGGGAGCTTAGGCAGCAGCTCGCTCATGATTTGAGAGCGTCTCAGGACCAGGCGTCTCAGAGGGTTGATATGACCCTACAGATGATCGACGAGTCACTCGACTCTCTGAGATCCCGGGTCCAGGCGATAGAGGGGATCCTCCCACCCTTGTCTCAGACCATGAGGGAGTTCAGAGAGCAGACAGAGCAGCGCCTAGAGCAGATGAGAAAGGCCGCCAACGAGCAGGCCATTCAGATGAGCCAGGCGTTCAAGAAGTTAGGAGGCACAGTATCAGAGACCTTAGGGTTCATGAGGACTTGCACCCAGCCCTTCTTGGATGGCTATGCTCAGATCCGGTTCAGGCAGACCCACGATGCTGGAGCAGGACCCTCTACGGCTCAGCCTCCACCTCCGGCACAGCCAGCTCCGCCTCCACCTCCGCCAGGGACAGTGCACATATCAAATGACGAGGATCCTGATGAGGAGCCCTCCGACTATCCGCCTCTCTGATATTCAGGGAGTCATATTTTTGTATTTTTGCACATTTCTACTTTGTATATCTATTGTACAAAAGAGGATATTTCTAGTGAAAAACTTTTGTTTTCAGTTTTGTACATCCATTCAGTTATTTATGATTCATTCATATCACAGATGAATGTTCCTTAGCATTTTCTCATGTGTCAATGATAATGACATGACAAATGAAGAGAAAATAATAACAAAAGATAACCCGGATTTAGAAAAATGACAACTCAACAGGAAAAAAGGGAGAACCTGAAATGAAACATAATATGATGAAAAGAAACCACATCATTCATAAACATGTTGAAAGATAATAACTCAAGCATGAATTAACAAAACCTTTTATCACACAGGTACAGAGAAACATCGATCCGAACACAGGCATCGATTAAAATTCCGAACAAGGGCGCCTAAGATTCATGTATTCTTGGAATGAGGAACCTAACGAGGTCTCCTCCTCTTCACATCGGGATTGTAGCCAGAGAGTGCTGCATCTCACAGTTCACGCGGCAGCCAGAGAGCGCTACGCACCTTGCAGATCGGATGGGGGTTAGCAAGGGAACTTCAGATCGAAGCTGTGGTTAGAAAAACACCGCTCTTCACATCGGGATTGTAGCCAGAGAGTGCTGCATCTCACGGTTCACGCAGCAGCCAGAGAGCGCTACGCACCTTGCAGATCGGATGGGGGTTAGCAAGGGAACTTCAGATCGAAGTTGTGGTTAGAAAAACACCGCTCTTCACATCGGGATTGTAGCCAGAGAGTGCTGCATCTCACGGTTCACGCGGCAGCCAAAGAGCGCTACGCACTTTGCAGATCGGATGGGGGTTAGCAAGGGAACTTCAGATCGAAGCTGTGGTTAGAAAAACACCGCTCTTCACATCGGGATCGTAGCCAGAGAGTGCTGCATCCCACGGTTCACGCGGCAGCCAGAGAGCGCTACGCACCTTGCAGATTAGATGGGGGTTAGCAAGGGAACTCCAATTGAAGTTGCGGTTAAAGAAACACCGCTCTTCATATCGAGATAGTGGCTAGAGAATGCTATGCCTCACCAACACCTGCAGGTCGAGACGAGACCGATAGGGATATCTTCACATCGCCGAGCAGACCGAGACGAGGTCTACCCGGCAAAAGGCACGGAAGGTAAGGACCGCCACAGGTACGCTTTCTTTCTTTCTATCCCTTCTTTGAGTTTTAGCTCATCTAGGCGCTTGTGCACTAGTTTTCCCAAAAGTGGGGGCAACTGTAAGTACCGTGTCTCGGAGCGGTCCGGATCAGAGATTACCCTATGATGAAATCATTATCCGAGCCTGTATAAATGGTTTGGATTTGGAGGTTTTAGTCCCATGCTCCACGAGAAATGAGTCTTTTCACCTTTCATAGGCAGAGGGGGAGAAAACAGGGAATTTATGAGTCAAAAAGTATATTTTCCTCTACAGATGGCTAGCCCGTCTGTGAGAGACCAGCCCGTCGCTTAGGGTCACAGACGGCCTGTGGTATTTTTCGACACCCGTCGGAATGCACCGCCTCTTCCAGAGCACGCCGCCTGATTTTCCGGAGAACGCAACCTTTCCGACGCCTGCCGATGGAAATGGCAGGGCCGTAGGATGAATCCTTGTGTCAGAAGGATTCTTCCGACGCCCGTCTCCATACACCGACGCCCGTCGGTCGTGCCTAGCTTATAAAAGCTTCGGATTTTCTCTTAAAAAGGGTTCTAAAAATTTTTAAGAGGGGAAACTCTGCCAAAATTCAAGCACATTTTCTCTCACTTCCAGCAAACACATTCATTAAGAAATCTCTTTCAACTTAGGGATCAAACCATTAAAAATGAACTAAAACTAATTAGTTTTCTTTGGGTTTTTGATTCCAAAGTCAATCTTTTGAGGGGTTAAGGAGGAAATAATCCATTTTCCTTTTTTCGATCCTTCACTTTATTTCTCGTGGAGCGTGCGGGACTCTAATCAACATCAATAATATAATTAAAACATTATCTGAGGGTAAATATTCCGGACTCATTCTCCATATCATTTCATCTTTGCTCTTTATTTTGTTGTTCTTTCGGTTTTTTGCTATTATCTTCCTTTATTTTGACTCTTTTCATCTCGGCTGGTGGTAAAAGCCCGTTTTTGCTCCAAAAAGAGAGTTTTTGCTGTTTACTTTTTGGAAACAGTGGTGACCGACGGGTCATCTATTTCACCGACGCCCGTCGGTCACCCCACTCACAGACGCCCCCTCTCTTAAGTGAGCGATGGACATGTCGGTCACTTTGACTGACGCCCGTCGGTCACCCGGCAGAGGCCGTCGCTGGGTCCTATCTCCACATTTTCGAACCTTTTTCTATATCTTTCAAGTTCTTTTGACTTTATTTATGATGATCTTTCCTATATTAACATCTTTTAACTTTCTGTAAGCATATATTGATTTCCTTGGTTTATCCCGAGCTCGAGGGGCTATCTACCATACTTGGAGGATTTCGTCCGGTTTAGTTTTCTAACCTTCTTGGTCATTTCCTTTATTCATTTATTCATTGATTGTTTTATGTACTTGATTATACCCTCTTTGCATCCCGTTAAATGTAAAAATTGATTAATGTTTTATATTTAATAAAGAGAGTTTTTCATAAACATAAGGACCCAATGTCCTATTTTTATCCAATAAAAGTCATCACAATAAAAACATCCAATTTTAATAATGATACATGCGAGGACCAAAGTCCTCAAAATAAATAATGCCCCGATTCGTGTATGTATCGTACATTTATAAAAGGGAGTTATATTTCGCTCCTTGTATTATTGTAATTTATTGCTTTCACTATTTACTTGCTCATTTACGGCTTTTCAAATATGAATAAATGTGCCTTCAATCAATTGCATCGTGTGGAGAGAGAGAGAATCAATGATAATTAAAATTTGATCATAAAATAATCGAGATAGAAATAGATGAGAAATCCCGAACCCAGCTCTGGTCTTTGGGCTCAAAGAGGCGAGAGGTTTACCCTCCAAGACACCTCTTGTGTCACGAGACTCTAGCGTTAATCCTAGGCTCCTTAGGGCGAGAGGGTTACCCTCCAAGACCCCTCTGGTTGGCCCAAAATGGATACTAAGCGCAGTCTTAGGCTCTCCGAGGCGAGAGAAACTTTCCCAATGTTCTATTGGGTGGCGACTCCATGAAACCTCCTTGTTGCCCAACATAGACGCACTTGCGATTTATTGCAAGCTGTCAGCGGACCCACAAATGCCCCGATCGCCCTCAAGCGGGCAGTCGCATGGGTGGCCGCGGGGATCCGACGCGCGTCACAGTTGGACAGAAGGTCCAAAGAAGATTGGGACTTATTGACAGAAGAGTTCCTAAGGCAATAGGATTGTAGTACTAGGATGGAGGTCACGTTGAAGGATTTAGAGCTGCTGCAGCAGAAGGCTAGGGAGTCTTTTCATGAGTACCTCGCTTGGTGGAGGAACCAAGTTATGGAGATGAAGCACAAACCCGATACTCCTGATCAGATCCGATTGTTCATTCGGAATGCCAGCCCCTACCTGAGAGACAGGCTAAAAATGAAAGGGCTGAAGGATTGGGAGTCTTTAAAGGATATCGCCATAGAGGCAGAGGGTGAATATATGGCCAAGAGGGCAAGTAGTGAGGCTTATTCCAAGAAGGGCTACACTAATCAAGGGGCAACCAAGTCAGCAAGCTCTAGTAGTGGTAATAGAAATGGGAAGACAATTGAGGTGTCAGCAACAGGTGTTAATCAGAGGTACTTCTCGAATTTGGGTCGGCTTTTGTCATGGGTATTAAAAAGACTGATAAAGGAGGGGAAGCTACAACCCTTGCCACCCAGGCCAGCCAGAACCCAAGGACAACCAGGGCATAAAGGTAATGAATATTGTGCCTTTCACCAACATACTGGGCATATGACAGAAAATTGCATAACGCTGAGGCACTAGATTCAGGATCTGATCGATAGTAAGCAGATCACTGATCCTGAATGGAGAGAGAGCAAGAAGAAGTCCAACTACAATGTTGTGCCACCACCTGTCTTTATTATTGGGTCAAGTCTACCTGAGTGGTATGTCTTGCAGGACTTATATGGTAATGAATGCGTTGCTATCACTCACCCTGAGGCAAGTGAGGAAGGGATGCCCATCGCGGCGATAGATTGTTGGTCCACTAGTGAGAGTGGAGAAGAAGACGAAGAAGGAGGAAAGTCTGTGGATTTGTGGGATTCAGATGGAGATTGGAAGGAAGTTGGGGCTGTAACAAGAAGTGGGAGAGTGGTCCCAGAAGTTGAGAGATCGTAGGACCCAGTGCAAGCACCTGCAGAAAGGGAGCCGAAAGAGAATCCCATAGTAAAGCAGTTGAAAAAAACCACGGCTCAAATATCTATTTGGGACCTTTTAAGACAGTCCCCTTCCCACAGACAAAAGTTGGTTGAGGCATTAAGTGAATCTACCGTGGCCACCACGATATCTCCATCCGAGTTATTAGATCTTGTTAAAGGGGAATCAGGAGAGAGATTGGTATTTTTTAGTGTGGACTTGCCAGCAGAAGGCCGCAATCACAACCGACCACTATACATTAAGGTGCAAATTAATGACAAGTACACCGCTTATTTTATAGTCGACGATAGCTCATCCATAAATGTCTATCCTTTAGTGGCGCTCCAGGCTTTCAGGCTAAATAAAAATATGCTGAGCAAGTCTAATTTGACCATCACAGCGCATGATAATTCTCGAAGACAAGCGTCGGGAACATTGAGAGCTCTAGTCAAGACTGGGCCTATTGAGACGGAGACGGAATTTGTGGTCTTACCTATCCCAGCAAATTTCTCAGCTCTATTTGAAAGGCCATGGTTCCATAAATTCGGAGGAGTACCGTATACTCTACACTAGATGATCAAGATACCACATGAAGGAGAGGTGGTGACTATTAAAGCAGCAAGAGAAAACCAAGTGTCTGCCTTGGGGATTTCTAACCAGCCTTTCAGAGGCTTTCATATATCGATGATAGGAGAAGAGCAGGGTTCAGTAGATAGCCCCCAGGTTGTGAACATAATGAAGAAGATGCACTTCCTCCCAAGGGCTGGTTTAGGCAAAAATTCCCAAGGGTTGCAGTCTGCTGTCACTACACAAGTCCAGAAAGATTGGAAGGATTTGGGGTATAAAGGAGAATGTGGCAAGAAGAAAATGTCAGAGAAGATCCCCCACATTTCGGAGAGTTTTGTTCCCGCGTCCTCGGTCTGTGCTTACACTGGAGATGAAGAGCCTCAGTGGGTGGATGGAAAGATCATTCCAGGTTTTGAAATCTTTAATGATGTCTTCGACTGGGATTTTAGAGTTATCAAATCTGCAGAGGACTTCTGGGATGAAGAAATTATGACTCAATACAGTGTCTGGGATAGGTATGGGCCCGAGGAGATTGTCACTGACAAGCTGTTAGCCGCCAGGTTGAAGGGAAAAGAGAAGATGGTAGAGCCAGATTTGAAGATTTCATCAGAGGTAGTTAAAAAGCCTCTACCCAGCCAAGAAGTCAAGGAACAATCGGCTGCAACATCGGCATCGATAGAGAATGAAGACAATAGTTATTTAGATAGTCTTTTTATGCCAGAACTTTTCAGTAATGACAATGTTAATGTTTCTGATTATATTAATGAAATGAATAACTTTGCTTACTTGTGTGATGTTTTTGATGATTTCAATTCTCATGATCATAAATATGATGCATTCATTTTTGACATTAACTCAACTAGTACGACTGCATTTAATCTCGAAACTTTGGAGAACCCAAAGAAAATTTTGATAGCATCAGACATAACTCCTGAGGAGAGGTTAAAATTTGAGAGAATTTTAAAAAAATATGAAAAATTCTTTGCCTGGACCTACGAGGACATACCGGGAATTGATCGAGACGTCGTCGAACATGCCATCCCAACTTACCCAAAGTCTAAACCAGTTAATCAAAATCTCAGAAGACTTAGATCGGAATGGGCGCAAAAGGGAAAAGAAGAGATCCATAAGCATATTGAGGCTAAGTTTCTAATAGAGGTTCAATACCCAACCTAGTTAGCTAATGTAGTTCATGTGGCTAAAAAGGATGGAAAGGTTCGAGTATGTGTAGATTATAGGGATCTGAACAAAGCTTGCCCGAAAGACGATTTCCCTTTGCCTCATATTGATGTGCCGGTAGATAGTGCAGCTGCTTGTATGATGTATAGTTTTGTAGATGGATATGCAGGGTACAATCAAATCCTCAATAAGATCGTGGATCGAATTAAGATAGCCTTCATAACTGAATGGGGTACATTTGCTTACCGGGTTATGCCTTTTAGATTAAAGAATGTAGGAGCAATGTATCAAAGAATGGCCACCAGAGTTCTCAATGATTTGATCCACAAGGAGGTGGAGGTGTATGTTGACGACATGATGATCAAGTTAACTACTAGGGAAGGTCACTTTGAGGCTTTGGAGAAGTTCTTCCAAAGGATCAATAAGTATAATCTACGCCTCAATCCTAAGAAGTGCATCTTTGGAGTTACCTCGGGTAAGCTATTAGGCCATGTAGTAAGTCAAAGAGGAATTGAAGTAGATCCTGATAAGGTCAGAGCCATTAAAGAGATGCCAGTGCCCTAGAAAGAGAAGGAAGTTAGAAGTTTCCTGGGAAAACTTTTGTACATCAGCCGATTTATCGCCAAGCTAGCTTCAGTTTGTGAGCCCATCTTCAAGCTTCTCAAGAAGAATCAACCAGTGGTGTGGAATAATGATTGTTAATTGGCTTTTGATACTATTAAGGATTATCTCCTGAATCCACCAGTCTTAAGACCACCACGTCGTGCCAAGCCACTAATCCTGTATCTAGCGATAGAAGACAATTCAGTGGATGCCATGATGGATCAGGAGGATGAGTTTGGGGTGGAGTTTTCTGTTTATTATCTTAGCAAGAAATTCCTGCCATATGAAGCCAAATATGTAGAAGTAGAAAAGATTTGCTTAGCAGTAATTTGGGTCTCTAAAAAGTTGCAACATTACTTTCACTCTTTTAGTGTGCAGGTGGTTGCCAAGTATAACCCACTTAGGTACCTTCAGGAAGCACCCTCTCCACTAGGAAAAATGGGAAGATGGTTATTACTATTGCAGGAGTTCGATATTGAATACATCACCAAGAAAACCATTAAGGGAAGAGCTGTAGTTGAGTTCTTAGCTGAACATCCTATTGAGGGAGACCAGTTCGAATACAATTTTCCAGATGAAGATGTCACGGCCATAGCAGTACATGGGTTGCAGTTTTTTTCAATGGGGCAGTTAACAGTAAAGGGGCAGGAGCAGGGATTATTCTTACAATCCCGGATGGTGAGAAGCTACTATTAGCCAAAAAGTTGAGGTACAAGGCGACCAATAATGAAGCGGAATATGAGGCTTGCATCTTCAGATTGGAAGCACCGCAGAAGTTTTTGGAGATTCATCCTTAGTAATTCATCAGATTAGAGGGGAGTGGTCAGTTAAGGAAGAGAGGCTGTTGCCTTATGTGAAGTACTTGAGAATGTTGAGTAGTCAGTTTGAGACTTGCACCTTTCATTTCATCCCCAGGGATGAAAATCAATTGGCTGATGCTCTCGCGACGTTAGTGTCCATGTGGGATAATCCAATAGGGGTTGCTATGAGACCCGTGTTGACCTCTAGTGCAGAAAAGCCTTATTTTGAAACTGAGCATGTGATAGAGGTTGAAGTTACCGATGGAAACCCTTGGTACTATGATATTCAAAATTACTTGGAACAGTCAGTTTTTCCAAAAGAAGCCACTGAGAAAGACCAAAGAATGATTAGAAAGTTATCCACTCAATTCATCAGTGTAAATGGCGCTTTGTATAAGAGACAAGCTGACGGTATCCAATTAAGATGTTTGGCGGAGAAAGAAGCAGAAAGAGTTATGGAAGAAGTTCATGCTGGTGTCTGTGGAGCTCACATGAACGACGTAGCCTTAGTAAATAAGATCATGTGCCAAGGATTTTATTGGTTCACAATAGATACGGATTGTTCAAAGTATGTGAAACAATGTCAGTTATGCCAGCAATACGCGAATTTGAGGCATGTGCCAGTTTTAGAGTTACATAATTTGACATCTCCATGGCCATTTGCCGCTTGGGGAATAGATATCATAGGCGAGATACGTCCTACGGCTTCTAATGGGCACAGGTTCATCATAGTCGCCATTGATTACTTCACTAAATGGGTCGAAGCTGAATCTTTTAAGAAGGTTGATGCTAAGGACATGGCTAAGTTCATCGAGCGGAATTTGATATGCAGATATGGCCTCCCACACCACATTGTGTCTGATAATGGGGTATAATTCTTAGCAGAAACTAAACAGATGCTTCAGAAATATGGAACTCAGCATCACAAGTCTTCTCCTTACTGACCTCAGGCTAATGGTGCGGTTGACGCAGCGAACAAGAATGTTAAAAGAATATTGGCCAAGATGGTTCAGAGCTATAAAGATTGGGCAGAAAAGCTACCTTTTGCACTCTAGGGTAATAGAACCATAGTCAGAACCTCTATGGGAGCGACACCATTCTCTCTGGTATATGGAACTGCAGCAGTTCTGCCAATTAAAATTAAGCTGAAATCTTTAAGGGTCATCATGGAAGTCGAGATTCCAGAGGCAGAATGGGCACAATAGCGGTTATTACAGTTGAATCTATTGGATGAAGATAGGTTGCGAGCTTATTATCACAATCGGGTTTATCAGAAGAGGCTAGCATGGTCGTTCTGCAAAAAGGTACGAAAGCACCCATTGAAAGAAGGGGATTTGGTCTTTAAGATGATGAGGCCGGGAGTGCCAGACATAAGCAGAAAATTCAGGCCAACCTGGGAAAGTCCGTTTGTGCTAAAAAAAGTTACTAACGAAAGGAGCAGCGATTTTAGCAGACAGCGATGGGAATGAGTTTAAAGACCCGGTCAATGTCGATAGATTAAAATGATTCCATGGCTAAAGACTAAAAATTAGAAGAAGAGAATAAATGGCCCACGGGTCAAAAATCGAAAAAAGGCGGCCTTGCTAAAATTGGGAGCCCTGTCAAAATGAAAATCAAAAAAAGGCATCCTAGGCAAAAATTAAGGGCCAAAAGAAAATGTTCAATTGAGAAAACCCGAGAGGACCGATTGATAGCAGGAGTTTGATGCTTACAAGATCTATTCTGAGATTAGGGATAATATTGTGTTTTTGTGTTATTGCCAATTAAGGATCATGTATGAGGAAATCATATAGAAATGTACACAATTTTGCAATGAATAAAAGAACTCAGTTTACATTTTCATCGGATATTAGTTCTGTCTTAAAAAAAATATCTCATTTATTTATCTAATGACTATTCTCTAATCATTTTCATCGAAAGGTGTCTAAGCAAATTGTGCTGGTCATCCTTAAGGGAGGTTTTGATAATAGCCTTCACTCTCTTGTAGCAGCACCGAAAAAAAAGAAAAAAAATAGGTAGATAGAAATGAAAATCGTGACTGGCTCTCTAAGCAAAAATTAGGCCAAAGGGCAGGGTGAAAACCTAGAAACAGGCAGTCTACCCTACAAAAAAATGAAATGAGTAAAAGCCACTGGATTGGGTTGGGTCCATTCCAGGCAAAAGTTAGGCACAGGGTTATGAGAAAATCCCCAAGGGACGCATTTCCCACAAAAAAAAAATCTAGTGTGAAAATCAACAAGGGACGCACTACCTTTGAAACAATGACTTTCGATACCTGGAGCGATAAGACGACATTACTTCAGATAATCTCCATTCACGCGGATAGTGTATGATGCAGGGACATGATTTAGAATCCTGGACATATGATCATTGACCGGGAGGCAAAGATGCACACCTGACGGTTCTCTCTGAAGAGTTTACGGGTCAGAGTCCCTAAGCCAAGATGACATTTCTAGATCCTCAGGGGGCATCATACAATACGAGCGGCCAAGCCATACCCTCAACAGATCCTTAACCACTTAGGACACGGTCTATCCATTTTTGCATGCATTTCATACCACTCTTTAGCAAATATCTGCATATGACCATTTACACTTGCATGCACAAGCTCTTGCATATATTCTTATGCACATAATTTTGCAGGAAATGTCTAAGTGAAAACCATCGCCATTTGAGGATGGCACCCCCGCACTTTATAAGTCTGGAGCAGACTCGGTGCAGCTCAAGAGAGCACTTTCTGCGTTTTGTAAGTCTGGAGCAGGTTCGGCGCATCGCCATTTGAGGGTGGCACCCAAGCACTTTGTAAGTCTGGAGCAGAGTCGGTGCAGCTCAAGAGAGCACTTCCCGCTTTTTGTAAGTCTGGAGCAAGCTCGACGTATCGCCATTTGAGGGTGGCACCCAAGCACTTTGTAAGTCTGGAGCAGACTCGATGCAGCTCAAGAGAGCACTTCTCGCATTTTGTAAGTCTGGAGCAGGCTCGGCACATTGCCATTTGAGGGTGGCACCACTGCACTTTGTAAGTCTGTAGCAGACTCGGTGCAGCTCAAGAGAGCACTACCTAGCACTTTGTAAGTCTGGAGCAAACTCAGTGCAGCTCAAGAGAGACTTCCTACGTTTTGTAAGTCTGGAGCAGACTCGACGCATCACTATTCAAGAATGTCCACACTTCGTAGTCATATCAGCGACTCGGTGCGATCCAGAAGGATGACATTCGCAATTCAAATCACAGCACTGTTCTCCAGGGAGTAGCTGGAAGGAGGCAGACTCAGGTACGCGTCTCTTTCCTTTTCTGAATTTTGGCTCACCTAGGCACCCATGCACTAGCCTTCCCAAAATTAGGGGCAACTGTAGACACCAGGTCCCGAGACAGCTTAGATCAAGATTACCCAATGATAAAATTAATTGTGCCTGTTCATAGGCAAAAATGAAAGTTGAAAGTGATGGTTTTCTTGTCAAATTAATTTATTAAAAATAAATAAAAATGTGTTTTAAAAATATTTTGAAAATATATTAAAAATTATTTTAAGATAAAAAATTGAGTTTTGAAATTATAGTGTTTTAACAAAATTTTAAAAAAAAATCGCGAGCGTCAGCCTGCGATAGCGTCGGCCGACGAGCATCGCCCGCCCCTGATGCGGCCCTGTCGCCCACCAGCAACCCTTTGGGCATTTTTGGGCTATTTTTGAGTGTTTGTACTCATTTTTTTGTAGAATTTAATTTTAAAACCTTTTATCTTCTAAACCTTTAAAATTATTCAGTTTTTTGTGATTATGGGGATTAAATTAATTTAATTTTTTCATTAAAATCTGATTTTTTTAGGGGTTATAAAATAATTTTTTTAGAAGAAAATTAGGGGGATTTTTCTTAAGAAAAATTGGTTTTCTCTCTTCTTCTTCTTCTTATTTTTTCTTCTTCTTCAAGAACAAGTTCCCCAAGTATTTTTAGTTTTTTTTAAGTTAATTTTTGAGACAAATAAATTAATTATTTGTTCTTGTAAATTTTCTTACTTCTTTTTTTACAATTTTTTCTCAAAACAAATAAATCAATTATTTATTTTGGGGATAAAATTTTGTTGCATATTTTATTTTTATAAATCAAGACAAGGCAATTGATCACCTACCTTCATTCATGACATCAAAATTTGATGGTAAATATTTTAGACTCCATCTTTTATTTACTTTTTTCTTTAATTTTTTTTTATAATTAATTAGCAATCATGTAGATTTTTGATCTATTATTTTATTGTGTTTATGTTCATGTGATTTAGCCATAGATTTAATATTTTAGCACATTTTATTTTATTCTTGTATATTTATTTGATTGTTCATCTTTTATTTTTTTATTATTATTATTATCATTATTTTTGTTCATATGTTATTATTATTATTATTTAACATGCTTTAACATGTTTCATTTTTTTTTATTTCATTTACTTTGCCTTGCTTGATTATTCATCCTCCTTATTGTTGATTGTTCATCTTCTTTATTGTTATTGTTTATTATTATTATTATTGTTAATATCATTATTACTTTTGTTTTATTATTATCATTATTGTGATTATTGTCATCATTAATATTATTATTATTATCATTATTGTATATTATTACTTATTATTACCATTATTATTTTTATTTTTGTTAGTATTATTTATTATTGTTATCATTATTATTATTATTTATGTTTTTATGCATGTTGATTTGTTCATATGTTAAGTTATTTATTTTTATTATGTCATTTAATTGATTGTCATACATGATACATATTATTTTATTTATTCTTCTATTTTTACATGTTCTATGTTTAAATTCATTTTTTATTACTAACGTTATTTTTGTTTGTGTTTTTATTTCAATACTTATTTTCATGTGTTAGTTTTTTTTCAATGGCAAAATGGGAGCTCATGGAGGTTTGAAGATAACATTTTGGTGAAAATACTATTTTGGTGGAATTTATCTTTTTAGCATTTTTGGCATTTTTAGTATTATCATTATTTTGCTTTCATTCGTTTTTATTATGTAATTTTTAATAAGTTTATTTATTTTTAGGCACGCTAATTAAAAAATCACAAAAAGTTCATATTAATAAATTGGATTTTTTTCTAATAAAATGGGACTAATATCCTAATTACAATCAATAAAAATTTACTTTAAAAAAAAGAGTTAATTTTCTTAAAATGGGATCACTCATCCCGATTTTTTCCAAGTATACCAAAAACAACTCTTCGATTTTCTAAAGTGAACATGAAGGAACCAAAGTTCCTATTTTAAATAATATCCCGATTTATAAATGTTTATTTTATTCATTTGGTTTATTTATTTATTTATTTATGTTTTGCTTGATTTTATTTTGGGGGATTGTATTTTGTCCCAATTTTTTATCTTTCTTTAGTTTGCTTTATTCTTTTATTGCTTTCTTTATTGATTGATTTGCGCTTTATTTTTTTAATGATCGTATGAGAAGAGAGATAGAAATTTAGAATTAAAAACCCATTTATAATTAACCAAGTCATTAATAAGAGTAAAGTTCTGAATCTTTCTCTAGTTTAGACCCCCGAGGTTAGACGAACTTTCCCAATTTCTTGTAAATTGGGTATCGACTCCAAAATACCTCAAAGGTGCCTAAAGGTTTCATGGGATTAGATGATCTTTCTAGTCTTCTATTGGAAAGAGGTATCCAAAATATCTCATGATTGTCTAAGATCAAAAGACGCAACCCTCTCGTGCCCTAAAAGCGAGTTCCCGAGAATCGGTCGGGTCCGCCCGCGTCACAACTATACTCTGATAATTGTCAAATATACAAAAGTTACAGATTTTCTATAAGATATAACAAAATTGGATACAATCACTTGCGAACTACTCCCAAGATAACTAGCGAAGTCACAAGATGAATGTACGCTTTACTTGATGCATATACTCGTTCACTAAATCCACTTTAGAGAAGTCAATAGACTCCTAAAAGTTCACTAAAAACCTTGAGACCCAAGGTCCCTTACGAAAAATTTACCAAACACTTGCATCTCTTGATGATGCTCTGTCGAGAAAAGTTCCATTTAGAGCAGTCACTAGACTTCTAAAAGTCACAACTTCCAATTGGAAATAACTCGCTTCAGAAAGTCAAAACTACTTTATTGGCTCACACCCATCCGAATAGGACCTTAAGAAATTTCCAAGGTCCTTAGCATAAGCACTATATTTCGATCAAAATGATCACTGCACATACAAGTTGCAAACATGAAATTGTGACTAAAAAGATTATCCGCTGCATTAATCGACTATTCTCAAACGACAGAACGATCCACTTTAGAGAAATTGATAGATTCCTAAAAGATAAGGCCATACGAATTTGGCAACCAAATGTCGCTCAACACATAATAACACCTGCATACTGAAATGCCTAAGAAAATCGTATTCCAATCCAAATGATCACGAAACATAAAATGTTTCGAAAAGAGCCCGGTCCGATTGGATGCAACTTTTGATATGTGCATTTAAAAATTATAGCACGATCAGCTTGATGCACCTATTCGAGAAAACTTGACAACATCCCGAGTTTAAATCACAAAAATAACATCCAATCGGTTAACACCAAAATCGATAAGATCGATTCAAAAGCACTATAAACATCACGTTCCGATCAGACTGGTCACTAAATATGTTTTACTTGATGATGTCCCAAGTCACATCTAAATATATGCTCTTAATTCGATCAGCGGTAATTACTTACTACTTGAAAAGAGGATTGACCAAATAATGTTTGGAACAACTGAAAGATGGGGGTGCAAAGTACATTATGAAAATTTAATGGTCTTATTCACTAAAAATTTGATGTTATCCCAAGTCGATTAGTAAAAGTCATATCTGATGTAGCTATATAAAAGATCCAATTATTCCCAAGACTCAATTTCAGAAATCATTCAATGATTATCTGAGTGAATTCGATCACGATTATCCAATTAGACTATTTGCTTATTTAGAGATCCTTCCAAGTCTTTTAAATGAAATAATTAACATTCATTATTAGAAGATTACTCCTATCGACTCATTATTACAATGCAATAAATGAAAAGCAAAAAGGGGAAATCGAAAATTGGAGAAAAGGATTGAAGAAAAAACTTCATTTCATTAATCTAAATTTGAGCACATGGAAAAGAAAATGCCAATTACAATCAAAAAAGAGAAAATTCCTATCTAGAACTACTTCTACGTCTTCTTTAGAAATGTCCTTGATACTCGATCGGGCTCATACTACCAAGATAGAGTTGATGAGAGGTGGTCTGCAAAACATCCAACCTACTTGCTTTTGCATCTCTCTTGATCTCAACCTGTTCAGGCAACTTTTTACGAACAGGAAGAATCACTGCAGACACCTAACCATTCCCAGCTCCCATCTAGCAGATGATTCCCAAGCTGCAGTTCTTTTTCTCTTCAATTCCAACCAACTCAGCATTCTCTCTCTGGAGTTAAAGGGGATGAAATGGAGAAGCAAATACAGATTTGAGAGCAAAAAGCACATTATTTCAGCCTCCATTTCATTTGATGTGGGGAAGCACTCTGATCAGGGGCCCAATCCCCTTCTATCATGGGAGCAAAATTCATTCATCTTCCTAAAATGGCAAAAGGATTATGGAAGATGCCAAATGGAAAAATAACACAAAAAAAAAAAGAAAAGAAGGAAAAAAATTCATGCTGCGAAGAAAATCTCAATGCAAGGCAGGATCAGAATCTTAAAATTCGAGAAAAATGAGCAAAACTCGTCCATTTATAAGGAGAAGCTCATTTAATCCAGGCAACCATATGGCAACCTATAACTAGAGAAATCAAGGGACAAAGCGCTAGAAACTAAGAGTCATCATAATGAGCACATTCAACGAAACGTCTGCCATTAATGCGCCGACTTAGGAACATTCTAAAGTTGAAGCGTTGCCATAATGTGCGCATGTGAAAAAATGCCCCTTCATTAATATGCTGACTGCATTGATTACAACGGTTGGAACTCCGAAATGATAAATTCAAACAAAGAGATTTGAAGCGATTGGGCAGCCAAAGGCTCCCAATCGCTATCCCCTAACTTGATTCGATCGAATCCCTTTAAGGGGGGACGAATGATAATACCTAAAATAACTTATCATCGGGCCTAAGCCCAAAGCATAATAAGGAATAAGAGCCCAACCAGCAAATAAAACCAAGTACCATTAAGCCTAGTGTGTGGCGAGCGAACGTCCATGAAACCAGAGGAGATGAGGCTCTGCATGCTATTCGATCGGACAAACAAGACACGTCCCCTATCAGTCCACTGACACACGCTACCACTATTCCCTCAAAACTACTCCCTTCATGTCGCCGCTTACATACTCTAACACCAAGGTAGACTACTTGAGTGGGTTCTCACATCCATTATAAATACCTCGGGTCACTGCACTCAGGTAACACTTAATCTTGAGAACTCCTCTCATTATATTTTCTCTCTCTAAATACTACTGACTTAAATTTCAGGGTGTTTATGCCCGATCTAACCGGGCAAGCTTTCTAGCAGATTCAAAAGGATCCGATCGGCTCGTCAAGGAGCAGCATCCGACTCCATCTATACAATTCCGATAAATCATGAATTATCAATAATAATGTGATAAATTGCTTAGTTACATACCAATGTAGGTATTGGTGTAAAAAATAGAGTAATAATAGTTGAGTGACATTAAAAATAAATAAAATGAAATCGCTATGGTAATTAGGTAATAAATTGATTAGTTACATACACATATAAGCATTGGTGCCAAAAATAAAGGAGTAGTAATTGAGTGACATTAAAAGTAAATAAAATGAAGTTGCTAAGGTAATTAGGTGATAAATTGATTAGTTACATACTCATGAAAGCAATAATTAATGCCAAAAATAGAGAACTAATAGTTGAGCAATTTTAAAAGTAAATGAAATTAAATTAATAAGCTAATTAGGTAATAAATTATTTAGTTACATACATATATAGGCACTAGTGTCAAAAATAGAAGAGTGATAGCAAAGTGATATTAAAAATAAATGAAATTAAATTGATAAGAAAATTAGGCGATAAATTATTTAGTTAGATGATTAATGGATTTACTATAATATTTTTTATATATATAATTAATCATGAATAATGAATATTTAATTAACTAGCTATTAAACAATTTATAATATATAATAATTATTATAATAATTAAATTTATTTTATTAATTATTAAAATATCATTTTAATTTATTAAGTTATTATTATTTTAATTTCATGTATTTAAATACAAATAGTTATGAGTTTAAATTTATATGATGAATGTAGAATAGAAATTATAAATAATTTATCTATAAATTAGTATTATATATAATAATTAATAAATATCGGTTTTTTCTATCCTTTTTCTATTTCAAAACAATTCAATACAGTTTTTTATTCAATTTTAGATAAAACATCTAAATCCATTCTAAATAAAGTCAATATTATAATTCAGTTTGATTTTGATCAAAAAGTCGACCGTACAGTTCAATTTTAAATCTTTTTTTCGATTTTAATTTTTTTTTTCCATTTTTCAGTCCAATTCAGGAATATCAACATTTATGTAGCTATACTAAGTGACCCTTTATAAATACCCAAAATAATATCAGTGGAAAAATCTTTTTCAAAATGCATAAAAAGCTTCAAATTCAATATCTATTATGAGTAATCTTTGGTTCAAAAATCTCGCTTCCAATTCAATAGTAACACGAAAGGACGGGGAAGGTGCCAAAATCGTATCTCGATATATAAGCCAATGCAATATCGCCATGTTTGAGTTATAATAAGATCTAATTAATGTATTTATTTATAAATTACACTGTGAAATTATGTGTTTGTTTCAATGATTTTATTATAAATTAATCTCCCACTAAACTTTATTTTATTTATGTTATGTGAAATTGGAATCTCCAAATTCAATGATATATGCAATTCCCTTTCATTAATTGATTTGTAAATATTTATTTTATAACATGAACTTTTAGACCTAAACCTTTTTTAAAGAGTTTTAGACCTAAATTTGATAACACGTTTTTCAATAAATTTGATAACACGTTTTTCGATATCATACCATGCACGTAACTTTCCGTTATATATTTGGATAGACAATTAAAGAAAGTAATAAATTAAGCTTTCTAATAAATTTAAAAATAAATTACATTATTATACAAATATTTTTAGCAATTTTATATAATTAGGATTAATGGTTACTTGGCAAGTGTACTGATAAAGCACGAAATGTCTTTATCTGAAACAGAAAGAGAGTTGGCTTGTCTGTAGTAGAAGATCCGATCGGATCGGTGAATCCTGCAAGAGAAAGTACCCGGTCGGACCAGGCGTAAGTACTCCGAAACTTAAGTTAGTAGTTTTTAGAGAAAAAATGCTTAGAAATAGAATGCTAGAAATTCAATACCTGATGCTATCGTTGGTTGGGCTATTTATAAGAGATAGCTGAGGTGTACTTGAGTGCCTGGGATGTGATAACTGGCAGTCAGAGTAGGTGTGCGGCGAAGTGACAGGGAGCAGTTGATGGGCATGGGCACTGCCTTGTATCAGACGGCTGATGGGACTGGCGGTCATATCAGCCGATCGGGCGTGTGCCCTGCCTAGGTGCTCCCGCCTGCTACTCTCTGCTATTGGGCCTTGGGCCTTGCCAATGGACTGGGCCGACTGGATGGGCCTTTATGCAAATGATATTTGCAGTGTTATCACTTGTCCCCCCTCAAACTGGTCTGATCGGGCATAGATTTGCCTTGAGTGAATCCGTTCGGATGGTGCCCTCTTCTAGTTGTTCCGCTCGGGAGACATACGTTGGCAGGACTTTTGAATTTTGTACGGCGCTTTTTCTGAAGAGGCGTGCCTATTTGTACAGCTGTCTTCATTTAATGCTGCGCCTGCTCCAAGGGTGGCGCTTCGTTTTTCGTATAACAATAATGCCTTGATGACACATGGCGAGCTTCCTATGGTGGAACGGTTGGCGTTCCCCAGAAGTTTTGCCTATAAATAGGGCAATTCCTATGCAGTTTTCTCTTCACTTTTGCAATCCCTAGCGAAGCTCTGCCAAAATTTTTCCTTGCTTCCTCTGAGTTCCAGCAAGCCTTTTTTGCTTCTTTCTGAAAGTTTTTCAAGTTACCTGTTTATCAAGTAAGTACCTCCTTCACACTTCTCTTCATTTTCTCCTTGTTTTTGATTTTCCATCTGCATCCATTCCCTTTAGAGATTAGGGACCTGCATTTCCTCCTTCTTCTCTCTGTCGCAAATGGCCCCCAGTAGCAGCCAGACAATAGATAGAAGCTTCATGGAGAATTACGAAGACAACCCGGCAGTCGAACGTTGCTCCAGGTTATCCCCCAGCGAGGTGGCTGAAATCCCCACTAAATACGGCCTTTCCGAGGACGTCTTCATGATGGCCTGCCCTGATTCTATGTCGGAGATGGATGGGCCTTTCAGTCATCAGGGGAATGAGTGGTTTATTTGCCATCTTTGGAGCCTGGATGCAGGTCTGAGATTCCCCTTGGGCGCCTTTGAGATGGCGATACTGGCTGGTTATGGGATCGCCCTGAATCAGTTGCATCAGAACGGGTGGAGGTCGGTGGCCTGCTTTAAGGTCCTCTGCAAAATAGAGGGGGTGGCTCCGACTCTGGGCCTCTTCACCCATTTTTTCTACATATCGGGTCGGAGCGATGGGACAGAATATTTCTTTACCAGCCGCCCAAAGAAGAAGCTTGTGCATATCCCCACCTCAATGAAGGGATACAATGAGAGATACTTCCTGGTGAGGATGATTGGCAGTTTCGGGGTGTGCCTTACCCGATCGGGTGGGGCCACCATCTTGAAGGACCTAGCTGCTGGTCAGCCCATATATGAGGTCGACATCAAGAAATTGATGGATGCCATGGGGAGACATGGAGAACCTTACAAGTCCAGCTTTCTCCTGACTACACTGTTCGGTTCTTCTAGCTCCGAGGCTGCCGAGAATGCAGAACGTGAGCATCAGGATTGTAGTAGAGGGGATAACATAAATTGTTACTCATGCATTGCATTGCATTTTATTTTATTTGTTATTTTTTTGAAAACTAATCTTGTTTGTGTTCGTTGCAGCTGCGATGGGTGGTGGGAACGACATGTCGCAGCGGCTAGGGGCTCGGGCCATTGCTAAGAGAGAGGCCGATCGGAAGGCCAAGGAGGAGAGGAAAAGGCGAAAGATCTTGCCAGCCTCAGAAGTACACAAACTGCAGCAAGGCTCAAAGGACGCTTCTTTCGCTGCTGCTCCAATCGCTGCAGTTTCGATCTCTGCTGCTCCTCCCGCGACAGCTGCTGTTACAACTGCCTCAGCCGTTCGCCAACCTCCAGTCACATCAGGTCCTTCGGTGCCTCATCCCAAAGTAGGGGATCAGCCCCTTCGCCGTCGAAAGGTGGTACTCCGTGATGAGTTGGAGGAAGAAGAGATGCCTGGGGCTGTCTGTCCTCCCGACATTCAAACTTTGGGGGAGATGGCCCAGGGGAGACCGGCGCGGGTGGACGAGGCCGTAAAGAAGTAGGCCGAGGAGGCCACCAGGAAGAGGGCTGCTGATATGGCAGCCAAAGGCAAAGCTATTGTGCCGAGTGAGCTAGCCCGACGACCGAACAGGCGACCTATGCCTTTGAAGGAGTTCTTGAAAGAGAACTTTGGCAACGACTGGTCAACAAGTAACAAAGCAATTGCCAGTCATCTTTGCTGAGGCATTCTCCAAGAGGATGACTTCAAGGTTATGGGAGACCCCAGCTCGCTCGCTCGCTCAAGAGCTCAGCCTGTTCAACCAGCAGACTCTGGAGGTGAGATTTGGCCGGTCTGATCGCTGTTGCCTAAAAATTGGCAAAACTTCTTTGCTAATGTTACTATCTTCTTCTTTTTATAGCTGATCAGGAGGGGCCAGCCCTTGCACGGTATGGGCAGCCTTTTGGAGGCAATATCAAAAGACGCTGCCAAGGTGAGGGGGGAGGCGATTGCCCAAAGTGAAGCCTTTCAGAAAGAAAACTCTGCCCTTCGCCTTGAGGTATCAGATCTCCAGAAGGACACCTCTGCTCTCCGTGGGGAGGTGGTGGACTCGAGGAAGGAGGCCACTCGGCATGCTCAGCAGCTTAAGTCGCAGCTGGTCGAGGTCGATTGGCTAAAGGGTGAGGTGGCACGCTTGACAGCCGATAGTGCTCAATGCCAAAGATTCGAGGAAGAGGCGGCCAGACTGGGTGCTGAATGCAAGCTTCTGGGCGCTGAGAAGGCCAAGGCAAAGGAGAAAAAAGGCAAAGCACTTGCGAAATGTGATCGGCTGTGCAACATTCTGGCGAACAAGGAGACGACCTGGGGGAAGAGGCTTGAAGAGGAGCTTGCCTCTCGAGAGGAGCAACTTCTTGATCAACTAGGTGAGGCTCAAGCGAAGTTGCTATCTCTGCTAATCTATGAGGCCGGGAAGCGCTTCCTTAGGGCTGACCTTAACTGGATGGAGGATCCGACCGCTCTGCCCGATCTGCCATCTAGTGATAATGAGGAAGAGGCTCCCAGAAAGGAGGCAATTGACGGAGCACCCGAGGAGAACCCCTTGTCGATGGAAACCCAGCCTAATGTGCATTTAGGAACTGAAGTTGGCGTTTCTTCGCAAGCCGAGCCAGTCTTCAAAGTCGCTGCTGAACCGACTGCCGATCCTCCTCAACCTGCTGCCGAGTCGAGCGCACAACCTCCTCCAGATCAAGTCCTGGCTTCAGCAGACTTAGAAGTTGTAAATATAGAAACTTAGGCTAGGAATTATAGATATGTAGAGATTTTCCTTTATATACTTTGTTCATTGTACTGACTTCTATAAATTGTACTGTATACAATTCTTTCAATAAATGATAAATTTTGTATAATTTGCAAACTTCCATAGTTCACTAACTTGTAAACTGCATAAAATTTGCTAAGTTTGAATATAGTTCACTAAAATGCATATAACTTGCTAATGTGAAACATATTAATGAATCTCGTATACTTCCTGAATCAGAATAATTTCTTAAGTCCAATGACCGATTTGCCCAATCTGGTTTAGAATGCACGATTAGTCGGCCATCTGGAATGACTCTTAAGTCAGACTTAGAATCAGGCAAATAGTTTCGTTCGTCAAGTTAGTGTTTGATTTGCATTCCGATTCGTGACTGTTGCACAACACTTGTCTTGGGAGAAACGTTTACCTTAATCTAACCATAGTGCTCGCATCTTGGATTCGGGATAGGCATCAAATCTAGCGAATGATTCGAGCGCGTTCCATATTTTCGGATCGGAGTATAGCCGATCCTAACGGACGGGATCGACATAAGGTTCGTGGTTCCCGTATCTTCGGATCGGGATGTTCGTCGATCCTAATGGTCGAACTGTCAGGTGCTTGTCTTTTTCCATATCTTGGGGTCGAGAGTTGCATCGACCCTAACGGTTGTTTTTAAGTTGTTCCGTATTTTCGGATCGGGAATAACATCGATCCTAACGGTTGTTTTGTACCTGCAAAGAAGTGGGTTCCAACTTTCGCATCTTTGTATGCATGCTTTGCAGATAATTAATGAAAAAGAAAACTCTTTACACAAGGATGAAAAGGAACCTCTTTATTGATTGAACATTTGTTGGATTTGGGCATATCATTACAAGTGGTACTTTTTGAGTACTTCGACATTCCAGCTCCTGGGGATGTCTTGCCCTTCTATTGTTTTGAGCCTGTATGTGCTCGGGCTTAAGACTTTGGAGACCTCATAAGGCCCTTCCCAGTTCGGCATTAGCTTAACCACTCCTGCATTTCCCGCACCTATGTCCGCCTTTTTGAGCACCAAGTCGCCGATGTTGAAAGCTCTAGACTTTACTTTAGCGTTGTGATATCTGGCGACTCTTTGTCTATAGGTGGCGATCTTGACATAGGCATCCTCCCTCCTTTCTTCTGTGAGATCTAGATCTTGGCATCTTTCTCGAGTGTTCGTGTGTTCAGAGTAGAATGCCGATTGGTAGGATGGGAGACTGACCTCTACGGGTATCATCGCTTCGGAGCCGTAGACAAGAGAGAATGGCATTTGGTGAGTGCCTGTCCTTGGTGAAGTTCTATAAGACCACAGGACACTCTGCAGTTCTTCAGTCCAGTTGTCTTTCGCCTCACCTAGCCATTTCTTTAACCCTTCCAGAATGGTTCGGTTGAAAACCTCAGTCATTCCGTTGATTTGAGGGTGAGTGACTGACGTGAATCTCAAATTGATGTTTAGGCCTTGGCAAAAATCTCTGAAGATGGAGCTGTCGAACTGCTTGCCATTATCTGTGATGAAAATGTTAGGTAAGGCATACCTGCAGATGATGTTTTTCCATGCGAAGTTCTTGACCCTCTTTGCCGTAATCGTCACTTGGGGCTCTTCTTCGATCCATTTGGAGAAGTGGTCGACTGCCACCATGAGAAACTTCATCTGCCTTTTGCCTTGGGGAAAAGGTCCCAGGATGTTCAAACCCCACTGGTCAAATGGCCATGCGACTCCGATCGGCTGCTGGTCTGCTCCGTGCTGTCTTATGACCCTTCCATGAACTTGGCATTGCGGACATCTCCTTACTTTCTCCTGAGCATCTTTGAAAATGCTTGGCCAAAAGTATCCTGTTTGGAGTACCTTTCTTGCCATGGCTCTGCTAGCTTCGTGTGCCCTGCAGATGCCTTCATGAACCTCCCTTAGGATGTAGTCTCCTTCTTCCTCCATTACACATTTGAGCCAGGGATGACTAAAAGCTTTTTTGTACAAGTTACCGTTAATAATGGAGTAATTGAGGGATTTGTGTGATACCTTTCGAGCTTCGGTTTTAGTGCAGGTACTGCTTGATCGGGCTCATCCAGGTTTCTTTCCCTTGATCAATCTCCATCATTTTTGACTCGTCTAAGGAGGAGGAGGTTTGGTCGATGACAGTAATATTTTCTTCTGTTATTCCTTGTTTGAAAGCAGACATTTTTGCCAGCCGATCGGCTTCAAATGTTTGATCTCTCGGCACCTTCTGGAGGTTCCATTCTGATCCGGATTCTTCAAGTATTTTGATAGCGGCCTTGACCTTCGCCAAATATGGATCATGCTGTCTTCTCTGGCTTCGAAGGTGCTCGAGACGTGGCTTGTCACGAGCTGAGAGTCGCTTTTGATGATTACTGACTCCGGCCGGATGGCATGGAGCAGCCTCAATCCTTGAAGGAGCACCTCATACTCTGCCACATTATTAGAAGCTTTAAAACTAAGCTTTATTGCATACCTTATTGCAATGCCCAAGGGGCCCGTTATCACGATGCCCACGCCTCCTCGAGTGTCGTTTGCTGCGCCGTCCACTATCATTTCCCAACTTGGGCATTTGGGTTGATCTTGGGGTTTTTCACCGGCAAATTCAGTAACAAAATTTGCCAGAGCTTAAGCCTTTATTGCCTTTCTGGGCTCATACCTCACATCCCACGACTGCAGCTTGATCGCCCATCCCACCATCTTGCCTTTTAGGTCCGGTGTCTGAAGAATTTTCCTGATCGGATGACCCGACCGGACCACTATCGTGTGCGCTTCAAAGTATTGCCTTAGTTTTCTTGCGCACATAATGAGGGCGATGATGAGTTGCTCAACCGGTCCTTTCTTTAAGTCTGCACCCTTTAGTACTTGGCTGATATAGTACACCGACAGTTGTTGGGTCCCTTCTTCTCTTACCAGAACACCTGCAATGGCTTCACCAGAGGTGGACAAGTAAAGGTATAAGTTTTCACCTGGTATCGGTCGACTGAGCAGTGGCGGGTTGGTGAGGAATTTCTTTACTTCTTCGAAGGCTTGTTAGTAGTCTTCCCCCCAATTGAAGGTCTCACTCTTCTTGAGCTTTTTGAAGAAAGGAGTGCATCGCTTGGCTAAGGAGGAGATGAATCGTCCTAGGGCAGTGATTCTCCCATTCAGCTTCTGGACATCTTTTATGCTTCTGGGGGGTTGCATCTCGAGGATGGCTTTTATTTTCTCCGGATTAGCTTCAATCCCCCTCTGGGAAACCATGAAGCCCAAAAACTTTTCTGAGGGAACTCCAAAGACGCACTTTTTGGGGTTGAGCTTCATCCAGAATTTATTTAATGTGCAAAAAACTTTGGCCAGATCGGCGGGATGCTCTTCAGGTCTCCTGCTTTTGACGATCATGTCGTCCACATATACCTCCACATTCTGCCCGATCTGGTCTTTGAAAATTTTATTCATGAGATGCTGATACGTGGCACCAGCGTTCTTTAGACCGAATGGCATCACCTTGTAGCAGAAAGTTCCTTCATCTGTTATGAAACTGGTCTTTTCCTGATCTGCAAGCCACATCAGGATCTGGTGGTAACCAGCGTATGCGTCGAGCAGGGAATAAATGGCATGGCCTGGAGTGGCATCCACCAATTGGTCTATACTTGGCAGGAGGTAGCTGTCTTTGGGACATGCCTTATTGAGATCCGTGAAGTCCACGCACATCCGCAGCTTCCCTGACTTCTTCATTACTAGGACCACGTTGGAGAGCCACTCGAGATAGTCTACCTCTCGGATTGTTCCGGTCTTAAGTAGCCTATCCACCTCCTCAGATATAAATTTCCTCCGATCGGGCACATGCCTCCGAAGCTTTTGGGATGAGTTGGGTCCACATTTAACTTGTGGGTGATCACTTTTGGGTCTATGCCAGGGATATCCTCTGGCTTCCAGGCGAAGGACGCTTGATTTATCATCAAGACCCGCATAATAGCATCTTCTGTTTTCGCATCCATGCTGGTCCCGACTTGAACGCTTTTTCCTTTTGACAGCGCCCTTGCCTTTACCTCTTCGGTAGGGTCCATTCTTGGCCTTTCCGCCTGCTCAGACAGCTCAAGACCCGGCTCCACAATCATGGCCTCCCGTTGCTGCTTTATCATAGTGACGTACGCTTCGCATTATGCCTTTTGATCGCCTCTCAAGATGGCGACGCCCCCTTTTGTTGGAATTTTCATCACCATGTACCGTACGCTAGTAATAGCTCCGGTTTGGAAAAGCAACGGCCTGCCGAAAATGGCATTATAGGCAAAAGTCATGTCAATCACCATAAAAGTTACCTTGCAAGCATAAGCGATTGCCTCTTGGCCTAGTTCGACGAAGAGTTCGACGGATCCCACCACTGGGACAGTAACATTGCCAAGACCGATCAGTGGTGTGGCGTTTGGTTTCAACTCTCCGATCGGGAGTCCCATGGCTCGGTAGGCCTGAAGGGTGAGTACGTTGATAATACTGCCATTGTCCACCAGAATTCTTTTAACATTGAAGTTGTTAATCCGAGCTCTTACAACGAGAGCGTCCTTATGTGGAAACATGACGTCTCGCGCGTCTTCACTGGATATGGTGACTGAGGTAGGCTATTCGGCCTGGTGAGAGAGGTAAACACCTTTCCCCTTTCTTTTCCTGGTGAGGTCCTCTCCATAGGATGATCCTCCAGTGATCACATTTATTACCCCGGCATATGGTCTGCACAGGTCGGTATTCCTTGGATTTCTATGCTCGTCATCATCATCTGAGCCAGAGTAATCCTACCGAGGCTTTGGCTGTCTACAGGGACTCTCCCCTTTAGTCGGGCCTATGAATTTTCTGAGGGACCCTCTTCATATCAGCCTTTCAATTTTCTTTTTTAGCGAAGTGCACTCGTCAGTCAGGTGACCGACGTCTCTGTGAAACTCACAATATTTCTTGGGGTCCCTCCCAATTCTGCTCCTTTCGGACAACGCCCTGGGCCAGTTGACCTTGCTGTGTTTTTCCTTAATCCACATCAGCATTGTGGTTGGGTTGGTGTTGCGCGAAGTGAAGGTTCTGGGCGGGCGGTCATCTGAGCAGTCAGACCTGCCCTGTCCGGATTCCTTCCTCTTGCCCAGATTCCTTGAAATTGCAGCTCGGTCCGGGCTTCTTGCTATCCGTTCGGATCCAGAAGCTCTATTGAATGAGCGACCGTCTGGGTGCTGTAGCCGATCCATTACATTAATCCTTCTTCCCGTGCTGGACCTTAGGGTGTCATCCAATTGGATGTGCTACCTAGCCCTCTCTATCAGATCGGCAGAGCGGGGTCTTGTTATTATTGATTCAAACAAAGGGCGGTCAGCGGTGCCCCCAGCTAAGGCGTTAGTCGCCATCTCTACGCTGACATTCCTTACTTCAGACATGGTGGCTTGAAACCTGTCGATGTAGTCTCGAAAACTTTCATCAGATCTCTGATAGAGATTGCACAAGTCGCTCACCGACTTTGGTGCTCGTGTCTACACGATGAACCTCATGGTGAACTGCTCCTTAAGTTGTTTGAAGGAGGTAATTGATTCCTGTGGCAGCTCATGGAACTAATTAAGAGCGTCTCCTCCCAAGGTGGTGGGGAAGATTCTGCAGGACACCCTCTCGTCATAGGTGTATACCTGCACCTTAGTCAGATATTCTGCTAAATGAGTGGTGGGATCAATTTTACCTGTGTATTTGTCCATCACCACATCTCTCCACCCGGGAGGTAGCTCGGAGTCTGTAATCTCCCTGCAAAATGGGGAGGCAGTATTCCCGCATGTGTTCCCCTCAAATGTGCCTTTTCTAAGGGCGATGAAGCCGAACTGCCTGAGCTTCTATTTAAACCATTGGTCTTCTTTGCTCATAGCGGTGACGGTAGACTCGCCTTTGCCCTTTCTTGAGTGGCTGCGATTCGGAGTGCACATAAAAGACAGATCATCACCTATGGAGGGAGTGGAGGACCTGCTGGGGTAATAGGGGGAGTCCCTGCTTGTGGACATTGTTCTCTTCCCTTTATCATACCTTCCTGTGGTCCTGATGACGCCCCTTCGACTGTCCTGAGTTCGTGGCTCATTGATGGAGATCCCCTTTCTTCTTCTCCGTCTGAAGTCTTTGTCTATGAGGTAGTCCTCATGGGCTCTTTCAGAGGTTCTCGGCATCTTACCTTTTTTGAGTATTTGGACAATGCTCTTAGTGAAGTCACTAAGAAGAGCACGCATGTCCTTAACGGTGACAGGGGTATCTTCCGGTTGCCTCAGAATGGCATCATCGAATTCGGGAAGAAGGTTAGCCCTGGTTGGGGACCTAGGAGATATCTCCCTCCTCCATGAGGTCCCTGATCTGGCGCGGCTGCCGCCATCGTGATCATGTTCCATGGGGGATGCACTATCGTTAGATCTTGAGTTAGCCATGTCTCTCAACGAAAGCACCAAATGATAAAGCACGGAATGTCTTTATCTGAAATAGAAGGAGAGTTGGCTTGTCTGTAGTGAAAGATTCGATCGGATCAGTGAATCCTGCAAGAGAAAGTGCCCGATCGGACTAGGCGTAAGCACTCCGAAGCTTAAGTTAGTAGATTTTAGAGAGAGAATGCTTAGAGATAAAATGCTAGAGATTCAATACCTGGTGCCATCGTTGGTTGGGCTATTTATAAGAGATAACTGAGGTTCACTTGAGTGCCTGGGATGTGATAACTGGCAGTCAGAGTAAGTGTGCGGCGAAGTGACATGGAGCAATTGATGGGCATGGACACTGCCTTGCGTCAGACGGCTGATGGGACTGGCGATCACATCAGCCGATCGGGCGTGTGCGCTGCCTAGGTGCTCCCGCCTGCTACTCTCTGCTATTGGGCTTTGGGCCTTTTCAATGGACTGGGCTGACTGAATGGACTTTTAAGCAAATGATATTTGCAGTGTTATCATGTACTAATCAAGTGATAAAGTGAACATTAGAGTATTCGGACATTGTCTCACAAAGATCAATTAATTAATCTACAATTATTTTAAAATTATCTATGTTATATGGGAATTCAATATTATACTAGTTTTTCATTTAATTAAAATGAATTTAAAAATTATTAAATTAAAAGTAATTCACTAAAATTAATAAATTAAATCAACAATAATGAATAAGTGGACAATCAATTAATGGGCTTGCTAAGGGTGAACCTATCCTCCACTAGCATCATTCATGCAAAAAGATCATAAACAAACTTATATAAACTAGGTTAACTTGCCAGATGCGGATTAATTTCATACATAGTTACCGAACTATTACTAAATTACACAAAAGTAATGAAAGAATTTTTTTTATTTTTTTTATAAAAATCACTGAACTTAGCACTTATATATAGAAAAATCACTTTAACCAGTTTTCGATAAGAGACTCGCCGGAAAATATCTACTCAGTAAGTCCAATCAGCAAGACATGCACACATGTTGCCAACTCAGCATGCCACATGGCACTTTGTCCATGTCATCCGTCATGTGGTATGATAACATGGCATCCAATCCCTTTTTTCTTGTCCAAGTGTTTGTTGACATGGCATATATGCCATGTCAAATGCTGACTTTACACTACTTGACATGCCATGTGTGCAAGACATGTTGACTGGATATGTCAAGTATATTTTTGGACTAGCCATTCATCGAAAAATAATCAAAATAATTTTTCTGTATATAAGCATTAAGCTCAGTGATTTTTACAAAAAGAAAAATTCTCTCATTATTTTTGCATAATTTGGGTAATAATTCGGTGATAATGGATGAAACTAACCTGCCAAAGGCCAAGCATGCTCTATCTATCGGTATGCTATTCTAGTAAACTTGAATCCTATTCTAGATGAAACTAAGATAAACTAGCATAAACAAATCAAGGTTAAAAACTCGATGCCCCAATTTCTTGTCAAGTTACCATTCCAGCTAACACTTAAACACTAAAAAGTCATCTCTCTTCATCAATCATGATACTTAAAACAATTATATCCCAAAATCTTGAATTACCACCTTAGCAGATATTAAAAAATAAAAGAATGTAAATGAATTAAAATCAAGCATACATAGATGATCATAATCATAAATTTAAACTACATTAGTTATTCAAACATTCATCTCGCATAATTCAATCAAATAAACATCCATCATATGCACAAAAAGTGAGAGAAATTTAAACAAATCTGCATTCACAATGATCCATCTACATGAAGTTACTAGAGATTCAAGTATCGCTTAACAAAAAAAGACTACTCGCTTATCTCTCTGCCATAAACATAAAAAATAAGAAAAGAGTTCATTGATACTATTTGAATGAAGACAAAGATAAGAACTTTGAATCAATCTTTTTCCAACAATAATTATCCTTCAATGGATCTCGAAAACGATAACAAAAGATAAAACTAAAAGATGAAAAACATCCTTTTCCTAAACCTAACTACTTAGAACAAAAACTTCCTATTACAAAATTATGTTAATCACCTAAATCAGAGTTAAGCTTCCCAAAATGAACCATTCTACTTGCTATAATAAAATCCCCTTTAGAATAATCCCACTTGGACTTCAATTCCGAGTCAAAAGAGGAAATTCAAAACCAAAATCGCAAATACCCATATAAGTGTGGAAGACAACCCACTCCTATGATGAATGCAAATCTTTGAAATCTATACATAAGCACCCCCATAGGTGTAGCCTGAAGCCCACCCCGTGACCACTTATGGTGGTATTCTACTTCTCAACTCCAATTGCTCTACAAAATGGCCACGGGTGTGGCTCCCTCCCCACCTGCGTGGCCACTTCCATAATGAATTGTTCTTGTACAATTTGCACTTTAGTCCCTTAAAACATTAACTTTTTCACTAAACTCCTCAACACCTGTCAAATGATCGAAAAACACAATAAACACCAACTAAACAATATCGGATCACAAAATGACATAAAACAACATAATTTAAACACAAACTAGCTAAAATTGATACAAAAATATATCCAAAAACCATAACCATATAAGAATTGTTCATTATTAAGTATTATATATTATTTAATTTCAAAGATTGAATACATTTGCGCATAGTGCAGGAACCATCTAATACAACTACCTATCATAACATTATAAACACAAACACTCTTCTTTTTATTTTAGCCTTCTTTCATGACAGACTCTTCTTCTTCTTCTTCTTTTTCTCTTTTTTTTTTCGTTTCTCTTTTTGGGAAGACTCATCTTCTTTATTTAATTAGTTTGAGTTTCTTTTTGTTGGAATTATTGTATGTATGTACTACTCTTGTAAGAATAAATTATTTTTTAATTTTTTTTATTTCAGTGGGATCAATTTTAATTTTTAATGGGATCAAATTAAAATAAAAATTAAAAAATTACACAAATTTTAATTTTTTTTTTACATTTGATCAGTGGGGTCAATTATCCCCTCATCTAAAAGTCACCTCCTAGTTTCGGTTCAATGTATGTCATGGGAGGAATAGCTTTCGCTGTTAAGCGAGGTTTTTTTACATGTTCAAGTCCTATCGGATCTATATATGAGATTGATTTGAAATCCGATCCGGCACATAGATAGAAACAAAAAGAAAGAAAAAAATATTGTTAAGAATTTTTATATAAATAAAAATATAAAAGGCTATAAAATGATATAATTTTACTAATAATTTTACCGGTTCAATTTTAGTGGTTTTTGGATATTGAAATTTGAATTGATATAACTGAACCAAATATATCGAAATTTGTTCGGTATGATTTAGTTCAGTTTGGTTCGATTTCAGATCTATTTTTTAGTCCTAATTGTGATCTAAGATCCAACTTGAACGCACTCGAAAAAAGAAGTAACCCAACTTGATCTAAGTCCTAATTCGATTTGTTGGTTAACCAAATCCATCAGTTTTTTTTTAACACCCCTATTTAATAGGACTAACTAAATAGCAAATTTATTAGCAAAATTAAAAATTTTAAAATAATAACTAAAAAATACAATGTAGCATGCAAAACATCTAATTACAAATAAGACTTGTTAATTGTTTAACTTTTACTTACTCTATTCCACTAAAAGTAATTTTTAGCTCTCCATACATACTAAGAAAATTATTAATTGTTATCGATTTTATAAAATATTTATTATAATTTACTAATATATTTTTTACTAATTTTTTATTCACTTTATTAACTTTTTTTTGCATAAGGATAAAATGAAAAATATATAATTAATGCTCATTTAAATTTAAAAATTGTTATTCTAAATGAATAAAAAAAAAATAAAAATGATTGCAACGGAGAGAGTAATTAACTATAAATAAAACACGAATGCAAAACCACCTACTATAATTTTAAAAAATAAAAACTATAATCAAGTCCAAGTAAAGTGATTAATCTTTGTATTCTTTTTCGGTTTCATGAATTTTCCATTTTTTCGTCTTGCACTATCTGTGGGCAAATGCAATACAATCGTCAACCTCATATAACCATCCCTTGTTTCCTCCACATCCTCCACCAACCACCACCAACTGATACCAAAACCTGATTCACTTCTAGTCCATTAAAAGTGAAACACACGCGCCATCAACACATTGTCTATCAACTTTGACTCTCTTGCCTTGCGTGAAGATGATGAGGGACAACACATGTATGTATTAAATATCACTGAAAAATATAAAAATATTATTTTTTTACTGTTTATATTTATAAATACAATGTTTTCAGCCTCTTCCGAATTTCTTTTATAAAAAAAAGAAAAGTAAAATTCAAAATTTCTCAATAAATTAAAATCAATATTCACAGTTGAATAAAAATATAAAATATTAATTTTTATTTTACGGTCTATTTTTATAAATATGCAGTATATTAATGTGCCAAAAAATGGAAAATTGCTTGGGTGCGGTGGTGCACACGTCACATCAGGCAAGCACGTCTAAGTTAACTTAATCCAACGGTATGTACGCATATACGCAGGTAAGCATGTCTAATTCCACGGGTCAATTTCACTCATGGTCACTCAACTTATCGCGCAAAAGTAACCGACTTTTTTTTTCTTACTTAAATGTCACTGAATTTTTAACATTATTGCACAAAAGTCATGTTGACCGGAATCCGGCGACGACCCTTGCCGGATTGATGACTTTTTTGCAAAAATGTTAAAAGTTCAGTAACATTTAAGTTGAAAAAAAAAAGTTAATTACTTTTGCGAGATAAATGATAAGTCTAGTGACCGTGAGTGAAATTAATTTAAATGTAGTATTTGTTGAACTTATCAATCCGGCAAGAGTCGTCGCCGGATTCCGGTCAACATGACTTTTGTGCAATAATGTTAAAAGTTCAGTGACATTTAAGTAAGAAAAAAAAATCGATTATTTTTGCGCGATAAGTAATAAGTTGAGTGAACATGGGTGAAATCAACCTCTAATTCCACCTAATCCAATGTTGTATACATGTGTTCGCACTGCACATAGTACATCTAACCACGCCCCAAATACTGTTTCACATCTAATCCTATCTTTTAAATTAAAAACAAAAACAAAAATATTAAATATTCTTTTTCTTTTGTATTTTTGTTGGAAAAAAAAAAAAAACTCACCAACTCCCTCTCTGTTATCTTATATATCAACACATGCCCCTCCCCATTTCTTCAGCTAAAATCAATAATTTCTTTCCAAATTCTAATCATGGTTATTCCTCTTATCCCAACTTCAATCTTTCTCCTTTTATTAGCCTACCTACTCTACCGGCGCCTCCGTTTCAAGCTTCCGCCGGGACCAACGCCGTGGCCGGTGGTCGGAAACCTCTACCAAATAAAGCCGGTGAGATTCCGGTGCTTTGCGGAATGGGCTGAGAAATACGGACCGATATTTTCGGTTTGGTTCGGATCGACTTTGAACGTGATAGTTACGAATGCAGAATTGGCTAGGCAAGTTCTAAAAGAAAATGATCAACAGTTAGCTGATAGGCATAGAAATAGATCGTCTGCTAGATTTAGCAGAGATGGTAAAGATCTTATATGGGCTGACTATGGGCCTCACTATGTTAAGGTTAGAAAAGTTTGTACTCTTGAACTTTTCACACCTAAGAGACTTGAAGCTTTAAGACCAATCAGAGAAGATGAAGTTACTACCATGGTTGAATCTATTTTTACGGACTGCACAAATCCTGGTAACCCACTTCTCTTTTTTTTTTAAAAAAAAATTCTGTATGTGCCTTGTGTAGCTAAATTTATTTGGTGGGAAATTGTTCTCTTAAAGAGCATGCTTATCTTGGATCATTTTAATACTAAATAGGATGCTTTTTTGTTTGTTTTTCTCTCTGGAGGAGAAAAACTAGATTAGACCTAACATAGTTCAGAAGCATCATAATTGGCAATAACTAATACTAAAATTTTGTGTGTTTTTCCATTTTAATCTATTTCAAATTATACTTAGCTTTTTCTTTTAACATTATAATTAATATGTATATTTTTTATTATATTTCTATTCTATTTTATTTTATTTTATTAATTGTAATTATAAAAATTTTATGTAAATTTTAATTTTATCTAAATAAATTGTAGGTTTGATAGAAATTCTTCATATTTTTCTCTAATTTCCGAAACTTTTTCCTTGTGTTAGGCTTAAATTATGACCTTTTGTTTTGAGAAACTAAATTAGGACATTTCATAAGTCTTAAATTGCAGTAAGTGAAGAAAAGACATCCAACCAGATTTAGGTGAAAATTGGGCCACCTGCTTGTGTTTTTGTATCCACCGTGAGGAGCGCCTTTCTCTCTGAAGCCACCGCCCATGTGCACTTGAAGTTTTTTTTTTTTTTTGCCCTTTTTCTGTTTTCTGGACCATTTGTTAGTGTAGGTAATAGCTGGCCCATTAAGCAATTTTTTTTTTAAAAAAAAATCATAGTAATAAGGTGGGAGATTTAAATATTAGTAAGATTGTTATTGTTGTGATTATTGAGCATGCTGTCATTTACAATTGGGCTTGTTAGTTTCTGGACGTGTTTGTTATTTATATAACTATTGGGCCTGGCCCAGAGTCATGAAATCCTTTCTTGTTATTATCATTTCTCATTATGTGATTCGATGAAGATTAACTAAAGTTGAACAATTCAAAACCACAATGCAAATGCAGAAAATAATGGAAAAAGTTTGCTAGTGAGGAAATATTTGGGGGCAGTTGCATTCAACAACATTACAAGGCTGGCATTTGGCAAGCGATTCGTGAATGTAGAGGGCATAATGGATGACCAAGGTAAAGAATTCAAAGCAATTAATGAAAATGGACTGAAGCTAGGTGGTTCACTTGCGATGGCAGAACATATTCCATGGCTTCGATGGATGTTCCCACTTGAGGAGGAGGCATTTGCCAAGCACGGAGCTCGAAGAGACCGCCTTACTCGAATTATCATGGATGAGCATACACATGCTCGCGAAAAAACTGGTGGCGCTAAACAACATTTTGTAGATGCATTGCTTATGTTGCAAGAAAAATACGATCTTAGCGAGGACACAATTATTGGACTACTTTGGGTATGTGACTTAAAGTTATAGCTTGAACTATATATCAATTGACAAATGTTGGCATTGACTAACATAATTTTTACTTTTTAACAATCAAATTTTTTACTTTTTAAAAGTCAAATTATATTTCAAATAGTACTATTAGCATCTAATAGTACTATTGGCTAATGCGACTTTTAAAATGTAAAAAATACCATAAAGTGAAAAAGACTGTCAGCATTCTCCAAAAAATGTTATAGCTAATAAAAATTTTGTGCAGGATATGATAACGGCAGGTATGGACACAACAGCAATAGCAGTAGAATGGGCACTGGCAGAGGTAATTAAGAACCCAAGAGTGCAACAGAAGGCACAAGAGGAGCTAGACCGTGTTGTTGGGTTTGAGCGTGTAATGACGGAGGCTGATTTTTCGAGTCTTCCCTACCTACAATGTATAGCAAAAGAAGGACTAAGAATGCACCCACCTACCCCGCTAATGTTACCCCACCGTGCAAATGCAAATGTTAAAATTGGGGGGTATGATGTACCAAAGGGATCAAATGTTCATGTGAATGTATGGGCTGTAGCTCGTGATCCGGCTGTTTGGAAGAACCCGAATGAGTTCCGGCCAGAGAGGTTTTTGGAGGAGGATGTGGACATGAAGGGTCATGATTTCAGACTACTTCCATTTGGTGCAGGAAGGAGGGTGTGTCCTGGTGCACAACTTGGTATCAATTTGGTAACATCAATGTTAGGTCACTTGTTGCATCACTTTAGTTGGACACCAGCTCAAGGTGTGAAGGTTGAGGAGATTGACATGTCTGAAAATCCTGGATTAGTCACTTATATGCGAACCCCTTTACAAGCAGTTGCCACGCCTCGATTGCCTTCTCAATTGTGTAAACGTGTGCCTGCCGATATGTAATTTTCCAAATTTTTTATTCTGTAATTTGTTGTTAACTCTCTACTTAGATTTTGAATCTTTAAAAACTGTTGGAAAATGTCAAGAACAAATAAAGCTTCGTGTTTTATTGAATAGACATGGAATTTTGTTTGTTATTTTCTGGTGAACACCATATTAGCTAAGGCTATGAGCTAAGGCATTCCCACACCAAATTAACATGGACGAATTTAATCTCTGTAAAGAAATTGACAACATTAACAATGTCTTGAAGGCATCCCAAAGAATTGGCGCCCCCATTAATCTTAGCAATAACCAATTTGGAATCTGATTACATAATAACATTTCTAAAGCCACAATCTCTAGCAATGCTCAGTCCATTCAATAAAGCCACCGCCTCTGTTTTCTCCACATCCCACCCTTCAGACAGAGTTTTACCCGCAGAAACTGATACTTCACCTAAATGGTTTCTAGTTTCTAATTTCTGCACACTACACCACAGCCCATCAACCCACCAAGGATTTATAATTTTCTTACACATTCTGACTTAAATAGACATTATGAATAAAAAAAAAATTACTATGGTTAGTCCTTATTTTATAGCTATATATTATTCTTTGTTTTAAAAAGAAAAAATACATGATTTATACTTTTATTAAGGCTTGATTCATCTTTTTCTACCTAAACTTGTTAAAAAAGCGTATTCATACCTGAACGTTTAAATGTCTACATTTACCACCTTAACTTAACTTGTATTTACGGTATTTTACAAATACCTGTTTTAAAAATACACAGATTAAACTTAAGATGTGCAATTAACGCGCATTTGACATGTCCATTGCAGCAACAAATGTTCTGACACGTGACAATAGTTATCAGAAAAACAAAATAGTTTAATTGCAAACATTTCATTATTTTTTCTTTATTTTCATCGTCTCTCTTCTATATGCCGGAATCCATGGGCAATTCCACCCGCAAAAAGCCTGAGTTGTGCTTTTCCTTAACAGGGAATCCCCCTCTATGAATTATTGTTCCTTAATATGTGTAAAAAAATGGAAGAAAATTGGCACTTAAAAATAATATTTGTTTTGATGCTTAATCTACTTATAAGATGGTTCATAGTTCATACGACTTCTTCAAGAGAACCTGTGATGAAATAACCTTGACAATGTTATAGTGACTTATCTTCTCTTGTTTATGGATCTAATAGAATTTCAGTAGAAAAGCCATCAAGCCAAAGTCTAGATAAGGCTCTTTTTCTTTTGTGCATTTTTCTTCTGTCTAAAGTTTCGTAAACAAAGAAATATTTCTTATCTGAACTGGATGATAAAGAAAACCTATGATATGGTTAGTGATTTTTGGAATTATAATTAAATATTATTAATAGCTAGCTAAGATCATTATAGCTCAACTAATTTTTTGTATTTAGGAATTCTCCAAATGGCATTTTAGATGGAATTATATTGCTTTAAGCATATAAGATGCGACCCACTTTCTATGTAATATATATGGAGAGATTTATTGCCCTGTTCTCATTTATGGTAGCCATCCTTGGAACAGAGGATGCCAATTGCCTCAAGGCAAGCAAAGAAACAAAAGGAATACAATAGAAATATTTCTCAATGATTATCCACCCGATGCTTGATGTTACCTTTTTTCCTTAGGCAACAAGCAGTTGTATGCTATAGCATGGATTTAATGCTTCAGTCTCCCCTACCTGAGTTTAGATTGCTTGCTTTTATGTACTTATTTGGAAAGATGATGATAACTTCCATTCCATTTTATTGCACAAATGGAAGATTGGTTTATACTCTGTACAAGCCCAGCCAAAACGTTGCAGTAGCTTGTAAAGCTTGAACGGGAAAAGGATAAATGGAAAGTCATGGTTCACGCTCTCTAAGAGCTTGTAGCTCAAGCTCCTATCCTAATCAGCAAATGAGTATTTATTTTTCAAATTTGGAAAATGTTAATAGCAAAAAAATCAGATATGAAATGCAACCTTTTTTTCTTTTTTTTTTTTTTGTTTTTTTACAAGTTCGCAAATATATGTATTAAGCCTTAAGCAAAAATTATGAATATAAAATTGTTATGGTTAGTCCTTAGCTATATATTAAGGCTAAACCATCTAAGTTATATATAATGGGAAAAGAAACTCATTAGCAGTGCCCAAATTAAGGTATGGGGTATAGGAATTTCACCCTTTTGTTTTTTGGTCAGAAATTAAGGTCTGGGGTATAGGAATTTCACATTTTTTATCTAATCCTTTGTTCATCTAGTTTATCACCAAATTTAATTATGCAAATAAACATAGAAAAATGCAGTAGACAATCAACAACCAAGCCAAAAAAAAATTAAATTGAAAAGTACCATATTTAAACAATCAAAAACTAACAGTAAAATATTTTAAAGAGCTAGAAAATAATCCTAAAAGCATTCCATCAATTAACCCTAGAAAGCTCAAGGTCCAGCAGCACATAAACTCCTCCCAATTTCAGAAGACAAAAAAGCATCAAGACAAGCATACTGTACCTGATCTGAAGTAAGCCACAGATTGTCCCACCTACTCATAGTCACTCTCTTGGGCTTCTTAATCTCCTTCCCCAACACCTGTTTGACTAACTCCTTCAATCCAGCATTCTTCAACTCTTTGGCCCCTAATCTCTCCGCAGCCAAACCCCTCAAATCCACTGTATTCTTCACACTCAATTCATAATCCTCCACTAATTTTTCAACATCACTTTCAATGCCAACACCAACAAAAACAAAATTCCCATTCTTATTGCTAAAGAAGTCCACTAGAGATTGAGGAATATTTGGGGAATGCTTGATCTGATAGATAAGGCATCGGTTGCCAATGCAAAGTTGCAGAGTCGCAATTGGGTTCTCAATATGTCGGTTGAAATTGGGGCGCCACTCGACGTCAAGGCCCACGATGGTAGGGTTGGATTGGTGAATGGAGTGTTGGGTTTCGAGGAGCCAGTGGTGGACGAGAGAGGGATCGTGGGTGAGTAGAGTGTGGATCTGGTCGGTGAAGAAGGTGACGTCGTAGAGATTGTGGGTGTCGTTTGTGAGTTCGTAGTCTTTGATGCTTACTGTCATCGTTCTTCTTACTGAATTTCTTCTCACTGTGATATCGATAAACTGGGTGTTTTTTGAAAGGTCAACTCAAAACTAACCAAGGCTGGAAAAAGTTCAAAAAGAGAGCCAATTCGACTTAACAAAGAAGCAACCCAATTCGACTTAACAAAGAAGCAAAGTAGAAGACGTTGAGGATGAGGAGGATGACCTGTCTGATGATGGCCCTCTTGATCCCTACCCACCAGACTAATGTGGTCCTCTTCTTTCTTTTCACTGTATTTTATGTCAATTTTCATTTGGAATTGCCAAGGAGCAAAGAGTGCACCTTTTTTGTGTGCTTTAAAATTATTTTTCACAAATTTAAGGAATTAATTACTTCGGTAATTATCGAATTTTAAGATTTATAATCAAATTATTATAATAAAATAATTTGTAATATAAAAATTATTAAATTTTTATATTATTTCAATTAAAATAAAAATGATCGAAAAATTAATTTTTCGTTACCGGAAGACCACGCAAATATACCACGTAATCAATAATATTCTAAAACGCGCTCAGTCAGTATGCTATGTGGCCCCCTACATAGAGGAATTGACACTCCAGCAAGTACGTGTAAGCAAGACTTCTTTTTTTTTTTTTTGTATAGGTTGGCATGACATGTATACTTGTTGACGTGTCAATTCCTCCATATAGGCGGATCACATTGCATGCTGACTGGACACATTATAAAAGAACACTAATGACGTGGCATACTTGTGTGGCCATCTGGTGACAAAAAATTAAAATTTCGGTCATTTTTACCTTAATTGAAATAAAATAAAAGTTTGATAATTTTTATGTTACAAATTATTTTATTATGACTATTTGGTTATAAGTCTCAAAACTCAATGACCACAGACATAATTAACCCCAAGTTTAAGCCTTCAATTGTGGTGTTGTTGGAACCTAAAATTAGTAGTGTTCAGGCTGATTTATGCATTAAAATAATTGGTTTAGGCTGATTTGTGTATTAAAATAATTGGTTATCCTTTTTTCTCATAGAGTTAAAGTTATTGGCTTTTTTGGAAGAATTTGAATTCTTTGAAATAATGTGTGGTCTGTTGAAATTTTGGAGAATAAATTTCAATTTATTCATATGAATAGTTTAGAAAATAATATTTTCTTTAATTTATTTACTGCGGTTTATGGTCATCCTGTTCTTTATCGCAGAGTTTCTCTTTGGCATAATTTACATAAGCTTAATAATGCAATTGCTGTTCCTTGGGTTTTAATGGGTGATTTTAATGCTATTTTGGCTAGTTCTGAACGTAAGGGTGGTTCGAATGTTAGAAGTGGTGTTTGTCGTACTTTTTCAAATTGGTTTCTCTCTTCTGAGCTTATTGATTTGGGTTTTTGAGATCCTGATTTTACTTAAAAGTGGGGGAATTTATAGGAGAGACTAGATAGGGGCATTTGTAATGCTACTTGGCAGTTAAAATTTCCTGAAACTTAGATTAAATATCTTGCTAGATTACATTCTGACCATAATTATTTGTTGCTAGATACTTGTTCTTTTCAATCTTAGGGGGATGTTCGTCCTTTTCGCTTTATGTAGGCCTAGTTCACCCATTCTTATTTCAAAAACTTTGATAGCAGGAACTGGTTTACACAAAAGTCTTTTTATGCAATCTGTAACATCTTTGACTAAGGAGCTGCAAATTTGGAACTCTGAGGTTTTTAGGAATACTTTTATGCAGAAAAATAAATTGCTAGCCCGTATCAGTGGTGTCCAAAATGCACTGTCTCACAGTCCTCTTCCTCACCTCTTTATTTTGCATGCTAATTTAATCAAGAGCTGGATCTTATTTTATTGAGAGAAAAGTTACTGTGGCATCAAAAATCTCTTAGTGAGTGGATTACTTGGGGGGATTAGAATACTTTTTTTTTCTATCTTCAAATTATTCGCAGGAGGAAAAGAAATCGGATTAAATTTTTACAAGACAAGCATGGTGATTGGGTTAGTGATCATTGTCTTCTTAAGTAGATGGCAATTGCATTCTTCAAAAATATTTACAAAGATGAGATGGTTGTTCGGCCTAGATATTTTGCTAGAGGTATGTTTCCCTCTACTTTTCCTTCAGACACTTTTTCCTTTCAAGATATTAGATGAGCCTTGTTTGACATGAAGCCTTGAAAGGCTCTTGGTATTGATGGGATACAGGCTAGTTTTTTCCATAATTTTTGGGATCTTATAGGTTCATATCTGTAACACCCCCATACCCCCGGGGAGGAATATCGGGGCGCCACGCAGACTCTAACGCACACATACTCGTACACATGCATACACAAAGGCGAAAGCGATAACAATAAATAAAGATAAGAACATTCTTTTGGGCCAAACATATACTATTAATAATATATAAACTGTACATATTACAAAATTTTATACTTATTACATATTCATTTTCGGTACATATACAAAACAGTTAACATTTACATGTCGATACTATGCTTTTATATACATAATGATGTTACTCAAAATGTAAGAAACTCTATCTAGTACAAAAAGATCTTCATCAAGCTCCTAGTGGCCAAGACCTACAGATGCAAACTCTCTAATCGCATCCCGAAAACCTACACGGAAAAAATACCTGTGCTAAGCGATAATGCTTAGTGGGGATAAACAGGAACAAAGGACTTCGAACGAAGTCACAAATATAGCATAGGCATATTGATAGTCATGCCATATACAAATAATCAAAAACACATCCTTGTAATCAAATTCCATCATGCTTTAACTCATTCATATGCAGAAATCCATATGTGGCAAACGATATCAGTAATATATCATACTATATTCCTGTTCATATACAATTCTCTACTTCACCTCTTGAACATTACAAAAATATACATTATCCTGAATTCTCAATAACAGTGGATACGAGTACTGTGGGTATTGTATAAACTCTAGAGAACTAACTCAATTGCGTTGAATACTTTAAGTATTCATCAAGTAGACACAACTAAGGTCACTGTTGCAGCCGCTTCTAACCCTTTATAAGCATGCTTATCTATCTACTACTCTGACCATTCAGGCTCAACTCACCCATTCGGAACATAACACTATCCATGATCACTTATTCAGGTATACATATTATCAACTCATTGCATAAACATATAAATCATGTATAGACCTTTTTATCACGGGCATATAACTTGTATAACCATGAAAGGATTAAACAAATGCATATTCAAAAGTGATTGAAGTAAAAGAATCATGCAAGTAATTTAAAGAAAATAATTGGGAGAAAACAGGACTTACACGGTAGCATGCAAATACCTCAAAGCCATCTAACATTTTAATACCAAAATCTCAAAACATAAGGGAGTTACACGATGGTATGGATAAGCCTTACCACCGTGTAAGCCACCCCACACGAGGTAAAAAAAGACCCTTACCACCGTGTAACGAAGCCAACAATTAAAAGGGACAGAAGTAAGTTACATGGTAGTATGCCTCTTCCTTACCGCCGTGTAAACCTAGTTACATGGCGGTATGGGTAAGCCTTACCGCCGTGTAAACCTATTCTGCCTCAAAACGTGAGATAGGTTCTGTGCAGACTACATATCTATACTTGCAATGCATTTTACACATAGCTAACGACATTTTCAGACAAAACATCTTTCTTAACAATTATTCCCTGAGATGTTGAATTTCAAATGGGACAAGTTTCAGGTCAATTGGACATTTATAACTTTAGATATGAATTAAACAACCTATACTGTTCTAGTAACCCGATCCAAATAAAACACTACTGTTTTGGCAAATTTTTAAGGTCCTAGAGCAAAAATTTTCTCAAGGTCAACTCTGAGACTTTTATAGACATGGAAGTCACGGTTCTAATGGCTTAAGAATCACTCAATTTAGAGATTTAAAACTCTTCTTATGAAAAAAATATTTCACAGAGGTCAGATGAAAAATGAGCAGAATTTGCCAAAACCAAACTTTATCCTCACAACTATATGGTAACCCATCTAACATCATCAACACACACTTAAATGATCAAGTCACATACTCTTAAACATGTATACACATATATAATGAAAACATCGCAAGCAATCAAAATGAACACATAAACACGTATACAACTCATACATATCTCTATTCAAGCATAAATTACTCAATCTCAAACACATGCAAATTAACTAAAATCACACTCGATCCCAACCTCTAGGTAGCTTGAACAATGCTCTTTACTCGATTCCACTCTTCTCTTTGCCTTTGTCCAGTCTTTTATCCACAGGTTCAACAAAATCATACAAATACAATCCAAGAATCAAATCTTATTTTTCACTTTAAATCAAAAACAAAACCCAGAAGAAGAAGACCAATACTAATCAGAAATCAAACCACTTACCTCTTCTCTTACTCTTCAAACCAATCCAAGTGGTTCTCTTATCAAGGAACCCAAAATAAAAGGAAAAGAAAAGAAAAGAAAAGAAAAGAAAGATCACGGAAGACCAAAGGAAAAGAAATAAGAAGGAATAAGCCAAAAGTTGAAAGCAAGATATCCAAAATCAATTAAACCCAATTAATGCCACTTACCACATTAATTCACCAATTAACTATAGCTAAGCCAAGTGTCTCTTCCCTACCATGCCACTTGTCACACTATTTACCATTAATTACTCAAAAAAAATATTCCATGCCAAGTGTCCATCTCTCTTCTTGCCACGTGTTAAACTCCTACAATGCCACATGTTAAAATCCCAATTAAGCTGACTATCAGCTGGAGGGTTCTGTCGCGCTCACGACGGAACTCTCTCACACACAATCTCTCTTAAACTTGATGCAATCCGACAAAAATTTAACCAAAACTTCTAGGGTCAAATCGGGGTGTTACAATATCTGTGTATTGAAGTGGGTAGAATTTTAATGGTGGTAATATTGAGCAAGAGATGAACAAAACTTTGATTTTTCTGATTCCCAAGGTGGATGTGCCTAAGTTAATCAGTCAATATAGGCCAATTTCTCTATGTACTGTAACATATAAAGTGGTAACTAATACTATTGCTAATAGATTGAAATTGATTATGCTGAATTTAGTATGTCCTGCTCAAACCAGTTTTGTGCCTAGGAGGGATATTAATGAAAATATCATTATAGCTCAAGAAGTTGTCCATACCATGAGAACAAAAAAGGGAAAAATGGAGTTTCTGGCTATAAAAGTTGACTTGGAAAAAGCTTATGATAGAATTAGCTGAAGTTTTCTTCATGATACTCTCATTGATGCTAGGCTTCTTAATTCTCTTATTGAGGTTATTATAAATTGCGTAACTATAAGTTCTATGCAACTCCTTTGGAATGGTGAGTTAATTGATTCTTTTAAACCTTCTAGGGGTCTCAGATAAGGTTGTCCCCTCTCTTCTTATTTATTTGTTTTGTGTATGGAAAGATTAGCTCATGGTATTTTCTGTGCTATTAATGGTGATGCCTGAAAGCCAATTTTTCTCAGTTAAGGCTATCCTTTTCTTTCTCATCTTTTTTTGCTGATGATCTCATCTTGTTTGCTAAAGTTGATTTGAATCAAGTAAGGGTCATTTTGAAGGTTTTGAATGATTTTTGTGCAAGCTCAGGTCAAAGAGTTAGTGAGAGTAAAACAGCAGTTTACTTCTCGAAAAATGTCCCTTCAATTACTCGTCGCACTTTGAGCAACAAGTTGGGCTTTTGGGAAACTAATGATTTTGGTAAGTATTTTGGTGTTACCTGTCTTTCTTTGGCTGGTAGAATCATACTTGCGCAGTCTGTCTTAATGACTATCCCTAGTTACACTATGCAATCTGTCTTTTTGCCAATTCTAACTTGTAACAAGATGCAGAAGCTTTCTCGCAGATTTGTTTCAGGTGATGAGGATAATAGAAGAAAATTGTCTTTAGTCGCTTGGGACAAAGTGGAGTGTAATAAATTTGAAGGGGGTCTTGGCCTTTGTAACCTTCATAGCTTAAACTCAGCTTTTACTCTTAAATTAGCATGATAGGTGATGGTCAAGGAGAATTGCCTTTGGATTGATGTTATCAGAGCTAAATATAATTTTTCTGGTATTCATTCTTGGCCTATTAAGAAAGCTACTAGCTCCACTCTTTGGAGAAGTATTTGCTCTCATTAGAATTTTTTTTTTTTTTACTAAATATTAGTTGGTCGATGGGTGATGGGTTGTTGGTGCGATTTTGGTTTGATAAGTGGATACTAAGTTTGACTGATCCCCTTTTCAGTATTATTATTTCGCCGATTCCTATAAAGATTATTGATAAGATTATGGCCTACTTTGTTGATAATAACCAGAATTGGAGGTGGGATCTTTTTAAAGCCTACTTTTCACCTACTACCTTGCTGCTTTTTGTGAGTACCTGTCCTCCTTCTTCTAGTGTGGGATTAGACAGAATTTTTTGGAGTTTCTCTGCTTCGGGTTCTTTCACTCTTAAGTCAGCTTATGATTTTTTGGTTAAGAAAGAAGCAAGAGAGAATCCTTTCCCTTGGAAGAGAATTTGGAATTTGAAACTGCCCTAAAGAATTAAGGTTTTCTTTTGGCTCATGTTGAATAATGGTTTGCTTACTAATGTGAAAAGGGTTAAGAGACATCTTTCTAGCTCAAACTTATGTCACTTTTGCAATGTTGAACCTGAAAGTCATTTTCATCTCTTAAGGGATTGTGCTCCTGCTTTACAGGTTGGGATTTTTTTTTTCCTTTGGTTGCTTTAGATAATTTTTTTAAAGTTAATTCCATCCAGGATTGGCTTATTCTAAATCTTAGTTGCCAAGATGTAAGGGTCCAAAATGTCAGTTGGCCAACTTTATTCGGTATTACTGTTTAGTTGTTATGGAAGAGAAGAAATGAGTTTATTTTAAATGGGAATCAAAAACCTTTGCAATTACTTTGTGAGGAATCTGTTTCCTGGAGCTTGTCGATGGAGGAAGCTTTTGCTAATCTTTCAAGTGCTTCTAGTTCTAATGCTTTGGATTATGTTGTTGCTTGGGATTTTGCTCTAATGGGTTTTGTCAAGTTGATTACTGATGCTTCTCTTTCTACGGAAAAAAATCTCTCTGTTTGTGGTGGTTTAATTAGAGACACACTTGGGCGCTGGTGTAAAGGTTTCGTAGCGAATATTTGAGCCTGTTCTATTATAAAAGCAGAGATGTAGGGTGTTCTCCAAGGTGTCGTTCTTGCTCATTATTTGGGATATAAACATGTCTTGGCAGAGTGCGATAAGCAAATTGTGGTATATATGATTCTTGGAAAGTGCAATCCAAACGCTGATTGTTTTAATGTCTTGCTCAATATTGAAGATAAGATCAAATGTTTTGATTCATTTGCCATCTCTCATGTTCATCGCGAGTCGAATTTCTCAGTGGACTTTCTTTCTAAATTGATATCTCATTTTCCTACTGGGATGCATGTTTTGGAGTCTTTTCCTCATGGTCTCAATATGTAGATATATCATGATATTATCGGCACTTCCGTTAGTTTTATTTTCTTGTAAGATTTACTCACCCTTTCTTTTTTTTTTTTTTAAAAAAAAAAAGCATAGTAGAGCTTAAAGTCAAATAAACATAGTTTGAATAAGAATTGAAAAATTAATAGGTAATTAGATATAGCAATTTTCCTTAGATGACTATGGTAAATATCCGAAGGTTTTTATTTGCCCCTAATTTTATGTTAAATGAATTTTTTTTTTTTTTGAACGAATTGATTTTCTGTTAATATTTATTTTAAAGCTAATTTGTCCCCATTTGATATTAGGTAAAACTCGCTTTCATATTCACTTAATTTTTTAAATTTTATATTTTTACTACAAATTAATTTTAAAAAAAAATTATTTTAACTTTTAAATTACATCATAAACTTATAAAATTACTTTAAAATATTTCTATTAAGACTTTAATAAGCAGGTCTCTCTATGTTAAAAATTTTCTAACCATTCTGGCTAGAATTATAGAATTACTCAGTAAATTATTTACTAATTTTTTGTAATAGCTCTATAATTTCTCTTGAAATACTTAGAAATTTTTCTAGTATGGAGCAAACCTGTTCCAATTGATATCAGATGTTTGGTATAAGTATTTTGGAGTAATTTCACATGTTTTTGGCATAATTTAAAAGAAAAATAAATTTTAGGAAACAAATAAATTAAATTGGGGTAAGAGCATAAAATTAAGAAATTAATGGAACATAGAGATGCATTTTAGTATCCAAAATCAAAATATTAAGGGAAATCAACTCCAAAATAAACATTAAGGGAAAATTAATCCTTCTATTAAAAGTTATGGACAAATTATCTTGATATCAATAAAATAAAAGGAGTACCAACAAAATAAAAAGAAAAATAATAAAATATGGTAATTAATTACTAAATTTATTTTATTTTGTTTTTCAATTATTAAGTACATTTTATTTATAATTTCCTTGGTCGCTAATTTTCCTAATCGAATCATCACACAATTTTCTTACAACCTAATTAAGAATTCAGTAAACTCATTTTTGAATGACTTAATTTGTCATATCGATTCTATATTATGTTAGATGTGTTTGTTTATCCCATTGAATAAAGATTTATTTCTACTTTTCATTAATTATTGAAAATTCTATAACATTTTTATTTTATACAGTATAGAGAGTCTTGAATGCAAAATATCTGCTCAAATTTATGCTAGCTAGCTATGGTTGGAACGTCTTCTAGCCCTGTAGGATATATTTTACTGTACTCTCTTTCCTGACATAACTTTAATTAGGACGGAATAAATAAAAAATAAAAAACTGTTAAATTGATAGTTAAAATTGAGTACAAATTGGTATATATGGTTAACTAATTTGATTGAACATGAATGTGAATGTAAACTTGAATTTAATGTTTGATTAATCAAATATTATACTCCTCTCCCCCCATAATAATATGAGCACTTCTATTTTCACATAATTTAAAAAAAAAAATAGTTTTTGTTGTAAATAAATAATTTTATGAATGTACTTCCAACTCTCCAACTCTTCAACTCATGTAACTCATGCATTTAGTTTGTAACTTGTATATTTATGTCTTTTTATGTATGTAACTTATGTCCCTAAGGCCTATAAATAGAGGCTTTTTCATAGAAATAATGGTTGGATGTGAGAGTGGATAGAATACTTATTTTTCTCTCTATTTCTCTAAACTCATTCTATTGTTTTTATTCTTATAATCTATTCTTACAATATTGTATATAGTTTTCGTATTTTATAACACGTTATCAGTACGAATTCGCTCCACGGTTCGTAGTAAAATATTTTTCCCTTTATTTCTTTCCAATTTACATTATGTCAAATATTATTAAACTTGAGTTTGAGGCTCTTGACATAACTGGCAAAAATTATTTGCCATGGGTTCTCGATGCTGAAATTCATCTTGATACTAAAGGGCTTGGGAATACAATTTTAACTGGAAATGAAGCATCCAATCAAGACAAAGCGAGGGCGATGATATTTCTTCGTCATCATCTACATGAAGGGTTAAAAGCTGAATATCTGACAGTGAAAGATTCGCTTGAATTGTGGGATAATTTAAAAGAGCAATATGACCACCAACGAACGGTAATATTACCTAAAACTCGTTATGAATGGATACACTTGCGATTTCAAGATTTTAAAACTGTAAATGAATATAATTCTGCTGTTTTTAGAATTAACTCTCAGTTAAAGTTATGTGGAGAAAAGATTACTGATGAGGATTTATTAGAGAAAACTTTTTCAACCTTTCATGTTTCAAATGTGCTTCTGCAGCAGCAATATAGGGAAAAGGGTTTCAAAAAGTATTCTGAATTAATCTCATGCTTACTGGTAGCTGAACAAAATAATGAGTTATTAATGAAAAATCATGAGATTCGTCCTACAAGATATGCTCCAGTCCTTGAAGTGAATGTAGCAAAACACAACCATAGCCATGGCCGCAGTCGTGGTCGCGGTCGTACTCGTGGTAGAGGAAGAGGACGAGGACGAAACAACTACCGTCATTATAGCGGCAATAATAATAATAATTTTTTCAACCACCTAAAGTGGAACAATAATGGAGAAAAAGAAAAAAATAAGGCCAATCATAATAGCTCTTCAAAAACTAAAGAAAATTCATGTTATCGATGTGGAATGAAAGGCCATTGGTCCCGTACCTGTCGTACGGCTGACCATCTTGTTAGACTTTATCAAGCCTCCATTAAAAGAAAAGGAAAAAATGTGAAAACAAATTCAGTTGACCAAAATAATGATGTTGAGGCAAATTTGGCTTATAATGATGACGACGATTTTGGAGAACTTGCGGATATTACTCATTTGGATGCTTCAGATTTATTCCAAGTCATGAAGAATAATGAAGAAAATAAGAGATAAGAAAGTTTGAAATTATTATCTTATTTCTATATTTCAATAGTGTGTTTATTTAAGTGTTTTATTTAAGTTTTTTTTCCTTATTTGAGTGGTTATATATATATATATATATATATATATATATATATATATTTGCCATATTCTAATTATATGTTATGTTTTTTTTTATTTATTTATTTTCAATGAAGGAATGGATGTTTCAAATTCTTTATTTAGGCCCATACTCAATAATAAAGATGTTTGCCTTGTTGATAGTGCTGCAACGCATACCATACTCAAAAATAAAAAATATTTCTATCATTTGATATTAAAAGATACTAATGTTAATACAATATCGGGTAATACAAAGTTAATTCAAGGCTCTGAAAGAGCTACTATATTATTACCTGAAGGAACAAAATTTACCATAAATGATGCATTATTTTCTTCCAAATCTCGAAGAAATTTGTTAAGTTTTAAAGATATTCGTTCCAATGGATATCATGTTGAGACTGGAAATGAGAATGATATTAAATATTTGTATATTACAAATAATGCATCAGGTAATAAACGTATTTTAGAAAGATTGCCAACATTATCCTCTGGCTTGTATTATACAAAAATTAATACAATTGAGACATATGCTACAGTAAACAAGAAGTTTACTGATCCAAAATTATTTATAATTTGGCATGACCGGTTAGGCCATCTCGGTTCAATAATGATGCGTAAAATCATTGAGAATTCATATGGACATTCATTAAAGAACCAGAAGATTCTTCAATTCAAAGAATTCTCATGTGCTGCTTGTTCTCAAGGAAAATTGATTATTAGACCATCACCAGCTAAAATTGGAACTGAATCCCCTGCATTCTTAGAACGTATTCAGGGTGATATTTGTGGGCCCATTCATCCACCATGTGGACCATTTAAGTATTTTATGGTATTAATTGATGCATCTACAAGATGGTCACATGTGTGTTTATTATCAACTCACAACCTAGCATTTGCAAGGTTGCTTGCTCAAATAATTCGATTGAGAGCACAGTTTTCAGATTACACAATCAAGTCAATTCGCCTTGATAATGCTGGTGAATTTATGCCTCAGGCTTTTAATAATTATTGCATGTCAATTGGAATAACAATTGAAAGGCCTGTTGCACATGTTCATACACAAAATAGTTTAGCAGAATCATTTATTAAACGCCTCCAGTTAATAGCTAGACCATTACTTATGAGAACAAAACTCTCAATTTCTGCTTGGGGGCATGCTATTTTACATGCCGCAGCACTTGTGCGCATTAGGCCAACAAGTTATCATAAATTCTCTCCATTACAATTAGCTTTTGGTCAAGAACCTAATTTTGCTCATCTTAGAATTTTTGGTTGTGCAGTATATGTACCAATTGCTCCACCACAACGCACAAAGATGGGTCCTCAAAGGAGGTTAGGAATATATGTTAGGTATGGATCTACTTCAATAATTAAATATCTTGAACCATTAGCTGGAGATTTATTTACGGCAAGATTTGCCGATTGCCATTTTAACGAAACAATTTTTTCAACATTAGGGGGAGAGAATAAACAGCTGGAAAAAGAAGTTACTTGGAATGTATTATCACTATCTCATTTAGATCCTCGAACAAAATAATGTGAACTGGAAGTTCAAAAGATAGTACATTTGCAAAATATTGCAAATCAACTGCCAGATGCATTCACTAATTTAAGAAGAGTTACTAAATCTCATATGCCAGCTGAAAATGCTCCTATTCAAATTGATGTTCCTGTAGGACAATCTAATACTACAAATACTAGTAACCCACGCCTGAAGCGTGGTAGACCAGTCGGTTCCAAAGATAAAAATCCTCGAAAAAGGAAAGGAACAAATAACCAAGATGGTCATATCATAGAGGCGGACACTCCTGAAGAGACACAAGATATAACTAATCATAAAATCTCAGAAGAGGTCCAGGTACCTAAAAATAATAATGAAGAGATTTCCATAAGTTATGTCAATATAGGAAAAAGATGGAACCGAAAAGATATAGTTGTCGACAATATTTTTGCATATAATGTTGCTAGTGATATTTTAAAAGTAAATGAGGATCTTGAACCTACATCTGTTGAAGAATGTAGAAATAAAAATGATTAGCCAAAATGGAAAGATGCAATTCAAGCAGAATTGAATTCACTTTCAAAACGTGAAATATTTGGACCTATAGTCCGAACACCTAAAGGTGTAATGCCAGTGGGGTACAAATGGGTATTTGTGCGAAAAAGAAATGAAAAAAATGAAATTGTAAGATATAAGGCGCGATTGGTTGCACAAGAATTTTCGCAAAGATCTGGCATTGATTATGAAGAAACATATTCTCCAGTAATGGATACAATTACTTTTAGATATCTTATTAACCTGGCAGTTTGTGAAAAGCTTGACATGCGTCTAATGGATGTTGTTATAGCCTATTTATATGGCTCACTTGATAGTAAAATTCATATGAAAATCCCTGAAGGATTTAAAATGCCCAAAGCATATAAAGATTCTCTAGAAATTTGTTCAATAAAATTACAAAAATCATTATATGGATTAAAGCAATATGGACGAATGTGGTATAATCGTTTTAGTGAATATTTGTTAAAGGAATGATATAATAATGATCCAATTTGTCCATGTGTATTTATAAAAAGATCAGAATCAGAATTTGTCATAATTGCTGTATATGTTGATGATTTAAATATCATTGAAACTCCTAAAGAGCTTAGAATAGCAGTAGGCTATTTAAAGAAAGAATTCGAAATAAAAGATCTTGAAAAGATAAAATATTATCTTGGCCTGCAGATCGAGCATTTAAAAGATGGAATTTTCATTCATCAATCAACTTATACGAAAAAAATCTTAAAGCAATTTTATATGGACAAAGCACATCCATTGAGTACTCCAATGGTTGTAAGATCATTAGAAATAAATAAAGATCCATTTCATCCTCGAGAGAATGAAAAAGAACTTCTTGGTCCTGAAGTATCATATTTAAGTGCTATAGGTGCATTGATGTATCTAGCTAATAATACAAGACCAGATATAGCATTTATTGTAAATCTACTGGCGAGATTTAGCTCTTCTCCGACAAGAAGACATTGGAATGGAATTAAGCATGTTTTTTAATATCTCCAGGGAACAATTGATATGGGTTTATTTTATTCTAATAAATCCAAATCACATTTAATTGGATATGCAGATGTAGGATATTTATCTGATCCACGTAAAACTCGATCACAAATAGGCTATCTATTTACTTATGGAAATACAGCCATATCATGGCGATCTACAAAGTAAACTTTAGTTGCTACTTCTTCAAATCATGCAGAAATAATTGCAATACATGAAGCAAGGCGAGAGTGTGTTTGGCTAAGGTCATTGATTCATCATATCCAGAAGATGTGCAGCTTGCATCTTGGTGAAAATATTCCAACAATATTGTATGAAAATAATGCAGCATGCATATCTCAATTAAAAGGAGGGTTCATCAAAGGAGATAGAACGAAATACATTTCACCAAAATTTTTCTTCACTCATGATCTTCAAAAGAAAGGTGAAATAGATATTCAGCAAATTCGTTCAAGTGAGAATTTGGCAGATTTATTTACCAAAACATTACCCACTACAACATTCGAAAAGTTGAGATACGGTATTGGAATGCGCAGACTTAAAGATATGTCTTTATGAGGAAGAGTAAAATATAGTGCGATGTACTCTTTTCTTTTAGCCAAATTTTTTATCCCGTTAGGTTTTCTTGGCAATATTTTTTTTTTAGACAGCTTACTATATATAAATATTGTGTACTCTTTTTCCTTCACTAGGTTTTTATCCCATTGGATTTTTCCTAGTAAGGTTTTAACGAGGCACAATTTCTCAATCTTTAAGTTTTATGGACATTCAAGGGGGAGTGTTGTAAATAAATAATTTTATGAATGTCCTTTCAACTATCCAACTCTTCAACTCATGTAACTCATGCATTTAGTTTGTAACTTGTATATTTATGTCTTCTTATGTATGTAACTTATGTCCCTAAGGCCTATAAATAGAGGCTTTTTCATAGAAATAATGGTTGGATGTGATAGTAGATAGAATACTTACTTTTCTCTCTATTTCTCTAAACTCATTCTATTGTCTTTATTCTTATAATCTATTCTTATAATATTCTATATAATTTTCCTATTTTATAACAGTTTTTACAATTATAAGATATAATTTATCAATTATGCCCTTCATTTATATTATGTATAATTATTATTATATATTGTAACAATAAAAAATAATGACTACTATTAGTGTATTAGAGTTGAAAATATAAATTGTCATAAATTAATTGACAACTGGAACAAAAATTTAAGTTTAAGTAGAGTCTATAATGGACAGATAAAGTTCGATGTATTAAATATCACATTATTTTAAACTTGGAAATGGTATAAGAAATTGAATGCAAATTTATTCACTATTAAGAAATTAAATAAGAGTATTATAGTTAATTCAAAAATTAATAATAGATTAAAAATAGCAATTGTCCTATATTTTGGAACGAATTAAAACGAAAAATGTTTATATTATTATGAGACGGAGGGAGTATATAATTTACTTTTAATTTTATTATTAATTTTTGTTATAATTGTTTTATAATTTAAATTATTCGTGTTATAATTGTTTTATAACTTAAAGTATTCGTTTTATTTGTTAGTTTTTATAATTACAAACATAATTTTACACATAATTTATCAATTGCGCCATTCATTTATATTATGCATAATTTTATTATTAATTGAGTATGTAGTTAAAAGCTTTATTGCTTATTTTTGTATTACAATTAAATTGAGTATGTAGTTAAAAGCTTTATTGCTTATTTTTGTGTTACAACTTAATGTGTTCGGTAAAGTTGTAAGTTTTTAGTTTTTCGTTTTTAAAATCTAAAAACTATTTTTAGTTTTTGTTCTTTATTTTTTAGAAAAAATGTTTTATATATTTAAAAACTTTATCATATTTTTTTAGTTATTCATGTATATTTTTTAATTATTCATATACATTATAATAATGACTTCGGTGGTAGTAGTGACAGCAGCGGCAGTGCCGTTGTGGTAGTAGCGGCAGTAGCACGGTCGTGGCGAAGGTGGAATTGGCATGGTGGTGGAGGAGGTGGCAGCAGCGTAGTGGTGGCGGAGGTGACAGCGGCGTAATGGTGGGGGCGACGACAGTGTGGTGATGGTGGAGGCAGCGACCGCATGGTGGTGGCTGAGGCAACAGCGGCGATAGCATGGTGGTGGTGGTGGAGGCGGCGGCAGCGTAGTGGTGGCGGAGACAGTAGCGGCGTGGTAGTAGCAGTGGTGGAGGCAGCGGTAGCGTGATGGTGGTGGTGGTGGTGGTGGTGGTGATGGAGGCAGCAGCGGTGTGGTGGTGGTGGTGGTGATGGAGGCGGTGGCAACGTGGTAGTGGTGGAGGCGGCAAAAGTGTGGTGGCCGTCGCCGTGATGGTGGAGATGAAAGCGATGTGGTGGTGGAGGCAGCAGCAATGTGCTGGCCGTCGCCGTGGTGGTGGAGATGGCAACGGTGGTGGAGATGGTAGCGGTGTTGCGGTGGCGTGGTAGTGGTGGAGGAGGCGGCGTGGTGGTGAAATTGACAGCGGTGTGTTGGCGGCGGCGGCGTGGGCGTGGTGGAGGCGGCGGCGGCGGCAATGTGGCAGTGTGGTGATAGTGGTGGCAGTGTGGTGGTAATAAAGATAAAGTAATAAAATCCTAAAAATCTCATTTTGAAAATTTTTATTTTTTGTTTGAATGTGAAAATCAATTTTTTAAATTTTTACAAAAACCGAAACGAAAATGAATTTACCAAACGTATTTTGGTTTTATTTTTTAAAAAATAAACAAAAAACCGAAAACAAAAACCTCCCCGAACGCACCCTAAATTATTTGTTTTATTGTCAGGTAGGATCTATCTATTTATTAAATAAGTGAAAATTAGACTTTTTATGTAATTTTTTTATTGTATTGATATGAAATTTTCTTGATTTTTATTTTTATTTATAATTTATATTTTTATATTTATAACTTATAGAATGCACGTACGTATAATGCTCAAGTCTCATCGTGGTCCATTCAAGACAATTATAGTCATGTATCATTCATGGTTTATCAAATGTTATGGTTATGAATAATACAGATGTTCTCATAATGACACTACCAAGATATGCTTAGGGATGTTTTCCTTGCATCCGAGTCTAAACAAGTCCTATAGATTGCCATTAATAATCCCAAGGCCAAATATACAAATTCACACCATAGACGTTCCTATAGATATGCTATCCAAGTCAATAATTCATCAGAAGTATTTGTATCAAATACTCTTTAGTTGGCCTGCTATCAAATTATTTTCCTTTCTGCTTCCTACTCCATCTGAAAATAGAGGCAGAGAAAATAGCACATATGCACTACATAACACTCAATTAGAATCACTATATTAGAGAAGTTAGCATGGCCATTCCATTAGGCACAAATTTAAAAAGGCCGAGAAGAACAGACCATGTTTTATCTAAAAAGGTAGAGAAGAACAGACCATGTTTTATCATCTTCAAAACGTCCTAAACTACAGCCTCTAATTTACTATAATTGAATGTTACCAGCTTCCAGTCCAATGACCAAATAGAAGAATCACTTCACCACCCACCACCACCTCCCCCAGACCATCCATTATCACCTTGTGATTGTGAAGAACCTCTCTTGAAGCCACTGCCCCACCCAGAATTTGCATTATCAGCTCCACCCCCGCCAGTACCATGCCCCCAATCGCCACCACTTCCACCACCACCGCTCCCCCAGCCACCAGGAAAGGCTTCTCTTCCAGGTGAATTTTGTACTTTAGCACCTGGAAAACTGCTCCAACCTCCATCACCATCCTTGGCAGCTGAATCCCATCTTGAATTATCATAACCTGAATCTTGCCTGTCATTGCCACCGGTATTTCCTCTGCTGTTATAAGAGCTGCGACCATGTCCTCGCCCACCATATGGCCTTGGTAAACCACTATGATGACCATCTCGACTACCACCATTTCTATAATCATTTCGCCCTGTAATACCAAAAATCAAAACACCAAGTTACACAATCAGATCATAGAGACTTGGCCCAAAGCTTCATAAAATAGGCAGGGAGAGAGAGAGAGGGGGAGAGAACACCAGCAATTCCAAAACTCATATCAAAAGTGGCCAAAAGCAGGTACAAGTCTCAAACCATTCAAAACGAAAAATCAAATGACATATTCCACTTCACCAATCAAATAAAGCAGTTCTGCTTGCATATACAAACTGATTTTCGAACAAGTCCTTTAATTTTTCATCAAGATCAGACAATTCTAAACAGAACAGCAAAATTGAGAAAAACAAAACTAACACAGGAAAATAGCAGACATGTGGGAGCACTGAGAGAGAAAAATCCTTTTAGCAGAAAGATATTGGGGGGAAGAATACAAAGAATGAAAAGAGAAGATAGCTGTCAAGTGTTAAACTCATTTTTCTTCAAAGCACAGCAGGTATTATAGCTGCAGTATTTTTTACTACACTAGCATGTAGAATAGTGCAGCCAGATAACCAAATGGATAATTGATCTGGCATCAAAACTCAGGCAAAAAAACAGAGGCCTTTGTCTCTCCTTATTTATTTTCTTTTTCTTTTTTTAGGTAGACATTGGAGAGCTTTCTTTCAATGCTATATTAGCATTACCTATCCTGCTAATTCTCAAGTCAAAAGGTACATAACCCTATCAAAGAAATAAATGAAGAGCTAATGAAAGCACCAGCAATCAAAACTGCTAATCTGGAAGTCCAAGGATGTAACCAATAAACTAGGGGGATAAAAGTTTATGGAACCTGTAATCAGAACATTTTGCTAGACTCTAGAAGAGGACAAAGAAAGAAAATATGTCTCTGTGTGTGCGCACATGTGCCGGCATGAGTTGAGTTGGGCATTGAGAGGGTGGCAATGTTCTAGGGTATCAAAAGCTGTACCAGTCCTGGAACTTTGCCCAGATGAACGATCTCTGTCAAAGGACTGGCCTCTCCAGCTGGCATCGTTTGCTGAACAACCCCAGCCACTACCAATGGATCCTCCTGAAGAGCCTCCAGTTGCGGGGCTTCGCATTGGCACCATTGCAGCAACTGATCTAATTGATGGTGCCATTTCATGCACAGGATCATCAATATGCCTCTGAAAGTACGCCACAAGCCGATCAATGTCCTCAAACATCCTTTTGCGAAACTTGAATCCCTTGGGATAGAGACCAACATATTCATGGTGTGGATTTGTGCTCCTAATATAAGTCAGAATGAATGTGCCAGGATGTTCATGAGAAATTCCAAAAGAATAAACTATTCTTGTAGGATAGTCTGCTTTCTCCATCCTAAGCTGCTCATCAACTTCCGTTTTTGCTCCCCTTCTGAATTTTCGATAACTTAGCATTGTCTTTAAATGAGCCACCAAGGGATCGACATACCGATCCATTACCTTCAAGAAAGGAAAAAGAACAAAGTTCTATCAATACAATGGCTCCAAATCCCTTTCAGATACATTAGGTAAAAAAGTAAGATGCCAAAGCCCTAAAGAATGTGTAATAAAAATGACCAGTATAGAGACAAACCTCATCCAAATCCTCAAAGGTATCCTCCCCAATTTTCAGCGTCTTCCCAATTCGAAGTAAACTTGTAATATCTTTGTGCTCCTTTCCACCTTCAACAATGTCCTTGTGAGCATAAACCCCATCATAAACTTTAAGAGTTAGAGTTAAGTAAGACGGCCCACGAGAACTAGGACGAATGATGCTTTCCCCAGGATCTTTGTCAGACAAGAACTGGAAAGGATAACAGCAATAACAGTAATTAAGAAAGGACTTTCACAATTAAAAATCAATTGTCTTATTAACAAAAATGAAAAAAAAAAAAAGAAAGAAAGAAAGAAAAGCTTTGATGAAGATGACAACAATTAATCAAAAATAATAAGAGCAAAATTCTAAACCTTTGTTATATATATAGTTTAATAGCATCTAACTGAGCTTCACAGCTATGAGGTCCAGAACACTCAATCTCAAAGCTGAAGCTTGTGCTACTGTAAAATAGTAAATGATCAAAATAAATAAATAAATAACAAAGAAAGAGCTCATCACAAGCACACTAAAAAGCCCAATCTAGCATCTACTGTACAGCAATTTATTGATTTGAATTTTTTCAAAATATCTAGCAAGCTCAGGTTTTCCAAAAATAAGTTATCACTGCGTTCTTCATCAGGTCCAAGTAGTAGTTTAACATTATTTGTACAAAAGAACCAATTGATGCTTCAAAGTTCCAGCTTTGAAGACAGTAAATGTGAAGAATTACAACTAGCAAGCAAGGAGAGGTTAATCTATGGCTTAAGCCTGTACCCTCTCAAGGACACTCTCCAAAGCAACAAGGCTCGACCTCTGAAGTGAATAAAATAAGCCATAATGCACACTCACCGTAGTAGCAAGGGTCAACTTAAAGTGAAAATAAAAAAAAAAAAATAGATCATCAATGAAGGCTCCTAACTGCCTTCAGCAACAGCATCTAAAAGGATTTTTGTTTCCCACGAGTAATTTTAATCTCAATGCCAACAGACTAAAGTTGCATTTTCAAACGAAGGATTCAATTCAATGTTATATCTATTGGCCAAATCCTCCGGTTTGGAAAACTCATAATTACTCTTATTCAGTTCTTTTTTAAATATTAAATAAAAAGTCTAAAAAAAAAAAATCATGTGAAACATGGCAGGATTCTACAGGCATCACATTCACCGCTCTTGTCATGTTCAAAGTTCAAATGTTGCGTTCAAATCAAGGATAGTTACATAGTAAAAGCATTAATTTTAACTTCTTAATTGTTCCCAAAAGGGGAAAAAATGAGGAAAGAGATCAACAAACTCAAGCTTCAAATTCCAAATATACATAAATTTGCAACTACCATACACCAGACAAATGTAGATTACACACTGACTATTCTGGAGTTTGTTATATACTTCCCACTTTAAATTATACATAACGGCATTAATCTCATTTACCAAAAAAATTAAGAAATAGACAAAGATGGACGTCTTCATTGAATCATTCAATAGAGATATAAAACAGAAGTTAAGTATGCATAAATAAATAATAGAAGGCAAAATCTCACCAAATATGCAAACCAATCCAGTAACAATATATCTCACGCCATTTTACAAAATCAATCTCATTAACAAAGAGGTTGATTAAAATATAAGCACAAATGTTTTTATTTCCTCATGATTGATGCGCCACAGGGCCTAAAAGAAAACAATAACCTTAATAATAAGCAGAAATCTAGATACTCAAGCAAGCTTAGCAATATATGATCCCAACTAAGTGGAGCTTCATGCACAAGAAATGCTTTTCTAAAAGTCCAGTTCTTTGATATGTAGTCATTTAACATTCTTTGGCTGGAAACAAGGTCACATGAAAGTAAATTATAATTTCAAAGTTTTCTTCAAGCCTACTGACCTTTTCTTCTGGGGAAAATAAATAAATAAAAAAACTAAACTCACACAGGATGCCACATCTCTTAACTTTGTGCAGAAAAACGACCATGAAATTAGTCTCGCCTCTAACCAAAACCCAACAAAAGAATAAAGACAGTACAATCACTATGTTATATGTGCTGCGTGATCTTTAAGAAAATTTCCTGAACTCCAGACAAACTACATTAATTTTCCATTTCAATTCAATCTGCCAACCTTGCAAACTGTATTGTTGTATAATCAAGAAGAGTGAACAATATACCTCCATCGCTTCATCAGCTGTTATATTCTGAAATCGAGGATGAACAATCATTCGAGGCTTAAAATGTTTCTTAGCAAGCTCCTTCTCTTTGCGAGCCTTTTCTTGCGCACTTTGCAAATTGCTTCGATCTTCGCGGTAATAAGGATCTAGGTTGCTGACTTGCTGATACCGGTTACTCTTCATCTCACTCTCCCTGCAAACTAGGAACACTTGATACCTGTTCTTTTGAATTGATTTGATCTTACAAGTGAGGATATCGCCTTCATGAAGCCTATCAGATAACTCAGGTATATCCCTCCAATCATCTGCATAGTCTTCCTTCATAAGGATCCCAGTCAATCCAGATTCTAGTGCACATATTGCTTTTCCACCCTGCAACCTGCGGACAGTAGCCTGTACTATTCTCCCTTCAGCAAGGGTATCCTCAGTTTCACCTGATATCATATAGAACTCCTCATCCTGAGTTGGTTCTTTATAATGTTTACGCCAGTCTTGAAACCCCTGTATCAGTTCAGCCTTTATATCTTCGAAAGTCTCCTTCTTATTCGAACGTTTCTTATCACGGAGATAGACATCAAGATCAAGGCTTTTTAATAAATTAGGCCGGTCTCTGACATGCTCTATTGCCATCTCCAATGCTTCATCATCATCATTCGCATCACCATTGTCCATTTCATAAACATCTTTAGCCATCTCCTGTGCCAGACCATAAGATTCAGGATGTATTCTAGTATCATCCAACAAATCAATGAATTGGCTGCTGCTTCCAGCCAGCCCTGTACGCCGTACACGCAAAAAGCCAACTGCATTTACAAAAACCTTTTTACCCAGTCCATGGACTGTCACAAAGTCTTTTCGGGTGAAAATCGCTCCAGCCCTTACCAATGACTTCTGCAAAGACACTGCCTTTCTAGGTCCAAGCCCAGAAATGAACTGTAAAGGAGCAAATAGCCATTCATGATTAGAAGCCATGTTGATGTCAAGGCCCACCTGGTTTGTGACATCTACCATAACCTGTTCAATCATTGCATATTTCTCATCAGGGTTGAGAAAATTCTCCAAAGGGCTGAGCTTCCAAGACAAAATCTCCTTTGTTGGTCCGCAAAGCGTTGCAGCCATTGCCAATGGGTTTTGTATATAACGTCCAAGTGCAACAGCTCGCCTAACAATGCCTAATAAACATAACGGAGAACATGATTAACTAAAATATGTCTCACTCAATAAAAAGGAACAATGTATATTTGGCCAGTGAACTATATGTTATTTGTCATTGAGACCCAAACTTTATCCATTCAGATCAAATCGTCCAACTATTATTAAGCCCTTATTTAGCTTAACGGTTTTGCTGCCTAGGTAAAATGAAATTCCAAGGGCAAAGTTCAGACAAAATCAGAGTTAGCGGACTTAATATAAATGAATAAATGTAGAACGCATATAGTTCAGGTGCCAAAAAAATGCATTATTCTAGATAAGAATAAAACAAGCAGCAGCATAGCATGATACCCGGCTGGCCAGCTAGTTGGTCAGAAGAAACCCGAGAATTTTCATAAAGGCGAGGTAAGGACTCATCACCATACACAATGCTCAATTCATCCATCTCGTGTCCAACGTCTCTAGGATTCTCCTCCACCATCTTAAAAATGATCTGTTAAACATCGAATGAAAGTAATAAGCACCATAAAAATAAGCTAAACAATAAACACTTCAGAAACTAGAATGCAAAACCATAGGCACATACTAAAGATAGAACACATTGTTGTAATTAACTACTGTAATGCAGCTCATGATGGTAACCAAAGCTCTAGTTGACAATGAGTGGTCAAAAACTACAAATTGTTCAAGCTATAGACCAAAACTAAGTTCTTCACATACCCAGAATCTCAAAGCAGGAGCTCTTAATGAAGTAGCAGATCAATAATAATTGCACACAGAATAATGAGAACAGCAAAATGGTGGCATTGTGTCCAACAATATACTAATGCAATCAGCGTAATATATTGAAGACACAAGCAACAAGCACTTAGGTTTCAATAATAACAATAAACCGCAGAATATCAATTAAACTATATTCTGGAGTATTTGAAGGAAAGCAAAGAGTGTACAAGGGAAATCTAGAAGAAACTGAAACTCCATAAATATCACAGGTCAAGGCATTTTGAGGAGCATTTTCTTTCCTTTCATAAGAATTAAAAGATATATTAAAAATGAGTTAGACAACAGTTACCTCATAAATATCTTCCTTCAGCCTCGTACATGACAAATTCACAGCTCCTAGGACAACCACATGTGGTTGGTGATCAGTCATAAATTTCAAAACTTTTTCCTGGTCATGTTTCTTATTTTGCTGGTCATTAATGTTTTGAGATCGCAATGTGAGGGACCCAGCATAAAGTACATCTAGCACCTCTCCTGATGAGTCTAACATTACAAAAGTGGTTGCAGGCTTGCCAGGGCCCCAACAGCAGGCCATGACCCTTGGTGCAGCTTCATCATCTGAAGAAACATCAGTTTCTTTCCGTTGGTATGGACTAACAGACACTTTATTCCATAAAGCCTTTCCATACTCCCACCGCAACCAGTTTTTAGCTCTACTAGTCAACAAGGATCTCGCTTCTTTCTCCATTGAAGGTAACAGAAAATTATGCAGGGCATCCTCAACTATCAACCGCCTTTGCTCATTCCATAGTTTAGCCGATTTACTAACACCATCACTAAGATAGTGATCTTCAAACTCACCAATCAACTTAGTCATATATTTTTCTGGAAGTTTAAATGTCACTTGGATAAGCTTCTCTTCTTCAGCCTTTTGGATAAGAAGCCATTGAGCATCCTCAAATTTGTTCATAGGCTTTTCACGCAACCACTTCACACTTGCAAATTGGTGAAAAGAATCTATTGCAAGACTTCCATCTGCTGTAGGACTAGTGGATACAACAGCATTTTCCATATACATACTGCGGACATGCTTTCTTATATTTGGCTCACAACTTATCTCAACCGCAGCCTGAAAGAATCCACCAGAACAAATAAAATAAATAAATAAAAGAAAAAATAAGCATTACAAGTCGATCTAATGACAAAGCTTATCGCATAAAAACCTTTAAGACCTTAGGGTTACACAAATACATACAACAAGAGAAAGTATTATACCATGTGCCTAGCCCCCTTCAGAACTGCTTGGGGAGTCTCAAACATTGCACATGTAAAGTTTGAAGCCATCTCCTCTGGTGTTTCCTTTGGATTCTCCAATATATTTCCATCCTTCAAATCAAATGCAGAAAGAGAATTACAGTCATAAACACACAATATGAACTCCAAATATATGCAAACTCACCACAATATCCAAGGACAAGCACATTCCAAATGTCTCAGCACTGCGGCCAAACTTGCTTGCAACTTCCCATAGGCCAGCCTTGCTACAGATGCTATAGTGAGATTTCCTTTTGGGCCTCTTATACTGGCCTTCATCTACACCTACCTCACCAGGAGGGAAATGCAAATTAAACTTCATGTCAACATCATCAACCTCTCTTTCTGATTTTGCAGCATTGAGCGAATCAAGAATTGACCCAAACAGCTGCTGATTTAAATTGAGTCTCGTTTCATCATATATCCGTCGAGATTCTTCTTCAAATCGTTTATTGTAGTATGAATGAAGAGCATTCTTTCGTTTTTGAAGGAGTAGCCACTTCCTATCCAAGTCCTGAATTGCCCATAGAACCTACCACAGAAGCAAACCAGAGATTAGATCCTAAGAACTCCATCCTTGTTCTATACTTCAAGATCCATCAAATATAGGCATAATAGAGCTTTCAGTCCCATATCAAATGCATTACCTTGTGCCATTTGAGCTTAGCTGTTCTGTCAGAGTAATCACGTTGCTCATCATCAAAATCAAGTTGCTCAAGTTCATTCAACAAGCTTGAACATTCCTCCTTCCGATACATAGCTATAAATGGAATCTACAAAGCCAGCAACGAAAACAAACTAAGATAAAAACAGACTATAATTTGGAGGGGTTTGCCAATTTAAATTAGGAAGTACTAACATCTAACTTTTGCACATGGCAGAACTCCAAAAAACGGATGATGTCGTCCCTAATGTCACCCCTTTCCGAAAGGGGGACCTGCTTTTCATCAGAACTCTCAGCTCTTTTCTGATGAATAAAAGGCACCATGCCACTAGAAAGTTGACTTAATATCCAGATGCTCTCTTCTCCTGTACTTATGTCATCTGTTGGAGGAGAACCAGTGCTTTCCTCAGATATCTGCTAAAGGAATATTATATAAAGCAATTAATACAGTGCAATATAAGACCACCAGAAGAAGAAAGAAATGTGCAACAGAAGTAGATTTACAAATATAAAAGTCAACCTGCATTCTTTCTGGAATATCAGTCACCCTAATGATCTCATCTTTCTCAGTCATGTATTTCTCAGAAAGTACAGTCGGTTCAAATTCCTTATCCAGCCTTGTCTCCTTCCACTCACTGGATTCTAACTCTTGTTTACGGCGCAATAGGAGCTCATCAACATCACCAAATAGCTCTTGAGCTTCCTGCAATGCAGATGATGTAACTCCGGGTGCCTGCCTAGATTTCTTTCTCTTCAGTTTCCTTCGTCTGCATAGAGAGAATGTCAATTAAAAGACACGTTCCCTATAGGATGGACAAGCATGCAACATGGACCATGGATATAATACCTCATTGGAGCACCATTCTCATCAACTTCTTCATCTACAATAAAGTCTGCCATTTCATCCTCCTCCCCAATGTCTCCATCCTCCTCCTCTTCTGCCTGCTCCTCCTCTTCAGGAATATCTTCAAGAGGTACTCCTATTATATCATAGTAAAGAATTACAAATTTATGAACTAAAAATGTGCAAAACAAAATTAAAAGTAACAATATAGGAGATAATTTTATACACACACACATCTGAATATATGCGCATGTATATGTATGTGTGCATGTGTATATAGACTTATGTGTGTGTATTGACATAAATGGGCATGCATGCATACCTTCATCATCACCAAACAAGGAGCGCTTGAGTTTCTCCTCAGCTGTCCGCCCACCTTTACCACTTCCATCAAACTCCTCATCAGAAAGCCCAAAGCGCTCTTCATCAGAATCCCTCTGAGCTTTTTTCAACCGCTTAAATTTTTTGCTATCCTGAAACAAATTTGAAGCAGAAAACTCTCTAATAACTAGAAGAATCAATGAACTTACTAGTAATAACAACAAGAGAATAAAGACAAGCTACAACCTTTGGTCGATGATGGAATGCATTGTTGTCACGAAGAAGCTCATAATCGTCTTCATCAAGGACATCCTCAGATTCTCTAGGAAGGTAAAAAAGTACATCATTAGCAATATAACAACCACACACACACACACACACACACACATGAATAAATACTATTCCTTCCCCCAGTTCTGTCATCACATGTTGGACAGATAAAACCCCACCTTTTCTTCTTTTTCTTTTTCTTCTTAGGCCTTTCTTCGTCACTGTCTGCCCTCTCCTCCTCTTCATCTAACTCTTCTTCCTCAACATCATCAACTATAAAATCATCCTTCTCATATTCATCCTGTCCTTCTTCTGCAAAATTACCATAATTATATAGAAAACATAAAACAAAACGTTGTCTAGCCAGGAAGAAATTCTTGTGAACGGAAAAATGGCACAGCAGAAAAATAGAATTCTAATATAACAAGAGGTGGACACCACTTCACATGCCAAGGCAAAGAGATGAAAATTACATGAATGCCTATAAAATTTATTAACAAGTCATCTTCCACGCATCCTGATACCATATAAACGTATTTAGAAAAAGGTAGATGAAATTCTGAACTCGGGATAAAGGCAGACGAAAACGAATACTTCAATCAAGATTAGAAAGGCCACCTAAAAATTCCAAACACTCGAAACTTATTCTTTATTCTTCCCAGCTTCCCCCTCTGGAAGGACGCTCGCACTAGAAAAATATTACTAATTCGAAAAAATATAAATAAAAATAAAAAAAGCTAATTTCGATTTATACAGATAGAGTATAGCTCATGCAAAGAAACCCTAACCAGACTAATCAATCCACCCATAGAAACCCAAAAGGAACGCCAGAAGAAGATATACTCCCTAATACAACCCCATACCGTCTTCTTCATCCTCGTCATCGTCAATGGCATCAGCTTCAGCAGGTTCCCTTTCCTCATCTTCGAACTCAACCTCATCTGCAGAAAAAGAAGATGGAAAGTAATAATATGTGAAATTTTGAAGGCAAATCTGCAGGACGAAAAAGGAATTTAGGGTTTATATGTTAGAATGGAGATTCAACCATTACCTTCTTCATCAGATACTACTTTTTTGCCCATACCGATTGTTGAACAAAAGAAAGTTGAATTCTTGTTTTCTGGGATATGGGATAAAATATTGCAGTCTCCGTCGTCCTCAGGCTTCAACAGTGAGCGACACAACTTCTCTGTTGCAGTTCGATGAAGAGGACAAGCTGCCTCGGTTTCTGCAGAATTGAAGCCTCAAGATAATATAAATTCGGGGTTTTAATCATCTAGGGGTTAATTTGTTGACATTGTGCTTTTGAAGATGGCGTGCTTAAAAACCAAACAAAAAAATGTCTAAAGTGTAAACGAACAGACGAATTAAATCAAAATGTTCTGTTTTGTCATTATAGAATCGGATCATTTTACATTTTGGGTCGGATGGGCCTAATTTTCAAATTAGCTTATCACTATTTACTGCACTAGTGTTAGAACCCAACAATATTAATGAAAGTATCCATCACAAAAAGAAATTGATATATTTTCTATAAACTTATATTTAAATTAAGTTGAGTTTAATTAAATTGATGAATGTTCCATACTAAATAATCGCATCTCATTCTCTAATCAAGTTGGCCATGTTGTCTTCGTAAACTAATTTGTTCCACCCGAAGACACTTTTTTATAATTCTTCAATTTATCAGCGAAAAGCAAGGCCTTCAATGTGATTATTTGTGTATTAATTAGTTTTCTATCTCCCCATTTTTTTAAGTACCAAATGCAGGTCTAATTTTTATTGCACCAAAATAAAGAAAACAACCACCACCAAATCTCAAAGAAAGAGAAATGCTGGACGGAGCCAGGAGCATATAATATTTCCAAGAAGAAGACTATGCTTCCTTCTATTGTAACCAATCAAAGACACATCGAAAACCAATACGAGTAATAGGGGTGCACACGGTTCGGTCCAATTCGGTGATTTACAAATCTCCGTATTATATTAAAATTTCGGTTCTTATAAATTTTGCTATAGTTCGGTTCTTATTAATTTCAGTATATTTCAATACGATTCTTATAATTTTCGACACTGTACAGTTCGGTTATTTCGGTACAAAATAAAACAATACAATACAATACGGTATTTCGGATAATTCAATATTTTTAAAAATTTACAAAATAAATATACACAATAATAAATACAAATATAATTAAAATATCTCAATAAATACATATGAGGGCAACTAATTCTGCATGCAACAAAAGACGAAAATAAGAACATAAAGCGGAGGCAGCCACATTATATGAAAATAACAACATAAAGTGAAACATGTAACATCGAATACTTGTGTACAAACTGAATTCAACTATAAAAATAAAGCTAGATATTATTTCACTATGAGTAATATGACTTTACATATTTCATCAATATATTAGAATCAATATTTGAATATTCACTTACAAAAGCATTACAATGTAAAGTTCAATCAATTAACAAAATTTTTTCGTAAAGTTTGTAAAAAATAATAGGATATCAATAAACCTCAATCATCCAAAAATTACTAAAAAAAATATGGTTAAACACCTTTAATTGCAAAACAATTTTTTTATTTTAAGGCTTTAGAATCTGAGAAAATTTAGCTGAAAATTGATACATTAAACCAAACATAAATGGTAATTGATAAGACCTTGAACTGTCTTTATCTTGGAGAGGGAGGGAACGACCGATCGGGTGAGAGCGACCTGAAAAAAAGAGTATCCGGTCGGATCGGGCGTAAGCACTCCGAAACTTAAGTCAGTGACTTTAGAGAGAGAAAGCTTAGAGAGAGAATGCTTAGGGTTCAATACCTGAGGCCATTGCCGGCTGGGCTATTTATAAGAGATGTTGAGGGGCACTTGAGTGCCTAGGGGAGTGATCTCTGGCTGTCAGAGTAGGTATCCGGCGAAGTGACAGCGAGCAGGAGGTTGAGGTGATCACTACCTTGTGTCAAGCGGCTGATGGGACGGAATGTCACGTCGTTCGATCGGTCCTCCTTGGGATCCGCGTCTGGTGGCTTCGCCTTGTGAGCCCTGGGCCTTGCCCGTGTTTGGGCCGACTCCATGGGCCCGAGAGCAGATGATATTTGCTGTGTTATCAGTAATGTTGATGTCCAAATAATGAAATAATTGAGTATCCAAAGTATGTAAAGCTACACAGACTAAATTACAAGTATGGTAGATGGCTTTGTTTGTGTATGTATGAGAGGCTCGTTAATTTTATATAAGAAATTTCTAATTATAAAAACTCATGAATTACAATATGTTTCAAAGAATATATAAATGTATATATATATATATATATATATATATATATTTGAAAATAAAAGGACTGTATTAATTACAACTTAGATGACAGAGTGATTAATACTCTCTAAATCATCATCATCATCGACAAGGCCATATTTGAAAATAAAAGGACTGAATTAATTACAACTTAGATGACAGAGTGATTAATACTCTCTAAATCATCATCATCATCGATAAGGCCAAAGACAGGGTTAATTTCACTGATGGTCATCGAACTTATACCAAAATTACGCAAAAGTAACTAAATAATTTTTTCTTTCAAAAAAGTCATTGAACTTAAAACAATTATACACAAAAGTCATTATGAACGGATTCCGGTGTTGACACTCACCGGAAAATCTAGCTGACAGCCCATGCGCACACGCGAACTTAAAACAATTTCACTGATGGTCATCGAACTTATACCAAAATTACGAAAAAATAACTAAATAATTTTTTTCTTTCAAAAAAGTCATTGAACTTAAAACCATTATACATAAAAGTTATTATGAATAGATTCCGGCTAGATTTTTCGGTAAGAGTCAATGAGGGTCAACACCGGAATCGGTTTATAATGACTTTTGTGTATAATGGTTTTAAGTTCAATGACTTTTTTGAAAGAAAAAATTATTTAGTTACTTTTGCGTAATTTTGATATAAGTTCGATGACCATCAGTGAAATCAACCCGCCAAAGACACCTTGAAGGTGAAGCTTAAGCACATTACATAGAACCCCAATGCTGATAGCATATTTAAAAAAAAAAATACAAAACCAATGAAATACATAACCCCAAATCCCAATAATAGCTAAATCATCAAAGCCATATACTGCCAAACCACTTCCGAAACCAGCTAGAGATTTTTCCAGTAAAGGATCAAAACTAGCAAACAAGCAAAACACATTATGGAACAAGTAGAACATCAAAAACCTATGAAAATTAAAACCACATGGAACATGTAGCTGGAACCCCAAGTAGCAAGTAGGCAATTGCCAAACAAAGAATTTTGGCGTGTATTCCATTATGAATCCATAATGTTGTTACTGATATCAAATTTCATGAAAGGCAAAGAATTAATCCAAAAGAATTAATCTAAAATCCAACAAGTCAAGCATTTATCAAAATCATAACAAATGTACAAAATTAAAAGTAAAAAAAAAAAAGAACAGAAGAGTAACTAACCTACGATGGACCAGTCACCAGAGAACAGAAGAGGGAGGAAAGGCAGAGCGCGATTGTGAAGCACCAGTCACCAGAGATCGAAAGAGGGAGGAGAGGCGGAGCGCGGTAGTGACTCACCAGTCACTAGAGATCGGAAGAGGGAAGAGAGGCGTAGCGCGGTTGTGATGCACCAGTTACCAGAGAAAGGAAAAGGGAGGAGAGGCGGGCGCGGTTGCGATGCGCCAGTCACCAGGGAAAGCAGAAAAGTGCAGATCGCAGTGAGGAGCAGCGGCGAGACAGGCAGAGCGCAGTGATGAGCGGTAGAGAGACAGGCGAAGCAAGATCGTGAGCAAGACCGGGAAGACAAGCAGAGAGAGAGGAGGCTACTGAAGGAGGCAGATGTTTAGGTCGAAAGAAAAGAGAAAGAGGGGGAAGGCGCAAACCTAATTTAATTTCCCCCTAAAAAATAATTTCCCTTAAAATTCAAAATAAAAAATATTTTTCCCTAAAATTTTCACCCTAAAAAATAATTCGCCCTAAAACTCAAAATAAAAAATATTTGTACCTAAAAAATGCTAGTTGAGTGATGCTAAGATTAAATGAATTTAATCAATAAGGTGATTATATACTCATATAATTATATTAATTAATAAAATCTAATTATATATAATTAAATTATTAATTTACAATTTAATTACTAGTTGAATGATATTAAAAATAAATGAAATTAATTAATAAAATGATTATATATTCATATAATTACATGAATTGAATTGGTAAATTTCATTATATATAATAATTGTATATAATTATATTGTTAATTTATATGTTCAATTACTTATATAGATATTGTACCAAAAATATATGATTACTACTAGTTGAGTGATACTAAGATTAAATGAATTTAATTGGTAAAGTGATTATATACTCATACAATTATATTAATTAGTAAAATCTAATCATATATAATTAAATTATTAATTTACAATTCAATTACTCATATACGTATTGTGGCAAAATAAATAAGTATTTGATGAGTGGTTAAAACTGCATGCTAATCATTGATTATTGCTCATTTTTATGCACTTAATTTTAATTTATATTAGTATTTTTTACTTGTTTTGTAATTTTGGTCATTATAGGGTCAAAGTGGTTAAAAGGAAGTAAATTGGAAATAAATGGAGTGAATTTGGAGCAGCCTTAAAGATTCAAAGAAGATTGGAAGCAAATGGGCTGATTTTGGAGTTAGCCTTGCCCAAGGCTAAGGGGCAAGGGTAAGCAGCTGTCTTGCCCAAGGCTAAAGGGAAACGCGACAGCAGCTATCAGCTTCTACATTTTTAAGCCCGAAGTTGCCCTAACCGCCAGCTATTCTTAATCTAATTTTTAGGGATAATTAGGCTGTAATTAAGGAGATAAAATGCAGTATTTTTGGGAAGAAAATATTACATTTAATATTTTTATTTTATTTTGGAATTTGGATAGGAATTAAAGACATTCCTAACTTATCTAGGTTTTTATATAGATAGGAAAAAAATGTGAAAGGGGGAGTCTGTTCTACTACTTCATTTGCGTTTGTACTTTTTACTTTTATTTTATTTTGTGAATTTCTATGGCTATGTGTGGCCAGATTACTCTTTTTCAGTTAACGATTAATTTAAAGCCAGGTTTTAATTCATCGTGAGATTGTTGTGCTTATTTATTGTTCTTAATTTCAGATGATGTTCATGTTATTTACTGAAATTTAGAGAAACCATATCTCGATTGTTATTTATTTTATGTTCAATGAGGCGCCGTTGTTCATTTAAATAACTAAAATACTGCTAGTTGAGTTTGTTGAATCCGTAATTGTTTAGTGAAATCGATAAAAATTGGCAATCAGTGTAATTTCCTCACAAGGGCTGTTACATTGAGTAAATGCATGATTTGGTCTAAATCGGTCTCACATGAGGCCGATTGGCTTAGGTTAGGTCTTTATATTCCTTAATGATGTCAATAAATTAAATTCTTGCACGTGTTAAGGGTTATTTGTTGGCTAGAAATTAATTACAATTTTACTTGATCGATTCATTAATACGAAAAAATTAGGTCGGAAGCGCGAAGCCAACGGCTATAACTAGCCCATTATTTGATTTTTAGATTTACTCTTTCATCAATGATCGGTTGAATTAATCCTGCATTGCGAATATCTTTAATTAGAATCTATCATCTATTGAATTTCTTTTAATCAATTTACTGCTTGTTTGTTTATTTCTTTTAATTCAGCATTTTTAAATTTTTGGTTTATGAAGACTCCCCCTTTTTATTTTTATTGTTAAAAATCTGGTTATTGAAGATTAATTCAGTTCTAGTTTATGTGGATTCGACCCTTTTTTGCCCTATTTTTAATTTATTTGATAGGATAATTAAGGTATTTATTTTTGGTGGCTTCGACAACCATCAAATTTTAGCGCCCGTTGTCGGGAACTAGTCTAACTTGTTTTAATTTGTTAATGACTAGGTCTGAAATTTCGGGAGAAATTTCATTCGATTCGGAGATTGAAAAAACAGCTCGGAGACTAAGGAAGGAGACAAAATTACGCAAGAAACTTGCTGGAACTTCTTCTAAATAGCAGCAAGAGGAAGAAGAAGCTGATTTTACTGAATTTTCAGCCGAAAAAGAAGAGGAAAAGATGGCGAAAAGAACTTTAAGAGAGCTACACAATCCACCATTGGACCAGCAGCCCCTGTGCATTACATATTCGGCAGTAGACACAGCTTTTGAGCTGAAATCTGGATTAATTCATCTCTTACCTACTTTTTATGGTTTGGAGAATGAAGATCCTCATAAGCATCTCAAGGAATTTCATGTTGTTTGTTCAAGAATGAAGCCGCAAGGAGTTACCGAAGTGCAAGTGAAGCTAAGAGCATTTCCCTTCTCCCTAGCTGACTTGGCAAAGGATTGGCTGCTGAATTTACCACTTGGAACCATCACCACGTAGACTGACATGGTAAGACTGTTCTTAGATAAGTTTTTTCCAGCATCTAGAGCCGCTATAATTCGCAGGAAAATCAGTGGGATTAGACAAAAAGACATAGAATCTCTTCACGACTATTGGGAAAGGTTTAAGAAACTTTATACAAGTTGTCCCCAACATGGCATTATCGAGTAGTCCCTTATTCAATATTTTTATGAGGGAATGTTGAGCATGGAGAGGAAAATGATAGATGCAGCAAGTGGTGGAAGCCTCAATAACAAAACTCCAACTCAAGCTCGTGAATTAAGACAAAATATGGCAGCCACTTCTCAATAGTTTGAAAGATATCAAGACCCCCCAAGAAGAGTACAAGAGGTAAATTCTTCTTCCATTGAAGATAAACTTAATGCTCTAACCGTTCTTGTGCAAAACATGGCTTCAGGTACATCTTCACAAGTAAGGGTGTGTGAAATATGTGCATATGTTGGACATCCAATAGATATGTGTCCCACACTTCAAGATAACTCACAAGAGCAAGTGAATGCGATGGGTGGATATTCTGGATAGCCCTATAGGAAACATGATCCTTATTCCAACACATACAATCCGGGGTGGCGGGATCATCGCAACTGAAGCTATGGAGTGAGGCAGCAAAATTCAAAGCAACAATTTCAACCAAGGCAACCACAATAGCCCTCTCAACCAGCTCCTAAATAAGGTATGAGTTTTGAAGACATTGTTCATTCTTTAACCAATAATATGCAAGATATTCAGCAGCATGCAAAGAAATCAGATTCAAAAATTCGGAATTTGGAGACACAAATGAGCCAAATAGCACAATCTTTGAGTAGAATAGAGTCCCAAGGACGTTTGCCCTCACAAACTATAGAAAATTCGAGATAAAATGCGAGTGTAATTGTTCTAAGGAATGGAAAAGAGCTGGAACAGCCCCTACCCAAGGGAGAAAATCAGAAAAAGCCAAGGGAAGTAGAGAGAGGCGAAAACTGAGCATAAGGCACAACACGCAAGTAAGAATTCAGAACAGCCCCCTGTTTTAGTTGTGCAGCCCCCATTTCCTAAAAGGTTAGCTAAATCTAAAAAGGAAAAAGAGGAAAAAGACATCTTTGAGACATTTCGTAAGGTTGAGGTATATATTCCTTTGATTGATGCTATTAAACAAATACTGAAATATGCGAAATTTCTTAAAGAGCTTTGTACTAACAAGAAAAAATAGGTTGACCATGAGAAAATTACTGTGAATGAAAATATTTTAGCTGTTATTCAAAGGAAAATGCCCAAAAAATGCAAGGATAAAGGTATGTTTGCTATTTCCTGTAAAATTGGCAATTTAATTGTTAAAAGAGCTATGTGTGATTTAGGTGCGTCTATAAATATCATGCCTAAGTCTATTTTTACCTCTTTAAATGCTGGACCATTAAAAGAAACAGGAATAGTCATTCAATTGGCCAATAGGTCAATAGTTTATCCTGAGAGATTGTTAGAGGATGTGTTAGTTCAGGTTAATGGTTTGATTTTTCCTACTGATTTTTATGTGATCAACATGGATGATGAAGGAAATTTAGGTGATTCGGCTGACATTTTATTAGGTAGGTGTGACGCGCGCCGGACCAGCAAGGCCCTCGTTGGAGCCCGCCTTTTGGGGCTCGAGGGATTGAGTCGCGTCATGTTCGATCATGGGCGCCATGAGGCATCATAGGTGTATTCCTCCTAATAGAACATTGGGGAGAACCACCTATCCTAATGACACCTAAAGGCACCTTGAGGTGTGTTGGAGTCGCCACCCAAAAAAACTTGGGAGAGGTCTCTAACCTCGATGGTCTTAAACCAAAGACGGTATTCGAAACTTTACTTTTATTAATGAGTCAAGTTAAGTCTTATAAATGGGTTTTTAATGAAATGCAATTCCACTTCTCTCCTCACGTGATCATGCATTGAAAATAAAGCACATTTCATTCGCATTGAAAATAAAGCACATTTCATTTGCATTGAAAAGTAAACAATAAATAGATGAATAAATTACAAGAATAAAATTTGCCCCAAACGCTTAAATTACAAGGGCCCAAAATGAATAAATATGAATAAACACCTTAAAAAAATAAAATCTAACATACATAAATCGGGACATTTATTGGATTTTGAGAACATTGGTTTCCCCTTTTTATTAAAAGATTAGAGAACTACTTTTTAGACATTTATTGTGAAAGATCGGGATAAGTGATCCCTATTTTATGAAAATTAGTTCTCTATTTTGATGGTGAGATTTTATTGGATACAATAGGATATTGGTCCATTTTTATTAATAAAAATTCCCAATTTTAATTATTATAAATAATTGTGACTTTTGTAATGCGTGCGAATTTTGAAATACATTTATACATACAACACATGGAAATGATATAATGAAATAAATACGATGATTAAGAAATGCAAACCTAAGGTTACGAATGATTTAGTTTTCTCGATCCCCGATCTACTTGTTATATCACTCAAGGTGAAGAAGGAATATTTTTGGGCAATTAAAAAACAAAATAAAATCGTATTAGTAAACTAGGTAAAATCGATAGTATAATTAAATGAATATGTAAATTAAAAGAATAATTAACCAAATAAATAATATACATAAATAGCTAATTGAACAAATTAACCGAAAAAAATAATCATTTAAGCAAACAATATAATCTATTAAATTATTACCCAAATTAACTAAATTATTTAAATATTTACAATTAATCATGTCAAATAAATATGAACAATCAATTAAATAATCATTTAGATAATATAATGATCAATCAATTAAATCAATTATGACAAATAAGAGTAAATAACCAATCGAGCATTTAATTAAATAAATTTATAATCAATTAAACATTTAATTAAACAATCAATTGAGCATGTAAAAAAAATCGATTAAAAATTCATTGGCTACAAATCCCATTATACATCATGCCAACAATTTATTTCCAAATTAAGATTATTTATTGACAATACATGTTAACAAGCAAAATAATAATGGCACCCTAATAAATTACAGCAGATAAATAATCTATAATCCAACCAATACATAGTGATTAATCTGACAAATATAACACCTATTATATTAGTTATTAACAACAAATCATGTACACGATTGACGCGATTAATTCTATATATAAGTATAGACACAGCAAAATAATAAAACAACCAAGAGAATATATAATATTAATCTTCATTAGATCAAAGGCGGCAATAATAAAAAAGAAGATATTACAACATTATTTAGCAAAATCTAACAACAAGCATATAGGTATAGGTTTAATGAATATAGGAGGATGAAACAATGGATGATGAGCAATAGATTATTAACCACAACAATAAGTTAAGAATATGAACGAACAAATAAAAAATTGTTAACAATAACTAATAAAAATGCAGGTTAGCCTAAACGGATGACAATATAATAATGCACAACAACAAAAAATAACAACAATAAAATCAACGGAGGAAGAACACATGAATGAATAATGAAAAATACAACAGTGAATATATACAATAGGAAAATAAATAAGTATAAACGAAGGAGAAATAAAAAATGAATTTAGCTCTGATATTTACCCTCAGAAATATTATATTTGCAGCAAAAATGAAGAATTGATGATCTCCTGTCGATTTGCTTCAGATAAAAATAAGAAGAAATTTGATTTAAATGTTTTGAATAACACTGATTAATGAAAACGAAAACTCGAACCTCAAGAATTAATTTCTTGGACTCAAGATTAATTTTCAGATGATTTTTTTTTTGCTCTTAAAGAAAAGCTTTTTTTTTTCTAAAAAATTTTCTGGGTTTTTTCCTTCTGTGCTCCCCGAAAAAACCTCTTCCAAAAATTCTCCCCATTTTCTTTTTATACTTAGGTTTTTCAGGGCATTTTTCTGGGTTTAAAACCCCTAAAATGCCCCTCAAAACCGACTGAAAACGGCTAAAACCCGACCAAAAATCACGCTGGAGGAAGAAGACGGGCTACAGTAGCCTGGTACAAGACCGCGTGTCACGCTTTTCAGCACGCGACATGCCAAGGAGGCAGCCGCATGCTGCACGGCACAACGCGCGCGCAAGCCCTCGCGGAAAGGGGCAAGGCACGCATTGTGCTGCGCGCGTCAAGGGACAACACGCGGGGAGCACCGTGCGCTCCCCTCTTGCGCGCGCAAAGGGAGCCTCGCTTGCTCCCCTGCGCGCACGGGGGGGAAGCACGCGCGGTGCTCCCCTCACGCACAGGGGAGCTTCACGCGATGCTCCCCGCGAGCGCGACACCGCGCGGCAACACGTGTCGCTCCGCACGCGGCGCACGGACCCTGCGGCACCGGGACCCAAAAGAAACAAAAATAAATATAAATATAAAAATAAAAGATAAAATAAAATAAAATAGAATAGAATAGAGAAGTTTTCGACAAGGGATTCATCATTTTTAATCTTTTACTCGAGAGCGATTGCCATTTTTCATCATCGGGTAACCTCGGTATGAGCTGCCTCGGGACCCGGTGTCTACAGTTGCCCCCAGTTTTGGGGAATGTAGTGCCTGGGTGCCTAGGTGAGCCAAAACTCAAGGAAAGGAAGAAGAGACGCGTACCTAAGGCAGCTGTCTTTTGTTCTGACGAGGACCGCCCGGGGTAGTTACTGTCTGTTTGCCAACATGCTAACCCTTGTCGCTTTTGGTTTTCCTCCGGGACGATGTCTGGCCTCCTGTTCGGCGTCTAACCCTCCCTATTTCGGCATCTAACCTGTGCGGTGTCTAGCCTTGCATTCGTTGAAGCATTTAACCTGTGCGGTGTCTAGCTTCAGCCGTTTCGGCATCTAACCTGTGTGGTGTCTAGCCTTGAATTCGTTAAAGCATCTAACCTGTGCGGTGTCTAGCCTTGAATTCGTTGAAGCATCTAACCTGTGCGGTGTCTAGCTCCAGCCGTACCGACATCTAACCTGTGAGGTATGTAGCCTTGTATTCGTTGAAGCATCTAACCTGTGCGGTGTCTAGCTCCAGCCGTGTCGGCATCTAACCTGTGCAGTGTCTAGCCTTGCATTCGTTGAAGCATTTAACCTGTGCGGTGTCTAGCTCCAGCCGTGTTGACATCTAACCTATGCGGTGTCTAGCCTTGTATTCATTGAAGCATCTAACTTGTGCGGTGTCTAGCTCCAGCCGTGTCGGCATCTAACCTGTGCGGTGTCTAGCCTTGTATTCGTTGAAGCATCTAACCTGTGCGGTGTCTAGCTCCAGCCGTGTCGGCATCTAACCTGTGCGGTGTCTAGTCTTATATTCGTTGAAGCATCTAACCTGTGCGGTGTCTAGCTCCAGCCGTGTCGGCATCTAACCTGTGCGGTGTCTAACCTTGTATTCGTTGAAGCATCTAACCTGTGCGGTGTTTAGCTTCAGCCGGATTGGTATATAACCGATTTTTGTGGTGTCATGACAGACTTCATTTCTCAGTTGGCGAGTTGATCATTCATTTGAGTTGCATTAATCTGTTCTGATGATATACAAATCAGCTCATTTTCGTTATCTTAATATTTTAATCAATCTCTTGAATTTTTTTTATTTATTTTCATTTATTTATTTTTTATTTTTTATTTTTTTATTATTATTATTTTTTTTCATTTTCATTTTCATTTTTTTCATTCATCATTTCATTATTATTATTATTATTATTATTTTGTTTACTTTATTATTATTATATTATTTTTTTTCATATGATATGTTCATTACATTTAATAGTATCAGCAGAATAAAAATAAAAGCTAATATAAGTTTATATTATACACAGAATATTTCTGTACATCATACACCCAAAATAATGTCTATCAACTCCCTGAAACGACTCTACCACGGAGGGTAGTCAGTAGGCATATCTGGGGCGTCTGGGTGAGCCGGAGGAGGCGCAGGCTGATATGAGATATCCTCGGGGGGTAACCTAGAAGATGACGGATTGGATGTCCTAAATCTGACCCTGCCTGTCTGCCTAGAAAAGGGGCGGCCATGCTCGTCACTGTATAGGATAGCTCCTGAAAGCTGGAGGCCAAACCTGTGAGAGAAGCGGCGTACCCGTCAATGTGGTGTCCCAGGTCGGACCGGGTGGTGGGAAGATCTCTCCCCAAATCATCCCGCAGGTCTCTCACATCTCGGGACACCCCCTCGGTAGTCTGCTCCAGAATATCCACCCGTTGCCGGGTGATGGCCCGTGAGTCATCCATCTCCTGGTAAGCCTCCTCAAATCTCTGCGCATGGGCCGTAAGAGTGGTGGTCATGTACTCCCGTACCTGCCCCAACTGTCTCCCTACCTCTTCGAACCCCTGGGCCATCTCCTGCCTCATGAGCTGGCGGTCATCTATAAGCTGCTGCCTCATGAGCTGGTGGTCATCTATAAGCTGCTGCCTCAAGAGATGGATACTCTCATCATGGAGCTGCCCCATAGCGGCGAATGCAGACATCATATCCCTGTATATATCCGGAAACACCGGCTCTGAGGTGCCTTGTACTGTAATGGAGGCGAGTCTGTGGAAGCAGATGCCCCCTGGTGGCCATACTGAGTATAATGGACGTGCGGCATGAAGGAGGTGTAGGCCCCACCGTCATATGGGATCTGCTGCGGAGGGGAAGTGTGGATGATATGTGCAAGGTCACAATCATCTACACCCTCCTCACCTCGAGGTGTATGCTGCGCCTCGTCCTCATCCTGCTGTATGCGAGCCTCCCCTGATGTACCGGCAGTTCTGGGAAAGGAGCCAAGTTGCAGAGACGCCTGGTCTCTGCCATGCTGAGCATTCTAACCTCATCTGAATCCTCTGACACAGGCTGCACCATGCCCATAGCCCCGGCGATGGCTATATCAATACCCATGTCACCCTCAGCGTGTCTCCCAAATGAGTTAGGGTGGAAATCCAAACGAAGCAGTAGCCTAGTCACCACTCCGCCAACATGTATGGGCCCAGTGGTCCCTCATCCAACTCTGACCAATGTGGATATGATCTCATGAGCTATATTGATCCTCCTGCCAGTCGTCATAGCCCATAAGCTCCAGATCTCGGTGACATTTATCGAGCCCTGTAGCCCGATCGAAATAGCTACTGGCCAGTACTTTCTGTATGTATCTCAGTGCCTGTGAGTGCAGCAAGGTGCTCTTCATCCTGCTAGTATGGTATGGAACCCCCGGTGCTGCAATCTCCTCCCAACAGTGAGTAGGGGCGATCCTGTCTGGCACCTTGACATATTCCCCCGTCGGGAGCTCCATCACCTGTGCGAAGCGCAATCTGCTCATCTCATAATACTGGCCTTGAGCCCAAAAAGATATCGTCCTGAGCTCCTCATCCGGTCTCTTGTATCCCGCATAATGAATCGTGGCCAATACTTCTCTGGTGACCTCAGGGTATGTAGCTTAACATCTCCCCAGAAAATCGGTCCAACCTGCAGCCTCTATCAAACCACTCACTTCATTCCACATGCCTACCTGCTCTAAAAATGGCCGACACATAAACCGGCTAGGCACCACCTGTATCTGGGATAATGTCTCGAGGCGTTGTCTCTGAGCGTCCGTCATCTCTGTCGGCGGCTGAGGCGCATCGCGTCTCTGGCGTACGTGGCGCTGTCGAGGCATCCTGAAAATAAGCCAACAGTTAGTACACATGATATAAATCAATACTTTCTGTTTATTTACCTACTTATTACCATTATCATTATTATTATTATTATTATTATTATTATTATTATTATTATTATTATTATTTTATATCATTATTTAAGCATATATATATATATATTATTTATTTATTTATTTATTTTTAAGGAGAAGCAATTATTGCATTGGACAGTTAATTCTGTGCACATCACTTGCATTAATTGACTACGTGACAAAACTAAATTCCTATATAATTATTCTACTTTAACATATCACATTCACACACATTCCTTTCAATTCTCTTTCTTTTACATCGTGTGGAGCAACACAAAGGTATGCACTTTGTCTTATTTTTATTCTTTCTTTTGCTAATTGCTGCTCATTATCATGTATGCTAGGACAAAGAATATCACCCTATAGGAGATAACATTCGCTAACTTCTATATATTTTTTATTTTTTATATTTTTTATTATTATTATTATTATTATTATTATTTTATCATCTTATTATTTTATTCTTTTTTCTTTTTCGATACAAACAAACTAAAGAAACTAGTCCTCAAGCAGCATATATAATTTTCATAACTATTTATTTTACACATGCTACTTATACTAAAACAAAGCTAAATATACTACTCTAAAATTCATCAATATATGAAATAAAAGTAGTAAAATATAACATCATGAAATAAAATAAAGAAGCTCAAGAAAACCAACCTTATAGTCAAAATACCCACTAAAAAAGAACGGTCGAGAAATTTAGAACAAATTATATTAACTTGAAGAGCACGAGAATGTGATCGTTTTGACGTAAAAAGTACCCAAAATGGACCACAAAAAAAAAATACGAGCAAAATAAGATTTGTGAGGTGAAAGAAAACTGAAGGAAAATGGAGTTAGGAAAAGAGGGAACACGCGGGTAGCAAAGATAAAAGCACCAAACGGTGCTTAAAATGGCCCAACACGCGACCCAACAAGGGAGGCACGTGTTGGGCCCCTCACCACGCGCGCAAAGGCAACATAAGGCTGCCTTGGCCGTGTGGTTGGCCAAGGGAGCCGCGTGGATGCGGCCACATGGCCGCACCCACGCCACACAAAAAGACACATTTTGTTTTTCATTAACTTGTCTTGTCTTTTCTCACCTACTCTCCTGGTTCACTTTATTACTTTTAACGCCACACACACTATTTACCTTTTTTTTTAACTTTACTTTGCTTTTTACCTACCTTTATTAATTTTCTTTATTACTCACCAAACCCAACGCCTGACACTCCCTTTTTCTTTTCTTTTTTTATTTTATTTTATTTTAGCCTTGTCTTTTCTTACCCACCTGCATTGATTAGCCCTTCCTTTTCCTTCATTAACTTTATTTGCCCAAAATTGACTTCTCACCAAACCACAACATACATACTTACTTCTTTGTTCTATTCCCGTTTTCATTTTATTTTATTTTTCTCTTTTTTTTTTTAACTATTCTAACTTAACTTCATTTATTGCTTTTGTCCTTTTCTACTTTACTAACTTACCTCCCAATTTTAAGTTCCCGCCAACCTACTCTTTCTTTTTTCTTTTATTTACATTTTCTTTCTTTTTTACTTAACTTTCCATTCAATTTTAACTCCCTATCAACTAAACTCTTTTCCTTTTATACTCCCTGAATAAACGTTCGAGACTGCATTCCTGTTTTTGGCTCTGCTTATCAAATATTCTCCTGCAAATAAATTACGTATACCAGAATAATAATAATAAATAAAAATAAATTATGCTAGTGAGAATGCATGATCTTAAAATGCCCGAAAAAGTGGTCTATTTTTATCAAGATGGCCAGACCGATTCTTCTCTCTCTCTTTTTTTTTTGCTAATTTTGCTTCTCTGTACAGGTATCCGAAAATGTCAACACCCCTCTTCGACAGACTGCGTCGGTTATTGGACAGCCCCGAAACCTGGAGGAGTGACACCCTAGCCCCCTTTTCCAGTCTAAAGTTCTTGAGAAGGATCAAGATGGACCGAGATCTTTTAACAGCTGCTGCTCGCTATTGGGACCTCCGATTCCATGTCTTTCGATTCACTCATCAGGAACTATGCCCTTTAGCAGAGGAATTTACCGCAATTTCTGATGTGAGGCTCCCTCCTGGCACTCTTCCCTGTGTTCCTAGTTATGGATTGTACCAGCTCAGGGATGTGGCTTTTGCCCTGGGGCTACCACCCTCTCAGACAGCTCGGCTAGTTCTTCGAGGGGATTCTTTTCCTCTGGAGCCCTTACTCGACGCACTTAGTGACTTTTCTGATGTGCCCACTTATCAGACCAGTGTCGTGTTATTGATCTGCCTATCCAGATACCTGCTGGCGAGCTCGAATAAGACAGTCAGCGACTACAGATTATTCGACATTGTAGATGGTATTCAACGTGGGTTGACCCCTTTCCCTGTTATCCTGGCTGAGACGATCATTGGCTTGGACACTCTATGCTCTGACCCTACTGCTTTCATGACCGAGAGCCCCTTATTACTTCAGGTAATTTGAGTCATTATTTAAAGGTAGTGCGCCCCTTGTGGGTTTTCACACTAGCTTTTCTTATTGGAAAATACGTCCCATTAATGATTTTCACATAACTCGATGCCTTATTTTTGCCTGAAATGAACCCAACTCACTCTAACCGCTTTTTTTTTTAAGGCGTGGCTGCAGGAGAAGCTAAAGCTTTTGACAGAACCCCCTCCCCGGGTGATCGGAACATATTCACTGGCACACTTCTTCCACAGACGGAGGACTTATCAGTTTGACTCCCCCCATGCGGGCTTTATGTGGATGGCCACACTAGCAGATAGTGACATCAGCTTCATGAGCCCTTGGATACGCATTGATTACGTGACTCGAGATGGGCATTTAGGATGTGTCCCACTGTACGGACTCCACAGGGCATCATTTCATATCACATCCCGCTGTGTTCGCCAATTTGGTGGGCGTCAGACTGTTGTGGCTCAGCCATTAGGCTTTTATAGAGGACTCCTATCTCCAGCATTCATCACGGGCTTCACTGAAGTTTGGGCATGGCTACCCCTGAGCACTATCATCCCGAGGGTTGAAGACTTTGATTTCACTAGCCCACCTGAGTACAAGCAATGTCTGATGATAATTGTGAAATTAATGATATTTTTAGTGTGTTTTTATTTATTTATTTAAGTTAATTTAGTATTTATTTGGTTGAATTAGTTAATTTTATATTTTAGAGTTTAATTGTTGATTTTGGTATTTTTCAGGATTAAAATAAAGAAAAAAGGATTTAATTGAAAATAATGCTAAGTTTTGGATCAATTTGGTAATTCTCAGATTTGTGGAAGTCAAAGAATGGAACAAAGTGCATTTGCATAATGCACGGGAGTGCAAATTCTCACATGGCCAAGTGAGTGTTATTTGCTTAATGCACGGGAGTGCAAAATTTCACATGGCCGTGCATTTGCAATTAGAAAATTCAACACGACAGTGCATTTTGATGACTTTTTCATCAACTGCCAGCGTTTTCATAAATTCAAGATCTACCAAATTTCCGAAGAAAAGATAGAATCCTTTTCCCATTTACCGACCGAAAAGAATTTTGGCAATAAGAAGTCAGAAAGAATACCAGAGAAGGAAGAGTTTTCTGGAATGAAAAAGGAAGATTTTTTTTCTGCAACTTAAGATTTAGATTTTTAATATAGTTTGAGAATTTAATTTAAGCTGTTGTTATTTTAATTCTGAGGGGAATAATCAGAGAGGTTATTATTTATTTTTGAAGTTTTGAGAATAGATCGAACGGGAAGAACATAAATTTTATTATCGTAAGAATTTCATTTTCAGATCTCCAATGGGTAATATCAACTTCTCTCTATTTAATTCAGTTTTAATTTCAATTATGAGTGAGTAGTTTCTTTTCTTGTTAATGGATGCTTTGAATCCCCAATAATCATGTGAATGCTTTGTGTGGATTGATTTATGCATATGCTTCAGTTTTATCTTCTCCAAATTTATCTGTTTTAGTTATTGAATTTAATGCAAGTTTAAGATTGATCTGCTGTGCCAATCTTTGATTGTATTCATTTTATTAGCTTTTATATAATCTGTTCTATTTTTATTGATTTTCACTGGTTTGATTAATCCGGGAAGGTAGTTAAATCTGTGGATCTCTATTTTAATGGGTTCAGAATTGTAGAAGATAATTGAGCTTTGATATCTTAATCCGGGATGGTAGGATCATCTAAGTTTAGGACTTGAGACCTATTTCGATGCTAAAATATGTGCTGAATCCAGGGTGGTAGGCGCATGTGTTAGAAAAGCTGGATCCGAAAGGCAGGCTATGGTATAGGCTAGGTTGTTCACTGATTTGCATATGTTATTGATAAGTTAAAGCATTTACATGGCGTTATTGGGGAGGATGAGTATTCCTTGACAAGATCTTTTAAGTTATTTTATCAAATCTGTATTGGTATTGAGTCTGTTTAAGATTCTCTAATTAGTTATTTTATCAATTACAGTATTTAATTTTCACCTTAAATAATTAATCACATCAAACAATTGGAAATTCTTTAGCATACATTTAATTGTTAAAATTTTACACAACACAGTCCCTTGGGTTCGATAACTTGTGGTCTTAATTATACATCACTATATTACTTGCCGACTCAGTACACTTGCTGAGGTCTCGTCAAGTTTTTGGCGCCGTTGCCGGGGAGTGGCGTTGTTAGTAAGTTTTGATTCTTATTTGTATGTGTTTTTATTTTTTTGATTTTGTTAATTTTTTTTTATTCTTTTCAGGTAGTTGTGGTGTATGAGCAGATTGAGGCAAGAAGAAGTAGCACCTTACGACCCTGAAATCGAGAGGACTTTGCATCAACGCAGGAGAGCCAACAGAGACAACAACATGGAAAATGATCCTCTCCCTATTGATGAATTTCCTCCCGAGAACGAACAAGTACCACGAGCACAAGAAGAGATGCCGGGTAATTATGGAGAAGAAGTCCCAAGGCAGAGGACAATAAGAGACTATGCTGTACCAAGATGGAATGAGGATCACAGGACAATTGTGTTGCCTAGGGGAATGCAATTTGAACTTAAACCAGCAACCATTACTATGGTACAAAGAAACCAGTTTTTAGGATCAGAATTGGAGGATCCTGCACAACATTTAGATATATTTTTGGAGGTCAGTGACACAGTTCAAATACCGGGTGTCACTTCTGACGCAGTAAGGTTGAAATTGTTCCCATTTACACTGATTGGAAAAGCAAGGGATTACCAAGTCAATCAATACGATCATGGGAGCAATTACAAGAAAAATTCCTAATGAGATTTTTCCCTCCCACAAAGACCGCAAGAATTCGTAACAGCATTATGGGTTTTGCTCAAATGAATGAAGAGCCTTTTCATGAGGCTTGGGAGAGATTTAGGAGACTATTGAGAAGTTGCCCACACCATGAAATAGTTGTACATCAACTGATGACTTTATTCTATGCTGGAGTTACACCACAGACAAGGTCACTTTTGGATGCATCATCAGGAGGTTCCTTTTTGAATAGGTTGCCAGAAGAAGCTTTTCTTATGTTGGATGAGATGGCAGCAAATGATGCTCAATGGGCTGCTCCAAGATCAATTCCAAAAAGGCAAGGAATACACAATGTGGATGAAGTATCAATGCTGAAGGCACAGATAGAATCAATGCAGAAGGAGATGAGTGGATTGAAGGTTCGAAATGTGTCCTCGGTCTCTCAAGAGAGTGGGCAGTATGGAGGCGGTCAATATAGTCAAGAAGGTAGAACCATGGGAGATGTAAATGCTGTAGGAGACTACCGCAGGAATGACCCTTACAGCAACACTTATAACCCAGGTTGGAGGAACCACCCTAACTTCTCTTGGAAGGATGGAAATCAGAATGCGTCATCTTCTCAACCACAAGGGAGAGCCCCTTTCAATCAAAACATGCATAACAGCCACAATCAGTCATACCAACATCAATCGTCCACTCAATACCAAGCACCATATCCATCGAACTATAACCAAGGGCAGGGCTCAAACCAATCCCATTCTCAAGCTTATCACCCACCGGGTTATCAACCAAGGCCACCTGTACAAGAAAAGAAGCCAAATTTGGAGGATATGTTGGCTAGCTTCATGAATAGTCAGCAACAGTTTGTGAACAGCCAACAACAATTTATGGCCAGTCAAGAAGCAAGGTGGAAATCCCAAGAACATTGGAATCGGAATCAAGACGCATCAATGAGAAATTTAGAAACTCAATTGGGACAACTTGCAAATTCTGTGTCTCAAAGACAACCAGGAACATTTCTATCAAATGTGGACCGGAATCCTAAGGAAGAGGCGAAAGCAATCACTTTGAGAAGTGGCAGAGAGATGGCACCAAGAGAGGACCAAGGTAAAAATTCTTCACCATCCACAAGTAAGGAGGAGCCAACGCGGGAGGTAAGTAATCCTAACTCTAAGGTAGAGGTTAATGAAAAGACTCCTAAAAATGATAAGGGTAAAAGTCTAGTGAATCCTAGAGTAGAGGATCTTGATATCAATAGATTGCCATTTCCTGTGTAGCTAAAAAAGAAAAGAAAAATGAGCAATTGGCTAGATTTTTAGAAATGTTTAAGAAACTACATATTAATCTACCATTTGCTGAAGCTTTAGCTCACATGCCTAACTATGCTAAATTCATGAAAGAATTATGTTCCAATAAAAAGAAATTAGAAGGGCATGGAACTGTGCAGCTTACAGAAAATTGCAGTGCATTGATAATGAACAAAATTCCTAAAAAATTGGAGGATCCAGGTAGTTTCACTCCACCCTGTGCAATTGGTGAAGATTTTAATGGAAATGCTTTATGTGATTTGGGGGCGAGCATAAATTTGATGCCTTATTCTATTTGCAGGAAGCTGAATCTTGGAGAGCTCAAGGAGACTGGAATGAGACTCCAACTTGCAGATAGGTCGGTAAGGAGACCCAAAGGAGTGATCGAGGATTTATTGGTGAAAGTGGGGAAATTTATTTTTCCAGTAGATTTTGTAGTAATGGAAATGGAAGAGGATCGGAAGATACCATTGATTGTGGGAAGACCATTTTTAAATACAGCAAAGGCGCTGATTGATGTACATGGTCAGACGGTCACCTTGAGATTCAATGATGAGAAATTAGTGGTGGATATGAACAAGGCTCAACAGTATCCAATGGGAGATGTGGAAGAGTCTGTTTATTTTATGGATGCAGTAGATGAGTGTATAGAGGAAGTGCAAGAAAAAATAGAAGGAGAAGTAATAGCAGCTGTAGAAAAAGAAGATGGAAAAGAGGAAGTACAGCAGGAAGAGTTTAAACCAAAAGAGGGGGATTCAAATTCTGAACTTAAACCCCTTCCTTCTCATTTAAAATATGTATTTTTAGAAGATGAGAAAAAGCCAGTGATTATTTCTTCTTTGCTGACAGATATCGAGGAGAAAATGCTGCTTGAGGTGCTGAAAAAGCACAAAGGAGCCATTGGATGGGAAACTTCAGATTTAAAGGGGATTGACCCAAGTTACTGCACACACCGAATTCCGATGGAAGAAGAATGTAAGCCGGTTGCTCAACCTCAAAGAAGACTTAATCCGGCAATGCAAGAAGTGGTAAAGAAGGAGGTATTGAAACTCCTTGACTCAGGTATTATCTATCCTATTTCGGACAGTAAGTGGGTTAGTCCAGTACAGTGCGTGCCTAAGAAGGGGGGGATGACTGTGGTTAAAAATGAGCTGAATGAATTGATCCTGACTCGTACTGTTACGGGGTGGAGAGTTTGTATTGATTTCAGAAGGTTAAACAATGCCACAAGAAAAGACCATTTTCCTTTACCATTTATTGACCAAATGTTAGAAAGGTTAGCAGGTAATAAGTTTTACTGTTTTTTAGATGGGTACTCGGGATATTTACAAATCCCTATAGCCCCTAAAGACCAAGAGAAAACAACTTTTACTTGCCCTTATGGCACATTCGCCTATAGGAGAATGCCTTTCGGATTATGTAATGCACCGGCTACGTTTCAGCGGTGTATGATGGCTATTTTTCATGACTTCATAGAGAAATTTATGGAGGTTTTTATGGATGATTTCACCATTTATGGGGCTGACTTTAAAAATTGTTTAGAGCATCTTGATGTAGTGCTAGGGAGGTGTGAAAAAACCAACTTAGTACTAAATTGGGAAAAATGCCACTTTATGGTGAAAGAAGGCATTGTACTTGGACACAAAATTTCTGAAAATGGGATAGAGGTCGATAAGGCCAAGGTAGAGGTGATAGAGAAGTTGCCACCCCCAACTAGTGTAAAGGGTATTAGGAGTTTCTTAGGGCATGCAGGGTTTTATCGTCGTTTTATCAAAGATTTTTCGAAAATTGCTAAAACCTTGTCAAATTTGCTTATGAAAGATGCTCCTTTTAATTTTGACAGTGAATGTATGCTAGCTTTTGAAACTTTGAAGCAACGACTAATTTCAGCTCCGGTAATTATATCTCCGGATTGGAATTTGCCGTTTGAATTAATGTGTGATGCTAGTGATTTTGCAGTTGGGGCAGTGCTTGGACAGAGGCGAGATAAAGTATTTTGTGCAGTTTATTATGCTAGTCATACTTTGACAGGAGCACAGGTTAACTACACAACCACTGAGAAAGAACTTCTAGCAATTGTGTATGCTTTTGAGAAGTTCAGACCATACTTGCTGGGAGCAAAAATCGTGGTGTGGTCAGACCATGCAGCTTTGAGGCATTTGTTTGCCAAAAAGGAATCCAAGCCAAGGCTGATTAGATGGGTGCTGTTATTGCAAGAGTTTGATTTGCAAATCAAGGACAAGAAGGGAGCGAAAAATTTTGTAGCAGATCATTTATCGAGATTGGCGAGTGAACACATTGAAGAAGGGGAAATTTTGGATTTGTTTCCTAATGAACATATCTGTGCTTTATTTGCATGTGAAATTTCTGTCCCTTGGTTCGCTAATATAGCCAACTTTCTTGCAGGAGGCTTTATGCCAAAAGACTTTACATAGCAACAAAGGAAGAAGCTGCGTGCTGATACCAAACATTACATTTGGGACGACCCGTACTTATTCCGCTTGTGTGCCGATCAAGTAATAAGAAGGTGCATTTCAGATGAAGAAAAATGAGAAATCATTAAGGCTTGTCATAGTGGGGAAGCTGGTGGCCATCATGGGCCAAATCGAACGGTAGAAAAAATTTTATCTTCTGGTTTTTATTGGCCTGCCATGTTTAAAGATGTTCAAAGTTTTGTGAAAACATGTGATAGATGTCAACGGGTAGGAAATATTTCTAAGAAAGATGAAATGCCGTTAACCAATATGCTTGAAGTGGAATTATTTGATGTGTGGGGGATAGATTTCATGGGGCCTTTTCCAATATCCTTTGGTTTTGAGTATATATTAGTAGCTGTGGATTATGTGAGTAAGTGGGTAGAAGCCATAGCTACTAAGACATGCGATGCCAAAATTGTACTAGAATTCCTTAGGAGGAACATTTTCACTAGGTTTGGCACGCCAAAGGCCATAATTAGTGATGGGGGCAGACACTTTGTTAATCATCAATTTACTGCCCTATTAAAGAAATTTGGTGTGAGGTACAAAATTACCACCCCATATCATGCTCAAGCAAATGGACAGGTTGAGGTTTCTAATAGAGAACTCAAAACAATCTTAGAAAAGACTGTAAATTCATCTAGGAAGGATTGGTATTTGAGGCTGGATGAAGCTTTATGGGCCTATAGAACCGCATTCAAAACGCCTATAGGGTTATCCCCGTTTAAGTTAGTCTATGGTAAGTCATGCCATCTCCCTGTCGAACTTGAACACAAAGCTTATTGGGCAACCAAATTTCTTAATTTCGATGTTAAGAGTGCAGGTGAGAAGAGACTTCTCCAGATGAATGAATTGGAAGAAATACGCTTTTGGTCGTATCAACAAGCAGAGAAGTATAAGGAAAATACGAAGAGATGGCACGATAAGAAACTGATCAGAAAGGAATTCACTTCAGGTATGAAAGTCCTATTGTACAATAGTCGATTAAGGTTGTTTCCTGGGAAATTGAAGTCGCGGTGGACGGGACCATTTGAAGTGGTAAGTGTGACTGATTTCGGAGCTATCACGATCAGAAAACAACCTGGAAGTGAGGAATTCAAGGTAAATGGACATCGATTAAAACCATATTTTGAGAACCGCGCTGAATTGGCAGCGGTAATCATTATTTTCGAAGCTGAGTGAGGTAAATTCAAAGTCTAGCTGAGGACTCTTAAACTCAGAACTACATTCTCTACTCTATTTGTTTTAATTTTAAATTTTAGTCATTTTTATTTCTTGTGTGTTTTTAGTTAGTTTAAATTTTTGTCAATAGATTAATGAACTACAAAGATACAAAGATGAAGCAAATTGGATTGCAGCTCAGCCGCATGAGCAATTGCCCCGCCGCGCCGCGTGAAAAAATGCCCAGTCGCGTAGAAATTGCCCTGGCCGAGTGAGGCCATGCGCAGCCACGCATAGAAATGAACCAGCCGCGCAAGGAACTGTGCGGCCGAGTGGGAAATTGCCCACCTGCGCATGTTACATGCGCAGCTGCGCATAAGACATGCGCAGCCGCGCATGTTTCATGCGCAGTCGCGCATGTGATAGGAGCGGCCGCGCAAGGCAAAGCAAATTGCCTATGCGTAGCCGCGCAACTCCCCTTTTCCAGCCCCACGCAGCCGCGCGTGATGTGCTGCCCCCTTGGCCCCTTTTATTTCCTTGGTTCTTCTTTTATTTCGAAAAGCTCAGCTTTCTGTTTTACTCTCTCTTGCATAACCGCGGCAGTGTTTCTCTCTCACACACCATCACTACATAAACCTCCATTTCTCAAAATTCTTGCATCATTCCACTGTATTTCATTTTCAGTAAGTGTTTTTCTTTAACTATTGCTCCTTAATTTGATTAATCATTTCCAATTTTTACTTTATTCTTTGTTCTTAATGTACATGATTTGGGTTAATTTCAACATGCCATTTAAATCTCATTTTAAATTCTTTTGGCAAGTTTAGTTGTTGTGTGCCTAATGTGCATGTACATGTTGCTTAGTTTGAATTTTGGTGGCTAACACACCTTATCTTGGCTTCTAAATTCCCTGTGAAACATGTGCACACCACCTGCTCGATGAAATGACCCAATCAATTGTTTCATCAATTTTGTTTCTCACTTCGTGCCTTCTTTCTACTTTGTGATTTTAATTTGCTATTGATCAATTTTCATTCACGAATTGGCCATTAAATAAAAAAAAATGAAAAATGAAAAAAAAAAAAAATAATAATAATAAAATTTACTTCTGCTTGTGTTTTCTCATTTACAAATTTTTGCCCAATTGTCTGCATTCCCATTCTTCTATTTCAATATTGCATATGGTAGTTGCTTGCTATTATTCTGGTTAAATTCAATGTTGCCATTTTGCGTGCTCATAATTTTTTTTTTTATTTTTACAGTGGCACCTAAAAAAGCAAAGAACACTGAAGCCTCAAGCTCTTCTGGCACTCATATACCTTCTTATGTCAATCCAGAAAAATCTGACATGTATGAATACTTTAGCACGTGCCAATATGTCCAACCCGCATTTCTCAGCCGTTTTTATCTGCATGTTCCTGTTGGAGACCTTTGGACAGAGATATTACCATTGATTCAGGGCATCGACTGGGAACAGTTTATGGAGCATAAGGTGCAGGTATTTCCAGATCTTGCTAGGGATTTATTATACTCGTTCGAGTGTCATTTTGATGGAGATAGAAATGCTTCTGGCACTATTAAGTTTCGGTTGGGTAAGAAGGGTTATTCAATGTCCTTTAAGAAATTCTCACAGCATTTAGGATTCTCACCTGATGCATTGGTAGAACTACCTAATGCATCTACTGAAGAAAATTGGGAAAAAGTTCGTGATCCATTAAATGTTGAGCCGTGGAGAGGTGGTAAGCTTAAAGTGCATGCACTTCGGGATCATGCTTTGAGAATTATTCACAGATTTCTATCTCGAAGTATATATAATAATCTTCAAAGCCTGAGTTCACTTAATGCTTCACAGATTATGTTACTTAGGTGTATGGTTGATGGTATTCCTATTAATGGCTCTTTGCTTATAGCACAGCGGATTCAGGATTTACAAAAGTGTTCTTCGAATATTTCTGCTGTTTCCATCGGTTGGATAGCAACCGTTTTGGCTGAGGCTGTTAATTATACTCGTTCTTTTGGCGATCCACTTGATGGTGACATAGCTTATATTGATAATGTCATGCTTAAACGCATGAAGATTTGGAAAACAAAGCCAAGATGTCACTGGACAACCCGAGAGGAATATTTGAGAGAAAATGGCATATATATTGATGAGATTCAGGGAGCGCCAAATGAGAACAGAGGTGATGATGAGCCAGCAGCGGTTCCACCAGCTGAGATAGCCATGCCATCTGATTTAGAAGATCACCTTAACCGGCTTAGCAGCAGGATGGACCACCAGCAGATCCGCTTGGATAGGATGCAGGGGAGGATGGATACCATGCAGGATACTATTGTTGAGGTTAAGCAGACCATGGAAAAGTTCGTGCATGATTTCTGGACACGTTTTCCTCCACCGCCACTTCCACCACCTTAGATGACTCACTGCATTTGCTGTGGACAGCAAAATTTTTTGACAGGGGGTAGAGCTTGTTCAGTTAAGCTCAATTTTGGTTCAGGAAGTAGACACATCTTACCCCTTTATTGTTCATGAATCTATATTCTGGTTATTTATTTTGACGTTTTTATTTTTATTTTTATTTTTAATTTGATGTTTTATAAGTTTTGTAATAACTTTTACCCTTAGCGTAATGAATGATAGTTGCTTTAGAATTTTCTGGTTTTGCTTAGAAATAACATTAGTTTTTTATTACCATTTAGTTTACACTAAAACTTAGTTTGCCCCTGTTATTCCTCAAATATTGAACATATTGAACTTAAAATTTAGAATGTGCAATTAAGGACTTTTGCTTAGCACGAGAACAAACATGTTGTTTGATGAATTTTTAGCTAGATTAACATTCAATTTGGCTTAAATTTGTTAGTTTCTACTTTTTGAGCACATAAGACCCGTTTTTAATTTCTTTAAATTAAAAAAATATTTATATAAAAAAAAAACAATGCATAAAATAGTTGAGCAAGGAATTTTAGAGCACTAGAACCTTCCTCATCACCCTTCAAAGCATACAAACAACTCAATTCAACTTAGAAAGTGATCTAGGCAAGATTTTCTTGTTTAACCTTATTTTGACCTATTTTCCTACCCTTGTTGTATATTTATCCTTGTTAACCACGTTGAGCTTAATGAGATATGCTAAAAGCGTGTCAAATTTTATTTTTTTGATATACCTGTTCAAATTACCATATAGCTTAAAAAGCCGTTTGCCTACCTTTTATAGAGTTGCCACTCTAGAATTGGGTAGATTAACAGAAAAAGGATTGATGGGTATAGTGAGAATTTTATTTTCAAGGATTATGGCTGAAGTCAAATAATAGTGGAAATTATACCTTGTAACTATCCAGAGTATTGTTGTATTGCCGAGAAAAAAAAAATGAAATGAAAAAAAAAAAAAGTTGAAATTAAACATAATATGCATGGTAAAATCTTAAGTGTGGGGTACTTACAAGGGACAATCAGTAATGACTTCAAAAACAAAGGGTATAAATTGTGCAAGTGAGAGGTTTTAAATAGTTTTCTCTCATAAGAGCTGTGAAGTATCAAAGGTTAAGCAAGTTAAGTTTCTTATTAATTAAGTTAATGGGAGACACTTTAGAATTGTTATCTATTTGATCTTAGAGTGGCTATTTTATTGTTTGATCCTTTATCCATTCTTTGATAACTAATACCTTAATCCCATTACAACCTTTGAAAGACCTAAGTGATTCTAAGTTTTGTTTTTAAGTTGTTCAGTGGAGATGACCTTCGGGTTCCGGTGCTAAAGGAGAGGCTTATGGTGTTTCTAGAGTTTCAAGTGCGAAACCATTTGTACACTGAAGTGTACATTCATTCTAAGCTTGGCTATAAGTTTGCATTGGTGTTTTGATTTTTTTTAAATACTTAAAATGTTTTGGTCTTGCACACACACAAAGAAACTAACTTATTTTGCCTTGTTTGAATTTATTCTAGTTAAAATTTTGTTAAGTGCTCTTGTTAAATAGCTAAGCATGATTATGAATTGCATGATTCTTTATTTCAGTTTGATTATTTTGAGGAGTTAGATTGTTCTAATTTGCTCGGGGGCGATCAAAGTCTAAGTGTGGGGTATTTGATAATTGTGAAATTAATGATATTTTTAGTGTGTTTTTATTTATTTATTTAAGTTAATTTAGTATTTATTTGGTTGAATTATAGTTGAATTAGTTAATTTTATATTTTAGAGTTTAATTGTTGATTTTGGTATTTTTCAGGATTAAAATAAAGGAAAAAGGATTTAATTGAAAATAATGCTAAGTTTTGGATCAATTTGGTAATTCTCAGATTTATGGAAGTCAAAGAATGGAACAAAGTGCATTTGCATAATGTACGGGAGTGCAAATTGTCACATGGCCAAGTGAGTGTTATTTGCTTAATGCACGGGAGTGCAAAATTTCACATGGCCATGCATTTACAATTAGAAAATTCAACACGACAGTGCATTTTGATGACTTTTTCATCAACTGCCAGCATTTTCATAAATTCAAGATCTACCAAATTTTCGAAGAAAAGAGAGAATCCTTTTCCCATTTACCGACCGAAAAGAATTTTGGCAATAAGAAGTCAGAAAGAATACCAGAGAAGGAAGAGTTTTCTGGAACGAAAAAGGAAGATTTATTTTCTGCAACTTAAGATTTAGATTTTTAATATAGTTTGAGAATTTAATTTAAGCTGTTGTTATTTTAATTCTGAGGGGAATAATCAGAGAGGTTATTATTTATTTTTGAAGTTTTGAGAATAGATCGAACGGGAAGAACATAAATTTTATTATCGTAAGAATTTCATTTTCAGATCTCCAATGGGTAATATCAACTTCTCTCTATTTAATTCAGTTTTAATTTCAATTATGAGTGAGTAGTTTCTTTTCTTGTTAAGGGATGCTTTGAATCCCCAATAATCATGTGAATGCTTTGTGTGGATTGATTTATGCATATGCTTCAGTTTTATCTTCTCCAAATTTATCTGTTTTAGTTATTGAATTTAATGCAAGTTTAAGATTGATCTGCTGTGCCAATCTTTGATTGTATTCATTTCATTAGCTTTTATATAATCTGTTCTATTTTTATTGATTTTCACTGGTTTGATTAATCCGGGAAGGTAGTTAAATCTGTGGATCTCTATTTTAATGGGTTCAGAATTGTAGAAGATAATTGAGCTTTGATATCTTAATCCGGGATGGTAGGATCATCTAAGCTTAGGACTTGAGACCTATTTCGATGCTAAAATATGTGCTGAATCCAGGGTGGTAGGCGCATGTGTTAGAAAAGCTGGATCCGAAAGGCAGGTTATGGTATAGGCTAGGTTGTTCACTGATTTGCATATGTTATTGATAAGTTAAAGCATTTACATGGCGTTATTGGGGAGGATGAGTATTCCTTGACAAGATCTTTTAAGTTATTTTATCAAATCTGTATTGGTATTGAGTCTGTTTAATATTCTCTAATTAGTTATTTTATCAATTACAGTATTTAATTTTCACCTTAAATAATTAATCACATCAAACAATTGGAAATTTTTTAGCATACATTTAATTGTTAAAATTTTACACAACACAGTCCCTTGGGTTCGATAACTTGTGGTCTTAATTATACATCACTATATTACTTGCCGACTCAGTACACTTGCTGAGGTCTCGTCATCTGACCAGCCCCGAAGCCGACAACAGAACCAGCTGGCTTAAACATCTGAGTGAAAGAAATCAGTGAAGAGTAGTATCTAGATTGTAACAGACATTTCATATCTCTACTTTTTGTAAAAGAACTAGACAATTATGGAAAGCGAAAATTGAATCTTTTATTTGCAACCTTACGAATATTTCTATATGATTTCAATACACATGATCATTTGTTGACAAAAAACTCAAAAACACAAAAAACTACACTTAATCTTAGGATAGATCTCGCAAGCGTCAAACTCCTGTTATCAATCAGCTCTCTCGAGTTTTCATGATTGAACATTATCTCTCAGCCCTTAATTTTTGCCCAGAATGCCTTTTTTATGTTTTCACCCTGACAGGGCTCCCAATTTTAGCAAGGCCGCCTTTTTTCGGTTTTCGACCCGCGGGGCATTTATTCTCTTCTTTTGATCTTTCGTGTCTTTAGCCATGGAACCTTTTGAGTCTATCAATGTTGATCGACTCTCTGAACTCGTTGCCATCGCTAACTGATAAAATTACCGCTCCTTTCGACAATAGCTTTTTAAGAATGAAAGGTCCTTCCCATGTCGGTCTGAATTTACCCCTGATATCTGGTGCACCCGGTCTCATTTGTTTGAAGACCGAATCTCCCCCCTTCAACGGATGCTTCTTGACCTTCTTCCCAAATGACCTGGCAAGCCTCTTCTGATAGACTTGGTTATGGTAATAGGCTCTCAGCCTGCTCTCATCCAACATGTTCAAATGCTGCAATCGCTGTTGCGCCCACTTAGCTTCTGAAATTTGGGCTTTTATAACTACCCTTAATGATCTGAGTTCTATTTCAACCGGTAATACCGCTTCTGTCCCATACACTAGAGAATATGGTGTAGCCCTTGTAGAAGTTCTGACAGCCGTCCTATAACCCCAAAGGGCAAATGGTAACTTTTTCGCCCAATCCTTATAGTTCTGCACCATTTTGGCCAGGATCCTCTTGATGTTCTTATTGGCTGCTTCCACTGCCCCATTAGCTTAAGGGCGATATGGAGAAGACTTATGATGCTCAATTCCGTACTTCTGAAGCAACCCCTTCGTTTCAGCCATAAATTGGATCCCATTGTCAGACACCACATGATGAGGGAGACCATATCTGCATATCAGGTTCTTCTCAATGAACTTGGCCATATCCCGAGCGTCCACCTTCTTAAAAGATTCAGCCTCTACCCATTTGGTAAAATAGTCAATGGCGACTATGATAAACCTATGTCCATTAGAGGCTGTGGGATGTATCTCTCCTATGATGTCTATCCCCCAAGCTGTAAGCGGCCAAAGCGATGTCAAACTGTGTAACTCTGAAACCGGAAAGTGCCTTAAATCTGCATACTGCTGACACAACTGGCATTGCTTCACGTATTTTGAACAGTCAGTATCCATGGTGAGTCAGTAGAATCCTTGTCTCATAATCTTCTTTGCTAGCATCAAACCATTTATGTGGGCCCCGCACACCCCGGCATAGGTCTCTTTCATTACTTTTTTGGCCTCCTTTTTGTCCAAGCACCTTAATTGGATACCGTCGGCTTGCCGCTTGTACAACACCCCGTCTATGCAGATGAACTGAGTAGACAGCTTGTGTACTAACTTCTGATCTTTCTCTGTGGCTTCTTCTGGGAATGTCCCACTTTCCAAGTAATTTCTGACATCATGGTACCAAGGTTTTCCATCTGTGGTCTCGACATCCATCACTTGTTCATATTCAAAGCAGGGCTTATGTGAACTCGAAATCAGTACTGGCTTCATCCTCACCCCTTCCGGATTATCCCACATGGACACCAAGGTTGCAAGTGCATTGGCTAATTGATTTTCATCTCTTGGGACAAAATGGAAAGTACAAGTTTCGAACTGGCCGCTTAACATATGGAGGTGTCTCACATACGGAACCAGTCTTTCCTCTTTAATGGACCATTCCCCACGAACCTAATGAATCACCAAGGATGAATCCTCAAAAACCTCTGCAGACTTTGCCCCCAAGGCCAAAAGAGCTTCTAATCCGAAAATGCATGCTTCATACTCAGACTCATTATTAGTAGCTTTATACCTCAGTTTCTTAGCCAGTGGCAATTTTTCACCCTCCGGAGTTATTAGAATGACACCTACACCTGCCCCCTTGCTATTAACGGCCCCGTCAAAATACATCTGCCACCCCTGAACTGTAATGGCCGTAACGTCCTCATCTGGGAAGTTATACTCAACCTGTTCTCCTTCTATAGGGTGATCAGCTAGGACTTCAGCTACAGCTCTCCCTTTAATAGTTTTCCTAGTGATATACTCTACATTGAATTCTTGGAGCAGTATTAACCACCTACCCATCTTTCCGAGTAAAGAAGGCGCCTGTTGAAGGTATCTCAAAGGATTCTATTTAGCAACTGCCTGAACTTTGAACGAGTGAAAGTAGTGCCTCAGCTTTTTGGAGGCCTAGATTACCGCCAAGCATATCTTTTCCACTTCAATATATTTAGCTTCATACGGCAGAAACTTTTTGCTTAAGTAATACACAACGAACTCTACTCCAAATTCATCCTCCTGAGCCATCATAGCACTCACTGATCTATTTTCTATCGCTAGATATAAAATTAGTGGCTTGGTATGGCACGACGGTCTCAAAACTGGGGGATTTAAGAGGTAATCCTTGATGGTATCAAAAGCTAACTGACAATCGCTATTCCATACTACCGGCTGATTCTTTCTCAGGAGCTTAAAAATAGGCTTGCATACTGAAGCTAGTTTGGCAATAAACCGGCTGATGTATTGAAACTTTCCCAAAAAAATCCTGACTTCCTTCTCCTTCTAGGGCACAGGCATCTCCCTAATCGCTTTGATCTTATCCGGATCCACTTCAATCCCTTTTTGACTCACTACATGGCCTAACAACTTACCTGAGGTGACTCCAAAAATGCACTTTTTGGGATTAAGGCGCAGATTGTACTTATCGATCCTTTGAAAGAACTTCTCCAAAGCCTCAAAGTGATCTTCCCTGGTAGCTGACTTGATCATCATATAATCTACATGCACCTCCACTTCCTTATAAATCAAGTCGTCAAGAATCTTGGTAGCCATCCTCTGATAAGTCGCGCCCGCATTTTTCAATCCAAAAGGCATAACCCGATAAGCAAATGTACCCTATTCGGTGATGAAAGCCGTCTTGATTCGGTCTATAATTCTGTTAAGGATTTGATTATACCCAGCATAGCTGTCTACGAAGCTGTACATCATACTAGAAGCTGCACTATCAACTAACGTCAATGTGGGACAGAGGAAAATCATCTTTGGGACAGGCCTTATTCAAATCCCGATAGTCCACACATACCCGAACCTTTCCATCTTTCTTAGCCACAGGAACTACATTAGCCAACCAGGTCGGGTATTGAACCTCAACTAGAAATTTGGCCTCAATCTGCCTATGTACTTCCTCTTTCACCTTCTGTGCCCACTCTGGCATAAGCCTTCTGAGTTTTTGCTTAACAGGTCTGGACTCAGGATAGGTTGGAATTACATGTTCAGCGATGTTTCTGTCGATTCCCGGCATGTCCTCGTAGGTCCAGGCAAAGACTTTTTCATATTTTTTTAAGATTTTTTCAAATTTTGTCCTCTCTTCAGGAGTTATATCTGACGCAATTAAGATTTATTTTGGATCTTCCAAAGATTAAATGGAGTTGTGTTAGCTGAATTAATGTCAAAAATGTATGCATCATGTGTATGATCATGTGGAATGAAATCATCAGAAACATCGCACAAGTAAGCAAAATCGTTCATTTCATTAATAAAATTAGAGTTGCATACATTGCCATCATTAAAAAGTTCCGGAACAAAAAGTGAATCTAAATAGCTACAATCTTCTTCTTCCTTTGATGCAGATGTCGTAGCCGATGGGTCGCTATTGCCTTGGCTTGGGAGTGGCTTTCCAATTGTTTCTTGGTCTTGGATCTTCAAATTCTGCATTAACGCTTTAATTCTCGCCTTCTCTTTTCCTTTCACTCTGGTGGCGAATAGTTTATCCATGAAAACCTCTTCTGGCTCACCTCTATCCCAAACACTGCACTGGGTCATCACTTCCTCATCCCAGAAGTCTTCTACGGATTTGATAATTTCGACATCCCAGTCAAAGACGTCGTTAAAGATCTCAAAGCCTGGTACGATCCTTCCATCTACCCACTGGGGCTCCTCCTCCCCTGCATAGGCACAAATTGAGGAGGCCGAAATGAAATTCTTCGAAATATGAGGGATCTCCTTTAACACTTCCTTTTTCTCGCCACACTCACCTCTATATCCCAGACCCCTTCTGTCCTTATGACCTCGCGTGGTGACAGCAGACTGCATCCCTTGGGAATACTTACCTAGGCCGGCTCCAGGGAGAAAATGCATTTTCTTCATCATGTTCACTGCTTGTGGGCTATCCACTGACCCCTTTTCTTCCCCTATCATCGAGACATGAAAATCGCTAAATGGTTGATTGGCAATCCCTAAGGTAGATACCTGATTTTCTCTTGCTGCTCTAATGGTTACCACCTCCCCTTCGTGCGATATCCTGATCATTTGGTGCAGTGTGGATGTTACTCCCCCTAGCTTATGGAACCATGGCCTCCCTAGTAAGGCTGAAAAATTTGCCAGGATGGACAAGACCACAAACTCTGCCTCCATCTCTATAGGTCCGGTCTTAACCAATGCTCTGAATGTCCCTGATGCTTGCCTCCGAGAGTTATCGTAAGCAGTGATGGTCAAATTGGATTTGCTCAACATGCTCTCATCTAGTCCAAAAGCTTGCAGCGCCACTAGTGGATAGACATTTATAGATGATCCATCGTCAACCATAATGCAAGTGGTGTGCTTGCCATTCACTTGCGCCTTGATATACAGGGGACGGTTGTGGTTGCGGCCCTCAATTGGCAGATCAGCGTCAGAGTATATCAGCTTCTCCCCCGATCCTCCTTTAACCAGATCTAATAGCTCGGACGGCAAAATTGTGGTGGCTACGGTAGATTCACTCAAAGCTTCCACTAACTTTTGCCTATGGGAAGGAGACTGTCTCAGTAGGTCCCATATAGATATCTGTGCTGCGGTCTTCTTCAGCTGTTTTACCAACCCATCCTCTTCAGGCTCTTTTTCAGCAATTACAGGCACTGGCTCTTGAGGCCTATCCACCACCAGAATCACTCTACCACTTCTGGTTACAGCCCTAACCTTCTTCTTCTCTTCATCATTTGAATCCCAAGGATTCGCCGGCTCTTTATCATCTTCTCCTTCACCCTCGCCCTCGCTAGAGGACCAACAATCTATGGCTGCTACAGGATTCACTCCTTCATCTGCCTCAAGGCGAGTGATGGCGATGTATTCATTACCATACAAATCTTGCAGTACATACCATTCAGGCAGGCTTGAACCAATCATGACGACCAATGGTGGCACAGTATCACAAGCGGACTTCTTCTTACTTTCCCTTTGTTCAGGATCAGTGATCTGCCCACTGTCGATCAAGTCCTGAATTTTATGTCTTAGCCTCGCACAACAGTCTGTCATATGCCCCGTATACTGGTGGAAAGCGCAATACTCATCGCTTTTATGCCCTGGCTGTCCTTGAGTGGCTTGGGCAACAGGGGCTGCAACTTCTCCTCCTTGATCAGTCTCTTTAACACCCATGAGAGAGGTCGACCCAAATTCGAAAAGTGCCTTCGATTTACCCCCGTAGCCAACACCCCAACCATCTCTTCAGGCCTGTTACCACTACCAGAGTCTACCCACTCATTTGCCCCCTAACCATTATAGCCCTTTTCAGCAAACCTTTCACCATTCGCCTTCTTGGCCAGTCGTTTACTCTCTGCCTCTATGGCGATGTCCTTTAAAGACCCCCAGTCTCTTAACCCTTTCATCTTTTGTCCATCTCTCAGATAGGGGCTAACATTCCGAATGAACAGTCGGATCTGGTCTGGGGTGTCCAGTTTCTTCCTCATTTCCATCACCCGATTTCTCCACCGAGTAAGATACTCGTGGAATGTCTCATTAGGCTTCTGTTGAAGGAGCTCTAAATCTTTCAAAGTCACCTCCATCCGGGTGCTACAATCATACTGTTTGATAAATTCTTCAGTCAATAGATCCTAATCTTCTTTTGCCCTCCTTTCTAAACCATGATACCAGTCCACAGTAGGCCCAACTAAGCTGAGGCTAAAATACTCCACTTTTTGTCTCTTGGTGAGCATAATCCCTTTCATCACAAGAGTGTACTGCTTGATATGGGCGAAAGGATCTGAGGTGTCATCAAACTTGGGCAAGTCGGGCATCTTAAACCTCTGAAGAAGCATCTCCTCGTCATCCAAGTCCCGATCCTCTGGGCTAATCCCTTTCCCAACAGATAACAAACGGGCCATGGCCTCAACCCTCTCCTCTATTTTCTTCAGGGCAACATCCTCCTTAGGTGATCGTGCTTTTACTGACATAGACTCCTCGGGTTCATCCTCTACATAATCCTCTTCCGGCCTGTGCTCCCCAACTCTTCTATGCTCAATATTGGGAAAAGTTCTGGGCTCGACAATAGAAGGGGGTTCCACCACTGCTGCAGGAGGGGCCTCCCTGATCGAAATCTGTTCGGCTTGACCTCCAGCAGGAGCGGCAGGTTGGTGGCCTGCTGGCGGCATTAGGGCAGCAATTAGGTTACCCATCATTGCCATCATCCTCCTCTCAAACTCCTCAAACCTGTGTTCCATTTCTTGGATCCTCCCATCCACATCTTGGGCGGCATTTGCATCTGGATTGGCCATGTCCAATGATAGTTCTGAAACCAGGGATTCTGTGCTATCCGATAGAGATTCTGAACTTCAATACGAAGCTTGCTCCGCTGACTCAAAGAAAGACCTTCTCCTTACCAATCGGCCGTCTAAACCCATAGACCACGGATTCGTACCTATGATGGCTAAAAAATCAAAGTTGTTAGCATGATGCATGAATGACAGTAATAATGCATGATCATGTTAATGCAACAGAGACAACCACATACAAGCACATAGCACCTTCCGACCTTATTACTCCCACACACGCGGTAGTGCGGTCTTTTTCCTAAGTGGGCTTGACCTATGGGTTAATGGGGAACCCAATGGGCGCGTATGGTGCATGATGAGAAACCAGCAGCATAACACTCTTAATTTAAAAGCACATGCACATGGATTTTGGTCATTATATATTCGAACCTTTCAAACATATTAACAGCGGGCCCACCGGGGCATGAAAGCCTTTGATGAGCACCCAATTAATATGCTTGAATTGGTTTAATATATAAAGGCCCACGTAACAAGCACATTTGTTAAGGTGCATATAACCTAGTGGAAGTTTCTATTGCCATTACATGAGTTTTAGTCAAAGGGTGATATTTCTTTAGGTCTACCCAAGCATGGTCCCTGCCAACGGGCCTAGCTCATCATGAGCATAACGGCCGATCGGGTCTCCATTTGATATGCTATCAATAGCACGAGACTTGGGCTGGTGATTATCCCGAACACTTCCCTACAATGAGTGAAAGTAGGGTCGTGTTTTAGGAATGCACCGGGGTAAATATGGGACCAACTAACATATTCTAAGGCTCTAATGAATGTAATGCAATTTTGAAAAGAAATGGAATTTTGGTTTCATTAATAACTCATTTATAAAACTTAACTTAACTCACTTTCGAAGCAAAATTTCGATCATCCCCAGTGGAGTTGCCACTGTGACGCACACCGGACCAGCAAGGCCCTCGTTGGAGCCCGCCTTTTGGGGCTCGAGGGATTGGGTCGCGTCATTTTTGATCATAGGAGCCATGAGGCATCATAGGTGTATTCCTCCCAATAGAACATTGGGGAGAACCACCTAGTCTAATGACACCTAAAGGCACCTTGATGTGTGTTGGAGTCGCCACCCAAAAAAACTTGGGTGAGGTCTCTAACCTCGATGGTCTTAAACCAAAGACGGTGTTTGGAACTTTACTTTTATTAATGAGTCAAGTTAAGTCTTATAAATGGGTTTTTAATGAAACGCAATTCACTTCTCTCCTCACGCGATCATGTATTGAAAATAAAGCACATTTCATTCACATTGAAAAGTAAGCAATAAATAGATGAATAAATTACAAGAATAAAATTTGCCCCAAACACTTAAATTACAAGGGCCCAAAATGAATAAACATGAATAAACACCTTAAAAAAATAAAATCTAACATACATAAATCGGGACATTTATTGGATTTTGGGAATATTGGTTTTCCCTTTTTATTAAAAAATTAGAGAACTACTTTTTAGACATTTATTGTGAAAGATCGGGATGAGTGATCCCTATTTTATGAAAATTAGTTCTCTATTTTGATGGTGAGATTTTATTGGATACAATAGGACATTGGTCCATTTTTATTAATAAAAATTCCCAATTTTAATTATTATAAATAATTGTGACTTTTGTAATGCGTGCAAATTTTGAAATACATTTATACATACAACACATGGAAATGATATAATGAAATAAATACGATGATTAAGAAATGCAAACCCCAGGTTCCGAATGATTTAGTTTTTTTGATCCCCGATCCACTCGTTATATCACTCAAGGTGAAGAAGGAATATTTTTGGGCAATTAAAAAAACAAAATAAAATCGTGTTAGTGAACTAGGTAAAATCGATAGTATAATTAAATGAATATGTAAATTAAAAGAATAATTAACCAAATAAATAATATACATAAATAGCTAATTGAACAAATTAACCGGAAAAAATAATCATTTAAGCAAACAATATAATCTATTAAATTATTACCCAAATTAACTAAATTATTTAAATATTTACAATTAATCATGTCAAATAAATATGAACAATCAATTAAATAATCATTTAGATAATATAATGATCAATCAATTAAATCAATTATGACAAATAAGAGTAAATAACCAATCGAGCATTTAATTAAATAAATTTATAATCAATTAAACATTTAATTAAATAATCAATTGAGCATGTAAAAAAAATCGATTAAAAATTCATTGGCTACAAATCCCATTATACATCATGCCAATAATTTATTTCCAAATTAAGATTATTTATTGACAATACATGTTAACAAGCAAAATAATAATGGCACCCTAATAAATTACAGCAGATAAATAATCTATAATCCAACCAATACATAGTGATTAATCTGACAAATATAACACCTATTACATTAGTTATTAACAACAAATCATGTACACGATTGACGCGATTAATTCTATATATAAGTATAGACACAGCAAAATAATAAAACAACCAGGAGAATACATAATATTAATCTTCATTAGATCAAAGGCGGCAATAATAAAAAAGAAGATATTACAACATTATTTAGCAAAATCTAACAACAAGCATATAGGTACAGGTTTAATGAATATAGGAGGATGAAACAATGGATGATGAGCAACAGATTATTAACCACAATAATAAGTTAAGAATATGAACGAACAAATAAAAAATTGTTAACAATAACTAATAAAAGTACAGGTTAGCCTAAACGGATGACAGTATAATAATGCACAACAACAAAAAATAACAATAATAAAATCAACGGAGGAAGAACACATGAATGAATAATAAAAAATACAACAGTGAATATATACAATAGGAAAATAAATAAGTATAAATGAAGGAGAAATAAAAAATGAATTTAGCTCGGATATTTACCCTCAGAAATATTATATTTGCAGTAAAAATGAAGAATTGATGATCTCCTGTCGATTTGCTTCAGATAAAAATAAGAAGAAATTTGATTTAAATGTTTTGAATAACACTGATTAATGAAAACAAAAACTCGAACCTCAAGAATTAATTTCTTGGACTCAAGATTAATTTTCAGATAATTTTTTTTTTGCTCTTAAAGAAAAGCTTTTTTTTTCTCAAAAATTTTCTGGGTTTTTTCCTTCTATGCTCCCCGAAAAAACCTCTCGCAAAAATTCTCCCCATTTTCTTTTTATACTTAGGTTTTTCAGGGCATTTTTCTGGGTTTAAAACCCTTAAAATGCCCCTCAAAACCGACTGGAAACGGCTAAAACCCGACCAAAAATCGTGCTGGAGGAAGAAGACGGGCTACAGTAGCCTGGTACAAGACCGCGTGTCGCGCCTTTCAGCACGCGACACGCCAAGGAGGCAGCCGCGTGCTACGCGGCATAATGCGCGTGCAAGCCCTCGCGGAAAGGGGCAAGGCACGCGTTGTGCTGCGCGCATCAAGGGTCAATACGCGGGGAGCACCGCGTGCTCCACTCCTGCGTGTGCGAAGGGAGCCTCGCGGTGCTCCCCGCGCGCGCGACATGTGTCGCTCCGCACGCGGCGCTCGGACGCCGCGGCACCGGGACCCAAAAGAAACGAAAATAAAAATAAAAATAAATATAAATATAAAAATAAGAGATAAAATAAAATAGAGAAGTTTTCGACAAGGGATTCATCATTTTTAATCTTTTGCTCGAGAGCGATTGCCATTTTTCATCATCGGGTAACCTCGGTCTGAGCTGCCTAGGGACCCGGTGTTTACAGTAGGCCATTTCTTCATACAGTTAGAACTAAAATTGATGTATACAAAGGTACTCTTACCATGGAATTTGATGGTGAAATAGTGCAATTCAATATGTATGATACTATGAAATATCCATGTGAGATGGCTTCTGTATGTGGAATTGATGTTATTGAACCATTGACTCAAAAAGTGTTTGAAATGAGTGGGACTGACAAGTTACAGGTTGCTTTAAATGAAAATATTCATATGGACAGATTTGATACAGTGGAAGAAGAACTGAATATTGAAGAAGAACTACAAGAAGTAGTGATGGAATTGGAGGCTTTGAAACCGGTGGTACGTGCGTCTAATCCTTTGGAGTTAACTAGCACTAACATAATACTTTTACCATCTGTGTTGCAGGCACCAGAATTGGAGCTTAAGATGTTACCCAACCATTTAAAGTACATTTATTTGGGTGAAGAGAAAACACTTCCAGTGATAATTTCCAATAAGCTGAAGCTAAAGGAAGAAAAGCTACTAATCCAAGCTTTAAGAGAGCATAAAGAGGCTATTGGATGGACCATTACCGATATAAAAGGCATAAGTCCATCTACTTGCATGCACAAGATTCATTTTGAAGAAGACATTAAGCTCAGTAGGCAAACACAAAGAAGGTTGAACCCACCAATGATGGAAGTGGTAAAGAAGAAAATACAAAAGATACTGGATGCATGAGTGATATACCCAATTTCGGACAGTAACTGGGTGAGTCCAGTCTAAGTCGTACCCAAAAAGACAGGAATTATGGTTGTGGAAAACGAAAATGTAGAGATGGTGCCCACCCGAGTCCAAAACGGGTGGAGGGTTTGTATAGACTATAGAAAGTTGAACGCCTCTACTAGAAAAGATCATTTTCACTTCCTTTTATTGATCAAATGCTAGAAAGACTTGCTGGAAAATCTTTTTATTGTTGTTTTAATGGTTATACAGGTTTTTATCAAATACCGGTGGCACTCGAAAACCGGGAGAAAACCACTTTCACCTGCCCCTTTGGCACATTTGCCTACCGAAGGATGCTATTTGGACTTTGCAACGCTCCAGTGACTTTCCAACGATGTATGGTAAGCGTTTTTTTCGATTATGTTGAGAAAATAATAGAAGTATTTATAGATGATTTTATGGTTTATGGTAATTCATTCCATGAATGTCTGTCTAATCTAATCAAGATTTTGAAGAGATATTTAGAGTCTAATCTGGTCCTTAATTATGAGAAATGCCAGTTCATGGTAGATCAAGGGTTGATTTTGGGTCACATTGTGCCTTCAAAAGGGATAGAGGTAGACAAGGCTAAAATAGATGTTATTTAATCTCTTCCTTACCCTGCAAGTGTGCAGGAGGTTCGTTCTTTTCTTGGACATGCAGATTTTTATTGACGTTTCATCAAAAATTTCTCCAAAATCACCCAACCGTTGCGTAAATTATTGTAAAAGGATGTGGCATTCGAATTTAATCAAGCATGCAAGGATGCATTTGATACACTAAAAGAAAGTCTGATCTCTGCACCCATTATCCAGCCCCCTAACTGGGATTTTCCCTTTGAAATAATGTGTGACGCCAGTAATCATGCAATAGGGACTGTCCTTGGCCAAAGAATTGAGAAAAATCCACATGTGATTTATTATGCTTCAAGAACACTGGATAGTGCCCAAAGCAACTACTCAACAACTAAGAAAGAACTCTTAGCTATTGTTTTTGCTTTAGAAAAATTTAGACAATATTTGTTGGGTACTAAAGTAATTGTTTTTTTTGACCATGCAGGTTTGAGGTATTTGCTGAAAAAGAAGGAAGCTAAACCCCGTTTAATCCGGTGGATTCTCTTACTGCAGGAATTTAACCTTGAAATTAGAGACAAAAAGGGGTCTGAAAATTTAGTGGCTGATCATCTAAGTAGATTGTTGTTAAATGAGTACGCATTGCCTATAAATGATGATTTTTCGGATGAACATTTATTTGCCATTGCAACTAATAGGCCGTGGTATGCTGATATCGTGAATTTCCTGGTTACAGGTGCTGTCCCTGCAGACTTTTCCAGATTTGAGAAGGACAATTTGAAGAGAGATGCCAAATATTATGCTTGGGATGAACCGTACTTGTGGAAATACTATTCCGATCAAATTATTCAACGATGTGTTCCCTAAAATGAAGTGCAGTTTATCTTGAAATTCTGTCACTCTGAGGCATGTGGGGGTCATTTTGGTCCCAAAATAACAGCCTGAAAAGTTTTAGAATGTGGTTTGTTTTGGCCTCATTTATTTAAAGACGTATATTTATACTGTAAGTCTTGTGACAAGTGTTAAAGAACAGGTGACCTAGGACACCGAGATCAAATGCCACTCACACCTATATTAGTTTGTGAAATATTTGATGTGTGGGGCATTGATTTCATGGGTCCTTTTCCTTCTTCTTTTGGAAATGCTTATATTTTACTTGCAGTAGATTATGTTTCTAAATGGGTCGAAGCAAAGGCCACACGGACTGATGATGCTAAAACTGTGGTAAATTTTATCAGGAATAATATATTTTATAGGTTTGGCACCCCAAGAGTGCTCATAAGTGACAGAGGGACACATTTTTGTAGCAAAATTATGGATGCATTACTGAAGAAGTATGGAGTTACACATCGATTGTCAACTGCCTATCAACCCCAAACCAGTGGACAAGCTGAAATTTCCAACCGGGAAGTCAAATCTATACTGGAGAAGGCGGTGAATCCAAATAGAAAGGACTTGAGTTTGAAGCTAGAATATGCTCTTTGGGCTTATAGGACTGCTTACAAGACACCTATCGGTATGTCCCCGTATCGACTGGTGTACGACAAACCATGTCACTTATCAGTAAAACTGGAGCACAGAGCATTTTGGGCTATAAAGAGATGCAACATGGAGTTAGATGCAACGGGTGAAAATCGTAAATTAGAGCTCCAGGAACTAGAAGAATTAAGAAATGAAGCATATGAGAGTTCCAAAATTTACAAAGAGAAAACCAAAAGGTTCCATGACAAAATGATTTCTAGGAAAGAATTTCAAATAGGTCAGAAAGTTTTATTATTTCATTCACGTTTGAAATTATTTTCAGGGAAATTAAGGTCCAGATGGTTAGGACCTTTTGTTATTATTTATGTTTTTGCTTATGGTGCAGTTGAAATACAGAGTTTGGAGAATGGTAAAATTTTTAAGGTTAATGGACATCGCCTCATTAGGATGGGTTTTTAGCTGAAGGAAATGAAGAGACCCAACTGGCTTTGCCTGGAGGGGAGGTTTAAACTCAGGAACATCTAGCCAAAGACGTTACAAAGGCGCTTTTGGGAGGCAACCCAATACTTAGCCTTGCCCAATGCTAACGTATTACTATTTAGATTTAAATTTTAATATTTAATTTTATTGCACTGCCTTCTTCTTTTTCATCTCTTTCATATAGCTGACCTAATTTCTCTTTGAACTTACAGGTAATATTGGCAACTAATTGGCAATTTCGAAGATTGGAGCATTGAATAATTTTTCAGCAAATTGGATTTAAGGGATATGGCTGCCTAATGTTGTTATTTAATTTTTAATTTTTATTTTTTTTAACCTGGTTTTACGTGGATTGAGCAGTTAATGGTGGTTTCAATTGAAAATTAACTGGTTACTGACCTAATTTTATTGCAGGCTATTTTTGTTATAAGTTTACTGGGTTGTGTTATAATGTGTGGGTCTTTATATGCAAATGAGTTTTAATTTAATTACTTGTGATATTTTATTATTACCCATTTGCCCATTTACCCATTTACCCAACCAAATTAATTTACTACTTTTTAATTTCTCATCCTAGCGAATTACAACCACCGCCCACCTCCTATCAGACCCAAACCGTCGCCGTCGACCACCACCCAGCACGTCGTCACCGCTGCAAGATCTGCCGTCGTTGCACACCAGTCACCGTCACACCGACAGATCCGCATCCAGCCCATCGTCGCGTATCAGCCCCTTCCTCACGTGCGCAGATCCACGATCAGCACAACCACTGCCGGCAACCACCAGCCTCTTATGTAGCCTACCGTCGCGTAACCACCAGCGGCCACGCAACAACAGAACGGGGCTTCCACCCCTTCGCGCCGTCGATCTGCACCGCAAAGCCACCAAATCACCGTACCCCGTCATCATCGCGTGCAGATCCCTCACCGGCCGTCGATCAGTGACCACCCAACAAGATCTGTCGCCGTCGCACGCTCCATCATGGTCCGACTGAAGAACCAAGCTCCGCCGAAGCCTAGACGCGGTAGATCCGCAACCTCCGCGACACGAGATGACACACCGCCGCAACCAACTCACGAGCACACCAGCGCGCACCCAAGCGCAGATCTGCAACTCGCTGCTCCAAGCGACGCTAGTCGTAACCCCACCGTGGCTCTGCGTTCAAGCAAACGGCAGCTCAAAAGAAAAAAGGGACCAATTACATATAAATCTCGACAAATTGAGATTCCAGAATCAAGTAGCGATGAAGAAGACGATATACCCCCGTTGTAATGGCCCCAATACCGAGTTAGTTGGAAATAGTATTTTCTGATAGTGAATAGTGACACCGGGGTGAATAGTACTTCCCGGAGTCGAAAAATATTTTATTTGATTAATGGAAAATATAAGTTACAGTGAGTTCGAGATTAAAATTTAGAGTGAAATCGAGATCAAATAGGGCCTCAAAAGTCAGAAATAAGAAAAAATAGCAGTTTCGATATGAATAGTAATTAGGTTGACTGGAGTTTGACCGGACCGTAGAAAATGTTATGGACTTCAGAAAAATAATCTGAGAATATGGACGTACTCGTATTGATAAGTAGAATCATATGGTAATGAAAAATTTAATTTTGGTGACACTGAAAAATTTGGTTATCAGACTGGTACATAATTACCAGACCGAGAAATGATTTCCGATTAACCTCAAAATATTATTGGAGTCTAATGAATATGTGTTAAGAATTATAGAGTCATTTTTATGAGGAATTGACCTTAGAAAGTAAGGAAAAATATATGATTTCGATTTGAATAGTACTCGGTTGACCGGAGGTTTGACCGAGACTTTAAAAATAGCAAATGATGTCCAAAAATTACAGGAATTTCCAGATAGGCTCTAAATGATATGTAGAATTTTTGGTAGTAAAATGGAAATTTTTTGAGAACATTGATAATTATTAATCTGGACCAATTTGATTGAACCGGACCAGAAACGGACTCCGATTGAGGTGAAATTTTATGTACAGCCTAGTTTTTATATGATATGAATTATGGAATCAAATTGAAGTGAAATTAAAGTTGGAAAGTGAGAGAATTAAATTGAGGTGGTATAATTGGATAATTATCTAATTAATGAGCTAATTAATATGCTAACCTACTCTCACCTACCTACTTAATGTTAGAAATCTGTAGATTGAGGGTAGTCGTTCAATTTTTTCTTCTCTCTTCCTTTGCTCTTCAAAACCGTGGCCTTGTTCTTCCTTTTCTCTTTCTTTTTCTTTCATTCTCCTTCACAAATCCATCATTTTCAAGCCCCTCAATTGGAATTGAGCCTCTTTTCAGCTTAAAAGTGCGTGTTAGAGTGCTTTTGAGTAAGAAGAAGTGAAGAAATCAAGGGATTTCAAGTGAGGGGTTTAAGTGGAGGTAAGAAGATTTAATTGTTTTAATTTGATGTATTAAGTATGATTATAAAGTTATATTGAATAAAAGAAGGAAATTAATGGGTGTTAGTTTGATGTGTATTTTCGGCCATGGATGAGGAATTTAAGGGGAAAAGCTTTTCAAAGGCTAGAATCATGCATGGTGGAGGTTATGAAGGCTAGATCATGAAATTAAGGTTTGTGATTACCTAATCCATAAATTTTCATTGGAAAAGTTAGGGTTTTCTATTATGTTTTATAGTGATTATATGTGATTTGGATGTACAATTGAAATTGAGGTGTCAATCGAGCTTAGGGAGGGTAACTAAGCCAATTGGAGTGATTAGAATGAAATAAAACTAAGTGCAAGTGTTAGACATAATGTGACATAATGGTATATTTAGGTATATTTGAGGTATACCTAGTGTTTAAATGAAGTTAAATGGTATATACATGTGAATTGAGGTTGAATTTAGTGAATTGAGTGGTAAAGGGATGAAAACTAAAATGTTAGTGAAAAACCCTATGTTGGCCGAATGGCTTAAGTGGAAGAATATGATATATTATGTGGTATACATGTTATATGAAATATAAAATGAATAAATAAATGAATTAGAAGTGAAATGGAGGGTAAAATGAAAAGAAATGCTTGAAAAGCAAATGATTGATTTAAGTGAGTTTGTGTTAAAAGTATGTGCAAATGAATAATAAGCTTAGAAAGGTGACTAAGAACCCTTAATATGACAATTGAAATGTTTAAATGAAATTAGACATGAAAAGAAGTGTCCATAAATTTATTTGGAATTTATGGAAATTATATGAATATTTTTGAGTATGATATTCCATTATACTCAAGGAGAAAATAATAATAATTATTGAAGTAATTAAAATTATATGTATATGTGATGTTATTTTGATTAAGTGAATAATCGAGATTGAAATGAAAATGAAAATGTACTGATAAATCATATGTTATACATCATATGTCATATGTAAAATGAAAGTATTAAAAGTACGAAAGTGGATTTGAAAGTCTTTTTGAAAAGGTAAATTTTGATAACTGTGGAAAATTTTGCCCTTAGTGGTCTGGCGGTTTAATTTAGTCCAGGATATGTTTGGCTAGTCATAGGGACACCATTGATACCGTGGTGCAAGTCATGACGACTTGCTTTACTATGACAGATTCGCGATGGTCTCTCATAGCCCTCTGTTATATGTCATACGTCACACGTCATATGCCATATATTACATGATGGAGTGATCCTTCGACGTCATTCCCTATTGTATTGCAGTGGGACTTTGGGGCCCACGTTCCGTATATCCAGTTTGCAGATTGTCTGCCGGGATTATACTAGGGGCATAAAAGTGATATGATTGTAAAATGTTTGAACGTACAAAAAGTAAAATGATCAAATGAAATATGACATGAGTGTAATATGACATAATGTAAAATGCAAAGGCATGATATAATAAAATGTAAAATGATAAAAAGTAATATGATGTAAAGTAAAATGACATAACGTAACATGTAAAAGATATAAGTATAAAAGCCTAATGTGAAAGTATAACTTGAAAGCTATAGTATAACATGGTATAATATGTAAAAGTATAAAATGTAAAAGCATAATATGCCATAATATGTAAAACATATAATGAATAAAAGCCTAGTATGTAAAAAGCCTAAGTGTAACAAGCAGAGTCGTAAAATGATATGATTCTGTCAAAAGTAAAACGATATAAAGTAAAATGAATTGAAAATGTGAAAATAATATGAAAATGAGAAATTATATGAGAAAGAACTTAAAATGAAAAGAAATGAAAAGTTTGGGGCAAAATGGTAATTTACCCCAAATCATAAGCCAAAAGGGTCATAATGATGGAAATGACCTGGAAATATGAAAAGTGTAGTGGAAATGAGAAATTAAACGAAAAAGGACTTACATGAAAGAAAATAAAAGTTTAAGGACCAAAATGTAATTTACTGCAAAAACAATTAGTCGTGAGTCTAATGGGCAAATTATAAGCTAAGAAGTGAATAAATATGAAAATGTAGTGAATAAATGATAAAAGTGTACTTAAAGGTTAAATGAAGGACTAAATTGTAATGTTACCAAAAGTTTAGGGCAAAACCGTAATTAAGTGTAAAAGTACACGGATAAGTAACATGTAAGTGAAAAGTAAAATTAATATGACAGTCCCGTGAAGAATCCAAAGTTCAGGGACTAAAATGTAATTTGCCATGAAAATGACGAAACAAGGACTAATATGTAATTTGTAAGCCTAATAATGATGTTAAATGAAAAGAGAAATGAACTAGTGACATTTCCATAAATAACGTCAAAAGAAGGGCAAAAATATAAATTTGCCCTAAAATTGATAAAATAAGGACTAAATGGTAATTTGTACATGAATTGATAAGTGAAATAAATAAGAATGATAAAATGAGTGATAATAGAGTTAAATGCAAAGTAAAAGCCTAAAATGAACTAATATGTAAAATGTACATAAAAGTAAAAGTTCAAGGACTAAACCGTAAATTTACATGTCAAATGTAGTAAAGTGTTAAAGGAATAGCAAAATATAATGATATGTGGTTAAATGAGTGAAGTGATATGCTATTAAGGACTAGAATGAAAGTCTGAGGACTAAATGGTAAATTGTACACTAAGAAAATAAATGTGAGGAAACTTACTTAGTGGCATACTTGTAAATAAATGGAAATTTAGTTAAAGGAAAGAGTTATATGATAAGTATTAAAGAAGTTAGGGATCAATTTGTAATTTGCCAATAAGAAGGGCAAATAAAGGACTATAGTGCAAAATGGCACTAAGTGAAATTGTAGTGAGTAATTTAAATGGAATTATAAAATTGATAAGTATAGTGTATTTTATGCATGGGTGTGCATAAGTTTGAATTGCAAATTATTAGATTCGTAATCACCACTGAGCATATTTAATGCTCAGCACGTAGTTTGTTTGACTGCGTGTAGGTACCAAGTGGAGCGTCTACGGAGCAAGCAGACCATTGACTTGAAGGTCGGACTGGTTCGTTGGATTGAAGTCAAGAATAATATGTATATTGTTAGTAGAATGTAAATGAATACTAGGTAATATTGAAATAGTTATATGTAATGATAAATGCTATTGTATTGGGATAGCTTATATGGATTGACTTTTGAATGTGTATTAAGTTATTATTGTGGTGCCCCTGAGTTGGGCTGTGTTTTGTTTGAATTGCAGGTTTTGGGTAGCCAACATTATAGTCGTTATGCTGCCGAATTTTGAATCTAATGAATAGTATTAGTGGCATGTATATGTGTAATGGTTTAGCATTGAATATGTAGTGTGTAATATGGATATGTAAATGTTATAGGCTACCGAATGACATGAGAAGTTAAGTGTAATGTTTGGATTGGATCGAGTGAAATGTAATAGTGACATGAAATTGTAAAAGGATAAATGATTCGATAAGTTCATAAGTTAGAAAAAAAATTTACTGCATTTGTCATAAGCATCGATTAGTCAGTAATGTCGTGACATCTGATAGCCGTACCATTTATGGGTATGGGGTGTTGCACCCGTCACCTAAGATAGCCCAACACGCTAATCAAACAGAAGAGGATAGTGAAGAAAGACAACCAGTTCGACCACAGAAACGAGCTCGAATGGCTGAAGGTAAAAGCCAATTTCCACCAACCATGAACGATCTTGAAGGTAATTTCGCTTTTGATAAAGAGATTCATCGCACCAAATTTTATTTACTTAAACACAATGATATAATACCTAGTAGATGTCTGGATGAGCCTACTTTGCATGCTTTGAATATTCATGAAGAAGTTTTTGATTTAATTGATGGTATCGGGTGGCGAAAATTCTTTTTATTGAATTTTTCTGTTTATGATGCATTGGTCAGAGAATTTTATGGCACGTTTGAATTTGACCACCTGGGGCATACTTTTAATTTGATCTCACCATTCGCGATCACATTTAGTCTGATGGGGTCAATTTGCATATTGTTCTATCACTGCTTTTAACATCAAGTTAGGATTCATTGATGAGGCACATTCTAAGTCACATGAATACCTTGATATGCTGTGTGATTATCCATCAGATTTTGATGATGTTGAGGTCTATAGATCCTTAACTGGTTTGTCAGACATTGCATTCATACCTGGTAAATCGAAGGCATATTTAATTCAAAGCCTGCATTGCGCCTAATTCATTGTGTTTTAGCATTTAACTATTCTGCCCGCAATGATGACACCACAGTTGTCACCAAGGCAGAGTTGTTCTTCATGTGGTGTATGCTCCATAATAAAAAGGTGAATTTAGGCTATTGGCTTGCACTTGAATTTGAAAAACTGACCCTTAAACCAAAGAAATTATTCTTAGGGTCTTTAATTACTTCCTTGGCTGTTCATACTGGTTTAGTTGATTTGAACACCACTAATATGCATAAATTTTGTGACATGCCTCCAATGGATTTAATTTTTTTTGGATAAATCACGATTGCTTCGGTGCGGAAAGGGGGCGCCATTTTATTTGTGGATGTAGGTCGACTAGCCAGCTTTGAAGAGCGGGTTTTCAAGAAACAAAGCCGGACGACACCTGGTTGTTCCACCTCCCACAACCCTGCAGCAGCCACGTCCTCCACATTGCCCACATATCCTATGGAGCGTTTACACAAAATGGAGACATCATTGGTTCATTTGACCACCACTGTTCAGCAATTACACGAGAATTTGCAGGCCTACTTTCGACATGTGGGGTTTACACCACCCCACCCAGCACTTCACTGACTGCAGGCTGCATGCCTCCTCCACTAGGACAGTATTCTTCCTTTGTCTTTACTTTTTATTGCCCCCACTTTTGTGTGCAATTCCGCATTGAGGACAATGCGAGGAGAAAGTGTGGGGGAGTAGTTTAATTTAGAAGTGTTTATTTTGTAATTTTGTGTCGAATTTGTGATAAAAATTGCTGGTTTTGTTTGCTGTTGTTTTGTTGCTGATTTTGATGGTGATTTAAAAGTTGATTTTGCTGCTGAAATTTTGCATCTAATTGGTTATATATGTGCATATTTTAATCGATGCTGAAAAATAATTATTTTGAAGAAAAAAAATGTGCATATATATGTTGGTTTGCTACTTAGATGCTGGTTGCTGATTATTGTGCAAATCTTGAGTTGTCCTGCTATTTTAGTACTTAATTGTTAAATGCTTATGCTGCAATTCTGTTTATTTGGCTAATTTTGTGCAAAATCTTTTTTGATACATCTACTTCTATAAAGTTTTTTTGGGTCGCTCTAGGGTGTCCGCTTTTAGGACCCGAGACCGGATGGAGGTTCATTAAAACTCGTGAAAACTGATCGCTTTGCAATGAATAGGGATTCACCCCTATCCCATTATTGGCAATTAACTTACGATGGCGTCTACTGGGTATCATAAGGTAGGTATCACGGAGTCGCCACCCAATAAAATATTGAAAAATAAATTCTAACCTTATGAGGCCAAAACCAGAGAGAGTTCGGGACCTCACTCTTATTCATACCTTTGGTTAACGTTATATGAATGAGTTTTTGGAGTCAATTATTTTATCTCTCTTCTCACACGATTCATGCAAATAAATTAAAGCGCATTACAAGCACATAAAAAAGCAGTAAATAAAACGATAAATAAAATATAATTACAATTATCCAAAAAATAAATGCAAAATTCATAATAGTGATAGAATGAAAATACATACATAAATCGAGACATTCATTTAGACGAGAACATTGGTTCTCAACTACTTATTTTACAAAAAGTACAGAGTTCTCAATCCGACTTTATGAAAAAGGACGAAGTGATCTCGTTTTAATGGAAACATGAACCTTTTGTTTTTGGGATGAAAACCAGGACTTTGGTCCAGTTATTTTGTGTGGTGGTTATTTTAAGCGCGGTCGAAAATCCTTTATTATTACAGTCCTCAAGCAGATGAAAGAAAATAAAATAATAAATGCATATTTTAGAATAATAAATAAATCCTAACCTATTTGCCCCGACCGTGTTTTGCCTAGCTCCATGGAAGAGCCACATGACCCTTGCGGTTGCGATCACGACAGAAAATGATATTGGTCAATAATAATTTAAATTAAGCTATGCGATAAATAAATAAATAAATAAATAATTGAATAGAATGAATTGAGAAAAGTAATTAATCTAATACTATAAAAATAGAATGAACCGTCAGAATTAACCAATTAATAGATATAAAACGCGAATAGCGTAATTATAATAATCACTAACAATAATAATAATAATAATAATAATAATAATAATAATAATAATAATCACATAATATTAACATGCAACAATAATAGTAATAATGATAATAAAACAACTAATAATAATAATAATAATAATAATAATAATAATAACACAATCACAATAACAATAATAATATATATGATAACATAACAAAAATAATAATAATAATAATAATATAAAATTAACAATCATAATAATAATAACAATTGCACAATAATAATAATAATAATAATAATAATAACAACAAAACACAATAATAACTAATAATAAATAAATACAATAATAATAATAATAATAATAAAACAAAATAATACGAATAATAAATAATAAATATAATAATAATAATAATAAAAACAATAATACTTAATAATAAATAAATAAAATAATAAAAATAATAATATAAGATAAATAAAAAAAGACTCACCTGCCGGATTTCTTCACCGGAGCCGTCGGAGATCGACGGTGGTCGATACCGCCATCGCCGGACGACAGATCGCGGCGCTAGGAGTCCATCACCGCCGGTCACGCGCCGGAAGGACGCCGGAATTGGTCAGAAAATGCCTTGGAACGCCGTGGATCCTTCCTCGCCGATTTGCTTCCCGCCGACGTGTGCCGCTGATCGGAGGTCACCGTCCGGTTCGTCCGGGCCTCCTCGGTCTGCCGGTGGGGCGTGTGCGGCGGTCTGGCACCGTGGGTGGCCGGCGGTGCCTTCGCCTCCTCCCTCTTCTTTTCTCCTTTTTTTGATTTCTTCATTCCCCGTTTCCTTGGTCTGCCTCTCTCTTTTCTTTGTTTCTTTTTTGCCTTTTTCCTTTCTTTTTTGGTTTCTTGGTCCTTCTTGCTCTCTGTTTTCTTTATCTTTTATTTTTCTTTTCTCTTTGGTTTGACTCCCTTACTTTGTTCTTGCTCTTTCTTTCTATTTCTCTTCTTTTCTTCTTATTTCTCTTCTTTTCTTCCTCCTCTCATCTCCTTAGTCGACCTCCCCCTATTTGCCTTCATATTTTTCTTTTTATACCCCAAAGTTAGGGTAGGGCCAACTCATGATTTTCTCCATAATTTTTCTCCATAATTTTTGAATTTTTGAATTTTATTTTAACCTACTTAATTTATTTATTTTTTTCAACTTCAATTATCCTATATTAACTAATTAATTCAACCTAATCTTAAAAATATTTTTACATATATATTTGTACTTACTTTTTCTTTTCTTTTTTTCTTTTTCTCTTTTTTTTTTAAGTTTTTTATTTTTTCGGAGAAATTATCAAGTTTGCCTGGAGAGCCAAAATTGCCATTTTTTGAACAAATATTACCCTTGACTCAGGACCCGGTGTCTACAGTTATCCCCAATTTTGGGAAAACTAGTGCCTAGATGCCTAGGTGAGCCAAAATTCAGAGAAGAAGGAGAGAAGAGATGTAGAGACGCGTACCTGAGGAAGTTGTCGGTCTGATCTGGATGAAGTTGTTGGGGTAGTTATCGTCTGCTTGTCGATGCGTTAACCCTCATCATTTTGGCATGTAACCTGTGCGGTGTCTAGCCTTTTATTCGGTGTCTAACCTCTGTCGTTTCGGCATCTAACTTGTGCAGTGTCTAGCCTCAGCCGTTTTGGTATCTAACCTGTTGGTGTAGTGTCTAACCTTCCTCATTTCGGCATCTAACCTGTGCGGTGTGTAGCCTTAGCCGGGTCGATATCTAACCTGTTGGTGTGGTGTCTAACCTCCCTCGTTGCGGCATCTAACCTGTGCGGTGTCTAGCCATAGCCGGGTCGGTATCTAACCTGTTTCAGATTTGAAGTGGTGCCTTCTGAGAGCCCCTTGGTTGATTGCCCCCTGAGAGATCTTTGGTTGATTTGCCTCTTAAGAGGTCTTTGGCTTAACTGCCCCCTGAGAGGTCTTTGGTTGTTTGCCCCCTGAGAGGTCTTTGGTTGACTGCCCCCTGAGAGGTTTTTAGTTGGTTGCCCCCTGAGAGGTCTTTGGTTGACTGCCCCTTGAGAGGTCTTTGGTTAGTTGCCCCTTGAGAGGTCTTTGGCTTAACTGCCCCCTGAGAGGTCTTTGGTTGATTGCCCCCTGAGAGGTCTTTGGTTGATTACCCCCTGAGAGGTCTTTGGCTTAACTGCCCCCTGAGAGGTCTTTGGTTGACTGCCCCCTAAGAGGTCTTTGGTTGATTGCCCCCTAAGAGGTCTTCGTCTCTTAGGAGGACTTGAAGGGTTTGCCTCTTTAGAGGACTTCAAAAAAACGTCGACATGTGAAGTCACGGTTGAGACTGATGTACACCATTTAATAGGCGTTGGGCACCATGTATGCAGGGAATGCTTATGAAAAGCTATGCATGTATGAAATGACATGCGAAGTTATGCATGTGTGAAATTTAGGCACATAATCATTCATACGAAATATTAAACATATGCAAAAGATTATACCTGTGGGATGCTTAGAATGCGACATGAGACAACTGTAAGGAGTTGTGTATGTGAAGTGTGTAATGTGTGTACTATGCATGGATTACGAATATGAAATGCATGCAGAGAATTGTGCACATGCCACAGTCATGCGCATGGCTTGTACATATGTAAAAGATTACGGAATGTGTGCGAAGAATCGTATTCTGCAAAATATTTGCTAATGATCACGAATGAAAAATATATGCAATGGATCAGGCATGAGAAATATATGAAGGGGGATTTATGTATGCGAAATATATGCAAATGCTTATGCATGTGACGGGGGTAAAGAGTCATTCACCGGCATATATGTAAAGAATCATATGCCAAGATAGGTGGAAAGTCATTATGTACATAGAGGCTATGTAAAGAATTGAGTGTGTGTGATCTGTACATTGATAACTATGCATATGAAATAAATGCAGAAAAAAAATCATATATATGTGTGTACAAAATGCATACGAAAGATGTGCATGTGATATACATGCAAAGGATATGTCTACACAATGTATGAAAATAATTGATTATAAAAATGAAGTTTAGAGAGCTATGTACGCAAAAGTATCTATGAAATATGCTCGCTAAAGAACTTATGCCAAAAGACATGCACCAAGAATTATACATGTAAAACTATTTATAAGAATGTTTGATACAGTTATGTGTAAAAATATTTGTAGAAAGCATATGTATAAAGAATATTGCTGGGAGTATATGCAAAGTATCACTTTCATGAGTGGCAATAAGAAGTACCCCAAGATTGTGAAATGATTGTAACCTATTAGGCACCCCAAACTCGAGTTTCTATCTGTCCTTAAACGCACTGAATGAACCACATCCACAACTGATTCAATCTTAGAAAAATAATTCAGGAGTCATTCTCAATGAAGTGCAAGAAGATAAACATGTTAATATCAATATTTACTGAACCAACACGTAAATACAAGGCATACCATGTAATCACTGTGCGTGTGTGCAAAAGGCCAAAACAGAATTTTTCACCATTTGAAAGCAAATTCTAGATGCAACGTTGGGGACGAGACTCAACTCGAATGCATAAATGTACTCGTGGCTTCTCGCTTGAAACTCAAGAAACACCATATGCCTCTTCCTACGTACCAAACCTTATTAGAAGGTCATCTCCGCTAATTAGATAAGACTGAACCAAGAATCAAGAGATTTTACTTCGGTTGTAACGTTAGGCTTAGGCAAATGGTTACCAAGAAAGGATTAAGTTTTTAGAGAAAAATGGCCGCAGCGTTCACTCGATGGATGACCATTCTCAGCCCAATTGCGTACTGTCTAGGTATTCTTAAATTTGGACTCAGCAATACTTTAGCTCATCAGTCTCAAGATAATAATTAAAAAAAAAGACGACCACTGAAACTCATCAAGGGGAATTATCCTGAGCTCTACTTGTTTCTTTTTCTTTTTCTCTTTTTTTTTTATTTTTTTACTTTTATTATTTTTTTTACCTTTTTTTTTTCGCTTCTTCTTTTTTCTTTTCTTTTTTTTTTTGCAAGCTTACGTCTTTAATTACACAAGAACAATGATTAAACCCCCTTTCTGAAGTGTAAACCCATTCTTATCAGGATGATTTTTCTTGATAGCCCAAAGAATTATCAATGATTGAAGCTCTTTTCCCCGAAGTGTGAACCCATCCTTATTAGGGCGATTTTTGATATCCCGAGGGAATTTTCAATGATTGAAACTCTTTTCCCCGAAGTGTAAACCCATCCTTATAAGGGCAATTTTTGACAGCCCGAAAGAATGTCTTAATGTACATTCATCCCTATTAGAGCGGTCATTCTTCTAAGGGGAAGCCAAAATCATTTTAGGCGAAAGGTAGTTTTAACATGTGTAACAATAAAATTGGTACGCATTTAGCATACCAAAATAAAGGCTCAACAGGCTAGCAAGCGATTGCAAAATAAGGGTAGGAAATGGTCATTTAGAGAGCTATACAAAGAATGGTTGCCTAAATTATTTTCTAGATTTAGCCTTATCCAGGGATCGTTTTGACGGGTAATTAGAAAGGTTATAGTGCTCTTAGTGAGTTTTCATCCAATCCCCTATTTGCAACTAGTTTTTTTCAGTTTGTTTCCAAAATGGGTCAGAAGTGTTCTGAACTTAGAAATTACATGGTATAGTCAAATGTTTTCATGTGATCCAGCACTCAGAGATCAAACATATTTACCCTTTGCTTAATTCGAAATGGAATGAAACGCAAATTTCTAGAACTGAGATCAAAGCCACTCATAGTTGAGAACTACTTAGGCAGAGTCAGACTTTGAATCAAAGGTACCTTAATAAGGTGCAAACATGTCAGCGTTTTAGGGAACAACTTAACACAAAAAAAAAATTATTCTATCAAAATTTATATACACAAGAATCATATAGGCATACAAAGAGTTGTTTGTAAAATATGTGCAAACTATATGCTAAGAAGCATGTACAGGGAAAGATGCATGCAATAGTGTCGTGCATATTAGTAATGCGTGTAAGGAACTATATGTGCGAAACATGTGTAAAAACATATTATGTAGGAATGCGTACATAAAATATGTGCAAGGATGTGTGTGCGCAAAACACCTATAAAAAATTATAAGTGAGTGTGTAAATACTGCATGACAAATGATGTGCATGCATAGATTTGCAGTGTTCATGCAAGCAGCATATAATGAAGGTATAAGTGCAAAATATGGTACAACATGAGAATGAATGTTCATGATACATGGTGCATGTGCACATGGCATGATTTAGACATGATAGGGATACGTGTGTGACGTAAGATGAAGATGATCTAGCATGATAATGTGTACTAATGAGTCGTGAGGAATTGAAAAACTCGCATAGATAAAAGTGCAAAATATATACAAATAATGCACATGACATGGGACACAGTATAAGAATGATTGTGTACAGTGAGCGGCATATGTGTGCGATACAAGACATGGGATGGAAGTGGTTGCAAGAAACGAATGCCATTTATAAAGTATGTGTATTTACATGGCATGCATATATAAGATATGCACTGGTATATACAATGACTAACATACATGATGCAGGATTCATATGTTCATGGCATAACTCATGCATGACAATGCATGTGCATGATATGGTATACAATGTGAAAGATGCAAGGTGTCTGCCATGCATGATGTGTATAATGCCTATCCTACTGATGTATGCTAATATGTGTATGTTATAACACGCAACGGTATGTACATGCTCTAACACACAATGCTTATGTACATATGCAATATGAGCACACTAAGGCATATGTGCATAATTAATTGATTTGATTTTTTTTTAATGTCCATGTGTACTTTCCATGCTACATGCTTGATGTAATGATTATGGTGCATGACAAATATTATGGATATCATGATGAATGTTAATATGTATGTGTTGCAACAAGCATCGCTATATACATGCATGACAAATACATGTTATATTTATACTCACAAATTATGATACGAGCAATTTTACATAAAAAGTGCACAGGTTTTATAATTATACATGAGACAAAATACATATGCTTTATTTACTATTATTGTTCATGAAAAATGCGCGAGCACGAATACACCCATACAAGGAAAAAAATCCTCCCAACCGTATTTCTCTCACACAGGAGGTCGTGCGGTCTCTTTCCTAGGTGGGCTTGACCCATGGGTCAACGGGGAACCCAATGGGCGCGTACAGTGTGCTGCGAAAAACCAACAGCACAAACTCTCATTACTAAAAAGTGCATGCAGATGAATTTTTGGCTACCGTGTATTTAAACAATCCGAATAAACCGAAACGCACCCCTTGGGGCATGAAAACCTTTAATGAGCGAACTTCTAGATTTATTTGGATTTGTTCAATACACAAAAACCCACTCCATAAGCAATGTATTACGGCGCATGCCCCCTAGTGGAAGTATCTATTTTCATTACATGAGTTTTGGTCAAAAGTGATGATATTTTAGGGTTATCCAAGCATGATCCCTGCCAAGGAGTCTAACTCGTCATGAGCATAACGACCGGTCGGGTCATCATTTATTATACCGTAATGGTACGAGTCTTGGAATGGTGATTATCCTTAACACTTCCCTACATTGAGTGAATGTAGAGTCGTGCTTTGGGAATGCACCGGGGTTAAAAGAGGGACCAACCTAGCATAATTCTAAGGCTCTAGTAAAATGCAATGCAATTTTTCGAAAAGAGATAAAATTTCTTGATCCTAAATCCATTTACATTAGATTAACCAAAAGTACTTTCGGAGCAAAATCTCATGATGTCTCCAGTGGAGTCGCCACTGTGACGCGCGCGAACCCCGCTCGGCATCCGGGTCGCTCTCGGGTGTCCACTTTTAGGACCCGAGACTGGATGGAGGTTCATTAAAACTCGTGAAAGCTGATCGCTTCGCAATGGACATGGATTCATCCCTATCCCATTGTTGGCAATCAACTTATGAGGGCGTCTGCTGGGTATCATAAGGTAGGTATCACGGAGTCGCCACCCAATAAAACATTGAAAAATAAATTCTAACCTTATGAGGCCAAAACCAGAGAGAGTTCGGGACCTCAATCTTATTCATACCTTTGGTTAACGTTATATGAATGAGTTTTTGGAGTCAATTATTTTATCTCTCTTCTCACACGATTCATGCAAATAAATTAAAGCGTATTACAAGCACATAAAAAAAGCAGTAAATAAAACGATAAATAAAATATAATTACAATTATCCAAAAAATAAATGCAAAATTCATAATAGTGATAGAATGAAAATACATACATAAATCGGGACATTCATTTAGACGAAAACATTGATTCTCAACTACTTATTTTACAAAAAGTACAGAGTTCTCAATCCGACTTTATGAAAAAGGACGAAGTGATCTCGTTTTAATGGAAACAAGAACCTTTCGTTTTTAGGATGAAAACCAGGACTTTGGTCTAGTTTTATTAACAAATTTTCAATTTAGTAGAAAGCATTTTGTGTGGTGGTTCTTTTAAGCGCGGTCGAAAATCTTTTATTATTACAGTCCTCAAGCAAATGAAAGAAAATAAAATAATAAATGCATATTTCAGAATAATAAATAAATCCTAAACTATTCGCCCCGACCGTGCTTCGCCTAGCTCCATGGACGAGCCACATGCCTCTCGCGGTTGCGATCACAACAGAAAATAATATTGGTCAATAATAATTTAAATTAAGCTACGCGATAAATAAATAAATAAATAATTGAATAGAATGAATTGAGAAAAGTAATTAATCTAATACTATAAAAATAGAATGAACCGACAGAATTAACCAATTAATAGATATAAAGCGCGAATAGCGTAATTACAATAATCACTAACAATAATAATAATAATAATAATAATAATAATAATAATAATAATAATAATCACATACTATTAACATGCAACAATAATAGTAATAATGATAATAAAACAACTAATAATAATAATAATAACAATAATAATAATAATAATAATAATAATAATAATAACACAATCACAATCACAATAATAATATATATGATAACATAACAAAAATAATAATAATAATAATCATACTAATAATATAAAATAATAATAATAATAATAATAATAATAATAATAATAATAATAATAATAATAATTATAACAATAAAAATAATAACATTAATAATAATAATAATAATACTAAAAACAAATACTAATACTAATAATAATAATAATTATAATGACAAAACTATATTAACATACACCAATAATAGTAATAATATTAACAATAACACAACTAATAATATTAATAATAATAATTAACAATAATAATAAAAATGATAATAATAATAATAATAATAATAATAAAATAGAATAATACTAATAATAAATAATAAATATAATAATAATAATAAAAAAATAATACTTAATAATAAATAAATAAAATAATAAAAATAATAATATAAGATAAATAAAAAAAGACTCACCTGCCGGATTTCTTCACCGGAGCCACTGGAGATCGACGGTGGTCGACACCACCATTGCCGGACGACAGATCGCGGCGCTAGGAGTCTATCGCTGCCGGTCACGCGCCGGAAGGACGCCGGAATTGGTCAGAAAACGCCTTGGAACTCTGTGAATCCTTCCTCGCCAATCTGCTTCCCGCAGGCGTGTGCCGCTGATCGGAGGCCACCACCTGGTTCGTCCGGGCCTCCTCGGTCTGCCGGTGGGGCGCGTACGGCGGTCCGGCGCCGTGGGTGGCCAGCAGCGCCTCCGCCTCCTCCCTCTTCTTTTCTCCTTTTTCCGGTTTCTTCATTCCCCGTTTCCTTGGTCTGCCTCTCTCTTTTATTTGTTTCTTTTTTGCCTTTCTATTTGCCTTTTTCCTTTCTTTTTTGGTTTCTTGGTCCTTCTTGCTCTCTGTTTTCTTTATCTTTTATTTTTCTTTTCTCTTTGGTTCGGCTCCCTTACTCTGTTCTTGCTCTTTCTTTTTATTTCTCTTCTTTTCTTCCTCCTCTCATCTTCTCAGCCGACCTCCCCCTATTTGCCTTCATATTTTTCTTTTTATACCCCAAAGTTAGGGTAGGGCCAACTCATGATTTTCTCCATAATATTTCTCCATAATTTTTGAATTTATTAATTTTATTTTAACCTACTTAATTTATTTGTTTTTTTCAACTTCAATTATCCTATATTAACTAATTAATTCAATCTAATCTTAAAAATATTTTTACATATATATTTTTACTTACTTTTTCTTTTCTTTTTCTCTTTTTTTTTAAGTTTTTTATTTTTTTCGGAGAAATTATCAAATTTGCCTGGAGAGCCAAAATTGCTATTTTTTGAACAGATATTACCCTTAACTCAGGACACGGTATCTACACCATCTTGAGAAGACTTGTGCATAAGTTTTGAGTTAGAGTTTAATTTGGAGTATTCTGACTTTGCCTGGAATGGCTTAAATTGATGCATTGGGCATGATTCTTGTGCATAAATGTTGTCATTTTCATCAAAATTTTATCACTTGTCCCCCTGTTTAGTCGTGCATCCCTCTCATTCATTAATATTTATTAAGCTTCAGTTGCAATCCTAGGGAAAAGTATTTGTCTAAAATCAATTGCAAAATCATTTAGTTTTTGACTTATTAATTTGTTAGGCAAGTTTGAGTAGTATTCATAATTATCTACTTTCTTTTCATACAGTTTGTGGTAGCCTTAATTACCTTTTTAATTGGAAATATCAAGGTATTAATTTCTAGGTGAAGTATAATTTTTACATGTTCTAAAATTTGATTCTTTGCATTTTAGAAGCTTGTTAAAACCTTATTAGACACTTGTTTAATTTTATAAGTTTTTAGATTGAAGGACTTGGTTATCAGGAATATATACATTTTTATATAAATATAAAAAAAAGAGATAAGTAAAATTGCAATAAATTTTACTCCACTACCCACTTAAAAGGTGGTTATGAGTAGAGCTAGTAGCCGCTTTGAATTATGTGATCTGAGTAACCAGGTGTATGCGAGTCAGAACTGGATACCCTCGCGTAAAAAGGATCTCTACATTCATCACAAGTATTTTGATCTTTCTTAGGCTGAAAAAACTGGGTGTATGCGGGTCAGAACCGGGTACTCTTGCGTCCATTACAGTCTGAGTTAAGAAAGATATATATACAAAATAAACTTCTGGTTTTTCTTGTTCTTTCGTCTAATAAAAATGTGAAGTTTGGTGTCCAATTTGGTTTGATAAGTTCTCTTTTATGCATTATTGTTAATATTCAAGAGAGACAAAATTCTTGCATGACTTAATGTTTATAAACCTTGCTGTTTCTAGTTTGAAAAGATAGTTAAGAAACCCACATTTTGATATGACTTTGTGGTAAATTATTTTGGACTTCTATCTCTATTTTGCCTTGCATTTTGATTTAGTTGAAACTTATGGGATTGAAATTTGATTTTGGGTGAATAAACTTTTGAAATGATTGTGATTGAGGTGTAATTTATGTTTGAGGACAAACATGGGATAAGTGTGGGGGAATTTGATGAGTGGTTAAAACTACATGCTAATCATTGATTATTGCTCACTTTTATGCACTTAATTTTAGTTTATATTAGTACTTTTTACTTGTTTTATCATTTTAGTCATTGTAGGGTCAAAGTGGTTAAAAGGAAGTAAATTGGAAATAAATGGAGTAAATTTGGAGCAGCCTTAAAGATTCAAAGAAGATTGGAAGCAAGGGGGCTAATTTTGGAGTTAGCCTTGCCCAAGGCTAAAGGGCAAGGGTAAACAGCTGTCTTGTCCAAGGCTAAAGGGAAACGCGACAGCAGCTATTAGCTTCTACATTTTTAAGCCTGAAGTTGCCCTAACCGCCAGCTATTCTCAATCTGATTTTTGGGGATAATTAGGCTGTAATTAAGGAGATAAAATGCAGTATTTTTGGGAAGAAAATATTGCATTTAATATTTTTATTTTATTTTGGAATTTGGATAGGAATTAAAGACATTCCTAACTTATCTAGGTTTTTATATAGCTAGGAAAAAAATGTGAAAGGGGGAGTCTGTTCTACTTCTTCTTCATATGCATTTTCCCCAAGGCTGTAATATGAAGTACTTTTTACTTTTATTTTATTTTGTGAATTTCTATGGCTATGTGTGGCTAGATTACTCTTTTTCAGTTAAAGATTAATTCAAAATCAGGTTTTAATTCATTGTGAGATTGTTGTGCTTATTTATTGTTCTTAATTTCAGATGATGTTCATGTTATTTACTGAAATTTTGAGAAACCATATCTCGATTGTTATTTATTTTATGTTTAATGAGGCGCCGTTGTTCATTTAAATAAATAAAATACTGCTAGTTGAGTTTGCTGAATCCGTAATTATTTAGTGAAGTCGATAACAAGTGGCAACCAGTGTAGCTTTCTCACAAGGGCTGTTACATTGAGTAAATGCATGATTTGGTCTAAATTGGTTTCGCGTGAGGTCGATTGGCTTATATTAGGTCTTTCTATTCCTTAATGCTGTCAATAAATTAAATTATTGCGTGTGTTATGGGTTATTTGTTGGCTAGCAATTAATTACAGTCTTATTTGATTGATTCATTAATACGGAAAGATTAGGTCGGGAATGCGAAACCGACGGCTATAACTGGCCCATTATTTGATTTTTAGATTTACTCTTTCATCAATGATTGGTTGAATTAATTATGCGTTGCGAATATCTTTAACTGGAATCTATCATCTATTGAATTTCTTTTAATCAATTTACTGCTTGTTTGTTCATTTCTTTTAATTCAGCATTTTTAAATTTTTGGTTTATGAAAACTCCCCCTTTTTATTTTTATTATTAAAAATCTGGTTATTTAAGATTAATTCAGTTCTAGTTTCTGTGGATTCGACCATTTTTTGCCCTATTTACAATTTATTTGATAGGATAATTGAGGTATTTATTTTTGGTGGTTTCGACAACCATCAGTATTAGTTGAGTGATACTAAAAATAAATGAAATTAATTGATAAGCTGATTATATATTCATAAAATTACATGAATTGAATTGGTAAATTTCATTATATATAATAATTCTATGTAATTATATTACTAATTTACATGCTCAATTACTTATATATGTATTGTGCCAAAAATATATGATTACCACTAGTTGAGCGATACTAAGATTAAATGAATTTAATTGGTAAGGTGATTATATACTCATATAATTATATTAATTAGTAAAATTTAATGACATATAATTAAATTATTAATTTACAACTCAATTGCTCATATAAGTATTGTGTTAAAATATATAAGTACTAGTTGAATGATACTAAAAATAAATGAAATTAAATGATAAGGTGATTATATATTCATATAATTACATGAATTGAATTGGTAAGTTTCATTATATATAACAATTGTATATAATTATATTACTAATTTACATACTCAATTACTCATATACGTATTGTGCTAAAAATATATGATTACTATTAGTTGGGTGATACTAAAATTAAATGAATTTAATTGGTAAGGTGATTATATACTCATATAATTATATTAATTAGTAAAATCTAATTATATATAATTAAATTATTAATTTATAACTCAATTACTCATTTATGTATCGTGCCAAAATATATAAGTACTAGTTGAGTGATACTAAAAATAAATGAAATTAATTGGTAAAGTGATTATATATTCATATAATTACATTAATTGAATTGGTAAATTTTATTATATATAATAATTGTATAGAATTATATTATTAATTTACATACTCAATTATTTATATAGGTATTGTGCCAAAACAAATAAGTATTAGTTGAGTGATACTAAAAATAATTCAAATTAATTTATATAACAAATAATTATGAAGTTAAATTTATATAATAAATATATAATAGAAATTATAAATAAAATTTATATATAAATTACTAGTATTATATATAATAAATAATAAATATCGGTTCTTTCTATTCAATTCGGTTCTAGAATAATTCGGTACAGTTTAATACGATTTTCGGTTCGATTCTAATATAATTCGTTTTGCTTTTAGTCAAAAAGTTAACAGTACAATTCGGTTCGATTCTAGTTAAAAAAAATCAACGGTACAATTCAATTATAAATATTTTTTTTTCGATAGTTCACTTCGGTACAGAATAATCCAGACCTATGTACACCCTTTGTAATGATATTATCATCATCAAGATTTTCCTGATCTCAAGTTCTTTTCAAATCTACGTATCATTCTTCATGCCGCAGGCATTCAACTAAAACCTTTTATAGGAAGTGTACTTAAAAAAACTGATAAACAGCAAAGTTTTTATAAAATAACAAAATAAATACCATAATCCAAACCAATTTTTGTTGTATTGCTGGAGACAGTAAATATAACTAGATTAGCCTCTGATTTGGAAGCTAGAGAAGAAGCAACTGGGCTCGTTATCAATCTCCACAAGTTTTGTGAACTCAAAAGCAATCCGAACCATAGATACATCAGTAACATTAGGCATCTCATGATTCAAATAACATCAAGATTTAGGAACCTAAAATGCTGTAAGTTATGTTTATTCTGTTTAAAATAATTAACATACTTCCATAAAAAAAATAACAGCTTTTAACTCTTTTCGTACTACGAAATCTGACCTGTTCTGCAACAGCCGGACCAGTACTCACACCAAGGGAAGCCCTGTTGTAGATGGAGAGGTGGAAGCTAAAAGTAAAACTCAATATAAGCAAAAATGTTTCTATAGAATTTCTGCAGCAAACATAGCCAAAAACTAAAGCAAAACTGTTTTCCCAGAAAAGTAAAAAAGGAAGAAAAAGTAAAAAGAAAAAAATATCCAAAAGTATTTGTTGCAAATTTTCTGCAACAACAAATCAAACTCTGCAGTTGAAAGCTGCCCTTATAGAACTATTTTGTTTCCTTCATTTTCTAGTAGTAAATTTCCAAAACAGAAAACCATTTTTCTATAAAAAAAATAAACAGAAGCATTTGTTGCAATTTTCTTGCCGCAAACTCTGCAGTTGAAATCTGCAATTACAAAGCACTATTTTTCTTCATTTTGCAGCAGAAAATTTTCAAGAAATTTTTACAAACCTTCTGGTCAGACTGGGCAAGTTTGAGAAATCTTCTCATAAACACAAATGGAGTTGGTAAAGAAACATTATATTGCAAGGTAATTACCAGACCAAGCTTGAGGTTCAATTGAAGTGAGCGCTTACCCTCCACTTAGCAACATCAGGCGGCTTTCCTTCTATTTAACCATAAAATTAGCACAAGAATCCGGCGACGTCTATGTTCGATACCTTCATAGCAAATGCATATAAATAAACCTTGAAGAAAAAGGCGGAAACACGGAATCTGATTAGTATGGAATGCAACTAAATAAGATGACAATTGAATTTCGAACATAGTGGTGATATAAGCTTTCTGAAATTGATATATATACATGTTGAAAATAAAAATAAAACAATACATTCCATCTGTCTCCTTATCTTATTCACGTAAGTATATCATGTTAAATCTTGACAGATGCCTAAGGTTATGAGAGTTGAATGGAAGAAAGCCAAAATTTACTTGACCAAATTAAAAGAAAGAGGCACCCAGCAACAAAAACTTGAATTATAATGGAGTTATAGATAGTAGGTGTATAAAGATTGAGCTATTACTTTTAGAATCTAATTTCTGGTCTTCGCCATAAATAGAATTGTGAAGCATAATCTAATACCACTTTTCATCAAACACATATGATATATCCTTTTCAATCCCTTCTTCCTGGAACAAATAAATTCTGTGCCTGCATATTGAAAGAAAATAAGCTCTATGTTGAATCACAAGCTAAATCTTTTATCTAAAAATCTGTCAATGAGATTGACTATTATAAGATGTAAGGTTTGGTTCATCAATTCAAACTAGCAGTGCACCTGTTATCGATTAATTTTGTTAGCAATTTGGCCTATGGTCCATCACAGTAATTATAGCTTACACAACAACATACCTCAATCAACCCATTAATCATTATGCCTCTTATCCTCTCATTACTGTCATATTGCTGCCGCATGTAGATTGGTGGAATATGACAGTTTTTGCATGTCCAATTTTTAGTAAAGGAACTGCAAAGCTAACTCTTCTCTAGTTCTGCTTATCAGATGCTATAGCCTATATCACAATCTGAAGCCAAATTAAATGCACAAATTCTCATAGAATATTCTTTACCAAAACCTGAATGCCAATTCCATATTTTAGCTTCCAGAAGATAAAAAGATGCCCTTTTATGCTATTTCTTTCCCTCACCAAAATTTTACAAATAATAAGTTCCGCAAATGAAACTGGAAGATTGAGGTGAAACTCACATATGCTTTACTGTAGGATTATACAAATCATCTATATATTCAAACACCGCAAGTGGATTCTTTTTATCATTGCTGTCTTTGTCTATATAGCGGGGTTAGACCCTGTTATATCCTGAGTCAATTTCACTCATGGTCACTCAACTTATCACTTATCGCGCAAAAGTAACCGAATTTTTTTTTCTTACTTAAATGTTACTGAACTTTTAACATTATTGCACAAAAGTCATGTTGACCGGAATCCGGCGACGACCCTTGCCGGATAGATAACTTTTTTGCAAAAATATTAAAAATTCAGTAACATTTAAGTTAAAAAAAAAGTTAATTACTTTTTCGAGATAAATGATAAATCTAGTGACCGTGAGTGAAATTAATTTAAATGTAGCATTTGTTGAACTTATCAATCCGGCAAGAGTCGTTGCCGGATTCCGGTCAACATGACTTTTGTGCAATAATGTTAAAAGTTCAGTGACATTTAAGTAAGAAAAAAAAAGTCAGTTACTTTTGTGTAATAAGTGATAAGTTGAGTGAATATGGGTGAAATCAACCCGTTATATCCTAGTTGCATAACATCTCAAAAATGAAAGTAGTTCAAATGTACAGCTGACGTTTTATGAGGAATAGGACAACCTTTTTAAGTATAATTACTATAATCAAATTATCGTCCAAATTATGAACAAAAAGATACAGCATTCCATGTTAAATTCTTGGAAAAATAAAAAATCAAACTAATTAATATGAAAAATGACAAATATAGAACAGACAACGACCATTTCTAAACTAATTAAAAAAGATGAAGAAGAGGAAGAAGTGGAAGACCTGCTGCTTCGCAATTGGTTAGAGGCCCATTATATATATAAGAAAACACATTCAGGATTAAATGAATAAAAAAGGGTTCACTTACAGAAAATTGGTCTAGTTTTTAAGAAAATTTTTTCACAGAAAACAGAAAATACCGATCATGTTTATTTTAGTAAAATTTCTAAAATAGAAAATAAAAAATAGATTTTCCAGTTTTCTAAAACAAAAAAGAGATTGGAAAACTAATAAAAGACGTTTTCTAAATTTTCTAAATCATTTTAATACATATATACATGTGTGTGTATATATTCACACACACATACATATACATACATATACATGTATGTCCATACATATATATGTGTATGTATATGTATGCATAGACATGTATGTATGTATGTATATGTACATACATACTTACATACGTACATACATACATATTATACATATATGTATGTACGTACTTATATACATATACATACATACATATATATATATATATATGTACGTAGATATACACACACACACACAGAGATATACACATATGTATGTACATACATATACATGCATATATATACCTATATATATGTGTGTGTGTGTGTACATATGTATGTATGTATGTATGTGTGTGTATGCATACACACACACACACATATATGCATGCATATGCATATACATATACACATACATGCAAATGCACATGCATATGCATATATATATACATATACACATATATGCATACATATACATATACATATACATATACATATACATATATATATGCATGTGCATGCTATGCATATATATATATATATGTATATGTATATGTACATGTACATAAATACACATATATATAGAATATAAATACTCTAATTTATCATTTATTGATATGTATGTGCATATATATATGCATTTATGTGTATGTATGTACATACATACATATATATATATATAAAATAATTACTCTAATTTTTCATTTATTGATATGCATACGCATATATATATGCATACACATATATATAGAAAATAAATACTCTAATTTTTCATTTCTTGATAAATAAACGCGTTTTCTAAATTTTCTATAGAAAATAAATACTCTAATTTTCTAAGAAAATACAGAAAACAGAAAACAGTTTTCTGTAAGTAAATGCACCCTTAACTTCCCGAGGCAACATTTTCCAATATATAATCCAAATTCCATAATTAATTTTAATTTATTCTAGATTAATATATGAATGCATGCATGTTTAAATTGGCAAACAGGTCGAATCAATCAAATTTGGGATCGGTTCATTTCGGCTCATTTTTTTGTTTGGATTTTTTAGGTTATTATTTTTTGGGTCACTTTCGCATCCTATCACTTATTTTTCATGTGGATTCGGGTTGGATCTCGAATTATAGTTGAGATTGAAAATCAGATGGAAATTAAAAATCGAATCATTAGCTATTCGATATATTCGGTTCGATTTTTTATTTAACCGATTTGATTTTTTGACTTTTTCGGTGTCTCGAGTCATCTTTGACTTTTCAGTCTCCTTATTCAAAATACATAATTAATATCGTATATAACTCATCATATTGGTCAATTTGACTTTTCGATATTCTAACTCAACTTTGACTATAGGTCAAACATGTTATTATTCACTGTAAAACTGTGAATTGAATTTTAATTTTAGTTTTAAGCTGCTTAAATGGATTTGTTTTTGCCTCAAATTCGATTATCGGATTTTTTTCAAATGACACTATTCATAACTCGAAAAAATCTTATACTTGTTCGGGTGGCACTATTCATCGTGCGAACTACTATTTACGGTCCAGAATGTACTATTTACAAACATGAAAATTTCGAAGCGTTACATTCTATTCCATATTTGAGATACTATGATTTGATAAGAAAAAAATCGAAAGAGTATGACTAAGTAGTAGCAATAATGGAAGATGATTGATAAGACATGAGCAACAGAACAACGATGGATTAGTACATAGAGCAAATAAAGATCGAAAAAAGAAATGTGCAAAAAATAGAATAGTAAAATACAATACACACTATACACCACTTAATTATTATTTTCCGTTTTACTTTTTTAATTTCTTTTTTTTTATCTTTTGCAGTTTAAAATTTGCTTAAACAATTAGACATTTTTCTTTTCTTTCAATTAAATATAATATTTATATAAAATTGAGATGGAGATATTAATAAAATGGTATAGTGTTAATATATATATATATATGACATAAAATAAAATTTAATTGAAAAAATTGGGTCACAAAATCACATTAAGTCGGATTTCAAGTATTTTCAGACGTAATTTTTGGGTTTGGGTTGGGTTTAACTCATAATTTTTCAGGTCATTGGGATTTCCTTTGAGTTCAAATTTGGATCACTATTTTTAAGCTAATTCGGATCAGATTTTCGGATTGGGTCAAAAATTGCCCTACTTAGTAGTTAAACTAATAGTGGAAAAGTCCTAAATAACTATTCAAAACAAAATTACAGGATGTTCTACTACTGTTTTTATCATTTTTTAAATTTAGTTAATTTGATATTTTAAATTTAAAATAGTTAAATAATTAGTTGATCAAATATGTTCACTACAAGAAAATCGCATTTTAGAGACGAAATTCCGTCTCTAAACTCAAATAGCGACGAAAATAGAGACGAAAAGATTCCGTCTCTATTTCGGCAGTTGCTAATTTTAGAGACTGAAAATTTTCGTCTCTAAAAATAGAGAAGGAAATTTAGTATCCGTCTCTATTTTTAGAGACGAAAAAATAGACGGACATTTATTTTCCTTCTCTAAATAGATACGGAAAGTAAATTTCCGTCTCTAAAAACTAAATTAATAGAGACGTCTCTATTTTTTAAAAGTTTTTTTTTGAATATATATAATGATAAATAATATTAAAAATATAATTGCCAAAATTACTATAATGAAACAAGTATTAATTAAAAATAAGTAGATTTAATAAAAATATAATTAATAATGTATTAATTTACAGAGTTGGCCATCAGGCAAAAGTGACAAATAACTATCAGTACCCACTAACTCTTGATCTTAATGTCTTTCTGAATTGCAAAACAACTTCATTTCCTTGTTCACATTTTAAATGCACCCAAAAGACAATTGAAAAGGTACAAGATGCCTAAATATATATCCATCAACCATATAACTCTAAATGTAACACCCCTTTACCTATACATAGAGAACTCCACCTTACGAAGAGAATGAAGGTCCCCGATAGATAAGGGTTGCCACCCACAAACACACAAATAGAACCAATAATACATTGAATACATATACAAACGAGTAATTTAAAGTTTCCAACTAACGAGAGAAAGAGTCATAAAGCAAAATATTGCATTACATTAATATAATAAAGGCTGTTTTACATATATCAAAAAGATACAGAAGTGACTCAACACGACTGAAAAATTACATATAATGAATGTCCAAACGATTTACAAAGGATTCTTTACATAGTTTCAAAAGTATAAGACTTTAATGCATATAAAAAGAATATAAGGCCTAAATTACAAATTCTTCTATCCACTAGTTGTGATGGCCCTGCTGATGCGAAAACCTCGATTCAACCCTTCAAAACCTTCCACACCTGCACGGATAAAACACCCGTGCTAAGCGAAATCGCTTAGTGGGGAAAACAAAGATGCACAACGACCACTCATAGTGGCGTTAACAAATAATCACAAACGGATGGCATAATTACATGTCAAGATATCATAAGTTAACTTAACGTATAACTGCACCATAATCATAACATTTCCAATAAGCAATAATTCAGAAATTCACATGTAATAACAATAACACTGTTGCACCTGCTATATCAAAACAGTGGATAACGAGTACGCGTAGATATCCGAAGATATTAATAGTATTCTCATAACACATGGATACTCGAGGATTTCAAAACAATCTTTTAATTTTGTTCCAAAAGCATTTTCGCGTAGATTCAGTACAGAGGGATCATGAAGATCCAGTCGGGGGACCTGATCAGGGTCCAAATCATACACTAGCTGCAGCAACACTAGCTCTATTAGGCATGTCTAACTATCCACTTTTTCAACTCTAGCAGGTCATGCATAATCCAAGACATATTTCAATTTACAACATATGTTTACGACATGATTTATTCATGATATAAGATGCATATAAACACATTCATATATGTATAAATAAACTATACATACTTCTAGAAGTAATGCAAATTAGAAAGTTAAGTCTTACATTCATATAAGAGAAGTCAAAAAGAAAAAGTGAAGGGTGTCGCGCTCGCGGCAGAGGTGAAGTTGGCCTTCTGTCGCGCTTGCGGCGAACCTCGCGCCCGTATGGAGGCAAAACACATCTCACTGTCGCGCTCACGACAGTGAGTACTCGCACGAGCTGTCGCGACCTGCGCGTGTTCGCGACAGAAGCTTGGCCAAAAAATGAGCTCTCTGTCGAGATCGCGACGAGGTCGCGCTCGCGACAGGGAGTTCTCGCTGCGCACGCCCGGCCGCTCACGGCTCGGCGTGCGCGAAGGGTAAAGATCACCGAGCTCTGTCGTGACCTCGCGACATCGTCGCGCTCGCGACAGAGTCGGGATTCCCACTCCCAATGCCAAAAATCTGCAGAAATCCAAACTCCATTTCACCCATTCACTCCTTTGGTTCCAGAAACTCAGTTTTAAGTAAAATCCTTTACTCAAACTATTACACACAACATAAAACATACCATTTGAACTCATTATTGTCATCAAATCAAACAAATCACACAATCAAACCCCAAAATTCTCAAACCAGAAATTTTTAGGCAAACATGCACAATTTCCATAATTTAACTCTATCCTTCACAATCCATGGTTCTCAACTCAAATTAAACCATACCCATAACTCATAGAAGCCAAGACACACAATCAAACTCATCAATTTCAATCATAACATAAAAATCATCAAAATACACAAAAATGCACAATTTACACAAATGTTCCCAAACCTCAAAATAGCGCGTTTCAATCTCAAGCTCCACTACCACCCGCGATCTCCTTGCCTTTGGATTCCTTAGGAAGATTCTCTGAACCACAAAACCCACAACACGGAACAATTTCAAAATCCTAACTTACAAATACAAAACTAATTTAAAGAAGGATAAGAAGAGAAATAAGAAACCTAATACCCATCACTTACCACACCAGTGTAGGCTACCCTAAACTCACTTGAATTTGCAGCAAAAAAGAAGAATTCAAGAAGAAATGAAGAAGAAAGGAAGAGAAGAAGTAAGGCAACGGGAAACGGAAGAAGAAGAAAGAGAAGCGTGAAGAGGAAATGGGACTTAGCTGGAATATCTCTCTCTCTCTCCCTCTCTCTCTTCCAATACTTATCCTCTCTTTGACTTTTCTTGCCACATGCCAACTCCTCATTGAGCCACCTACTAACCACACCTAACTCCCATCCATCATGACACACCCAAGACTAATCTCTTAATCACACACTACTCCCATACACTCACTCACACCTAACTATAGCCCACAACACACCCTACTCTAATACACTCACACTAAAACACAACCCAACTAAACATAATAACAAATTAATTCCATAAAAAATAAACAAATGCTAAAAATAAACCACACATATCTACATGCACGCAAGGCTCACTCTACTAGGGTGGTTTCGGGGTGTTACAATACTCCCCTCCTTAAAGGAATTTCGTCCTCGAAATTCTCACCTGATCCAAATAGTTAAGGATACTGAGTTCTCATTGTTCCTTCCGGTTCCCAGGTTGCTTCCTCAATACCGTGATGTTGCCAAAGTACTTTAACCAATGGTATCTGCTTATTCCGAAGCTGCCTGATCTCTCTGGCCAGAATCTTCTTCGTTTCTTCATCAAAAGAAAAATTTGACTGAACCCGAATATCTTGCACTTTAAGCACATGTGATGGATTTGATCGGTAGCGATGGAGCATAGATACATGAAAAATATCATGTAATTTAGCTAACTCTGTCGGTAATGCTAACCGATAAGCCACCGGGCCAATCCTCTCCAAGATTTCATAGGGTCCAATAAACAGGGGACTTAATTTTCCTTTCCTTCCAAAACGAAGAACTTTTCGCCACGGAGAAACTTTTAAGAATACCTTATCACCAACTTCATACTGAATATCTCTGCGCTTCAAATTAGCATACGATCGCTGTCTGTCTTTAGCTGCTTTCAGATTCTGTTGCACAATTCTAACTTTCTCTTCAGTGTCTCTTACTAACTCCAGGCCTATCAAAGCTCTTTCTGACAGTTCCGTCCAACATACTGGTGTTCTACATTTCCGCCCATACAACACTTCATAAGGGGCCATACCGATGCTTGTTTGATGACTATTATTATATGCAAATTCCATCAGAGGCACATATCGATCCCAACTTCCAAAAAATTCCATAGCACAACCCCGAAGCATGTCCTCAAGAATCTGGATAACTCTCTCAGATTGATCATCGGTCTGAGGGTGAAATGATGTACTGAAGTTTAGCCGAGTACCCAAAGCTGACTGAAGTTCTTTCCAAAACTTGGATGTGAACCGAGGGTCTCAATCCGACACAATAGACAACGGAACTCCATGAAGTCTGACTATCTCACTCACATATATCTCTGCCAACTTGTCCATAGAATAATGCAATCGAACAGGCAAGAAATGCGCTGACTTTGACAACCGATCGACTATAACCCACACTGAATCATGCTTGCTTTGTGTTAATCGCAATCTGGTTACAAAATCCATCGCCACTTCATCCCATTTCCATTGAGGAATGGGTAAGGGATGCAGCAAACCCGATGGAACCTAGTGCTCGATTTTTACCTGCTGACATACTAAACACTTTGAAACAAACTCTGTAACATCCTTTTTCATACCCGGCCACCAATAAAATTACTTGAGATCTCGATACATTTTATCTCCACCTGGATGCATAGTGAAGACTGACGAATGAGCTTCTTGCAAAAGCTTCTTTCTCACATCATCCACATTCGGTACATATAACTGATCACCATGCCAGAGCACTCCCTCACTATCTACTGAATACTCTGTCCGGTTACCTTCTCTTACTGATTGACAAACTCGCTGTAACACATGGTCTTACAACTGAGCATCTACTATCACTTGCCTCAAACATGGTGTAGCCTTTAATTGAGCAATTAATGCTCCCTCTGAATCGAATCTCCACCTACCTCGATTAACAGACAGAGCTAAAACTGACTTTCTACTGAGAGCATCCGCCACTACATTTGCCTTGCCTGGATGGTAGTCAATAATACAGTCGTAGTCCTTGAACAATTCTAACCATCTTCGTTGCCACAAGTTCAACTCTTTCTGAGTTAGTAGATACTTCAAACTCTTATGATCAGTGAAGATTCGACACTTCTCTCTATACAAATAATGTCGCCACACCTTAAGTGCAAACACTACCGATGGTAACTCTAGATCATGTGTCGGGTAGTTTTGCTCATGAGGTTTTAACTGTCGGGAAGCATAGGCAATTACCTTGCCATCTTGCATTAAAACACAACCCAAACCCACTCCAGAAGCATCACTATACATAGTGAATTCCTTACCCGATAAAGGTTGTGTAAGCACAGGAGCCTTGATCAACATTTCTTTCAGCTGCTCAAAACTCGCTTGACATTTATCAGACCAAACATACTTAACTTCTTTCCGGAGAAGTCTAGTCAAAGATGAAGCTATTACTGAGAATCCTTTAACAAAACGCCTATAGTAACCAGCCAAACCCAAAAAACTTCTTACTTTTGGCACATTCCTAGGCGGTAACCAGTTCACAATTGCCTCCACTTTGGATAGGTCTACTCGAATACCTTCAGCTGAAACCACATGTCCCAGAAAAGTTACTTCTTTAAGCCAAAACTCACACTTACTGAGTTTAGCATAAAGTTGGTGATTTCTCAACACTTATAATACCAAACGGAGATGTTCTTCATGTTCCTTTTCATTCCTCGAATAAACAAGGATATCGTCGATGAACACTACCACAAACCGATCCAGATACTGTCTAAAGACCCTGTTCATCAGATCCATAAAAGCTGCGGGAGCGTTGGTTAAACCAAATGGCATCACTAAGAATTCATAGTGACCATAACGCGTCCGAAAAGCCGTCTTCGCCACATCCGTATCCTTTACCCTCAACTGATAGTAACCTGATCTCAAGTCTATCTTGGAAAACACTCCTGCTCCTCTTAACTGATCAAAAAGGTCCTCAATCCGAGGTAACGGATACTTATTCTTCACCGTAACCTTATTGAGCTGTTGGTAATCTATACACATCCGCAATGTCCCATCTTTCTTCTTAACAAATAGAACCGGAGCACCCCAAGGTGACACACTGGGCCGAATAAATCCTTTATCCAGAAGTTTTTGCAGCTGACTCTTCAGTTCTTTTAATTCCACTGGAGCCATTCGATATGGCGCCTTAGAAATCGGAGATGCTCCCGGTACAATTTCCACTGACAGTTCTACTTCTCTCTCCGGAGGTAACCCCGGTAACTCTTCCGAAAAAACATCCTCAAAATCCCTCACAATCGGAATATCTTGTATCCTCACTTGGCCTCTCCGAGAATCCAAAACTAATGCCAAGTATGTTTCACATCCCTTTCTGATAAACCTCTTGGCCTTCATTGTCGAAATAACATTATGCAACGGACTACTCCCTTCACCTTTCACAATCACTGGTAACTGGTCTTTGTTTTTTAGAATCACCACTTTCCTATGACAATCCACTATAGCTTGATGCTTAGCTAACCAATCCATTCCCAAAATCACATCAAACTCATGGAATGGCAACCGAATCAAGTCCATCGTAAACTCCATGCCCTGAATTCTTAAGGGGCAATTCCGACAAACCCAATTGACAACAACACTCTGACCCAAAGGACTAGACACACAAATCTCATAATCCAATCTTTTTTCACTCCCCAAATTATCACTCAAATTACTAGAACACAAATAGGAATGACCGGATCTATCAAAGCATACACTTCATAATCAAACAATAAAAACTTACCGGCAATTACTTCCGGCGCATTCTGCTCATCTCTGGCTTTCATGGCATAAGCTCTACCAGCAGTCGGGATAGGGCGATCTACAGACTCTGATAACTCTCTCTCCCGAGGCCGTCCACCACGACCCCGTCCCCGACCTCTACCACGGCTTCCTTGAGGAGCATTTGATCCTGCTCGACTACCCTCTTGCTGACCTTGAGCATACTCACGCAGATTCGGGCAATTCGCAAGGAAGTGGTCTGTACTACCACACCTAAAACACCCCCCTGTCAGCCATCGACACTCGCCCCAGTGGCGCTTACTACAATGGGAGCATTGAGGCGTAACATCGCCTCTACCTCCGGCACCTCCTCGACCCGAACCTGATCCTCTAAAAGAGTCTTATCTCCTCCCTCTAGAAGCCGGACTAGCTAGAGACTCCTCGGTAGGATTTCTTTGAGATTCCCTAGATCTTTTCCCTGAAGAAGAACTGCCTCTAGAGGTCCTTCTCCTCAAAGCCTTCTCTCTCAACACATTCTCAGAACGCTCCGCTCTCACAGCCGCCTGAACTAACTGATAATAGTTAACATTCGGAGCCGACATCAAAGAAACTAGCATAGCCTTCAAAGATTCATTCAAACCCGCCTCAAAGTGTTGACATCAAAACTCATCAGTAAAAATTCCTGGCGGTGCATACTTACTCAATCTGTTGAACTCATTCTCATACTCTGCCACTGACATCACTCTTTGCCTGAGACTCAAAAACTGCGCCCACCTAGCGTCTTTAAAAGCCTTAGTTACATACTTATTCTGAAAATCCCTCTCGAAGAACTCCAATGACAAAGGCTCAGGAAGCTGAGGCTGACTAAGCACAAACCTCCACCACTCATAAGCAGAGCCTTGCAACAGAGACTCTACACATTCCACTTCTTGATCCGGCAGACATCTGATTTCCCTTAACACCCGCTTCACTTTATCAATCCACATCTCGGACTTCTCTGACTCATCTAAACTGGTACCCAAAAAGTCCTCTGCTCCATACTTTCTTATATTCTCAATAGGCACCCTAGGTGCAGTTACTCTCTCAAGCACCCTAGCCATATCTTGAGACATCTTAAGCATTGCTTCAAAGGGAACCGCAGGGACATCAGGTGGTACCCTAGGAGGTTGAGCCGGACCTGAAACTGAGGGATCTTGCTCTTGGGGATTCGCACTCTCGGCTGACCCCTCAAGTGATCCACGAGCAGACTCCATAGCTACAACACATAAAGCATAATTCGCATAAGGCCGACACAACTCTAACAGACTCTCTATAATACTCTAGCCCAGAAATGTCTAAACCTACTGCTCTGATACCACAAAATGTAACGCCCCTTACCTATACGTAGAGAACTCCACCTTAGGAAGAGAATGAAGGTCCCTGATAGATAAGGGTTGCCACCCACAAACACACAAATAGAACCAATAATACATTGAATACATATACAAACGAGTAATTTAAAGTTTCCAACTAACGAGAGAAAGAGTCATAAAGCAAAATATTGCATTACATTAATATAATAAAGGCTGTTTTACATATATCAAAAAGATACAGAAGTGACTCAGCACGACTGAATAATTACATATAATGAATGTCCAAACGATTTACAAAGGATTCTTTACATAGTTTCAAAAGTATAAGACTTTGATACATACAAAAAGAATATAAGGCCTAAACTACAAATTCTTCTATCCACTAGTTGTGATGGCCCTGCTGATGCGAAAACCTCGATTCAACCCTTCAAAACCTTCCACACCTGCACGGATAAAACACCCGTGCTAAGCGAAATCGCTTAGTGGGGAAAACAAAGATGCACAACGACCACTCATAGTGGCGTTAACAAATAATCACAAACGGATGGCATAATTACATGTCAAGATATCATAAGTTAACTTAACGTATAACTGCACCATAATCATAACATTTCCAATAAGCAATAATTCAGAAATTGATATGTAATAACAATAGCACTGTTGCACCTGCTATATCAAAACAGTGGATAACGGGTACGCGTAGATATCCGAAGATATTAACAGTATTCTCATAACACATGGATACCCGAGGGTATCAAAACAATCTTTTAATTTTGTTCCAAAAGCATTTTCGCGTAGATTCAGAACAGAGGGATCACGAAGATCCAGTCGGGGGACCTGATCAGGGTCCAAATCATACACTAGCTGCAGCAACACTAGCTCTATTAGGCATGCCTAACTATCCACTTTTTCAACTCTAGCAGGTCATGCATAATCCAAGACATATTTCAATTTATAACATATGTTTACGACATGATTTATTCATGATATAAGATGCATATAAACACATTTATATATGTATAAATAAACTATACATACTTCTAGAAGTAATGCAAATTAGAAAGTTAAGTCTTACATTCATATAAGAGAAGTCAAAAAGAAAAACTGAAGGGTGTCACGCTCGCAGCAGAGGCGAAGTTGGCCTTCTATCGCGCTCGCGGCGAACCTCGCTCCCGCATGGAGGCAAAACACATCTCACTGTCGCGCCCGCGACAAGCGTCGCGCTCGTGATAGTGAGTACTCGCACGAGCTATCGCGACCTCGCGACTTGCGCCCATTCGCGACAGAAGCTTGGCCAAACAATGAGCTCTCTGTCGCGATCGCGATGAGGTCGCGCTAACGACAGGGAGTTCCCGCTGCGCATGCCCGGCCGCTCACGGCTCGGCACGCGCGAAGGGCAAAGATCACCGAGCTCTGTCGCGACATCATCGCGCTCGAGACAGAGTCGGGATTCCCACTCCCAACGCCAAAAATCTGCAGAAATCCAAACTCCATTTCACCCATTCACTCCTTTGGTTCCAAAAACTCAGTTTTAAGTAAAATCCTTTACTCAAACTATTACACACAACATAAAACATACCATTTGAACTCATTATTGTCATCAAATCAAACAAATCACACAATCAAACCCCAAAATTCTCAAACCAGAAATTTCTAGGCAAACATGCACAATTTCCATAATTTAACTCTATCATTCACAATCCATAGTTCTCAACTCAAATTAAACCATACCCATAACTCATAGAAGCCAAGACACACAATCAAACTCATCAATTTCAATCATAATATAAAAATCATCAAAATACCCAAAAATGCACAATTTACACAAATGTTCCCAAACCTCAAAATAGTGCGTTTCAATCTCGAGCTCCACTACCACCCGCGATCTCCTTGCCTTTGGATTCCTTAGGAAGATGCTCTGAACCACAATACCCACAACACGGAAAAATTTCAAAATCCTAACTTACAAATACAAAACTAATTTAAAGAAGGATAAGAAGAGAAATAAGAAACCTAATACCCATCACTTACCACACCAGTGTAGGCTACCCCAAACTCACTTGAATTTGCAGCAAAAAGGAAGAATTCAAGAAGAAATGAAGAAGAAAGGAAGAGAAGAAGCAAGGCAACGGGAAAGGGAAGAAGAAGAAAGAGAAGCGTGAAGAGGAAATGGGACTTAGCTGGAATATCTCTCTCTCTCTCCCTCTCTCTCTTCCAATACTTATCCTCTCTTTGACTTTTCTTGCCACATGCCAACTCCTCATTGAGCCACCTACTAACCACACCTAACTCCCATCCATCGTGACACACCCAAGACTAATCTCTTAATCACACACTACTCCCATACACTCACTCACACCTAACTATAGCCCACAACACACCCTACTCTAATACACTCACACTAAAACACAACCCAACTAAACATAATAACAAATTAATTCCATAAAAAATAAACACATGCTAAAAATAAACCACACATATCTACATGCACGCAAGGATCACTCTACTAGGGTGGTTTCGGGGTGTTACACTAAAAGCCAGCAAAAAGAAAGGAACTTCTCACTTTTATCCTCACTATGTAATGGTCTCCACTGCAACTGCAATTTTGCAAGAATAGACCCCAAAGAAGGCCAAAAGTTCTGAATCCTCATCCAGTACCCGCTTCACTTATTTTAGCTCATCCATCATTCCTTTGTCTATCTATTAAAAATGAGAATAAACAAGTAATAATCAATGAAGGTCAAGAAATGATAATTATAAAACTGGATAGAATGTCAAGGCGCAATCTCATTACAAAGTAGATATTATCAAATACATTTATGAAGTATTATTACCTGTAGTCTTCCAGTAGTGTCTACTATGACCACGTCTATGTTTTTCTTTTTTGCCTCCACTAAGCCTCTTTGATTAGCAACATTATCCTTCTGCAAAATTTAATTTACTATGTAATGGACTCCTATTGATACTTGGAAGTTAATAAATTTCAGCTGAATTAATTCAAAAATGCTATTCTAACATTAATCTTATTTTTTTATAAAAATCGAATTCGAAATATCACATAAATACTATAAAATCTTAATAAAATAATGTGTGATCAGAAGTTAATAAATAATCAGTATTAAGAAAATAATTGATGTCAAATGCAAGTGCTTCACAAGTCAATAATGAATTTCTATGCAAAAAGCTGATGTTATTTAGATACTAACACATATAATAATAAATATTAATTAATATAGCTATGAATTTTAACTCTTTATCTCGTCATCTTTCTTAATGATAAGGAATATATTATATTCAATGTTTTCAGAAGTGGATCGGATATCGACTCGGACAGCCAACTGAGTCAGGAGTCAACTGGTTGGATCGGATTGATTCGGAGTTTTTATCTTTTTTTTTTAAATATAATTATTTTTAAAAAATTAAAAATATGGTATATAAAGAATATATTCAAATAATCTATTAATTATCATAAATTAATATTAAAATAATAATTTTAAATCCAATAAAATTTGCAAATATAAAAATCAAATAACTGAAATTAAATAGAACCAATAACTAAAATTAGCATATTTTACTAATTTAAATCAAACCGATTATTTAAATAACTAAATAATATTGATTGAATTGTATTAGTTGAATTTTTTATCCTTTATAATTTTATACATTTTTTTTAAAATGGACATTTTATAATCAATTTTGTTTAGGTATATCATGATTTATATGGTGGATATAATTTCTCATTTATCATTAATTATTAAACTTCTATTTCTTACCTTTGTTTCTTTTGCCATTAAAATTTTTTGGACAAATCAATTATTTTTTTGACTCTCAATATTTTAATAAATTTGTTATTCTGTTTTTTTTTGCTATATATATATATATATATATATATATATATATATATATATATATATATATATATATATATATATTCACAATGGAGAGTCAACAATAACATATCAATTGGACATGACATTAATTTAGTGTTAATTAGATTTTTTATAAAAAAAAATTGAATTGAACCCGATTCAATCCGGTTCAACCCGTCCCGGTCCAACCCGAGTCAATCCGGTTCAAATCGAGTTTTTGCATATTCCGATTTTTATATTGAATCAACCCGAACTTTCCGATTCAACCCGATTTTTAAAACAATGATTATATTATATATTACCATATACACATTTTACGAAGCAGGAAATCAGAAAAATTGAACAACTTATTTTGAAGCTATAGCTGGTAATTTGTGCATAGTTTTTTTTTTTAAGGTAGTTTTTTCAATCGAGGGTTGAAAATAAGTATAACTAAGAGTAGGCACAATTTAGATGATGTGCCAATAGAAGAAACAAAAATTAAAATAAACCAAAAAGAAAGTAGGAAACAACACCTAATCAAGTATATCAATTGAAATCCAATTATTTTCAATTTAAATCCAACGTTAATGTCTTATCACTCATATTTACCTAAAATCTACTCAATCATTCACAAAGTTATACAACCAAAAATATATTTCCTTCCCCCTAATAATAAACATTGCTAATGCTAATGTGCACTATAGTTAGAGATGAAATGTTGAACTATCAGTTAGATGCCATTCATAACTGGCCGGCTAAGCAGGTATTTACTAGCCAGTAATGCCATTAACTGTGGAACTCTTATTTCGGAATTATTCCATCAACCGAGTTAGAAAGAGAAAGAGAAAGAGAAAAGTTTCTCCTTCTCTAATTTTGTATTTTTCATGGCTTGGTTGTTAGGATCTGTGATATAAACAAGGGCCTTGGATTTGTATAAGTTCCATTTTTAGGTTTTAGTCTGTGCTTACAATCAAACAAACTTAATAATTAAAATAAGAAAAGGTGAATTTAGTGGTTACAAACCTTAATTCACAGCAAAATGGTCCAATTTCTCCAAGTGGAACCTCATTGAAATTGGGTTAACCTCCCCTTTTTCCTTTTTCTTCACGTTTTTCCCTTCCTCTACAACCATTTCACATATATATCCAACAAATCTCAATAATAATGTACATCCAATTAATTACATTAATCTATAATTGAAAAATCTAACTTATTTTAAGTTTTAAACATCAATTTTCAGACATTATATTTCAAATCCCTAAATCTCCAATTTCTACCCCTGTGTAAAATGTGCATTTGAATACTTACTTTGCGACTATTTATCAAAGAGGGAGAACTTGTGGTATTTTTCGGTGACCGGCGAGGGCTGGAGTGGAGGAGGACATGGCTGATCAGAAGACCTTGCGCGCGGACGGAGGGTTGTTGCTCGCACGGGAGGGGAAAAGGGAAAACGCAACACCAGCAGCTAATCGAGGGAGGGGCTGACGGCAGTGACACGGTGGAGAAAAGAGGAGCAGACAGGGGGGAAATCGGGGGGGGGGGGATCAGGATCGGGGTGGCTTGGGGGATCGGGGTGGGGGGCTGCCAAAATGGGTAGGAAAGAAAGAAAAGAAAAGAAAGAAAAGAAAGGGGAGAGGCAAAACGAAGTAGTTATGGCTAGTTAAGGATTTAGATATGAAAATTTAGAGACGAAAATTTCTGTCTCTAAATAGAGACGAAAATTTATTACCGTCTCTAAATAGAGACGAAAATCTATATCCGTCTCTATTTAGAGATGGAAATAGAATTTTGTCTCTAATTAGAGACGGTTTGTGAATACGATCTCTAAATATGGTCACTAAAAAGCGAGGAAAATCAATTCCGCCATTTATAGCGACGGTAATTCTTTTCCGTTGCTAAAAGAAAATATTTGCAACCAAATTAGAGACGAAAATATTGTTCCGTCTCTAAATAGAGACGGAAATATTTTTTCGTCTCTATTTAGAGACGAAAATAGATTTCCATCTCTATTTAGAGATGGAAAAATTTTCGTCTCTATTTTCAATTTTTCTTGTAGTGGTTAAATTTTAATTAGATAGATAATCTGATAATGGTAAAAGTGACTAAAATAACATATAATAGTTATATTTGATCACGCTATAATTGATGATTAATACAAAACCTATTAAAATTGAATTAACAGAATTAAAGTGTTTTATAATTTTTTAAATTTAAAATAATTAATTATTAATATTGGTTAATGTTATTTGGCTATTTGCTTACATTTGTAAACATATAAATTGTCAAATGGCATATTCTCCTTCAAAACTATACATCTTTTAATAAAGATATAGATTTCAATTATTTTTAAATTTTAATAATTTATACAAAATTAAAAAAAAATCTTATTTTTTTAAAAAATATAATTTTCTTAAAAGAATATTATAGAAAAATATTAAAAAAAAACTCAATTAAAATATCATTTTATTAATTAATTTATTCAAATACATCTAACAATAATATAAATTATTAATTTTTTTTAACTTTTAAAATTTAAAAACAAATAAAGTGGTTTAAACCAATTGGATTATATATATGACTTTCAAAAGCCTAACTTTTAAAAAAAAATTAAGTAAAGGATTCTATATGCTCAATCTATTCTTATTTTTATGTATCTTAATTTAATAATTTTTATATATTAAAATATAAATATAAATAAATATATTTATGAAAAAAGCTAATTGAATTGATTGTTATGTGACTGAATCCATTCAGGTCTATTTTAGATGGCCTAGTTGACTCACGGATCTATTTTTTTTTTTCAAGTCTTAATTTTTCAAGTCAAACTCAAATTGGATCATGTGCCTTGATAGAATTTGAATACACCCATGACTTCCGATATGAAAAGTAATTCATATAAATACGGAAATTATCTAGATATATAAGTGATCCATATCAAAAAGGAAATAATGATGATATGAAAACAGTTCCATATCAAATCCCTTAATTAGGAAATATTTCTTATTTGAAAAAAATGGTAACATTCCTTTTACCATTTATTTTCTTTAACGTATCAGTTTCCTATTTTAGAGCAAGAGACTCTATAATAGGCTAAGGAACAGTCTGAAAATGATGAAAAGGAAATTACCTTACTAAAACTCTGTAAAAATTTTCTCTCCCCTTATTTTATCTCTAAGAGGGTTTTTAGACCATGTCATGCTATTATCCCGCATCTATTGTTCGTGGATAAAGCTGGTGCCAGTAACACAAAACGAGGTCCTTTGTTACCGCTCATTCAAAGTTTTTCTACATTTCGAGAGGTAAATTTGATTTTTTTCTTATTTTATATATTGTGATATATCTAACATTGGTATTAAAACCTTTGCTTTTGTGTTCTAGCATGTGTTTTTTTATTAGATCTATAATTTATATGTAAATTGGTAGATCTAAATATAAATTAATTTTTTAATTGTGTTCTTGATATATATTTTCATGTATATATGTATATTGTACACCGAATTTTTGAGGGGATCGACATGGGTGTCCAAATCACTAAACTAGAAGTTGTTATTTTAATTTTTTGACCACTCCAGTGAGATTACAAACCCTAAACCCCCTCCCCCCCACGGAACGAAATCCAGAGACCAAAATCCGTCGGGAAGGTGGCACGTGGCATGCATACGCCGCTACACGAAAGGCGTATGCAAATGGGTGGTGGCCCACACGCGTGTAGCCACATGATAATAGTGATGCATCATTATTAACACGTGGACCAATGGTATCATGCCACGTGGCTAGCAGTGGTCATGCCATGTGGCAATAAGTGTCATCTGGGCGCCAAGTGGCCTAATGAGGGGGTGACACATGGATAAATGTGGTCTTGCTATGTGTATACAGTGACATGGCACTGTTGACACATGGCCAAATAGGACAGTGCCACATGGATGACATGTGTCATGCCACTTGTCAACTTGGTGCCACGTGGGTGCTAGGTGGACCAATAAAATTTTGACACGTGGCATGATGTAAGGTCTGACGTGTTGCTACGTGGCATAATGTCGGTGTGACACATGGTAGAAAGGTGGGTGTCACGCGTGATGGTGCGTGGACGCATATAACCTCCCTCTGTTGGAGCGTGCAACTTTTTCCGACCACCAAATCAGCTCCGATTTTTAACAGATTAGTTTTTCAAAATTTTCTAATATTTTGGTCATTTTTTCAAAATTTTTAATGACCAAAAATTTAATTTTTATTTTTAAATTATCAAAAATATTATAAAAATTGTAGAAGATGTGTTTTCTGCCTTCAGATATTTTTAAAAAATATTTAAAATTTTTCTTTTAGGTTCTATTCTTAATTATTGATTGGAATGTGTTTTAACCACGTATGTTTATACACGAGTGTATAAAGTTTTTTGTAATATATCGCAGAAATATTGATAAGGACACCCATTCTTCCTAAAACTCCGTATGGAATTGCTTTAAGAAATGTAAGGGTGCACTCAGTAAGCATCATGAGAATGCGGAGATTAATATTGATGCAATAGTGCACCATATAGTGCATGTGCAAGAACAAATACAAAAATGCATTTGGATTGGCAGTTTGGGTAAGAAAGGGATGATAATGTAACACCCCTTACCTGTACATAGTAAGCATACCATAACATGGCAGGTTTACCATGACAAGTGAAGGGTGCCACAAGCTAACCATACTATCTAAGTTGACATATATTATTAATTAGAATTATAAAATTACCTTTCATTATTTAACATCATACAAATTACTATGTTAAACCATGTACCTTATATTCACACTACATCCATATTACATATGATATATTTCAAAATAATCTTCCATAGCAATAGTTATCTTACATACATATTATTATTTATTACAATTTTTAAGATACATAATTACACCAAAAAGATTACATTTATACAACCATTACATCTTACAAAAACCTACATCCAAAAACTTTTATGGTTGTGTCAGCCCTTGTTGATGCGGAGTGTCCTTGACGTATATCCTATCGACGGTACCTACACGGATGAAACACCCGTGCTAAACATATAGCTCAGTGGAGAACTATAATGATATGGACGACTACTCACAGCAGTCATCAATGCATGCTCACACAGATGGTCATACATATATTAACATAGTCATGTATTCATTCTTAAAGAATAAAGTTATAAAAGCATACAATTCGCATATTTACATTAACCTATCCAGATTCAAACATAAATCATGTCATATGTTTATCTTATTAAGAACAAGTCAAATGGTATAATTCAGGAACATATCATATAAACATATCATATACCTATCATATTCATAATAAGTCAAACTGTACAAATCAAGAATCGCTTGCTATTTCTTATCGAAGTGGATAACGGGTGCAAGAGGTATCGATATCTAATTCAGGAACCAACAAGAGATACCTATTATTAGGTATTAAAGAAGAGGCAATAGCCTGTAATAAATTATATCAAGAGTGACAAAGCACAAATTTCAAGGGAGACATAGGTTGCCAAAGCAAGAGACACCATAGTGTCAACAAGAGCAGCTACAAGAACCCTTCTAGGCATACCTATTTATCTACTATAAAGACTTTAGTAGGCTCCAATTCTATTTCAAAGTTACTAACAATCATGGTATACGCTTACATACTTATATTAGGGCCTATGTACTTGTACATGGCCATATCATATACGTGTATGTTCACATCTGGCAATTCAGAACAACATTACCAACAAAGTTTCTTCATAAGCATGATATGTTTTTACAGTATTTTGTACACATAATTATTTCCATGAAACTCTACACAATATATACACGTACATATAATCAATGTCCAAGCTGTTATTCGTTTCTTACCCAAGAGTTGGAAGCATATTAAGATGTAACTAACTTATATGGATAAGCATTAAGACATCTGAGGATGTCACTTGTTATTTGGAGCTTGAAGGGGACAGTCTGGCAGCAATAAAGGTTAATACCATAGTGCATATGACACAGTTTCGTTCTGATAGAATGAGTTTTAATCAGAACAAGAAAAGAAGCTTCAGAAGTAGGGAAAAGGAAAAGGCTCAAGAGCCTAAAAAGCAAAAGCTAAAACAAAATAACTATAGATCCAAAGGCAAAAAGAAGGTAAACGTTTTAAGAGTGAAATATTTTAATTGCCAATAGAAAGGATACTATGCAAGAGACTGCACTGTGCCCAAATAGATACACTATTCTGACTTAAGAATGAGTGAAATATATATATCCAGTACTGAATTTCATCTTTTGTGGATGATAGATTCATGACCAATGGACCATGTAACAAGGGATCGAGATACTTTTGTTAGGAATTCAGTTTCTATTCTTGCTTTATTAACAAAACTTGGTTTCAATTTAATTTTTAAAGGATATTAATATGCGCTTGGGCTTGAATGATGTTTATTATGGTTCCGTTATGTGCTAAACGATTTTAATGTTATGGATGTTAACCCTGACCATTTGAATAAAACTAGTTTTTCCTTTAATTCCTTCTTCTTCATATAGTTATGAGAATAATGTGAAATTATGGATGCTAGATTAAACCATACGAGTAAGACCAAATGAGTCGGTTAACCAAAGTAGGTTTAATATGTGATTCAAATAAGGTTGAATTGCCTATGTGGGAGCATTGCCTAAAAGGAAAACTAGTTAGAAAATCGTTTAAAAAAGAAACTAGAGTTGAATTTCCATTGTAGTTAGTTCATTCTGACATGTGTGTTCAAATAAATGTGAGAGCGAGGCATGAGGCTTACTACTTCATCATATTTATATATGACTATACTAGGTATGGTCATGTCTATTTGATTTCTCACAAGTCAGAAGCATTGAGTTACTTCAAGACTTTTATGAACTTAGTTGAGAATCAATTAGACAAAAATATTAAAGTTTTAAGAAGTGACCGAGGTCAAAAATATCTTTTAGATGAATTTAAAGCTTTATGTGATGAAAAATAGATTGAACATCAGTTGTACATTCCCAAAACTCCACAAAAAAATGGTGTTGCACAAAGGAGAAATATGACTCTCTTTGATATGGTTAGATCTATGATGGCAGAGGCAAATTGGCCAATCTCCTATTAGGGAGATGTTTTATTGACGCCCGCATATGTTCTAAATCGTGTGCCCTCCAAATTTGTCACATCCACATCTTATGAGTTGTGGACTGGTTGATAACCTGACCTAAACCATTTATAACCTTGGGATTATGTTGTTTACGTCCATGATACCTCAAATAAATTTAGTAAATTGGGACCAATAGGTAAAAAGAGTATCTTTGTAAGATATTCTAAAGTATCGAAAGGATACATTTTCATGGGTGAGCAAGAGAATGGTACAGTAATAGAATTTGAATCATGAGACTTCATATTTTTAAATAATCAATTTCCAAAGTTGGGCGAAGTGAATCAAGAGTTTACTTTCTATGAAACTCAAAAAGAGGAACCATCAGGATCACTCCATTCAAGTGGAAGGGAATTAGAGGAAGAAGGTCAAGACCTTCATCCCAATGATCCTGATGTTCGGGATTCTTACTTCAGTGGGAGTATTCCCGACTCCAGTGAGAGCATAGATATTCAGAATTCTTACTTAAGCAAGAGTATTCCTAACTCCAGTGGGAGCATGAAGCCCAATCCTAGTGCGAACATTCTGAATTACGATGAATATATGAGATATGTTTATCATGAATCGGAACTACGAAAATCTAAAAGGAAACGTGTTCCACGCCAACGATTTGAGATCGAAGGATTGAATGATGCTCTTTTGATTACCCCACAAGATGAAGAAGAGCCTAAAAATGTATAAGAAGCTCTCTCATGCCCAGCTAAGGAAAAATGAATTAAAGTAATGGAAGAAGAAATGACATCCATGAGATCAAACCAAGTTTGGGAACTGGTTGATCTATCATAAGGATATAAACCAATTGGGAATAAATGGATTCTCAAAGTTTAGCGAAAGGCTGATAGAAGTATCAAAAGATACAAGGCTCAGCTAGTTGCTAAGGGGTTCACACAACAGGAAAGGATTGACTATGAGGAGACTTTCTCACCTGTTGTAAGATTTACATCCATAAGGTTGACTCTGGCCATATTGGCGAGTTTGGACCTAGAGCTATATCAAATGGATGTGAAGACTATTTTTCTCAATTGAGAATTGTTTGAATAAATCTATATGGAACATCCTATAGGTTTCATCGAAAAAGGCAGCGAACATAAGGTTTACAGATTGATGAGTTCAATCTATGGCCTTAAACAGTCTTCAAGACAATGGTTTTTGCTATTTCATAATACAATCATGTCGAATGTGTTCAATATGATTAATGAAGACCATTGTGTTTATAACAAAAGCTCTAAAAGTAAATTTGTCATTTCAACATTGTATGTAGACGACATACGTAAAGCTGAAAATGAGAAAGGGTATGTAAATGAAATCAAAGATTGGTTATCGTCCAACTTTGAGATCAAAGATATGGATCAAGCATATTATATTCTTGGAGATAAGATTCCAAGAGATTGTTTGAGAAGGTTGTTGTCTCTTTCTCGAGAGATATATATCAACAAAGTCCTTGAACGATTTAGTATGCAAAATTGCAAACCTATTGATAACCCCATTACCAGGAATCAGTTTCTTAGCAAAGATACATGTCCTAAGATGCTAGAAGAAATGGAACGTACAAGGATCATTACATATACCGGTGTGGATAGTTTTATGTATGCAATATTGTGTACAAGACATGATATGTGCTATGCAGTGAGCATGGTAAGTTGATATCAATATAACCTAAGCAAAGCACATTGAAAGCAGTTAAAAGGATACTTAGATACCTCAAAAGTATAACAAACTATTCTCTCTATTATCAAGGAAAGGATTATTGGCTCAAGGCCACATCCTAATTTTAATAATAATCAAAGTTTAAATAAACTCTATTATAAACGCTTTTCTAAGGAAATTTCTGTAGGTATATTTTACATGTTTTCTGATGTAAAATGCTTCTTGGATGAATATTGAAGACGATTTTGAAGATCAAGTATGTCAAGAATGGACTTGAGAAGTCAAGATGGTAAGTTGTCTTAGTTTATTAGGAATTAGGTTACTAAATTGTAAAATCAAATTGACGCAAATTATTCCCACTCATGCATACACTTTATAACTTTAAAACTGCATAAAAATGTTTTTAAGTCAAAATATAAGTTTGTGATTAAAACTTGTTTTCGTCACAAAATGGTTCTTTAGAAAATGAATTTATGTCTGCATCAATTTTCTAAATGAATTTTTGTCAGTATCAGATTTCTGGACAAAATCTGTTTTCACTACAGGACCAAAATAACGGCTAGTTGGAATCTGTTTCACCCTCCAACAGCTAGAAATGGCTAATTTGTGTTTCAAACACTTAAAACTGATTTTTTGAGTATAAATATATGTTATTTCACCTATTAGAATGTTAGAGAAAAGTTGGAAAGAATTTTTACCTCGTAAGAGAAAAGCTTAAACTTGTTCATATCACTTTCCACATCTTTTGTACATCATTATTTACATATTCTCCTCAATTTGATTATAGCTTTGTGTTGTAATTTTTTATGAGGAAATTATATTTGTAAAAGATTGTGAATTGGATTGGCTAGAACTTAGGAAAAATTCTAGTAAGTGTTTTTAATCTTTTACTTTGGGAAAAAGATTGTGGGTAGATATACAAATCTAGGATTATACATTGCCTTTGACTCTTGCCCTTAAAATAGTTAAGAGTGGAGAGAAAAGCTCAAAAAGTGAATCTTGAGGAGTGGATGTAGGCAAGTTGGCTGAACCACTATAAATTCTGTGTGTTACCTTTTCTGCTCTTTTTTCTGAAACTCTGCATTTCTATTACTCTGTTTTTGATATTTTGGAATTTGGTTTTTCAAAATTATTCTTAAAGTAATTCTTGAAATATTCACAACAAACTTCACACATACAGTTTTAAAGTTATCTTTTGAGTGTTTGATTGTTAGGGAATCTGCAAAAATTTAATCATTGCTTGCATTGCATTTTTACTTTCCTAGTCAGAATTTTGCATTTCTCCATATTTCTGTTCCATTAGAAAATTAGCTAGAAAAGTCCGAGACACTCAATTCACCCCCCTCTTGTGTGTTTTTGGGACCTATATTTGGTATCAGAGCAGTACTCATTCCCCTAAGGCTTAAGCTCCTTGTGTGATCCTATAAATGGATGATACTCTAGTAGCTACTCCTTTTAAAGAAGGACACTCTGTTCATCGTTCTCCAATGTTTAACGGTGATAACTATCCTTTCTGGAAAGTTGTCATGAGGCATTTTATTCAATCGCAAGATATGGATTGCTAGAATATCATTAAAGATGGATATGAGCCTCCATGAAAGAAAACAACTGAAGCAGGAGCTTCTAATGCTGCTACTGTGCTAAAAACAGAAAAGAATTTATTGAAGCAGAAAAGAGGCTAGTGCAGCTGAATTCTTAAGCTATGAGTATTCTGCTTTGCGCATTGCAAACTAATGAGTTTAACAGAGTCTCCGAATGTGATACTGCTAAAGAAATATGGGACAAGCAACAAGCAACTTATAAAGGTACGTGTAGACACCGGATCCTGAGGCGGTCCAAGATCAGGATTACCCGATGATGAAGATGATACTTGCCACAAGTAAAGGTGTCAAAAATGATATTTTTCTTGTCGAAAATCTCTTTTGCTCCTCCAAAAATTTTAATTCAAAAATTTGCATTTTTACTCTTATTTTTATTCCTTTTTATTTTTATTTTGAATTTTATTTTTACTCATTTTTATTTTTTTTGTTTTTATTTGCGCGCCGTGCGTGCGGGTTGGGTCGCACACGTGCGGCCGTGCCCACTCAGGAGCAGCGTGCGCCCGCAAGGGCGCATGTCGCCAGGGGCGACATGCGCTCGCTCCGGCGCACGTCACCTATGGCGACGCAGCCCGCCCGGGTGCACGTCGCCGAGGGTGAGGCACGCCCCCCCGGGCCCACGTCTCTTGGGGCGACGTACGCCCCCCGGGTGCACGTAGCCTAGCACGACATGTGCCCATAGGGGCGCGCGTCGTGTTGGTCCACCCGCGGGCTTCTTGCCCCTTCTCTCCCGTGCGCGATCGTTTTCACCTGCAACTTCTGGTCAATTTCGAGTCCATTTTTTCCGTTTGTTTCACGTTTTTGTGCTATTTTTGGTTAATGAAAAATGAAAGAGCATTTTGTCTCTTCCCATTTTGGGACAATCCAGAGAAACAAAATGAAGACTTGATCTTCATTTTGAGGGGAGCTGCATTGTTTCAAAAAAAAAGAGAGAAAGAGTCTCCTCTCAAGAGCTAAAAAGAGCAGCCGAGAGTTTTTTTCCAAAGCAAAATATTAAGATTTTCAAGTTTTAATATTAAGATCTTCAAGTTTTAACCTTCTTTTCTTCTTCTTTTTTCGACAGAAATATTTTTCATTTGGGGATTTATTTAAGTAAGGAAAATCAATTTCCTTTTGTCTTGGATCATCCCTCTAAAAATATTTTCTTGAGTTCGTTTGTTTAAAATGTAGATCCTTTTATTTTCTTTGTGTTTGCCACCACAAACTCGACAAGGGGATGGATTGAGACATCCTATTTTTGATCTATAAATTTTGAGGGTAAACATTCTTGAATCCGTTGTCATTTAATTTTTCGTTTATCACCATTGTTGTAATTATTATTATTTTTTAGCATTTTGCTTGTTCTTTTCTCACTACTATGATATTGTTGTGTCACTATTATATTTTGTTTTGACCCCTGTTGCTATGGTCATTGATTTTTCAGGTATTATTGTTATTGCATTTACGTTTGTCTTTTATGTCAACATTACCACCACTGTGATTGTTTTCTTTTGTTAAACCTATTTCTATGACTGCTATCATTAGAATTATTAACATTATTATCATTGTTAATGCTCTTATTAGTGTGTTATTGCCTTCAATATCATTATTATTACTATTATTATTATTATTATTATTGTTATTATTATTATTATTAGGTTTGATGTCAACATGGTTATTATTATTATTATTATTATTATTATTATTATTATTATTATTATTATTATTATTATGTTACCATTATTATTATTATTATTATTATTATTATTATTATTATTTTACTGTTGGTTTTTTTCCATCTTTGCTATTGTCAACGTTTTGCTATTATTATTATTATTATTATTATTATTATTATTATTATTGTTGTTGTTGTTGTTGTTGTTGTTATTTCATGGTATTATTATTATTATTATTATTATTAGTATTATTATTTTATGTTTAGTTCATATTATCATTATTTATTATTATTATTATTATTATTATTATTATTATTACTATTAGTATTACTATTGTTTCTATTCATGCTATTATTATCATCATTATTATTATTATTATGTTGATATTCATTGTTGGATTTTTCCCCTTTTTGTTATGGTCATTCGTTTGTCATTATTATTATTATTATTATTATTATTATTATTATTATTATATTGATGTTCACTGTTGGATTTTTTCCTTCTTTTTTGTTATGGTCATTTGGTTGCTATTATTATTATGGTTACTTTATTATTATTATTATTATTATTATTATTATTATTATTATTATTATTATTATTATTATTATTATTATTATTATGTTATCATTGCCTTTTTGTTATTATCCTTGGGCTTTTGCATGACTCTTTTAATTTAGTTTGCATGTAAATCCTTTGTATATTAAATCAATATGTCCTATATTTATTTTGTCTTTAGTTGATTAATCTTTAGAATTATCACTAATATTTTAATGTTATTTTTGTTTGGAGATTTAAATGAGATTTGCATTGTATGAGTATTCCCGTGACCCCATGAAGTGGTCACGGCGCGTAGGAGACCGCATCGCTTGGATGAGACATTTCCTGTCCCTTTGTGTGTTTATGTTTACCTGTAAAATAAAATAGTTTTATTTTGTGCACGTGTAAGGTAAAAATTCGCAAAAATGCTTTATAACTAAATTGGGATTTTATTAATAAAATTGGGACCAATGTCCCTCATTTTAGCCAAAAAATATAAAATATCACAATAAAACGAAGAGTTAAATTTTTTTCAAAATGGGATCACTCATCCCGGTTTTCAAACCCACAATCGAATAACTCTTCGAGCCCGTTTCAAATGAGTGTGAAGGAACCAATATTGCTAAACCAAACGAATGTCCCGACTTATATATGTTTTTTTTATGTTTGATTTTATTTGTTTGTTTAAGTTTATGTTCATACATTTCGGGCCCTTGTAAATTAATTTTGGGGCAATATTATTTATTTTTCATTTGGGATTGTATTCCGTCCCAATTTATATTTTTTAATCTTCTTTTATTTGGGGTTGTATTTTGCCCCAATTTCTCTTGTAATTGTGTGCTCGGCGTGTTTACCGTTTTCCTTTATCGCTTTATTTTACTGCTTTCTTTACAGTCTTTTATTTATCACTTTCCTGATGCTTGCAATGCGCTTTTAATTAAATGCATTAATCGTGTGAACTGAGAGATAGAATTTTATGAATTTAAAAACTCATTTATAATTAAACAAAACATAAATAAGAGTGAAGTTCCGGACACCACCTTTGGTTTTAGACCAATAGAGGTTAGAGACCTTTTCTAATTTCTTGTAAATTGGGTGGCGATTCTAAAATACCTCAAAGGTGCCTAAAGGCGTCATTAGACTAGATGATCCTTTCTAATGTTCTATTGGGAAGGAGGCATCCAAAATATCTCATGGCACCCAAGATCAAAAAGACGCGAACCAATCCCTGGAGCCCTAAAAGCGGGTCTCGTTACAAGGGCCTTTCCTACGTTCGGTGTGCGTCACAGTGGCCACTCCACTGGGGACTTCGTGACTTTGCTCTGAAAGTGTCTTTGTTAAAATGTATAATTGAGTTTTTAAAACTTAAAATTCTACTTCTTTTCAAAAATTGCATTGCATCATTTTAGAGCCTTAGAACTACACTAGTTGGTCCCTTATTCTACCCCGTTGCATTCCCGAAACACGACCCTACTTTCACTCATTGTAGGGAAGTGTTAAGGATAATCACCAACCCAAGCCTAGTACATCGCGGTATATCAAATGCAGACCCAACTGGTCACTATGCTCGTGATGAGCTAGACCTGTTGGCAGGGACCATGCTTGGGTAGCCCTAAAGTATCATCGCCTTGACCAAAGCTCATGTAATAGCAAATAAAAACTTCCCCTAGGTGGTATGAACCGTAATATAGTGCTTGTAATGTGGGTCATTATGTATTAGACAAAATCAAACAAATTGAGTGATATTCTATCAAAGGCTTTCATGCCCTGGTAGGTTCACCTTAATTTAATTGAATTGTTCAAATATGTAATGGCCAAAACCCATATGCATGTATTTTAAATTAAGAGTGTTATGCTACCGATTTTTTACTATGCACCATACGCGTTCATTAGGTTCCCCGTTAATCCATGGATCAAACCTACCTAGGAAAGAAATCGCACGACCTCGTGTGTGGGAGTGATAAGGTTGGAAGGATCTATCTGCTTGCATGTGGTTGTGGATGCTGCACAGCATACTCATGCATTGCGTGTCATTCATGCATGTTAAATATATATATATGCATTTCATTTTTGTGTGTATGTATCCTTTTGTTTGCGTATTATTTTTCATATGTACATGTCATCCTACATATAATTTTTTCCATGCATCGCATCGTATCATTGTAATCTATTGATCTTTCACTCATCGAGGACCATCTGCATAGCATAATCATGCATTACATCACATCCATGCATCATTCTAACTCCTCAATTTTTAGCCATTGAGTACCATTTGCTTGGGCGGTCTAGGGATCCTAGTGGAGGACTGATCAGAAATCCAATAACTGAACTGCCAAGGTTATCGTCTGTATTGGATTCAGGTTGGGATAGAAATTCAGATTCTTCTTCAGAACAATTTTTTGGGTCGGTAATGGCAGATCTACCGCAAGAAATGGGTGCTTCGATGATGCAAGATTTGGACAAAAGATTTGAGGATTTTGAGAGGAAGATGTTAGCTATGATAGGGAGCATCGTCGCCCAGATGGGACCAAGTGACGGGCAACCATCTGTGGCTCCTGCTGTGGAGCAAGTTGAAACCCCTATTGTAGGGGAAACTCCTATAGCAGCTGCCACTGTGCAACAACCACCTGTCGAGCCTAGAGCGACGGCACCAGCTGAGCAGAGAAGGGTGAGCATTTTAGACCTGACAGATGACCTTATAGAGGAGGAAGAGGATGAGCCAGTAATTCCTCAAACTGTGAGGGGAAGAGTCCCCAAAGTGGAGGATAATGTGGTGAAGAAGATGGAGGAAAAGATTGAGGCAATCACATGCCTACTGTCGGCCGGAAAGGGGGTCAACCCCGAAGGTATAGATCTGGGTGATGAAGAGCTGCTGCCCCAGAGGTTCAAGATGCCGGATTTGCCAAAATTCGATGGTACTTCAGGCCCTTCTGCACACATTAAGCAATATGCCCTGATCATGAAGGGCATGGGGCTGATGAAAAAGCAGAAGGTGGAGTATTTCTGTCTCAGTCTAATGGGGCCGATAATCGATTGGTACCACGGGTTGGATAGAAGTTCTAGAGAAGATTGGGATTTATTGACAGAAGAATTCCTTAAGCAATATGATTGTAGCACCAGAATGGAGATAATATTGAAAGACCTTGAGCTATTGTACCAGAAGTCTGGCAAGTCCTTCCATGACTATCTCACTTGGTGGAGGAATCGAGTGATGGAAATGAAGAGAAAGCCTGATACGGCAGATCAGATCAGGCTGTTCATTAGGAATGCAAGCCCGTACCTGGGGGAAGGGCTTAAGATGAAAGGGTTAAAAGATTGGGAGTCTTTAAAGGACATCGCCATAGAGGCAGAGAGTGAATACATGGCCAAGAAGGCGAGTAGTGAAGGGTTTGCTAAGAAGGGATATAACAGTCAGGGGGCGAATAAGTGGTCAGGCTCCAGTGGCGACAACAGGACTGAAAAGACGGCAGAGGTATCAGCTGTAAGGGTGAACCAAATGCACTTTTTGAATTTGGGCCGACCTTTATCCTTGGTGTTAAGGATAGGGGTGTGCATCCGTTGACCCGAACCCGAATAATCCGACACCCGAAATATACCTAATATCATAATATGAACCGACCCTATAAACCCAAAATTATTCGGGCCCCGATCCGATCAACCCGTTCAACTCGAAATTTACATCAGATACAAAAAATACAACAAATAATACCGAAAATCAAACTCTTTAAAAATTAAATTACAAATCAAGAACAAACCATAAATTAATCTCAAGAAATTCAAAAATCAAACTACAAATCAAGAAGAAATAATCCAATAAATTAAAATCAAACTACAAATATCCACAAAATAAAGAAGAAATCAAAAATCTGAAAAATAAAAAATCAGATTAAAAATCAAGATCCACCTGAAAAATCAAAAATTAAGATAAAAAATCAAACTATAAATCAAAAAGAAATCAAAAATCCAACAAGCAATACTCAGATTGAAAAAAAAAAATCAAAAAAAATAATCCAACAAATTAAAATCAAAAAATTTCAGATCAAAAACGAAAAATTAAACAACATACCAAGAAAAAGAAAATCAAAATCTGCTTCTCATAGTAAAAGAAAAAAAAAGGAAAAAACTCAGATCTCACTGGATCTAGGTTTTTTCCTTTTTTTTTTGTTTTTCCCCTCCTTTTCTCACTGTTTGCTTCTCGCCAGAATAGATATTGCAATCTTTTTGTCAGTGGCAGATCTGTGGGGGTGGAGGAGGAAGAAGAAAGAGAGAGAGAGAGAGAGAGAGAGAGAGATTGGCGATGGAGGGAATTGACCGTCGTTGGCAGATTTGAGGGGGAGGAGGAGGAGAAAGATGAGGAGAGGGGGAGGGAGGGAGGGAGGGAGAGAGAGAGAGAGAGAGAGAATGGGGGCGGGGGGAGAGAAAAGTTCAGAACGAGAGAGAGGACTGAGGAGGGTGGGGTGGGTGAGTAAATGGGAAAAAATTAAAAAAAAAATAGTTTATATATTTATCTTGGTCGGGTTCGGGTTTGGGGGGTTTTAAACCGACCCGACCCGAACCCGAAATATATAACTTTTATATACCCGACCTGACCCTAATTATCCGAATAACCCTACCCGAATAGCTATTTCAGGTCGGGTTTTTTTGGGTTAAACAGGTCGAGTTGGGTTTTGCACACCCCTAGTTAAGGAGACTGGTAAAAGAGGGAAAGCTGCAGCCCCTGCTGCCTAAGCCAGCCAAAACCCAAGGACAGCCGGGTCATAAAGATAACGAGTATTGTGCTTTCCACCAGCACACGGGCATATGACGGACCGTTGCGCGAGGCTAAGGCATGAAATTCAGGACTTGATTGATAGCAAGCAGATCACTGATCCTGAATAAAGGGAACGTAAGAAGAAGCCTACTCGTGATGTCGTGCCACCACCGGTCTGCATGATTGGTTCAAGCCTACCTGAATGGTATATACTACAAGACTTGTTTGGTAATGGACACATCGCTATTACTCGCCCTGCGGCAGATGAAGAAGGGGTTTCCGTAGCGGTGATAGATTATTGGTCCACCAGCGAGAGTGGGGAGGAAGATGAGGAAGGAAAACCAGAGGGGTTTAACCAAGCATTGAAGATGGCTGATCCTTCGCGACATATTGAAGAGACTCGTGCCTTGACGGCCCAAGAGATGGATAGAAGGTTCGAGGAGCTCGAAAGAAGGTTGTCAGCCATGATTAAGGAAATAATAGATGCTATGGAGCTAGTTCTTCAAGCTCAGCTTATGGCGACTACCTTTAACCGAGTTCAGCCAGCCAATGTCGAGAAGGCCCATACAGTGATGACCACAGCATCTCCTTGTACTTCCAAGTCCAGAGGCAAGGAGCCACTTGGTTCACCAGTCGGACAGGGAGGAAGTAAGAAGCCTACTCTGGAACATAACACCATGCCTAAAGGGGTGGAGATCCAGTGACGATGCGTGCTCTGAAAAATAAAAACTCGGGTATCTGCAGTGACAGTAAGGGCAATGCTAAGAGGACGGGAGTGCCAACAACAAAAATGAATCAAAGGCACTATTCTGACTTGGGTAGATCCTTGTCATGGGTTTTTAAGAAGCTGATGAAAAGGGGGATGTTGTAGCCAATGCCTCCTAAGCCCGCTAGAAGCCAGGGGCAGCCCAACCACAGAGCAGATCAATATTGTGCCTTCCACCAGCACACTGGACGTTTGACAGACTATTATCGGACTTTAAGGGACTAGGTTCAAGACCTCATTGATAGCAAGTAGATCTCTGATCCAGAAAAGTGAAAGAGGATGCAGGAGACAGATTAAGTACCCAAATGGGGAAGGAAGACGGTTATCGCAGATTACGATGAACCATTGGCCAAAGTATTTGCGCTGGTGGAAACAAGAAGAGGATAGCTATTTAGATGTTCTTTTTATTTTTGAACTATTTAATGATGATGTTTTTAATTCTTGTTTTTATTAAACGAAATGAATGGTTTTACTTATCTGTGTGATATTTTCTCATGATTTCATTATGCATGATCATGACACATTCATATTTAATAATGATTCAAACGATGCTATTTCATTTAATCTCATAATTTTGGGGAACCCAAAGAAAATCTTGATAGCATCTATTGTTATGACTCTTGAAGAGAGATTAAAATTTGAGAGAATGAAAAAAAAAATTGAAATAAAAAAGTCTTTGCCTGGACCTATGAAGACATGTCAAGAGATGATTATAAAGCCGCCGAACACACTATGCCAATGTATCCCGATCATGGACCAGTCAAACAGAAGCTCAGAAGATTCAAGCCAGGAGGGATAGAAAAGGTTAAAAGAAGGAATCCACAAGTAGAAGCGAGGTTAGATTTTTTATCGGAATACGACACTTGACTTGGTTGGCCAACATTATCCCAATAGTTAAGAAAGGAAGTGCGTACATGTATGAACTATCAGGATTTGAACCAGGCTTGTCTAAAAAAAAATCACAACAAAAAAAAAACAAACAAACAAAAACAAACAAAAAAAGCAAAAAAAAAAAGAGGCAAAAAAAAAAGGCAAACAAAAAAAAAGGAAAGGAAGAAAAGTCCTCTTTGGGGTAAGCTTTATTCGAATTCCTTTAATTCACACATACCCATGCTCTACCATTCTTCTTGGCCTCCAAAAAGGACCGAAAGGGTTCTATTGACCTACAATGGATATGGATTGCTCGAGTTTGGGGAATAGATATCTTAAGGGAAGTGCGCCCTACGGCCTCCAATGGACATAGGTCCACTATAATTGCTATCGCTTACTTCACTGAGTGGGTGGAAGCCGGGTCCCTCATGAAAGTTGGCGCTTGGGATATGGATAAGTTCATCAAAAGGAGTCTAATTTGTCAACACAGTCCCCAGCACCACATTGTGTTTAAGGACGGGGGACAGTTTGTGCCTAAAGCTAGGGAGTCACTCCAAAAGTATGGCATTAATCATCACAAGTCCTCTTCGTGTTGCCCTCAAGGCCAATGGGGTAATAGGGGGTGTTAACAAGAATGTCAAGAAGATCTTTGTCAAGATGGTTCGAAACGATTGCAAATTTGAACCTATTAGACAAGAACAGGTCGCAGGCTTATTGTCACAACCGAATCTATCAGAAAAGACTTGCTCGATCATTTGGAAAGAAATTCAGAAAGCATCCGCTGAAAGAAGGAGATTCAATTCCTAAGTAAATGAAACCAAGCATTCCAGACATACGGGGTAAATTCGAGCCGACATAGGAAGGTTTGTTCTTAAGAGATTGGTATCCAAAGGAGCAGCAACTCTAACAGACAGCAAGGGAAGCCAGTTCAAAGAATCGCTTAGCATCAACAGACCTAAGAGGTTCCATGGCTAAAGACTAAAAATAAAAAGAAGAGAATAAATGCCCAGTGGGTTGAAAATCGAAAAAAGGCGGCCCTACTAAAATTGGGCGCCTCATCAGGGTGAAAACCGAAAAAGGCACTCTGAGCAAAAATTAGAGGCTTGAGAGAAAATGTCCAATCAAGAAAACCCGAGAGGGCTAATTGGAAACAAGAGTTTTGATGCTTTCAAGATCCATTTTGAGATTAAACATAATTTTGCATTCTGAATCTATGTTAAATGGTGATCATGTATGGAGAAATAATACTGAAATGTACACAAAATGCGGAAAAATATAAAGCAAAAGCGAAACATCATTCGTTACTGAATGTGCGAAATCTAAATGGCTATACTCTGCTTCTACTCTCACCGACCAGATGCCTAAGCCGATTGGTCCTATTATCTACCGCGGGGCTAAGTACCCTGCTCTTGTATGCACTTATGAAAGCGAGGATGTAGTTTCTGACCTACAGTATGACAATTTTTGGTAAGCGGCTGTGTCCAGGGACTATGGTACTCAGGGGTGAAGGCCGAGGATAAGGTGCTGCCCTGGAAAGATAGAGGACACCTCACGACATCTTGAATCCCTCTGAACTGTCAAACGCAACAGGCGATGATATCGAAAGTGGTCTCGGGAATTCTACACAAGAGAACAGAAAGGAGAGCTAGGGGCATAGGGAGTTGACCCTTGTTGGCCACCTCACCCAGTCAAACAACACCTTCATCAGAGGGGGCGAGGGGATATAGTCGTTGTTTAGGGGAAGATGTCTCAGCGAATAATTATCGATTGCTATAGAAGGAGGCTTTAACAGTAGCTTCGGTCTTTCTTATAGCCACACACAAAAAAAAGGGCCGTTAGAGATAAAAATCGTAATTGGCGCTCTAAGCAAAAGTTAGGCCAAAGGGCAGGGTGAAAACCTGAAAACGGGCAGTTTGTCCTACGAAAAATAAAATGAATAAAAGCCGCTGGATTGGGTTGGGTCCATTCCAGGCAAAAATTAGGCACATGATTGTGTAAAAATCCAAAAATGACGCACTTCCCGCTAAGAAAAGCTGGTGTGAAAATCCACAAGGGGCGCACTACCTTTAATCAATGACTTCCGACGCCTGGAGCGATAAGGCTGTGGTTCTTCAAATGACCTCCTCTCGGGCAGATGGTGTATAATGCAGGACATGAGTCAGAATCCTAGGGGAGCAAAGATGCACACCGAATGGTTCTCCTTAAAGGGGTTATGGTCAAAATCCCTGAGCTGCGAAGACGCTTTTCTAGATCCTTAGGGGCATCAGACAATGCCAAGCCGTGCCCTAAATGGACCCTTGACCACCCAAGATGTGGTCTATCCATTTTTGCATACATCTCATATCTACATATGGCATTTTATACATGCATGCATAATCTCTTGTATATATGCCTACGTACGCAGCTTTGTAGGAAAAGTCCAAACGAAGACCGCACGCACGAAAGTGGGTCTAGGATAATTTCAGCCCACAGTAGCACTCACTCGTGCTGGACAACCAAGTCAAGATGAAGTCTACAAGGTTCAAATCTCAAAGTCCTCTGAGGAGGCAAAATCTCAAAGTCCTCTGAGGAGGTAAAACCTCCAAGTCCTCTGAGGAGGCAAAATCTGAAAGTCCTCTGAGGAGGCAAAATCTCAAAGTTTTCTGAGGAGGCAAAACCTCAAAGTCCTCTGAGGAGACAAAACCTGAAAGTCCTCTGAGTAGGCAAAATCTCTAAGTCTTTTGAGGAGGCAAAACCTCAAAGTCATCTGAGGAGGCAAAATCTCTAAGTCCTCTGAGGAGGCAAAATCTGAAGTCCTCTGAGGAGGCAAAACCTCAAAGTCCTCTTAGGAGGCCAATTCTCCAAGTCCTCTGAGGAGGCACGTCTCACACCACCCGCACTTCGTAAGTCTGCAGTAGACTCGATGCAACACGAAATGATGGCAATCGCTCCGCAGTTTAGACAGTGACTTAAGGAGATGATCCCCTTTTCGTGGTAGTAGGAAAGTCGCCGCCTCAGGTACTCGCTTCTTTCCTCTTTTTTGAATTTTGGCTCACCCAGGCACCTAAGTTCTAGGTTTTCCAAAATTGAGGGCAACTGTAGACAACAATTCCCGAGGCAATCAAACATCAGGATTACCCGATGATGAAGATGATACTTGCCACAAGTAAAGGTGTAAAAAATGATGTTTTCCTTGTCGAAAATCTCTTTTGTTCCTCCAAAAATTTTAATTCAAAAATTTGCATTTTTACTCTTATTTTTATTCCTTTTTATTTTTATTTTTATTTTTATTTTTACTAATTTTTATTTTTATTTTTTTTATTTGCATGCCGCGCATAAGGTTGGGTTGCACGCGTGCAGGCGTGGGAGCATGCCGGCAGGGGCACGCGTTGCCTCGCTCTCTCGAGCGCACGTCGCCTAGGGTGACGCACACCCGCTCGAGTGCACGTCGCCGAGGTCGACGCACACTCCCTGGGGCGCACGTCGCCTAGGGCGATGCACGTCGCTTGGCGCGACTTACGCCCATAAGGGCGCGCGTCACGTTGCTCTACCCGTGGGCATTCTTGCCCCTTCTCTGCCTCGCGGTCGTTTTCACCTGCAATTTCTGGTAAATTTTCAGTCCGTTTCTTCCGTTTGTTTCACGTTTTTGTACAATTTTTGGTTAACGAAAAATGAAAGAGCATTTTGTCTCTTCCCATTTTGGGACAATCCAGAGAAATAAAATGAAGACTTGATCTTCATTTTGAGGGGAGCTGCATTTTTTCAAAAAAAAAGAGAGAAAGAGTCTCCTCTCAAGAGCAAAAAAGAGCAGCCGAGAGTTTTTTTTTCAAAGCAAAATATTAAGATTTTCAAGTTTTAATATTAAGATCTTCAAGTTTTAACCTTCTTTTCTTCTTCTTTTTTCGGCAAAAATATTTTTTATTCGGGGATATATTTAAGCAAGGAAAATCAATTTCCTTTTGTCTTGGATCATCCCTCCAAAAATTTTATTCGGGGATTTATTTAAGCAAGGAAAATCAATTTCCTTTTGTCTTGGAACTTCCCTCCAAAAATTTTTTCTTGAATTCGTTTGTTTAAAATGTAGATCCTTTTATTTTCTTTGTGTTTGCCACCACAAACTTGACAAGGGGACGGATTGAGACATCCTATTTTCGATCTATAAATTCTGAGGGTAAATATTCTTGAATCCGTTCTCATTTAATTTTTCGTTTATCACCATTGTTGTAAATATTATTATTTTTTAGCATTTTTCTTGTTCTTTTCTCACTACTATGATATTGTTGTGCCACTATTATATTTTGTTTTGACCCCTGTTGCTATGGTAATTGATTTTTCAGGTATTATTGTTATTGCATTTACGTTTGTCTTTTATGTCAACATTACCACACTGTGATTGTTTGCTTTTGTTAAACCTATTTCTATGACTGCTATCATTAGAATTATTAACATTATTATCATTGTTGATGCTCTTATTAGTGTGTTATTGCCTTCAATATCATTATTATTACTATTATTATTAACATTATTATCATTATTATTGCTCTTATTAGTGTGTTATTGCCTTCAATATCATTATGATTACTATTATTATTATTATTATTATTATTATTATTATTATTATTATTATACTGTTGGTTTTTTTCCATCTTTGCTATTGTCAACGCTTTATTATTATTATTATTATTATTATTATTATTATTATTATTATTATTATTGTTATTATTATTATTATTATTTGATGGTATTATTATTATTAGTATTATTATTTTATGTTTAGTTCATATTATCATTATTTATTATTATTATTATTATTATTATTATTATTATTATTATTATTATTATTATTATTATTATTATTATTATTATTATTTCCATTCATGCTATTATTATCATCATTATTATTATTATTATTATTATTATTATTATTATGTTGATGTTCACTGTTGGATTTTTTCCCTTTTTGTTATGGTCATTCGTTTGTCATTATTATTATTATTATTATTATTGCCTTTTTGTTATTATCCTTGGGCTTTTGCACGACTCTTTTAATTTACTTTGCATGTAAATCATTTGTATATTAAATCAATATGTCCTATATTTATTTTGTCTTTAGTTGATTAATCTTTAGAATTATCACTAATATTTTAATATTATTTTTGTTTGGGGATTTAAATGAAATTTGCATTGTATGAGTATTCCCGCGACCCTACGGAGCGATCACGACGCGTAGGAGACCGCATCGCTTGGGTGAGACCTTTCCTATCCCTTTGTGTGTTTATGTTTACCTGTAAAATAAAATAGTTTTATTTTGTGCACGTGTAAGGTAAAAAGTCGCAAAAATATTTTATAACTAAATTGGGATTTTATTAATAAAATTGGGACCAATGTCCCTCATTTTAGCCAAAAAATGTAAAATATCACAATAAAATGAAGAGTTAAATTTTCTCCAAAATGGGTTCACTCATCCCGGTTTCAAAACCCACAATCGAATAACTCTTCGAGCCCTTTTCAAATGAGCGTGAAGGAATCAATGTTCCTAAACCAAATGAATGTCCCGACTTATGTATATTTTTCTTATGTTTTATTTTGTTTGTTTGTTTAAGTTTATGTTCATACATTTCGGGCCCTTGTAAATTAATTTTGGGGCAATATTATTTAGTTTTCATTTGGAATTGTATTCCGTCCCAATTTATATTTTTTAATCTTCTTTTATTTGGGGTTGTATTTCGCCCAATTTCTCCTGTAATTGTGTGCTCGGCGTGTTTACCGTTTTCTTTTATCGCTTTATTTTACTGCTTTCTTTACAGTCTTTTATTTATTACTTTCCTGATGCTTGCAATGCGCTTTTAATTAAATGCATTAATCGTGTGAAAGGAGAGATAGAATTTTACGAATTTAAAAACTCATTTATAATTAACCAAAACATAAATAAGAGTGAAGTTCTGAACACCACCTTTGGTTTTAGACCAATAGAGATTAGAGACCTTTCCCATTTTCTTGTAAATTGGGTGGCGACTCCAAAATACCTCAAAGGTGCCTAAAGGCGTCGTGAGGCTAGATGATCCTTTCCAATGTTCTATTGGAAAGGAGGCATTCAAAATGTCTCTTAGCACCCAGGCTCAAAAAGAAGTGAACTAATTCCTCGAGCCCTAAAAGCGGGTCTCATTACGAGAGCCTTTCCTAGGTTTATCGCGTGTCACAGTACGAATCAAGTTAAAGACACAAGGCTTCATGTTGTCATGGTTGATTATGAAGGACTCAAAATGAAACCAGAAGAGTCAATTTCTGAGGTAATTAACAGGTATGTGAAACTAACTAATGATATTAAACCTCTTGCTAAAAAACTTATGTGAAACTAACTAATGATATTAAAGCTCTTGGTAAAAAACTTGATGAGCATGATAAAATTGTAAAGCTTGTTAGAGGTCTCACTCCCAGGTGGGAATCAAAAGCTTCTATTCTGTTGGATAAGGATCTTAGCACACTTAATTTTGATAATGTATGTGCATCTCTTATTTCACATAAACTTTACATTAAGTCTCAAGATGCAGAAAAAGAAAAAGATAGGAAATTAAAGGCTATTGCTCTCAAAGCAGAATTTGGAAGATATTATTCCACAAGCGATAATGAAATGGCATTGATCACTAAGAAATTCAGAAAACTGTACAGAAAAGGACAGAAGTCCTATAGAAAATAGCATAAAAAATTTCCTTATCACAAGGGAGAAAATTCCTCAAAATCTGCTGGAGACGTTATCTGCTACGAGTGCAATAAACCAGGTCATATTAAATCCAAATGTCCAAATTTGAAAAGAAAGGAGAAAAGATTTTAGAAGAAGGCTATGAAGACTACGTGGAGTGATAGTGAAGAATCAAGCACAAGTGATCTAGAATCTGTAAATTCTGATGAAATTGCTCTGATGGCAATTTTTTATCATGAAGAGCAGAATTCATCTTCTGATGTAGAGCTGAAAAGTTCAGCTGATGACTCAGAAAAATCTGAGGTAAGTGATTCTGACTCCAATTCTGATGGTAATGAATATGAAAAAATGCTTGATTGTTTTAAAGAATTGTATCATAAATACTGCATGCTTAAAAAGATGCATATTGAAATAAAAAAGAATTTTGATGTATTAAAATTGGAACATGAAAATGCTAAGCAATCAGAAATTAAATTGAAAAATGATTATTCTGATTTGAAAAGAAAATATAAATCTTTACATGAAAAATGTAATGTTAAAGGAAAACAGATTTGTGTGTGCAATGGTAATACTGATGAAAATCTAAATAAAACATTTGTTCATGCAAGCTCATCAAAGAATTTTTATAAAAAAAATTACACCCAGAAAAAAGTTGATAAAGTTTTATCTTATGGTAAATTAGCAATTAATTCTCTTGCTACATGTTTTTATTGTTGTAAAAAAGAGCATATATCAAAATTCTGTTATTATAAGAAGAATGCTAATTCTGTCAAACAAAAATGGGCGATTAAAAATTTTGAAATTGTTGTTACTAACCATGAAGGACCCAAGAAGGATTGGGTACCTAAAAACACTTGAATTTATTGCAGGTTTGCCTAAGGAGCACCAAAATAGAAAAGTGGTACATGAACAGTGGCTGCTCTAGGCATATGACGTGGGACAGAACTAAGTTTTCGAAATTGGTAAAATCAGAAGGTGGTCCTGTCAACTTGGGTGATAATAGAAAAGGAAAAATAATTGGTACTGGATCTATAGGTTCTAATCAAGTTATTGAAAATGTCTCTCTTGTTGAAGGTCTAAAATACAATTTGCTAAGTATTAGCCAACTTTGCGACAAGAAGAGAAGAGTAATTTTTGAAGTAGATCATTATAGAGTTGAAGATGTTGAAATAGGAAAATCTGTTCTAAAGGGTCAAAGATCTGGAAATATTTATTTAGTTAGCCTGGAGGATATTAAGAAAAGTGAGGCTAAATGTCTTATTTCAAAGGAAAATCTAAGTATTTTGTGGCATAGAAAATTGGGTCATGCTAGCTTTCATACAATAGAAAAGCTGGTCAAAAAAGATTTAGTAAGTGGAATGCCAAAAATGAAGATTGATAACGATCATGTGTGTAAAGCATGTTTGCTTGGGAAGCAATCCAGAAATTTTCATAAATCTAAAACTAGCGTGACTACTGAGAAGGCTTTAGAGCTTCTTCATATGGATTTATTTGGTCCAATAAATCCTTCCAGTATTGGTGGAAAATCTTATGTGTTAAATGTGGTGGATGACTATACTAGATACACTTGGGTATTGTTCCTTGCTCATAAGGACGATGCATTTGAGCCATTTAAGAAGTTGAGTAAGAAGATTCAAAATGAAAAAGGATACAATATCATAAGTATAAGAAGTGATCATGGTGGAGAATTTGAGAATAAGAAGTTTAAAGATTTCTGTAGCAATTCTGAAATTAATCACACCTTCTCCACTCTAAGAACACCTCAGCAGAATGGTATAGTAGAAAGGAAAAACAAAAATCTTCAAGAAATGACCAGAACTATGCTGAACGAAAATAATTTACCTAAGGATTTCTGGGCTGAGGCAATCAACACTACATGCTACATTTTGAATAGAATTCTGATCAAATTAGTGTTGAAAAAGACTCCATATGAGCTATGTAAAGGCAGAAAACCCAACATCAGCTACTTCCAACCGTTTGGCTGTAAGTGTTTCATTTTTAATTATAAGAATAATTTAGCTAAATTTAATGCAAAATCTGATGAAGGAATATTTTTAGGATATTTTTTAAATTCTAAAGCATACAGAGTCTTTAATAAAAGAATACGTAAAGTAGAGGAATCAATAAATGTTAAATTTGATTTTACTAACGTGAATTCTAGAGAGAGGAGTTTTTCTGATGATGAAACAGGTTTTGAGAAAGAAAAAGATAAAGATCAACAAAATGCTCAAACAAAAAAGCCACCAGATCAGCAGATAGATCCGGATGATAGAATTCTGGAACAACATGAGGATACTGAAAATGATTCAGAAGTTCGGATAGAAAATGAACAAGAAATTCAGACATAACAACAATCCGAGCAACTAATAGAATTGCCTAAAGATTGGAGATTCCATAAGTATCACCCAAAGGATAATCTATTAACTGATCCTCCTCAGAAAATGATGACAAGAAGAGCCATGCATGAATATTGTGGTAATATTGCCTTTGTCTCTCAACTTAAACCTAAAAATTATACTGATGCTCAAAATGATGAAAATTGGATTATTACTATGCAAGATGAGTTAAGTCGGTTTGAAAGAAACAGAGTTTGGAATTTGGTTCCTAAATCCTCAAACTGTTCTGTTATTGGAACAAAATGGGTGTTTAGAAATAAGTTAGATGAGCAAGGTATGTTGTCAGAAATAAGGCCAGATTGGTGGATTAAAGCTACAATCAAGAGGAAGGTATAGATTTCGATGAAACTTTTGCACTTGTTGCTAGATTAGAAGCAATTAGAATTTTGTGCGCATTTGCATGTTTCAAAAATTTCAGATTATATCAAATGGATGTTAAAAGTGCTTTTCTAAATGGTTTGTTGAATGAGGAAGTTTATGTTGAACAACCTCCAGGTTTTGAAAATTCCGAACATCTAGATTTTGTTTATAAACTTAAAAAGGTTTTATATGGTTTGAAACAAGCTCCTAGAGCTTGGTATGAAAGATTAAGTTGTTTCTTGCTTGCTCATGATTTTAACAGAGGAAAAGTAGACACTACTCTCTTCATAAAGCACAAATCATCTCACATTTTAATTGTTCAAATTTATGTTGATGATATTGTTTTTGGTTCTACTAATATTTCTCTGTGTAAAGAGTTTGAAGCTATTATGAAAAAGAAATTTGAGATGAGTATGATGGGTAAGTTAACGTTCTTTTTAGGACTCCAAATTAAGCAATGTGTAGATGGTAATTTCATAAGTCAGTCAAACTACACAAAGGAACTGCTGAAGAAATTCAAGTTGTCTGATGCAAAATCTGCCAGCACTCCCATGAGCTCAACCATAAAGATTGACAAAGATGAAAAGGGCAAAAATATTGAAAAAAAGTTGTATCGAGGTATGATTGGGTCACTGCTGTACTTAACAGCAAGTAGACCAGACATTCATTTCAGTGTATGTCTATGTGCACGTTTTCAATCAGCTCCAAAAGAATCATACTTGTCTGCAGTAAAAAGGATTCTGAGATATCTTCATGGAACTCAAGAATTGGGACTTTGGTATCTAAAGAACACATCCATTGATCTTTTAGGATATTCAGATGCTGACTATGATGGCTGTACAATTGACAGAAAAAGTACTTCAGGTGCTTGTCCTTTTCTGGGAAATTTGCTTATAACGTGGTCAAGCAGAAAACAAAATTCTGTGGCATTATCTACAGCAGAAGCTGAATATATAGCAGCTGGTGGATGTGTAGCTCAAATTCTATGGATTAGACAACAATTAAAAGATTACGAGATAGAATTTGACAATATTCCATCTGTGATAATACAAGCGCTATAAATCTAACAAATAATCCTATTCTGCACTCAAGAACAAAGCACATTGAGATTAGGCATCACTTCATTAGAGATCATGTTCAAAGGGGAGATATTCTGCTAGAATTTGTTCCAACGGAATCAGATAGCTGATATCTTCACCAAACCTCTTAAAGAAGATAGATTCTGTCAATTAAGAAGAAAATTAGGAATGGGTATATCAGAAATTTAACTTTCTATTGAGGTACATTTTCTAACTAAAATTCAGATAAAGAAAATCTGTTAGTTAGTATTAATATATCTTTACAAGGAATGTTGAAATTTAAGTTTAAGTTTTAATTATTTTTGTAGTTGTTTAATTTTTCTTTCTGACATGAAATAAATGTGATGTGATATTTGGAGTGTTGCAGTTAATATATTTGTTTGATTTGTCATAACTGCTCCTACTATCTATTTGTGGTGATTTAAAAGTTCAAGGGGCAATTTTGTCTTTCGTTGACTTCTCCTCTTCCTGCTTCTTAGTAACTACAAAGTTGTAGTTTCCCTATTTATAATGACTCCCTGAGCACCTAGTCTTTTACGTCCTTTTAACTTCTTACATCTCAAAGTCCTTACTTATCTTCTTCTTCATCTCTTATTTGAGTCACAAAACCTAACGTCGCTCAAATGGGTAGGTTCAAAACTGCAGCTAAAAGAAATCCCCAGCATTCATCACCTCCTCCTACTCCATCTCAACACAGTAAAACAAACCCAAAACCCTCTTCAACCAAACCAATTGCAACTGAAACCCACTCGTCAAGATCCGCAGCTCCGACAACCAAAAATCTAGTGCTATTACCGTAAAAAATAACTGTTTGGGAGGACCTTGTTAAGGCTGCTCCAGCTGTCGCTCAGTTTGCGAAAAAGCAAAAATGGAAGAGATTTCTCTCATTCAGCAGAAGCAAGTTTTTTCCCTCTCTGGTTCGTGAATTTTATTTCACCAGATCTGAAATATCTACAGAGAGCTTTAAGGTAACTCTTAAAAACTCCATCTATCCTGTAATACCTGCTCTTATTGCAAAACTTTTTTCGATGAATTTGGAAGGATCTGTGTGTATTCGTACTGATAGTAAGCTACTTGAGTTTGATGCTTTAGATAAAGATAAATTTTTGAGTGGTATCTCAAGTGATGGTAGTGGTGCATTGAAATGTCCTTTGGCCTCTAATCTGTTACCCCAATATAGGGTTTTATATAAATGCATCAGTCAGTATATCACTCCTAGGGCTGGGAGTATGTCATATTTATCTGACTTTGACATTGTTTTCTTATGGCATTATCATTCGGGTACATCTTTCAATTTGGCCTATTTGATTTTTAACCACATGACCACCCGTTCTGTTGACGACAAAAAGCCCTATGGGTTAATTTTGACCAAGTTCTTTGAACACTGGAAACTTGTGACTGATGATACTATTGGTGACCCTCTCAAAATTGAAAAAGTTAACTTCATTTTCTATAAGGATATTGGCAAGAAAGGTCAAACTGGTAAAAGAACATTTTTTGAGGAACATATTGAGAAATTTGTTTCTGAGATCTCCTCTGGCAAAAGAAAAAAATTGCTAGATATTGGATTTATGAACTTAGATGAGCATGTAAAATCCAAATATTTGGAGTTTCTTGCTTGGATGAAATCACCTGCAGCTATCACTATCAAAGAGACTAAGTTAAAAGATAAAACCAAGAAATCTAAATCTGAGGAATCTGGTCCCACATCCAGCAAATCTCTATCTTCATCTGATGAAAAATCTGGTAAGGCTTCTGAATATAATGCTACTTCTACTGATTATTCTTTTTCCAATTCTGTAGATAAATCTTCTGAGAAATCTGATGAGAAATCTGCTGAGAAATCTGAACAGAAATCATCTGAGAAATCTGGTGAAAAATCTGAAAGTTCTTCTAGTAGCTCAACAACATCCAAGTCTAGGTCCCCTTTTGCAGAACAAGTGCCTGCAAGTCCTCCTACTTCTGTAGTTGAGAAATCCTCCAGCACCCAGTCACCTATCCATTCTGCTGAACCACCAGCTGAAGAATCAAAATCTGCACCACATTTTATTGTCAACCATTCTGAGTTTAGCAAGTTTGCTGCTGAAGTTCATTTCGCCTCTGAGTTGTTTCATGATTTAGCCACCGTTTTTGGTAAGCTGGCTGACATTATTCCCAGTTTGTTTTCTTCTCCTACTGTTGAACCTGCTGTGGCAACTGTTCTATCCCCTGTTCCCTCTACTCCTGCTGCAGCTTCAAAGGAACCATCTCCATCCTTTCCTGGTAGACGTAAATATGCTCGAAATGCTATCCTGAAGGTCAAGAATCCTCCGAAACTAGGCCAGCCTGGCAGCAGCTCACAACCTACGGATGTTGACTCCTAGTTCTTTTTATTTGCTTTGGACTATTTTGTTATTCACACTTCAATACTCTGGAATATTTTGTTCTTTGCTGGTATTGCCTTTTGGTGCAGGTCCCCTTCCTTTTTGACTGATGACAAAAAGGGGGAGAAAAAGTATTATTTTATGATTTATGCCTTAATGATAATGGATGTTTTATGGATGGATGTTTATTTAGGATTCCTTTGGTAACTTGATAATCTGTCAACTTATAGTTTTATAGAGGGGATTTATAAATTATTTTTTATTATTTATTATCTCTATAAATACACCCATGCATATTTTCAGGGGGAGCTTTTTAGACTAACCTAGATAGGCTTCTAAGTGGAGTTTATTAAGGTTTTGTCATCATCAAAAAGGAGGAGATTATTGGCTCAAGGCCACATCCTAATTTTAATAATAATCAAACCTTAAATAAACTCTATTGTTAAGTCTTTTCTAAGGAAATTTTTGCAGGTATATTCCATATGTTTTCAGATATAAAATGCTTCTTGGATGAATATTGAAGACAATTCCGAAGATCAAGTATGTCAAGAATGGACTTGAGAAGTCAAAATGGTAAGTTGTCTTAGTTTATTAGGAATTAGGTTATTAAATTGTAAAATCAAATTGAGGCAAATTATTCTCATTCGTGCATACACTTTATAGCTTTAAAACTGCATAAAAATGTTTTTAAGTCAAAATATAAGTTTGTGATTAAAACTAGTTTTCGTCTGCATCAATTTAAGTCAAAATATAGCTTTAAAACTGCATAAAAATTCTTCAGAAAATGAATTTCTGTCAGTATCAGATTTCTGGACAAAATCTATTTTCACTACAAGACAAAAATAACGACTAGTTGGAATTTGTTTTCTCTATTTTACCCTCCAATAGCTAGAAATGGCTAGTTTGTGTTTCAAACACTTATAACTAATTTTTTGAGTATAAATACATGTTATTTCACCTATTAGAAGGTTAGAGAAAAGTTGAAAAGAATTTTTACCTTTTAACAGAAAAGTTTAAACTTGTTCATATCACTTTCACATCTTTTGCACTTCATTCTTTACATATTCTCCTCAATTTGATTATAGTTTTGTGTTGTAATTGTTTGTGAGGAAAATATATTTGTAAAAGATTATGAATTGGGTTGGCTAAAACCTAGGAAAAATTTTAGTAAGTGTTTTTAATCTTTGACTTTGGGAAAAAGATTATGGGTTAATATACAAATCTAGGATTGTCTATTGGTTTTGACTCTTGCCCTTAAAAGAGTTAAAAGTGGAGAGAAAAGCTCAAGAAGTGAATCTCTAGGAGTGGATGTAGGCAAGTTGGCCGAACCACTATAAATTTTATGTGTTAGTTTCAAAGTTATCTTTTGAGTGTTTGATTGTTAGAGAATATGTAAAAATTTAATCATTGCTTGCATTGCATTTCTGCGTTTCTAGTCAGAATTCTGCATTTCTTCATATTTCTGTTCCATTAGAAAATTAGCGAGAAAATTTCGAGACACTCAATTCACCTCCCCTCTTGTGTGTCTTTAGGACCTACAAGGATCTGCAATTGAGAGGATAAATAGATGCTAATTGGGCAGGATATGTAGAGCTCCTTAAAACTGGCAAAATGGAGCTTAACCAAATCCACTTCTACATAATCAAAACAAATTTTAGCAAAGCTACAATTATAGAACACATGCAAACGATATTCCCCATCTTCCCAACAGAGAACACAAGTGTCACTACAAGAAAAAATCAATTTAGCGATGGGGAAAAAATTTATGTCACTAAAAAAGGAGGCAAATATTCCCTCCATTTTTTGCGATCGTTTTTAGCGACGAAAAATTTAAACCGTCGCTAAATATGGTGCCAAAATTGCACCAATGCTTGCTACGAAAATTAGCGACGGAAAATAATTTTCGTCGCTAAAAATTAGCGACAAAAATTATTTCTCGTAGATAATTAGCGATGGAAATAATCTTTCAAAGCTAAAAAAATTAACTACTATTTTTAATATTTTTTAGCGACGGATATCCTTTTCCGTTGCTAAAAATTAGCGACGAAAATTGATATCCGTAACTAAATAGTGACGTCAGTCGATAAAAATGATACAAATAAAAAATATTTTTAAATTTTACTTTTAGCAACGAAAAAGAATTTCCGTCGCTAAAAACTTTATACATAAAACTTTCTGCTTTTTTTTCTCTCTCCTCCCTCCCTCCCTCTTTTTCTTCTTTCTTTCTCTCTCCAGCTACACAAGGCCCTGCGCCGCCCTGGCCTCACACCGGCGCTCGCAACCAACCCATTGCCCTGGCCTCCCGTTGTTGGTCGCTAGCGCAAGCAGCCTTGCCAGCCCGCAGCGGCTCGTAGGCACCTCGCCTATCGTCCCCTTCTCGCAGATCTGCCCCCCGCCGACACTCTCCAGTGCTTAGCCCTGCCGTTGTAGCCTCTCCTGTCGCCTCTCGCTTGAGTGCAGGGCAGATCTGTCGCTGCTCCCTCACGAACAAGGCAGATTTGCCGCTGCTCCCTCACGCGCAAAGCAGCTGCTTCCTCGCGCGCAAGATCCACTTCCAGCCTCTGCCGATGGTCGCTGCTCCCCACTCCAGCCTCGACGGTCGCCACTTCAGCCTCGTCGGTCGCCGCTTCAGCCTTGTTGCTGTCGTTTGCTTCAATAAGTAAAGTATATTTTTTTCATTTCTTTTTATTTTTTATATATCTATTTTTATTTGTTTTGTAATTTTTTACCATTTATTTTTTTTCAATTTTATTGTTTATTTATTTTTCATTTGTTGTTGTAATTTTTTCATTTTTTTGTCATTTGTGTTGTAATTCTATTTGAATAATGAATAGACAAATTATATGTAGAGATTGATATTTGAAAATTAAATTGGGTTGTGTTGATTTTTGTTATTTTTATAAGGAGGAATGTCCAATTTATAGAGGAAATTATGTCGAATTTTTTTTAGCAAATGTGATTTTTATATTATTATTATTATTATTATTGTAAATAATAATTTATTAGGATGATGATGAATGTTGTTTAATTAAGTATTTTGTGTTAATATGATATTTTTAATATTATTGCATTTAATATATATATATATATTCAGTTTATTTTATTAATAAAAAATTAATATTTATTAAAAATATTATTAGCAAGAGGACAAAAATTCGATCGCTAATAATTGTAATATTCATATGTTCTATACTTTATATTATTGATAAATTTATAATTTAAAAATTAAAACAAATAAAATAAATTAAAACAAATAAAAAAAAAAAAGAAAAACCATAAATTTAGCGACGGAAGCAAAAATTCCGTTGCTAGAATCTAAATATCCGTCACTAAAAATAGCGACAGGAACCTAATTTTTGTCACTAAATTTAGTGACGGTAAAACAACTATCCCTAAATTTAGCAATGGCATGAATAGCGACGGAACACGTCCGTCACAAAATTTCGCGACGGTCAAAAAACTATCGCTAAATTTAGCAATGGCCTGAATAGCGACGGAACACGTCCGTCTCAAAATTCTGTCTCTAAAAGCATTTTTTCTTGTAGTGTGTTAGTAACATTCAATCCTTTCAAGAATAATCTCTCACGAGTTGGGATACAATTAGAAAGAATCTGCCAGACAAAGCATTCAACTCGAGGAGGAATTTCAAGCTCACACATCTTGTGCCAAGTCTCTCTATGCACATAACCGAAATTATTAAATTCTCTGTTAGTTAAAGCCTTGTATCCAGTTTTCACCAAGTAACAACCCATTTTCTCATAATGCCATATAAGCCTATCACTATAAGTCCCATTAGTCAAAGGAATAGCCAAAATTGCATTAGCATCATCCACAGAAAACAAATCAAGAACTTGTTCAACATCCCGTTCCCTTCTCCCCGAAATAAATAAATCACTAACTCTCATATCTTGACACCCTTCAGGACAATCAGAATGAATAGTAAAAGCATTATCCCTTGGTAACCAAGCATCCTTCCAAACCTTCACATTATTACCATTACCAATCCTCCACCGACAACCAAGCTCTAAAACATGCTTAGTGTTCCAAATACTTTGCCAAATAAAACTAGGATTATGTCCTAAAGATGAATGTAGAAAATTAGAAGTAGGGAAATATTTAGATTTGAGAAGCCTACTAATGAAAAGAATTCGGATTAGCTATCATGTTCCAACCTTGTTTTGCCAATAAAGCAAAATTAAAACTATGAAGGACCCTAAAACCAACACCCCCCTTATCCTTCAAAGCACATAATCTACTCCAGGAGAACCAATTAATTCTCCTGCCTCCACTAGATTTCATATCCCACAAAAAAGAATTCATCATCTTTTCCAGCTCATCACAAAGAGTAATAGGCAATAAAAAAACACTCATACAAAACGATGGAATAGCATGACCTATCAATTTAATAAGAATCTCACTACCTGCTTGAGATAAAAATCTGCCTTGCCAATCGTGAATTCTTTTCCACAATCTGTCTCTAAAAAAAGCAAAAATAGCCCTCTTCTTCCTACCAATAAGAGAAGGGAGGCCAATATACCTTCCTATATCTAGAGAACCCGTGACCCCTAGAATGTGAGAGACCTGATTCTGAAAAATAATAGACACATTAGAGCTATAGAGAATCCCGAATTTCTGTAAATTAATTACCTGACCCGAGTCCTTCTTATAAATTGAAAAGATTTCCTGCAACACTTTAGTTTCCCTCTCCTCAGCTCTGAAGAAGAAAAAACTATCATCCGTGAAAAATAAATGAGATATAGTGGGAGCCCCTCTACAAATAGTACAACCATGTAAATCACCCCTCGCCTTAGCTTTCTTGATTAAAGAGGAAGGCCCTCCGCACATAGAATGAATAAGTAAGGAGACAATGTATCCCCTTGCCTAAAACCTCTTTTAGGTATAATAGGGCCAACCTCATTCCCATTTTGGCAATCATAATATTTTCCAACCAATCCCAAGTGAAAGGACAACCTTCCACTGGTAAATCACGAAGTAAATAATCCTCAACGACTTTTCGAAAACCTCTAAAAAGCTAATAAGGGTGCTCAACACCACCCTTTTTATCCTCCTCAAGCAACAAATCATTAAAATCCCCTATAATGCACCAAGAAAGATTAGATAAACTCTTAAGATAACGTAAGAGGTTCCAAGATTGCATTCTTCTAGACCCTTTCAGAGAAACCATAAAAACTCGTACAACGCCACACAACACCATCTTCCCTTTACACACTATGTCAATATTGTTATTAGAATAATTAAGAAGAGTGAACATATGGGTTTTATGCCATAAAAAAGTAAGAACTCTACCACTACAAGAAAATCATAAAATAGCGACGGAATTTTAGCGACAGAGTTAATTTCGTCTCTAAATTGCGACGGAATTTCCATTCCATCGCAATTTAGCGACGAAAATTAAATTCCGTCGAAAAATAGCGATGGAAAATAAATTCCGTCGCCAAAAATGGCGTCAAGAATTTTCTCCAAAATTGCCGACCGAAATTAGCGACGGTTTGTAAAAACAGTCACTGAAAATAGCGACGGAAAATATCTTCCGTCGCTAAAAAATTTAATTTAATTTCGCGACGGAATTTAATAACCGTCGCTAAATTTTATATTCGTCGCTAAAATTAGCGACATAATTAAATTTCCGTCGCTAAATAAAAATTAATAAAAATGAATTATTCATTTAGCGACGGAACAAAAATCCGTCGCTAAAAATTACGACGGAATAATTATACCGTCGTTAAAAAGTAATTTTTTTAACTTTAGCGACGGATAGAACTTCCGTCGCTAAAAATACCGACTGTTTATTTTAGTCCGTCGCGAATAAATTTTAATTTTCAAAATTAGCGACGGAATAAAAATCCGTTGCTAAAAAGTAAATAAATATCTTCTCTCCCCCTCTCTCCTCTCTCTCTCTCTCTCTCTCTCTTCTCCCTCTCCACTCTCTCCCGTTTTCCATTTCTGCCCGCCACCCACCTCCGACGACGCTCCACCGGCCGGATCCGCGCCTCCTCCTTCCCTCCGGCCCCGCCTCCCCTCCTCCTCCTCCTCCCATCCCCTCCCTCTTTCTCTCGCTAGCTGCTCTCGCCTCCCTCCTCCGTGCGGTGCCGATCTTCATCCGGCGTTGGTTGCCGCTGCTCCGGCATTGGTCCCCACCCCTCCTCCTCCTCCCTCCTCTCCTCCTCCGGCGACGTGAGGTAAGTGGAATTCCTTTTTTTTTAGTTAAATAATAAATATTGTTATTATTTATGTTAGTTAAAATTGTTAACTATTGTTTAATTAAAATATAAATATTTATGGTAAATATTTATGTTAGAGTTAATTGTTGTTGTTAGAATTAATTTTATTTGTTTATGTTAATTAAATATTTTATTATTGTTAAATAATACTATGAATAATTTGTGTCAAATATGTTATTATTAGTGTTATTAGTTAGATTAGATTATCATTAAATAATGATATGAACAATTTATTATTATTAGTATTATTAGAAAATAATTAACTTAATAATTTATTTGAGAATTTTAGTAGTATTAATATTGTTGGTGAATAATAAAGTACAAATATTTGAAAAATTATGTTGTTTATTAATATTATTGTTTTTAATATGGAATGTTGTTATTGTTAGAATAATTTCTTATGATTTTATTTTAATTAATTTTTTCAAGTAGTTTATTATTAGTATTATTAGTGTTAAATTCCGTCGGAAAATTCTGACAATAATATGAGAAGTCTAGATATGCTGAAGGCAGGTCATTTAAAGGATGGTAATAATATTTATCACGATGAGGGGTTGGACCTTGACGAGGCTCATAAGCGTAAGAAGGCAAATATGGGCCTCTAAGCCCAAGTCTCTAGTTCTGTTATTGAAATTGATCCAAAAATTATTTTTGTCCATTCTAAAGACGAGGCTGTGAACGTTTTAGGAAGTGAGCCAGGAAATTCTATTATATTGGCTGACCTTAACGGGCCCTGCCGGGAGCCATGATAGGCGTTACTTGGAACTGTCGTCTTGGCTCACTTCCTAAAACGTTCACAGCCTCGTCTTTATAATGGACAAAAATAATTTTTGGATCAATTTCAATAACAGAACTAGAGACTTGGGCTTAGAGGCCCATATTTGCCTTCTTACGCTTAGGAGCCTCGTCAAGGTCCAACCCCTCATCCTGATAAATATTATTACCATCCTTTAAATGACCTGCCTTCACCATATCTAGACTTCTCATATTATTGTTACTAATAGATCCCACTTTATTAGGGATGGAAATATCTAACTTTCCTTTGACAGTAAAGGAAATCTCGACATTTTTGGAACTGGATTGCCTTAAATCCTTCCCTTATTTCATGCTTGCCATAACCATCCTCAACCTAATTCGTACTCGAATCATGAAACCACTGGTCACCACCTTGCCCCGAGGACCTTCGTGTATTCGCCTTTAACCATAGCCCCCACCCCTTCTCCTTCGGCTTAGTATCTTCATTAAATATTAACAGACAGAAGAAATCAGAATGCCCGAGAATGCCACATAAAAAAACAGAAGGTAGGTAGCTTCTCATATTTGAACTGCACAACAGACCAATCACCTCCAACTTTCCTAATCTTCTTTCGTCTTTTAAGAGGGACTCTCACATCCATGCTAACCTTGATCCTCATGAAATGCCTCTAAACTCCTGAGTTATTATTGATATCATAGTCAATTAATTCTTCGATGATGTTACCCAATTGCCTGCCTACAACTTCTAACATATACCCTACTAGTAGTTCAAAAACCTAAACCCAGAAAGTTGCACGAAAAAGAGGGATCGAGACAGGAACCTTTCGTTCTATCAGATGGTGCAGTAAGAGAAGATGACCGTCAAAAGTCCAAGGACCTCTTCCACTCACATGTTTCATGTCAATGATATGAAAGAACTGTAATAAGAAAAGCTCTGAATTGATCTATCTAATGAAAATACCTTTATCAAGTCACCAAACACTAGCCATCCGGTGTCGCGTAGTGTTAAAGTTTACTGGTTTTTCAGTTAAAAACCTCCATACTAAACAGAACTCTGAAAACTCCTGCCTTTTTTTTAATGCATCAGCCGTAATGATTAACTCGTCATTTTCATCAGCAGATAGAGAAAGCTGATCCATATTAGTATCCATAGACTAAGAAAAACTTATTACAAGAACACGAAAAAACAAAACTCTCAAAGCTAGAAGAGAAAAAGTAATTATTTATTTTCTTTTAAAAATATATTTTGGGGAGTAATTTTTATATTTTCTTCACAATTTAATTAACACTAAAATATTTTATTGTTTTTTGCATTCTTCTTCTTAATTTATATTTTGTGTAACTTAATTTGTTGTAATTTAGTTTACATGTTCATGTCATTTTGTATTATTTCCATTTCTTTTTGCATCTTACCACTTTGGTTTATGTGCTTTCTCTTTATTTTCTATTCATGCCCGGAATGTCCAATTTATACCCGTGAGTTCGTCCAGTACATTTTCTTTCTCCCATTTTACTGTGATTTAATTATTCTCTTATTTTATTTATTTGCTTTATGTTGATTTGCCTTTTTGTGTATTTTATTTCCTTGTTAGTTTAAACTTTCCTTTTGTATGTATAAATTAAATTGCATGTTTTATGTAGTTGCCATATTTATTTGTATGTTAGAAGAAATTGCGATAATTAAAATACATGATTTTTACTGCTTTTTGTAAATGCTTGATTTTAGTTAATTGCCATGTTTAGTGATAACACAGCAAATATCATTTTCTTAAAGGCCCATCCAGTCGGCCCACTCAACTGGCAAGGCCCAAGGCCCAACAACCCAGAGTAGCTGACACGAGCTTTCAGGCAGCGCACACGCCCGATCGGCTGATGTGACCTTCAGTCCCATCAGCCGCCTGACACAAGGCAGCGCCCATGCCTACAACCTGCTCCCTTTCATGTCACCGAATACCTACTCTGACAGCCAATAATCACTCCCCAGGCACTCAAGTGCCCCTCAATCATCTCATATAAATAGCCCATCCAACGATGACACCAGGTATTGAATTCGAGACTTTCTCTCTCTAAAGCACATTCTCTCTCTAAGCTACTAACTTAAGCTTCGGAGTGCTCACGCCTGGTCCGACCGGGCTCTTCTTATTGCAGATCTTCTCATCCGATCGGATTGCTTTCTCTCCTTCAGATAAAGACGTTTTTGGCTTTATCATTTGGTGCTTTCGTTGAGAGAATGGCAAACTCAAGATCCAACGAGAATACGACCCCCATGGACCTAGACCATGACAATGATGTTCGTGCCAGATCAGGCACCTCGAGAAGGGAGGAAAGGCCTACCAGGTCCCCTACGAGGACCAACCTCCTTCCCGAATTCAATGATGCCACTATGAGGCAACCAGAAGACACCCCTGTCACGGTGAGGGACATGCGCGCTATTCTTAGCGACTTTACCAAGAGCATCATCCAAACCCTCAAGAAAGGGAAGATGCCAGCTATTTCTGAAAGAGCCCAAGAGGATTACTTCACGGGCAAAGACTTCAGAAAGAATAGAAACAAGGGAATAATCATTAATGAGCCCCGCGCTCAAGGAGCTCGAAGGGGCATGGTCAGAACTCCAGGAAGGTATAACAAGGGGAAGCAGATGATGTCCACGAACAGGAGTTCCCCTTACTCCAGCAGGTCCACCACTCTCTCTATAAGGGATGACTTGTCCTACATGTGCACTCCAACCCGCAGCCATATGCAAAAGCACAGGGATGAGTCCACTGCTATGACATTGAGTAAGGAGGATCAATGGCTGAAGCAGAAGCTTAAACAGCTTGGTTTCCTCGCGCCCAAGAAAAGCGCCTTCGAAGGAAACACATGCGGGAATACTGCTTCCCCATTTTGTAGAGAAATCACTGATGCTGAGCTCCCTCCCAGGTGGAGAGATGTGGTTATGGAAAGATACACGAGTAAAATCGATCCTACCACACACTTGGCTGAGTACTTAACCAAGGTTTAGGTCTACACTTATGATGAAAGGATAGCCTGTAGAGTTTTCCCTACCACCCTGGGAGGAGACGCATTGACTTGGTTCCACGAGCTGCCACTGGGATCCATTACGTCATTTAGACAGCTAAAGGAGCTATTCACCACGAGGTTCATCATACAAACACGTGCGCCTAAGACGGTGAACGACCTGTGCAACCTTTACCAAAAGACCGATGAAAGTCTTCGAGACTACATTGACAGGTTTCAGGCTACCATGTCTGAGGTAAGAAATATCAGTGTAGAGATGGCGACTACCACCTTATTAGGGGGCATCACTGACCGACCACTCTTCGAGTCACTCACAAAAAAAACCCCCATCCAGCTTTGCCGAACTTATGGAGAGGGCCAGACAACACCTCTAGCTGGATGATGCCCTTAGGTCCAACAGGGGGAGAAGGACCAGTGTATTGGACCGCCTGCAATATCCGGACGGTCGCTCCTCTCACAGAGCTTCCGCCCCCGATCGGACAGCAAGAAGCCAAGGCGGAGGTGCCAGTTCCAGAAGTTCAGGCCAGGCAAAAGGTCGGGACGAGACCGGACCGCGCATCCAGACGATCGGACAGAAAGGACATACACCACCCTAAATGCCACCCCAACTGCTGTGCTAATGTGGATAAAGGAGAAGCACCGCCAGGTCAACTGGCCCAGGGACCTGTCCGAAAGAAGCCGGGTTGTGAGGGACCCGAGCAAATATTGCGAATTCCACAGAGACGTCGGTCATTTAACCGACGAGTGCACTTCGCTCAAAAAGGAGATCGAAAGGCTAATACGTCGCGGAGCTCTCAAGAGATTTATAGGCCCGGCCAGAGGGGATGAACCGTGTAGACAGCCGAAGCCTCGAAGGGACGACCCTGACTCAGATGATGATGAGCGCAGGAACCCAAGAAATGCCGACCCAGGCAGGCCATATGCCGGGGTGATAAATGTGATCACCGGAGGGTCATCCTACGGAGAGGATCTCCCCAGAAAAGGGAAGGGGAAAGGCATCTACCTCTCCCGCCAGGCCGAGCAGCCTGCCTCAGTCACCATTTCCAGCGAAGACGCACGAGATGTCCTGTTTCCTCATGAGGACGCTCTCATTATAAGAGCTCGGATTAACAACTTCAATGTGAAAAGAATTTTGGTAGATAATGGCAGCGCTGTCAACGTCCTAACTCTCCAGGCATACCGAGCAATGGGAATCCCGATCGGAGAACTGAAGCCGAATGCCACACCTCTGATCGGGCTGGGCAACGCCACTATCCCGGTGGCGGGATCGGTAGAGCTCTTTGTCGAACTAGGCCAAGAGCCAATAGCTCACGCATGTAAGGTAATTTTCATGGTTATTGACATGACGTTTGCCTATAATGCCATCTTTGGCAGGCCATTGCTTTTCTAGACCGGAGCCGTGACCTCCTCCGCTACATGGTGATGAAGATTCCAACCACAGGAGGCATCGCCATCTTGAGAGGCGACCAAAAGGCATCCCGAGAGGCTTATATCACCATGATAAAGCAACAGCGAAAAGCAATGGTCGTAGAGCCCGGCCTCGAGCAGTCAGAGCAGCCGGCAAGGCCCAGAATGGACCCGGCAGAGGAGACAAAAATCAGGGCACTAAATAAGGGGAAAAATGTTCAAGTCGGGACCAGCATGGATAAGGAAACTGAAGAGGCCATCATGCAAGTCTTGACGATCAATCAAGCGACCTTCGCCTGGAAGCCAGAAGACATCCCTGGCATCAACCCCAAGATAATCACCCACAAGTTAAATGTGGACCCAAACTTTCCTCCGGTCCGTCAAAAGCTAAGGAGGCATGCACCCGAACGGAGGAAGTTCATTTCTGAAGAGGTGGATAGGCTACTCAAGACCGGACCAATCCGAGAGGTAGACTATCCTGAGTGGCTGGCTAACGTGGTTTTAGTCAAGAAAAAGTCTGGCAAGCTGCAGATGTGTGTGGATTTTACTGACCTCAATAAGGCGTGTCCCAAAGACAGCTATCCCCTGCCCAGTATAGACCAGTTGGTGGATGCCACAGCAGGCCACGCCATCTACTCTCTTCTCGACGCATATGCCGGCTACCACCAAATCTTGATGTGGCTCCTGGATCACGAGAAAACCAGCTTTATCACAGATGATGGGATATTTTGCTACAGGATGATGCCGTTCGGACTGAAGAATGCTGGGGCCATATATCAGCATCTAATGAACAAGATCTTCGAAGACCAGATCGCGCAGAATGTCGAAGTGTACGTCTACGACATGATCGTCAAGAGCCGAAGCCCCGAGGAACATCCAGCCGATCTGGCAAAAGTTTTTGACACTCTGAATAAATTCCAGATGAAACTCAATCCCGAAAAGTGCGTCTTTGGGGTACCATCAGGAAAGTTTTTAGGTTTCTTAGTCTCCCAGAGAGGGATTGAGGCAAATCCAGAAAAAATAAAGGCTATCCTCGAGATGCAACCCCCCAGGAACATAAAGGATGTCCAGAAGCTGAACAGAAGGATAACAGCCTTAGGACGATTCATCTCCTCCTCAGCCAAGCGCTGCACTCCTTTCTTCAAGAAGCTGAGGAAAAGTGAAACCTTCATCTGGGGGGAAGACTGCCAGCAAGCCTTCGAAGAGCTAAAGGCATTCCTCACTAACCCATCGCTGCTTAGCCGGCCAGTACCAGGTGAAAATCTGTACCTTTATTTAGCCACCTCTAAGGAAGCTGTTGCAAGTGCCTTGGTCCGAGAAGAAGATACTCAACAGCTACCTGTGTACTACGTCAGTGAAGTGCTTAGAGGTGCGGATCTAAGAAAGGGACCGGTTGAACAGCTCATCATCACCCTCATGATGTGCGCAAGAAAGCTCAGGCCGTATTTCGAGGCGCACACAATTGTAGTCCGATCGGGCCACTCCCTTAGAAAGATTCTCCAGACGCCCGATCTGGAAGGCAAAATGGTGGGATGGGCAATTAAGCTACAGTCCTGGGATGTCAGATATGAGCCCAGAAAGGCGATAAAGGCCCAGGCTTTGGCAGATTTCGTAGCTGAATTTGCGGGTGAGGAACCACAGAGTCAGCCCAAACTACAAAACTGGGAAATGACGGTGGACGGCGCAGCAAATGACACTCGAGGAGGTGTCGGCATAGTAATAAAAGGCCTTCTGGGCATCACAATAAGGTACGCAATAAAGCTTAACTTTAAAGCTTCCAATAACGTGGCAGAGTACGAGGCGCTCCTTCAAGGGTTGAGACTGCTCCATGCCATCCGATCGGAGTCAGTAGCCATCAGGAGTGACTCTCAGCTGGTAACCAGTCAGGTTTTGGGGACCTTCGAAGCGCGAGAGGCCACAATGATCCAGTACCTAGCCAAAGTCAAAGCTGCCTTCGCAAAACTCGAAGAAACTGGGTCAGAATGGGCGCTCCAGAAAGTCCCAAGAGACCAGACCGTAGAGGCCGATCGGCTAGCAAAGATGTCTGCCTCTGCACAAAGTGTTATAGAGGAAAACATTGCCATTGTTGACCAGACTTCCTCCTCCTTAGACGAGCCGAAGATTATGGAGATCGACCAAGAGAATGAAACTTGGATGAGCCCGATCAAGCAGTACCTCCAGACAGGACGGCTACCCGAGGACAAAGATGAAGCTCGAAAGGTATCACGAAAATCTCTTAATTACTCCATCATTAACGGTGATTTGTATAAGAAAGCTTTTAGCCACCCTTGGCTCAAGTGTGTGACGGAGGAAGAGGGAGACTATATCCTCAGAGAGCTCCATGAAGGCATATGCAGAGCACACGAGGCAAGCAGAGCTATGGCAAGACAAGCCCTTCAGACGGGATATTATTGGCCTAGTATGCTCAAAGATGCACAAGAGAAAGTAAGAAGATGCCCGCAATGCTAAATACATGGCAGGATCATAAGGCAGCATGGAGCAGACCAGCAGCCGATCGGAGTCGCTTGGCCTTTCGATCAGTGGGGGTTGGATATCTTAGGACCCTTTTCCCAAGGCAAAAAGCAGATGAAGTTCCTTATAGTAGCAGTAGACCACTTCTCCAAATGGATCGAGGCTGAACCTGTAGCCACCATCATAGCTGAGAGGGTCAAGAGCTTCACTTGGAAGAATATCATCTGTAGGTATGGCTTACCCAATGTTTTTATTGCAGATAATGGCAACCAATTCAACAGCTCCGTCTTCAGAAACTTTTGCCAAGGCCTGAACATCAAATTAAAATTCACGTCGGTCGCTCACCCCCAAAGCAACGGAATGACTGAGATCTCCAATCGGACCATCCTTGAAGGGTTAAAAAAGCGGCTCGGCGAAGCAAAAGGCAATTGGACTGAAGAACTGCAGAGTGTCCTGTGGACGTACAGAACTTCACCCAGGACAGGCACTCATCAAACGCCATTCTCCCTCATCTACGGCTCCGAAGTAATGATACCTGTAGAGATCGGCCTTCCCTCCTACCGATCGGCGCTCTACTCCGAACAGGAGAATTCTCATGAAAAATGCCAAGATTTAGATCTGATAGAAGAAAAGAGGGAGGACGCCTACACCAAGATTGCTGCCTATAAGCAAAGAGTTGCCAGGTACCACAATGCTAAAGTAAAGTCTAGAACTTTCAATGTTGGCGATCTGGTGCTCAGGAAGGCGGAGATAGGCTCGGGAAATGCCGGAGTGGGAAAGCTAATGCCAAATTGGGAGGGGCCCTACGAGGTCTCCAAAGTCTTAAGCCCGAGCACTTATAGGCTCCGAACTGTGGAGGGGCAAGATATCCCCAGAAGCTGGAATGTTGAAGTACTCAAGAAGTACCATCTCTAATAATGTATCAGAACTTGGCAATTGCTTGATTAATAAAGAGGTTCTTTCTTTCATGACTGTTCAAATTATACTTAATAAAGTGTTGTACGCTAGGCTTGACGCGCATTCCAAGCTGAAAAAGCAAAGCTGTCGCGATGGAGGATCTTACCTCCCCAAATATTCGTTGTATAGAGGATCTGACCTCTCTAGCTCGGCTATGCAATTTTTATGTAGCTTTACGAGTATTATCCAGCTCGGCTATGCAATTTTTATGCAGTTCTACGAGTGTCATCTAGCTCAGTTATGCAATTCTTATGCAGCTTTACGAGCATTACTGAGCCTAATTTTGAAATTTTATGCGATCTGAAAGCCAGATTGATCCAATCGGTCACTGGGCTCAGGAGTTATCCGAATTCAGGAAGTACTTGCAAATATTATGCTATTTCACGAGCGGTACTTAGCTCGATTATATTGCCGATTTTAATACAAACTTATGTATACAACAATTTGCAGAAAAATGCAATTTTATTAAGATTGTCTCCACTATACAATTTGTAAGGAATTGTTACAGAGATAGAAAATAAAAGAAAAAAGTAAAGCTAATCTAAGCGCCTAAGCTAACTGTCTATGTTTACAATATCTACATCGCCAGGAGGATCAGCAGTTTGCTTGGCTTGCGGCTCAGCGGTGGCTTGAGAAGGGTCGGCAGATGGCAGAGCGGACTCTGGTCCCCCTTCAGAGATAGGTCCCGCTGAAGTTTGCGCCACCAACTCGGCTTCAGGCGTTGGAAGCACTGCAGATTCGGTTTCAGTCGGAGCCTCCTGATTAGCCTCCGAAAGCGAAGGATCCCCCCTGAAGCTCTCAGTCTCCTCCCCCTTAGGAGCGCCTTCTTCATCATCGTCATTTGGAGGAGCGGGCAATGATGCCGGATCGTCCATCTAAGTCAGATCCACTCCAGGAAAGCGCTTCCCAGCTTCATGAATTAGCCGAGATAACAACTCCACCTGGGCATCTGCTAACTCATCAACAAGGCGCTCCTTCTGACTGGCAAGCTCCACTTCGAGAATCTTCGTAAAGGAGGCCTCCTTCTCCTCCTCTGACGTCCTCAAAGATCCGCTTCCTTGCGAAGTTGCTCGCCTTTCGCCTTCAATTTGGCATTCTCAGCAGCCAACTCTCTGCACTCGGCATCCAGTCGGGTTGCGTCTGCCTCGAACCGCCTGAGCTGCGCATTCTCAGCAGAAAGCCGGGCAACCTCGCCCTTCAGCTTGTTGGCCTCGCTCTGTCGAGCCTTCAGATCCTGAGCCTTGTGGTGGGCCTCCTTCCTCAAGGCCACTGTCTCCGACTAGGAGGCGAAATACTGCTCCTTCAGCTTAGCCACCTCAGCACGCAGGATAGAGGCTTCTTTCTTAGCGGTCTCGCAACGAGCATTTGCCTCCGCTTTGGCTTCGGCGCTCGACTCGACCCTCCCTTTCCACACGCCAGCCATTAGGTGTAGCCGTTGTGTCCTCCTGGCAGCCTACACAAAACCAAGAGTAACTAGATCAGGAGAACAGAGATGTGAAAGAGCCCCAGAAACAAAACAGTGAGGGCTCCGGCCCAAAGCGGACAATATATGCAGTGCCCGGCGTACCTCCCGATCTGTTTAGACGCATCACTCCTGCCAGCCATCTCAACTGCAAATAAACAATAAGCAAGATAAGTCTCTCAGATTTGATATTCACGTCTAACAAAGATGAAATACAATGCATGACTGATGCATGGTGATTATGTTTCCTTCCCGATCCTAATGCTCACGTTCTACATCCTCAGCGTCTTTAGAGCTGGAAGAACCGAACAGCGTAGACAGGAGAAAGCTGGACTGATAGGGCTCTCCATGCCTGCTCACGGCATCCATCAGCTTCTTTATATCGCCTTCATACATAGGCTGACCCGCTGCAAGGTCCTTCAAGATTTCGGCCCTAGACGACCGGGTGAGAGACACACCAAATCCACCCTTCATCCCAACCAAGAAGTACCTCTCCTTGTACCCTTTCATCGAGGTGGGGATGAACATGAGCTTCTTCTTTGGGCGGCTAGTGAAAAAGTACTCCGTTCCATCGCTCCGACCCGATATGTAAAAGAAATGGGTGAAGAGGTCCAAGGTCGGCGCCACCCTCTCTATTTTGCAGAGGATCTTAAAGCATGCCACCGACCTCCATCCGTTCGGATGCAATTGATTAGGGGCGATCCCATATCCTTTTAACACCGCCATCTCAAAGGCACCCAGTGGGAGCCTCAGGCCCGCTTCTAAACTCCACAGGTGACAGATGAACCACTCGTTGTTATTTCTGCCAAAAGGTCCATCCGTCACCGCCATCGATTCGGGGCAGGCCGCCACGGATACGTCATTGGGAAAGCCGTATCTGGAGGGGATCTCTGCTACCTCCCCGGCGGTCAACCGAGAGTGTAACTCAACGGCTGGTTTGTTCTCATACCCATCCAAAAAACTGCTATCAAGCACTTCACCACTACTGGAAGCCATCTCCAACAAGCAAGAGAAGATGAAAGATGTAACTATCTAATTTTTAAATGGAGTGGATGCAGAGAGAAAGTGAAAGAAGAGACGAAGTAGAAGGCAAAGAGGAAAAAACCACTTACTTGACAAAAAAGAGCTTAAGAAATTTGAAGAAGAGGCGAGGAACAGTTGCAGAAATCTGGGAGTTCAGAAGAATTTTTGGCAGAGCTTCGCTAGGGATGGCAAAAGTAAAAAGGAAATCCTCTCAAAAATCCCCTATTTATAAGCCAAAGCTTCTGGAACACGCCAAACGTCACGCCATTCAACGAGCGCCACGTGTCAAAAGACATTATGCCTCTGCGAATAAGAAAGCATCGCCCTTGGTACATGCGCAACATTAAATAAAAACAGTTGTCCAAGCAGGCGCGTCTCTTCAGAAAAAGCGCCTCCCAAATTCAAAAAGCCCGCCAACGCGCGTCTTCGGATCGGGAAAATTCAGAGCTGTTTCCATCCTAACGGACGTCCAGAAGGCAAATTCATGCCCGATCGGACCTGTTGAGGGGGGACAAGTGATAACACAGTAAATATCATTTGCTTAAAGGCCCATCCAGTCGGCCCACTTAACTGGCTAGGCCTAAGGCCCAACAACCCAGAGTAGCTGACACGAGCTTCCAGGCAGCGCACACGCCCGATCGGCTGATGTGACCTCCAGTCCCATCAGCCGCCTGACACAAGGCAGCGCCCATGCCTACAATCTGCTCCCTTTCATGTCGCCGAATACCTACTCTAACAGCCAATAATCACTCCTCAGGCACTCAAGTGCCCCTCAATCATCTCATATAAATAGCCCATCCAACGATGACACCAGGTATTGAATCCGAGACTTTCTCTCTCTAAAGCACATTCTCTCTCTAATCTACTAACTTAAGTTTCGGAGTGCTCACGCCTGATCCGACCGGGCTCTTCTTATTGCAGATCTTCTCATCCGATCGGATTGCTTTCTCTCCTTCAGATAAACACGTTTTTGGCTTTATCATTTAGGTATTTATGTGTTTTAGTTAATTAACATATTTTGGCATTCATGTGTTTTAGTTAATTAATTACCATGTTTAGGTATTCATGTATTTTAGTTAATATTTAGGCATTCATATGTTTTAACTAATTACCATATTTAGGTATTTATGCGTTTTAGTTAGTTGCCATGTCTAGAAATATATGTGTAGATATTTGCTTGCTTTTTTTTTTATTTATCTTTTATCATTATTTGAAATGCATGATTTTAGCTAGTTTTCATGTTTGAACGATTTGATTTGATTTTTTAGAATAATATCTAAATTTGATTTAGGATATATAAGGACAATATTAAAATTTTAAAAATATGGTCATCTTTAGACATTAATTATGACTAAAAATTACTCAATCCGTTACTTATTATTGGTCACTTTTGTTATTTTTACTAGAATTAAAGAGTATTAATTAGGCTTAAATTTGAGATAAAATTGATTGATTTAATATATAAATTTAAATTTAATTTATCAATTTTCATTGGAAAAAAATTAAATCGGAAAAAAAAATTAAATTATACTGAAAGTGTAAAAGTGACAGATAAAAAGAAGTTGAATTTTACTAAAAAGTAACAGATAAAAACGAACAGAGGGAGTATTATACAAAATTTATATCATTACATAAATCAATTATTAAATAATAAAAATTGGAATAGGAATGAAAAACATAGCAGATACTACATATGGGATGACCTACAACTAAAAGGAACTCAATGGTAGAAATTAATCCAAATTCGGAAACAGATGAATAATAATATAGAAAATTGAATTTAGTGAAGCCATTGGCAAATTAAAAGGCCAACTTTTTTCAGCCAAAGGATCTTGGTTCATTAATTGCAATCTTATTCGATGTCCTTTGTTCTTATTCAAAAGTTTTGGAAGTTGAAAAAAAATATTGATATAGGTTAAATATTTCTATAAAGTTTTGGTTCCCTATCTCAGTGGTGGAGCTAGGACTCACTCTTTAGCCGCTGGGACCCACTCTTTAGCGGACATCAATAGTTAAATCAAAAAAATTAAAAAATTATAATATCAGTTATACATAAATCTTTAATTCCAATGAATAAGCAAGCTAAAAAAAAAGATAAAAGAAATAGAGCGGAATCAGTATTTCTAAAATTGTAAATTTAAGAAAAGGGTTGAAAAAAAGAGTAGGTGCGTAAGTTTTTTGTTGTGTGGAATTTTTTTGAATTTTATTAGGGTAATGGTCAAATGATCAGTGGATGCAAAAATTTTAACAGTATGAGAGTATTATTGGGTGCAAAAGTCTTAAAAGTATGGAGGCATTATATAAATTTTCTTATATCCTGTTAAAATTAAATGCCCCCCACTCAAAACAATGTAGCTCTGCCAGTGCTCTACCTTAACTTGCAGCTTTTGAATATGACATCAGAACTTGAAGTATTTTTGCCCTCTAAGGATTTATATTATTCTATTTCTTTAGTAAGTGTTATTCAATTTTCATAGGGTAATTAAAGAAATTTGCTATAGAAACTGAGAAAATAGAGACAAAATAAAACGTAATTGAGTCGGTGGATTCTATTCCAACTCTAGCTTTTTCTTTTTCTTTCGATGTTACAGTTTAGTTTTGACATGCAAAACAATTTATAGTTAAATAACTTTATTCTTAATTTTTGTGTAATTTTAGGACTATAGTCTTTCTTTTTTACTTCAATTATGTCTCTCCTTTATTCAATTCATGATTTTTACCCCTTTCTTCCTATCTTGTTCTTTTGAGTTTGATTCTCGCTATTTTATTTTCATTCTTTAATTTCATGTCTCTATTTTTGTATGGTTATTTTTTTCCCCTTTGATCAGAGTTTTGGTTCCACAATTTATATTGCATATTATATAAGGCAAGGTTGTTTAGCAAATTAACCTAATTTGCTTTACTTTTATTTTTTGTCTTATACTTGATGTTTATTGTATACTTGATGTTGGTGTTATAATCTTTCACCAAGCTCAATCTCAACTGAGATACCTGTATTTTTTTTTTTTTTCAGTTCTCATGTACTTTGTTTCTTAAGGCTATCACATCTCAACTGAGGGGTTGATTTCACCCATGGTCACTCAACTTATCACTTATCGCGCAAAAGTAACCGACTTTTTTTTTCTTACTTAAATGTCACTGAACTTTTAATATTTTTGCAAAAAAATCATGTTGATCGGAATCCGGCGAAAACTCTCGCCGGATTGATGACATGGCATGCCATGTCAGAAACTACATGTCGTTTAACAATATTTTCAACAAATACTACATCTAAATTAATTTAACTCACGGTCACTAAACTTATCATTTATCGCGCAAAAATAACCAACTTTTTTTTTCCAACTTAAATGTTACTGAATTTCTAATATTTTTGCAAAAAAATCATGTATTTACTATTTGTCGCCACGTATCATATGCCATGTCATCAATCCGGCAAGGGTTCTCGCCGGATTCTGGTGTACATGATTTTTTTGCAAAAATGTTAGAAGTTCAGTGACATTTAAGTAAAAAAAAAAAAATCGGTTACTTTTGTGCAATAAGTGATAAGTTGAGTGATTATGAGTGAAATTAACCCATCAACTGAGTGTACTTGATATTGTTTTTACCAGGTCTCAACTTTCAACGCATTTCAATTTCAGCCCTCCAGATGCTATGAAACCTTCCAACTAAAATATCCAATGACAGCAGACGTATAGGATACCATAACAATCTCAAAAACATAAAAAGAGAATAAAACACCGCTTTCAAAAGTAGCTACAATCACAATCCTTAATTTTAATCCTTTGCAAGTAGCAATTTTAAAGTATACCAATAGGCTTAAATATTAGTGCTAACTAAAAAACGCATGAAATAAAAGAAAGCAACTATGTCATAGGAATATACACATTGAAAGTAGATGAACAAAAAAGATACTAAGACACTTGAACGTCATGTGTTCTAATTATATATATTTATACGTGTCTGTGTAGATGTAGATCTTCTACTTCGGCGTCCAAGGGAACTCTTTGGGTACCAATGATTAGAACCTGTTCGTTTGCAACCATTTCTTGGAAAATGGCGCGACAGTGGAGTAAAATTAATGTATCCTCATTTGTAACCAGTAAGGAGTTTAATATATGAACACCACGAAATCGTTTATTCCTATAATCACAAATATTCCGTAGTTACAAACAGTTTGAGGGTTAGAATAATTAAGACATTTTTTCAACATTAATAAAGCTTCTTGCATACGCAGATTAAAATAAAGATTAGTTCATAGCAACAACAATGCCTTCATATTTCCAGCCTCTAATAATTTGGCCAAAAAGTCCTCCCCTAATCATCGATCAATTGATGGCAACTTGAATTCTAAGTCGTCCAATTTCAAATTTCTTAATATATATGGTTTGTAAACAAGATTAAGGAGTGTTTAATTTTATCAATTATATTAACATTATCAAAATATAAGGAGAAAACAAGACGTGCATAATTGAAATATGATAAATATCCATAATTATAGTACGAATAAGTATTTAACTTACACTAATGCCATGGACTGAAAAGATGCTTCATCATTTTCTAAAACTTTCTCTATGATTGTTTCAAGCATATCATCAGGTAGAGCAAGGAACATGTCATGAGAACTGTTCATTTTGCATTCTATGCTTTCCATTATCTTTGTATTTTGCGAATTTGCATGTGTTACACCATAGTTTTATAGGTGGTTGTAAAGATTTAAGTTATGTAAATCCATGCATAATATTAATTACTAAAACCAAAAGTCATCTAGAAATAAGTAAATGCTGGGTTAGTTTCACTCATGTTCACCAATTTATTGGCCACGTTATGTAAAAGTAACAAATAAATTTATTTTCATAAAAATCACTGAACTTAACACATATATACAGAAAAATTAATTTGACCATTTTTCGGTGAATGGCCCACCGGAAAATCCATGTGGCATAGTCAGTTAGCATATCTTATGCACATGGCAGTACACGTGCCGATAACTCAACATACTATATGGCACTTTGTTCACGTCAGCGGCTAGGTAGATAGGGCGTGTGGAATCAGTTGCCATGTCATTATATCACGTGGACATGATGACAGTACATGTTACCCAATAGGAGGTCGACACTTGTCATTTTAAAAAATATATATAAATAAAAAATATTATCAAAAAAATGCCATTTAGCCAAGGAAAATTCAATCGTTAAAAGTCCAAATTTAGTCGTTAAAAACCTATAATAAAGTTAATTACGTCAGTGGTCATCGAATTTTGGGACTTATAACCAAATGATCATAATAAAATAATTTACAATATAAAAATCGTCAAACTTTTATTTTATTTCAATTGAAGTAAAAATGACCGAAAATTTAATTTTTTGTCATTGGAGGGCCACGCAAGCATACCACATCATTAGTAATTTTTATAATGTGTCCAGTCAGGATGCCATGTGGCCTGCTTACATGGAGAAATTGACACATCAGCAAGTACTCGGGTAATGCCAACCTGTACAAAAAAATAATAAAAAAAAAATTTTGCTGACGTGTCAATTCCTCCATGTAGGCGGGTCATATCGCATGATGACTGTGTGCATTTTAGAAGATTACTGATAAAGTGGCATATTTGCGTGGCAATCCAGCGACGAAAAATAAAATTTTCGGTTATTTTTACTTTTAATTGAAATAAAATAAAAGTTTGATGAATTTTTTGTTACAAATCATTTTATTATAACTATTTGATTATAAGTTCCAAAATTCGATGACCACAGATGTAATTTACCCCCTATAATGACCAAAAAATTCCGTTGGTAAAAGCTCCGTCAATAAAGGTATAGACGACCGGATTTTGAATCGGTCGTTAATGTATTTAATGACCGGAACGTTTTCGATCGTTAAAAATACTTTTTAGCGACTGAATTTTCTTTTCGCTGATTATGTTCACTTTCAATGAAAGGAGTTTCGATCGTTAAAAATACTTTTAGCAATCGAATTTTCTTTTCGCTGTTCGTATTTCATTTTCAAAGAAGAAAATTCCGATCATTAAATATTCATTTTAGCGACCGAATTTTCCCTTCGCTATTTGTATTTCATTTTCAAAGAAGGAATTCCAGTCGTTAAAAATTCCTTTTAGCGATCGGATTTTCCTTCGCTAAAAGAAAATTTGGTCATTAATTTTAAATTTTCAAAGTAAAAAAAAAAATTATTTGAATATTACCTGTATATATCATTCACACACACATATTTATCTAAAATTATAATAAATAGTCTTTTCATAGATTGCAAAATACCAGTTACAAAATTTATCAATAGCTCAAAATTGTTTAACATTCTATATGTCACATACAAGTTTGTTTAGAAAAGAATTGACATATTATATGTAATATAATTATAGAAAAGAATTGACGCAAAAAAAAAAAAATCCCCCTATCTAATGTAAATGGGGTACAAATGATACTCTACATGGAGAAGGAATTCTAACTTTTAGGTACCATACATTACAAGAAATTCATAAAATAGCGACGAAATTTTAGCGACGGAGTTATTTCCGTCGCTAAATTGCGACGAAATTTTCATTCCGTCGCAATTTTCGTCGCAATTTAGCGACGGAAATTAAATTCCGTCGGGAAATAGCAACGAAAAATAAATTCCATCGCCAAAAATAGCGCCAAGAATTTCCGCCAGAATTGCCGACCGAAATTAGCGACGGTTTTTACAAACCGTCACTGAAAATAGCGACGGTAAATATCTTCGGTCGCTAAAAAAATTAGAAAATAATTTAATTTAATTTCGCGACGAAATTTAATAACCGTCGCTAAAATTAGCGACGAAAATTTTATATCCGTCACTCCATTCCGTCGCAATTTAGCGACGAAAATTAAATTCTGTTGGGAAATAGCGACGAAAAATAAATTCCATCGCCAAAAATGGCGCCAAGAATTTTCGCCAGAATTGCCGACCGAAATTAGCGACGGTTTTTACAAACCGTCGCTGAAAATAGCGACGGAAAATATCTTCCGTCGCTAAAAAAATTAGAAAATAATTTAATTTAATTTCTCGACGGAATTTAATAACCGTCGCTAAAATTAGCAACGGAAATTTTATATCCGTCGCTAAATAAAAATTAATAAAAATGAATTATTCATTTAGCGACGGATTTTAAAAATGCGACGGATTACATATACCGTCGCTAAAAAGTAAATTTTTTTTTAACTTTAGCGACGGTCAGACCCTCCGTCGCCAAAAATACCGACGGTTTATTTTATTCCATCGCGAATAAATTTTAATTTTCAAAATTAGCGACGGAATAAAAATCCGTCGCTAAAAGTAAATAAATATCTTCTTCTCCCCCTCTCTCCTCTCTCTCTCTCTTTCTCTCTCCTCTCTCTCCCCTCCCTCCTGTTTTCCATTTCTGCCCACCGCCCACCTCCGGCGATGCTCCACCGGCCGGATCCACGCCTCCCCCTTCCCTCTGGAGCCGATCCGGCCCCGCCTCCCCTCCTCCTCCCCCCCTCCTCCTCCTCCCCTCCCGTCCCTCTTTCTCGCTAGCTGCTCTCGCCTCCCTCCTCTGCGCGACACCGATCTTCGTCCGGTGTTGGTTGCCGCTGTTCTGGCGCTGGGTGCGGCTGCTCCGGCATTGGTCCCCACCCCTCATCCTCCTCCCTCCTCAACTCCTCCGGCAGCGTAAGGTAAGTGGATCAATTCCTCTTTTGTTTTTTTTTTTAGTTAAATAATAAATATTGTTATTATTTATGTTAGTTAAATTGTTAAATATTGTTTAATTAAAATATAAATATTTATGGTAAATATTTATGTTAGAGTTAATTGTTGTTGTTAGAATTAATTTTATTTGTTTATGTTAATTGAATATTTTATTATTGTTAAATAATACTATGAATAATTTGTGTCAAATATGTTATTATTAGTGTTATTAGTTAGATTAGATTATTATTACATAATAATATGAACAATTTATTATTATTAGTATTAATATTGTCGGTAAATAATAAAGTACAAATATTTGAAAAATTATGTTGTTTATTAATATTATTGTTTTTAATATGGAATGTTGTTATTGTTAGAATAATTTGTTATGATTTTATTTTAATTAATTTTTTCAAATAGTTTATTATTAGTGTTATTAGTCTTAGCAGGAATATTGTTAAATAATAAAATAATATGATTTATTGTTCTTAGTATTATTAGAAAATAATAAACTTAACACTTTATTATTATTATTATTATTATTATTATTATTATTATTATTATTATTATTATTATTATTAATTTGTATTGTTATTATTGTTTTATTTAATTTTTTTATGTCCTTTTTAAATTACTGACCTGACGGAATATTAAATTCCGTCGGGAAATTCTGAAATTTTTTTATTTTTTTAAAAAAATTCCCGACAGAATTATCGGGAAATTCCCGACGGAATATTAAATTCCGTCGAAAAAATTGCCGACGGAACAATATTTCCTTCGGCAATTTTTGCCTACGATCACATTGAATTCCATCGGCAATTGCATTTCCCGACGGAAAATCTTGGCTTTCCGTCGGGAAATCCTTAAATTCTTGTAGTGATATGCCAAAGGAACCTCACTTTATAGCCACCTGAATTATAGGAGAGCTCTTCTTCCTTCAACCAATCTCAATAGAGCCAAATGAAAATCTCCTGTATGCTTTTTTCAGCATATATGAAGCAGACGACTACAGCGGATATTAAAATACATTTGCCAGAAGAGCAGCTCCACTCCCAAGTAATATTGTATTTGCCAAGTCAAAATGGTTTGAAGCAAAATATTCACCACAAGAGCTCAAAATAGCTCATTTGAATTGAATTGGTTCCGTAATTCCTATTTCAACACAAGAAATGCAAAGTGAGTGCATGCAAGCCACAACTCACAAGTATTACAACTAGGGGTGTTCAAAGATGGGTTAGATGGGTTACAATTTGATTTTTTTTAGAAGAAAAATGGAGTTGAATTATACATAATCTTACAAAATATATTATATAAATTTGATTCAAATTTTATCATAACCCACCCAACCCATTTTTGAACACCCCTAATTACAACAAATAAAACATACAATTCCAAGGTTAAGGGTTAAGATTGGAAAACTACCTTCAGCAAGTCAAAAACCTTTTCCGCGATTGGCACCCTTTTGTTGCACTTTATCAGGATGAATGCATAAAGTTGCCATCCTATAAACCTTTTTTACAGCAACAACAGTAATCAAACCAGTCAATAAAATAGGCTGCCATCCGCATTCTGGCCAAAGCTCTTGAACATTGTGGAACAAATTTTACAAAGAAATGAGAAAAGTAACAAATTTTACAGGGCCATGAGAGTACTCATAATTTACACAAAGAACAGATAATGGTAGTTCCATAATTACCAATGGTTAAGAATAAAAGGCCCTGAAATTAACATGAACAAATTTTCAGAAAGAAAAACATAAAAAAAAATATTATTAATATCAAGAATTCACTTAAAAAGCTAGACAATTCATTTAAAAGGAAAAAACACTGAAAAACAAAACTTAATTATGAAAAAAAAATGAGACACACATATACCCACAAAGCAAGTAGAGATATTGCAGCAGAGTCAACCATTGACAAAAAGATCTCCAGATGAATATGACTTTCTAATTCATGCAATTACATTAAAAGAATATCTTTCTCCGTATCACATTATTAGCAATGCAAGTATCTAAAGTAGGGGTAAGTAAAAAAACCGTTGGACTTGGTTAACCGAGAAACCAAACCGAAATCGATTCAAAAAATAGGTTAACCGAACCGATATTTATAGTTAACGGTTAGTGTTTTACAAAAACCGATATTAATGGACTGATTTTTATTTTTTAGCTTATAAATTGGTTAACCGAATCGAAACCGATAAATGAACACCCCTATATTTTATTAATTTTATTTCACTCTTTTTTTTATTTTTATTATAATTTTTTATTTCATTATTTTCATATTTAATTATTTATATCCTTTTAATTTTATTTGTTTGTGTTAATTAAATATTTTATTATTGTTAAATAATATAATGAATAATTTGTGTCAAATATGTTATTATTAGTGTTATTAGTTAGATTAGATTATTATTAAATAATGATATGAACAATTTATTATTATTAGTATTATTACAAAATAATTAACTTAATAATTTATTTGAGGATTTTAGTAGTATTAATATTGTCGGTGAATAATAAAGTACAAATATTTGAAAAATTATGTTATTTATTAATATTATTGTTTTTAATATGGAATGTTGTTATTGTTAGAATAATTTGTTATGATTTTATTTTAATTAATTTTTTCAAATAGTTTATTATTAGTGTTATTAGTCTTAGCAGGAATATTGTTAAAAAATAAAATAATATGATTTATTGTTCTTAGTATTATTAGAAAATAATAAACTTAACACTTTATTATTATTATTATTATTATTATTATTATTATTATTATTAATTTGTATTGTTGTTATTCGAAAAGTTATATAAAATTAGTATATTAACTAAAAATGTCAAATAAAATAAAATTTTTAATATATGTGAAAATAATATTTTTAAATATTTTTAGTTTATGCTTATTGTTTGAACATCATATTTAATTATTATGTTGAATTATATTTGTTTTCTAATTTTAAATTTTAAGTATTTTCGACAATTTAATTTTTTATAAACGCATTTTATAATTTTAGTGGTTAACCGAAAAATATTGGTTAATCGGTCCGAAAATCTGAAATCAATGAACTGATTAACCGATAATAATAGATTGGAATTTCAAAAAACCGATATTAATGGATTGATTTCTTTTTTGGGCTCATACCGGTGCATGCTCACCCCTAATCTAAAGTGTAAGGCTGTATGAAATAGACATTCCAGACTAATAACACCTTCAACATTATGAGATATTGCACCGATATTTAACCTAGGTTTGTTATGATGCAAACCTCTATATAGTTGAAATAAAATGCGTCCATCAAGAACATTCACTTTAGTTCTTGTCATATCTAGAGCCTGCCAGTTTCTCTGAGAAGACAGAAGGGGGAAATATTAAGTTCCAGTTCTTTATTCTGCACATTAGTAACAATCAGCAAATTACATGCAACATAAAAATTTATAAAGACGCACATATTACAATGTTGACAGCAGAGCACATAGGTTCCCCTCTTTCCCTGCAGCCCAACGCTGTGTATAGTGATCCTCTCGAATCAACACGTATAAATATCAGTTTAAAGGCAACAAATAAAAGAATCTGGCCAAGGACCATTTGTACATCAAAACCGGCATGAAAAAGACACAAATAATATTGACTATCTGTTTAACACTTGAACAATTGAATTAATGTAATAAGATAGTATAGTAAGTGCCTAAATTGCAGTTAGTTTCATAAATTGCTTTTATGATGGAGCAGCAGAAATTATGGATACCAGTAGCCTATTAAGGTTGAAGAAAATGTAGCTTCCTAACACAATAGACTTAAAACAGGAACTGGCAACCTAATCTGCTAGGGCTTCCCCTCGGTGTATGTTCTTTGCTGATAGTGCAGCTCTAATAAACTATACACGATATTCAATTAACAAGTTCAGGTAATGCAGGATTACCCAGGACTATGGGGCAACCTAATGCATTAACAAGTTTGAGCTATAAAGGAAGACCTAAATAATCTAAGTAGAAGCATCCATGTAAAGTTAGCATGGAAAACATGAGAATGCTTGCATGGATGCATGAAAATATAAGCAAAAATTGTATTTCTAAGAAGACAGAAGAGGCATCTAATTTTTTTGAAACGGTCAAAATGATTGAGCTTATCTGACTGACAGATGTGAAAAGATTAACAGTAAACCTATAATCATGGTAACACTGTTGACAAAGAGTCCACCAATAAGTACATGATAAACAATACAGAATTTAAGCAGTGGATGCAAATAATAACATTTCAAATAATAATAATAATAATAAATAATGATGATGAAGCCCACTGCACATTCAACAGATTCAAGCACCTAGTTAAAACCTACTACAATTCCCAAAACAAACAAACCAGCCAAATAAATTCTAGCTAAAAGCCTACGTACTGCACATTCAACAAATCCAACAGAACAAAAAAATATATATAACCCAAAAAAAAGGCAGCAATTCAGCAATAAAAAAAATCAAAGAAATTAAAGGTAAGTAAAAACAAAATATTGAGAAAGAGAGAGCTTACCTGGAAGTTGGGATGGATTTATCAAGGACAGGGAGATGGAGACTCACAGGACTTGAGCATCAAGGAGGATAACTTATAAATGCATAACGCTCAAGAGAATTCAATGAACACATTCTGTTGGCATGAAGAAGCAACACTGCAAGAACTCAAATCATCCCTTTATCTTAAACCTTTAAATTTAATAGAACAGCAAAATTCTATCTGAACTTCAACCTTAGAAAGCACAAAAGTATCATGCAGACATTCTAAAGCAAAAGGGGCAGGATTGACCAGGCGAAAAAAATAAAAAATGTACTCGCAAATAGCTTCTAACAGTAACAAGAAACAAATTCCTCTTGCCACAATTGGACGATTTAATGAAGATCTAATATCCAACGCCATAATGAATACCTCTTAACATGGCAGATTTTCACTTCCACACAACTCATGTACAACTTTATAGTTAAAATCCCAGACTATTGCCTCTCAGCAAAATTTGTTAGGTATTTGCACTAAAATACACTACCAGAAAAATTAGTACAACTGGTCCATTGTGTTGAGTAGCAAATTAACAAAATAAATGAAACGAAATGAACCAATAGAATAATGGCCACTACGAATGCATTATTCTCCAGTTTCCAAATGATCCAATATAAAAGCCAGCACTTTTTGTGATTATAAATTGATATCTTAGAATTAGCACATCACAACCCAACACTTCTAAACCATCAATCTTAGATATACTCATAATGTAGTATAAATCAAAACAAACTTTCAAAGCAATAGACTGCCACCCAACTTGAAAATTATAAGGAATTTGTTAGTCACTAATTATTCAACCAATATTAGAGCTAATTAAACGGTCCCTATAAGCTTGATAACAAACAAACAGATCAGCAGTTCTATGAACACATACCTTGTTAATAATCTTAAAAAATTACAAACAAAAATCAAATGCAAAGTTAAGGATACAAACCTGTCTTCAATGATGGCGGTGAGTGACGCGGCGAGACACGGCATAGGCGCGGCAGCGAGGCGAGGGAGATGCGAGGCGAGGCGATGCGGCGACGGCTAGGCGAGGCAGACGCGACGCGCTACGGTGGCGAGGCGAGGTGGCGAAGCAAGGCCGATGCGGTGGCAGTTAGGTGAGGCAGACGTGACAGTCGATGGCGGCGAGGCTGTGATGCGGCGATCCAGGCACAAGGGGGCACCGTCCGACAAAATGTATTTTGTATGCAGATGGGAAAAAGATGGGAAAAAAGGGGATGGGTGATTTTAGGTTTATATTTACCTTTGTAAGTCCCGCCATTTTGTTTGAAGGCAATAACTACCGGATTTTCAGTATCTTGACAACCGGAATTAATCTGGTAGTTAAATAATAATAAAATTTAGGTTTTAATGATCGAATTAATTTTTTTTATTATTTGTATTTTTTTCAACTAAATTTTTATTTTTTTATTAAATTTTGGTTGTTAAAACTCAATTTTTTTATAGTAAAAATAGAAAGTCAGGATGTGTTCGGAGTCGTTATGGTTTTTGAATTTTTATTTTTTTAAGGAAAAGAAAGCTAAATGTGTTCGGTCGATGTGAAAGATTTCCATTTTTGTTAAATTAAATAAAAGTATAGAATCCACAAAACCCCATAATGAAGTTTTCATTTATAGATTTTTAGATTACTGTAATATTTTTTTTTCATTAAGCGCGGTCTATGATCAACTTTTTTTTCAATAAATTTTCAATTCTTTCTTGGCATTTACTCTAATAATTTTTTTTTTTTTACAATGGACACTCATAAATAATTGATATTTACTAATAATAAAAAAACTAATTATTAACATAATAAATAGAAACTAAAAAATTATTTTTTAATAAAAATTAATATTTCAGTTAGTTTTTGTAGAATTATGGGATTGACATTTGAATTTATTTTTTTTGTAGTTGATAATACCTGCTATTATCATATTCAATCCAATAGTTAAGGGTCTCATTACAGTTCAGGCCCAATTACAGGCCTAGGAACTTAAAGAGCCTAATGACTAGTTAACACAGGTTTAGTACTACTATGCCGATTGGGTACTCTGCTGATCTAATAAAGTCAATCAAACCCGTCATATTAGTAAGTCCAGCTCTGCTAACTATCAAGTCAGACGCCTTAAACTTGCTCCTTGCAGATATGAAAGATCTAATACTCAAGTACCCTAATCTCATAGGCATATATGGCTAGGCACTATATAAACAGATAGAGAGAGAGGGAGAGAGCAACTTCCAAAAATAATCAAGTATCTTTTTAACTCTATCATTATTATTACTTTCGGTACTTTTTCTCTCTCCAGCTGACTTAAACATCGGAGTGCTAATCCCCTATACACTAGGAGTCAGTTCTCATATGTCTTGCAGATCGGGTATTGCCTGTTGTAGATCGGTGCCAGCCTACCCTGTCCTTCAAACTATTTCATTCTCGGTTCTGACATTCTAGAACTTATCATTTGGTGCTTTCATTGAGAGAGAAGATGGAAAAATCTCATGGGCAAAACAAAAAATCAAATAGACAAGGAAAAACCAGGGGAGAGAAATCAACCGCACAAACAAACATATCACCTCAAGATCTTTTGTCTGCCTTTGATGATGATGAACTCTATGATGCTGTTAACCAGCTTGATGATGCCACTCTCATCACTGCTAAAGAACTTAAAGCTTTCTTCAAAGGCTTTGGTGGTAAGTTACAAGATAAGCTTTTGCATTCAGTGTGCAAAAGGCAAGAGACCTCAAATGCCTACTGAAGATAATGAGGTTAAAAGCAGACCGAGGAATGGAGGTAGAGCCTAACCTCCTAGAAAGGCAAAAAACGTGGTAATCGATGAAGAAAGAAATTGTTCTGGAACTTGTTCCAGCATGAAAAAGCACCATTATGAGGGTAAGGGCAAAATGAAGATGAATCCTCCTAATGCTCGAGCCTATGACGATAATAGCGACTTAGAGGACGATGATTATTTCCCCTCTCATTCTAGTCGCTACACGAGATACGACAATGTGTCATTCACATGTACTCCTAAGAAGTCCAGAAAAGAAAAAAGTAGACCCATGATCAATAGAGATGAAAGATGGTTTCTGCAGACCATCAGAAAGTTTGCATTAGGCCATCCTAAAAAGCCAGCTTTTGATGGAAATACCAACTCTCCCTTTTGTGAGGAGATCAGAGAAGCTGAGCTTTTGCGTCGGTTTACTAAAGTGAGAATGCCGAGGTATACCGGCAAAACAGATCCCAAAAACTACATATCTGAGTACCTACCTCAGATTCAGATGTACTCTTTTGATGACAGAGTATTTTGTAGAGTTTTCCCTACAACATTGGCAGGAGATGCTCTCGACTAGTTCCACAATCTCCTTCCCTGCTCCATTTCTAGTTTTCTAGTTTTCTAGTTTTGCATAGATTAAAGAACTATTTATCACAAGATTCATTGTTCAGGTAAAGACACTGAAAACTATCAACGATTTGATAAATCTGAAGTAAAGAAGAAATGAAAGCCTTAGGGACTACATCGGCAGATTCCAAGCATTAGCTTCAAAAATTAGGAATTTGGACCCCGAGATGGCTACCATAGCCCTCTCCAAGAGTGTCATAAATCCACTGCTGTTTCAGTCGTTGATAACTCATCCTCCGACTGACTTCAGTGACTTGATGGACCGAGCTAAATAGTTTATACAACTGGATGACACTTTGACATTCGACCTCCAGACTTTCAACGAGTATAATCCAGTTGATTGGGGAGATCAAGCATCCCAAAGCCCTAAAAGAGAAAGAGCTTCAAAAGCTTAGGCAAGAGAAAGGAACTCGAACGCTCCGATTCCGAGCATCGAGGAAGTGCACTGGTGAAGGCCTTTACTCCTCTTAATACAGAGCTATTGAAAGTGCTATTATGGATCAAGAGTTATCATAACAAGGTAAATTGGCTGAAGAAAATGTCCGATCGATCAATCGCACAAAGAAACAAATCTAGATATTGTTAATTCCAGAGGGATGTCGGCCATACTACTGATAAGTGTAAGGCACTCAAGAAAGAAATCAAAAGGTTGATCCATAGAAGTTCGCTGAAGAGGTTTATCGCTTAAAAGCCGCGTAGCCCACTGAAGAGCCCCTGTCGATCTGTAGAGACCAAGGAGAAATCTGATGATGAAGACGAAAAGAGAAGGAAACCCAACGATATAGATCGGAGGAGGCAATGTGCAGGCGTCATCAATGTTATTGTAGGAGGAACATCTTATGTTGAAGACTTTGGGAAGCGAAAGAAGGTACATAAAGGGATATACTTCTCCGCTCAAAGGGAGAATATGCCTCCTGTCACCATATCCCTCTAGGATGAGAGAGACCTCAAATTCCCCATGAGGATGCCTTAGTGGTACAAGTGGGGATCCATAATTTTGATGTATAAAAGATCTTAGCAAACAATGGAAGTGCCATCAACGTACTCACCTTGGATGCATATAAGAAAATGAAATTACTGATCAATGAACTCCGATCGGACTGCATTCCCCTCATTGGTCTTAGAAATACCATTATACCCATTACAAGCGCTATTGATCTTTTTGTAGACCTTAGGGATGAAGCTGTCATCCATACCTGTAAGTTTACTTTTATGGTCATTAACATGCCTTTCGCTTACAATGCTATCTTTACTCTTTCAAACTGGTGCTATTACGAGTATCAGATACATAGTGATGAAAATTCCCACAATGAGAGGGGTAGTTATATTAAGAGGCAATCAAAAGCATACCAAAGAGGCTTATATGGCCATGTTGAAAGAAAGCAGACAAGCTATATGTGTTATGGATCTCAGAGAGATGGAAGACAAGGGAAAGGAAAAAATGTATACAGATGAAGATGTGACCAAGTATGAATTATCCCCAAGGAAAAGTGTGACGATAGGATCTAGGTTGGATGAGAAAACTAGAATAAACATCTCCCAAGTGTTGATGATCAATCAAGCCTCCTTCGTGTGGTCACTAGAAAATATTCCTGGCATCGACTCGAACTTCATCGTGCATAAGCTCAACGTAGATCCGACATTTCCACCAGTTAAACAAAAATTGAGGAGACACATGCCCGACATAAACTAGTTCCTAAGTGAAGAAGTAGATCGACTCCTCAAGGTCGGAGTTATCTGAGAGGTGCAATACCCTAACTGGCTAATAAATGTAGTGCTGGTAAAGAAAAAGAATGATAAGCTAAGAATATGCATGGATTTCACAGATCTAAATCTAGCATGCCCTAAGGACAGTTATCTTTTACCCAGCATTAATTAGCTTATTGATTCAACAGTCTACCACGAGATTTACTCTCTTCTCGATGCTTAGGCAAGATACCACCAAATAATGATATGGCTTCTAGATTAAGAGAAGACTAGCTTCTTCACCAATGAAGGCATGTACTGCTATAACGTAATGCTTTTCGGTCTGAATAATATGGATGCTACATACCAATGGCTAATGAACAAAATATTCAAATGTCAGATCGGCCATAATTTAGAAGTTTATGTTGATGATATGGTCGTTAAGAGCAAAAGCCGATCTAATCATGCTACAGATTTAGCCAAGGTGTTTGCCACCTGTGACGCGCGCCGGATCCCCGCGGCCGCCCGTGGGACCGCCCGCTTGAGGGCGATCGGGGCATTTGTGGGTCCGTTGACAGCTTGCAATAAATCGCAAGTGCGTCTATGTTGGGCAACAAGGAGGTTTCATGGAGTCGCCACCCAATAGAACATTTGGAAAGTTTCTCTCGCCTCGGAGAGCCTAAGACTGCGCTTAGTATCCATTTTGGGCCAACCAAAGGGGTCTTGGAGGGTGAACCTCTCGCCCTAAGGAGCCTAGGATTAACGCCAAAGTCTCGTGACACAAGAGGTGTCTTGGAGGGTAAACCTCTCACCTCTTTGAGCCCAAAGACCAGAGCTGGGTTCGGGATTTCCCATCTATTTCTACCTCGATTATTTTATGATCAAATTTTAATTATCATTAATTCGCTCTCTCTCCACACGATGCAATTGATTAAAAGGCGCATTTATCCATATTTGAAAAGCCATAAATGAGCAAGTAAATAGTGAAAGTAATAAATTATAATAATACAAGGAGCGGAATACAACTCCCTCTCATAAATGTGTGATACATACACGAATCGGGGCATTGCTTATTTTGAGGACTTTGGTCCTCGCGTGCATCATTATTAAAATTGGATGTTTCTGTTGTAATGATTTTTATTGGATAAAAATAGGACATTGGGTCCTTAAGTTTATGAAAACCTCATTTTATTGAATATAAAACATTGATCAATTTTTATACTTAACGAGATACAAAAAGGGTATATCCATGCACATAAAATAATTAATGAATAAATAAATGAAGGAAATAACTAAGAAAGTTAGAAAACTAAACCGGACGAAATCCTCCGAGTATGGTAGATAGCCCCTCAAGCTCAGGATAATCCAAGAAAATCGGTATGTGCTCACAGAAAGTTAAAAGATGTCAATATATAAGAACTCAACATAAATAAAGTCAAAAGGACTTGAAAGAGATAGAAAAGATTTAAAAACGTGGAGACAGGACCCAGCGACGGCCTCTGTTAGGTGACCGACGGGCGTCAGTCAAAATGACCGACATGTCCGTCGGTCACTCAAGAGAGAGGGTGTCTGTGAGTGGGGATTCGGCGCGTGTTACAGTGGCGACTCCACTGGGGACGATATGGTTTGAGATTTCAATTTGAAAATACCTCGTTTAACATTTATGGTTAAAATTTAATTCATAAATTTGCTTTCTCTCAAATTCGCATTACATCTCATTAGAGCTTTAGAATATGCTAGTTTGGTCCCTCTATTAGCCCCGGTGCGTTCCTGAAGCACAACCCCATTTTCACTCAATTTGGGGAAGTGTTAAGGATAATCACCAGCCCAAGCCTCGTACCTCAATGGTATATCAAAATGATGACCCGATCGGTCGTTATGCTCGTGATGAGCTAGACCTGTCGGCAGGGATCATGCTTGGGTAGCCTTAAAGAAACATCTCCCTTGTCCAAAGCTCATGTAATGGCCGTAGTTACTTCCCACAGGTGATATGAACCCTGATTCCATGCTTGCTGTATGGATCCTCATGTATTGGGTGAGTCCAGATGTCTCGCTTGGTAACCTAGCCTGCCCCGGTAGGGCCATGTCAAAATTTATGGAACGTCTAAATACATGACGATCACTATCCATCCGCTTGTATATTAGCATAGGAGTGTCATGCTACCGGTTTTTTGCCGTGCACCATGCGTGTCCATTGGGTCCCTCGTTGACCCTTGGGCTAATCCCGCCTAGGAAAGAGACTGCACGACCACATGTGTGGGAGAAATAAGGGTGGAAGGGCCTACTTGCTTGCTTGTGTATTGTGAATGTTGCATACCACGACCATGCATGACATCTGCATTCCATACATCACGTCTAACGCTTTGTCCCTATAGCCATCATAGATCTGCCCAGGTGGACTAGATCACCTACCGGACGATTGATCCGAGTTCCTGCTTCTGAACTGCCAGATAGAGGGGGCCTACCAGAAATTTTACCAGAAGTCAATTGTACCGTATCTGAGATGGAAAACTCGCCTAGAGGGGATGACGCCACCAGGGCCATGATCGCGAAAGAAGTGGGCCGACGATTTGAGGAATTCGAGGGCAGAATGATGAATATGTTGACTGCTCTGGCACAACAGAACGCTCCGCAGAATCCTCCTCCTCCTCCCGTGAGACAGAATGAGCCAGAGGAAGAAAGAGCTGAGAGACGAGAAGAGCCCATTCGGCCGCCGCCAATAGAGCTGAGGTCGGTAGCTTCGGGAGAGCAGAGAAGAAGATCAGCCCTGAGGATTGATGATGATAGGGATATCGAAGATGACAAGATGAGCATTGCATCTGAGAGAGGGAAGGCACCTCAGACTAATGAGTTCATTCTAAAGAAAATGGAAGAGAGGTTTGAAGCCATGGCCTGTATGCTGAGTAGAGGTCAGGGGATGAATCCAGAGGATAAGGAATTGGAGGGAGAAGACCCGATTCCTTACAATTTCAAGATGCCAGATGTGCCGAAATTTGATGCTACTTCTGACCCGACTACTCATGTGAAGCAATACTCTCTGATCATGAAAGGGACCACGTTGTCTAAGAAGCAGAAGGTGGAATACTTTTATCTGAGTCTGACCGCTCATGCCATCGACTGGTATCATAGTCTCGATCGTCGAACTAAAGAAGATTGGGATCTGCTCATGGAGGAGTTCTTGAAACAGTATGATTGCAACACCAGGATGGAGGTGACTCTTAAAGATCTTGAATTGCTCCAGCAGAAGGCCGGAGAATCTTTCCATGATTATCTCACCCGCTGGCGAAATTGGGTAATGGAAATGCGGAAAAAGCCAGACACCCAAGACCAGATCCGTCTATTTATCAAGAACGCAAGCCCGTACTTGAAGGATGGTTTGAAGATGAAAGGGTTAAAGGACTGGGAGTCTCTCAAAGATATAGCCATTGAAGCGGAGGGAGAGTTCTTGGCTCGAAACGCTAACAATGATAATTTCGCGAAGAGAGCTAATACCGGTCAAGGAACCAGTAGGCCAGCGGGTCCCAGTGGTAGCACCAGAAGAACAGTTGAGGTGTCTGCTACTGACGCAACCACCCAGAGGAAGTTTTCGAACTTAGGAAGACCACTGTCTTGGGTCTTGAGAAGGTTGATGAAGGAAGAAAAGTTGCAACCCTTGGCTCCTAGGCCTGCTATGACGCAAGGGAAGCCGGGTCACAAGGACAACGAATATTGTGCATTTCATCAACACTCAGGCCATCTAACAGACAAGTGTAAGACGCTGAGGCACTCTATTCAAGACCTGATTGATAGCAAGCAGATTTCTGACCCTGAGAAGAGGGAGTCTGAGAAGAAGCCTGGTTATAACGCCGTGCCACCACCTGTGTTTATGATCGGATCTAGCTTGCCAGAGTGGTACGTGCTGCAGGATCTATATGGGAGCAAGAGTATTGCTGTTGCTTGTTCCGAGGATAGAGAGGAGAAAGCAGTCGTGGTGACCCTTGATTGTTGGTCAAGCAGCGAGAGCGGTGGAGAGGCCGAAGAGGAGGGAGAGATGAACCCTGATTTGTGGAGATCTGATGAGGATGAAGAAGAGATAGGGGCTGTGACAAGAAGTGGGAGAGTGGTCCCTGAGATTACGAGGGTACCGGAACCAGCGCAGACGCCAACGGAAAAAGAGCGGAGGAGAACCAGATTGTTAAGCAGTTGAAGAAGACTGCAACTCAAATATCCATTTGGGATCTCTTGAGACAGTCCCCTTCTCATAGGCAGAAAGTAATAGAGGCTTTGGTTGAGACCACTGTTGCCACCACAATTTCCCCATCAAAGCTTTTGGGTCTAGTCAAAGGAGGATCGGAGGAGAGATTGGTTTTTTCTGATGCCGACCTACAGGTCGAAGGCCGCAATCATAACCGACCCCTGTACATCAAAGCACAGATTAACGATAAGCACACCGCTTGCGTTATGGTGGACGACGGGTCTTCTATCAATGTGTGCCCTCTGATAGCTCTCCAGGCTTTTGGTCTGAGTGAGGATACGCTCAGTGGATTAGATCTGACTATCACAGCCTATGATAATTCAAGGAGGCAAGTCTCGGGAACATTCAAGACCCTAGTCAAGACAGGACCCATTGAGGTGGAAGTAGAATTTGTGGTTCTGCCCATTCCAGCTAACTTCTCAGCCCTGCTCGGGTGACCTTGGTTTCACAGGTTAGGAGGAGTCCCATCCACGCTGCATCAAATGATAAAGTTCCCACATGAAGGGGAGGTGGTGACTATCAAGGCAGCCAGGGAGAATCAGGTTTCAGCGCTTGAAATTGCTAATCAGCCATTTAATGGCTTCCACGTGTCCATGATAAGAGAAGAGCATGGGTCAGTGGATACCCCCAGCTGTGGTTAATATGATGAAAAAGATGCACTATCTCCCTGGGGCTGGTTTGGGTAGAAACTCTCAAGGGCTGCAGACTGCGATCACCACTCGGAGTCAGAAGAATCGAAAGGGTCTGGGGTACAGAGGCGGTTTTGGCAAGAAGAAAACGGTGGATAAGATCCCTCATATTTCAGAAAGCTTTGTACCAGCATCATCAGTGTGCGCTTATACTGGTGAAGATGAGCCGTAATGGGTGAAGGGGAGAATTGTCCCCGGATTTGAGATCTTTTACGATGTATTTAACTGGGATGCCGGGGTTATCAAGACCGCTGAGAACTTCTGGGATGAAGAGGTCATGACTCAGTGTATTACTTGGGACAGATGCGAGCCTGAAGAGGTTGTCACCGAGAAGATGTTAGCTGCCAGGCTAAAAGGGAAAGAGAAGATGGCAGAAATAGAACTGAAGATGGGGGATTTAAAGATTTCCTCGGACATACCTGAAGGGCCTCTGCTGAATTAGGAAACCAATGAACAAGCTGCAGCAGCATCGACCTCTAGGGAGGCAGAAGGAGACTCTAGCTTAGATTGTCTTTTTATTCCAGAACTTTTTTATGATGTAAATGACAATTATAATATTATCAATAAGGCAAATGATTTCTCTTACTTGTGCGATGTTTCCAATGATTTCGACATGCATGAACATGATCATATTCCATCAATTTTTGACATCGATTCCACTAATATAACGCCTTTTAATCTTGGAACCTCGGAAAATCTGAAAGAAATTCTAATAGCATCAAATATAACTCCTGATGAGAGAAAAAATTTTGAGAGAATAATAAGAAAACATGAAAAAGTCTTTGCCTGGACCTATGAGGACATGTCAGGAATCGACCGAGACGTAGCAGAACATGCTATTCCGACTTATCTAGACTATAAGCCTGTGAAACAGAAGTTGAGAAGGCTCAGGCCAGAATGGGCAGACAAGGTCAAGGAGAAAATTCGGCAGCAAATTGAGGCCAAGTTCCTTGTTGAAGTGCAGTATCCTACATGGTTGGCAAATGTGGTCCCTATAGAGAAGAAGAATGGGAAGGTCAGGGTGTGTGTGGATTATCGAGATCTGAACAAGGCCTGCCCTAAAGATGATTTTCCACTACCCCACATCGATGTGTTGATAGATAGTGCCGCCAACTGCGCGATGTACAGCTTTGGAGATGGTTATGTGGGCTACAACCAGATCCTGAACAAAATAGCTGACCGGGTTAAGACCGCTTTCATCACAGAATGGGGGACTTACGCCTACCGAGTCATGCCTTTTGGCCTAAAAAATACAGGGGCCACATACCAGAGGATGGCGACCAAGATTCTAAGCAACCTGATCCACAAGGAGGTAGAGGTGTATGTCAATGACAGATGGTCAAGTCAGCCACCCGAGAGGGACACTTTGAAGCTCTAGAGAAGTTCTTCACTAGGATTGATAAGTACAATCTGCGGCTTAACCCCAAGAAGTGCATTTTCGGAGTGACTTCAGGAAAACTATTGGGACATGTCGTCAGCCAGAGGGGAATAGAAATCGACCCGGACAAGGAGAAAGCCATCAAAGAGATGCCCGTGCCGCAGAAGGAAAAGGATGTAAGGAGCTTCTTGGGCAAGTTGCAGTATGTCAGCCGATTTATTGCCAAGCTCACTTCAATATGCGAGTCTGTTTTTAAACTGCTTAGAAAGAATCAACCTGTGGTCTGGAACGAAGACTGCCAGAAAGCCTTTGACAGCATTAGGGAATATCTGTTGAATCCGCCAGTGCTAAGGCCGCCGCAACCGATCAAACCGCTTATCCTGTATCTGGCAGTAGAGGGCAGTTCTGTGGGCGCCATGATGGCTCAAGAGGATGAATTTGGGGTGAAATTCGCGATTTATTACCTCAGCAAGAAGTTCCTGGCTTACGAAATAAAATATGCTGAAGTAGAGAAAATCTGCCTCGCAGTGATTTGGGCATCAAAGAAACTGAGACATTACTTCCACTCATACAAAGTTTAGGCAGTAGCCAAGCAGAATCCGTTAAGATATTTGCAGGAAGTACCGTCTTTGCTTTGTAAGATGGGGAGGTGGCTGCTCTTGCTACAGGAGTTTGATGTGCAATACATCACTCGCAAAACTATTAAGGGGCGAGCCGTAGCCGAATTTCTTGCTGAGCATCCTATTCAAGGAGACACTCCCGAGTTCACCTTTCCGGATGAGAGCATAGTCGCGATTTCTGTCCAAGGATGGCAGTTACACTTCGACGGGGCAGTGAATAACAGAGGGGCCGAAGTTGGAATCATTTTGACAACCCCAGATAGTGAGAAGCTCCCTCTAGCCAAGAAGCTGAGGTACAAAGCAACCAACAATGAAGCCGAATACGAAGCATGCACTTTCGGGTTGGAAGCTCTAGCTGCATTGGGGGCAAAGAATGTAGAAGTCTTTGGTGACTCGTCCTTGGTGATTAACCAGATCCGAGGTGAGTGGGCTGTAAAAGAAGAGCGGTTGGTACCCTATGTTGAATATTTGAAAGAGGTATGTGGACAGTTTAAAACTTGCACTTTCCACTTCGTGTCGAGAGATGAGAATCGTCTAGCTGATGCGTTGGCAACCTTAGTGTCAATGTGGGATAATCCTGAAGGAGTAGCTATGAAGCCAGTACTAATTTCGAGTTCTGAGAAGCCCAGCTTTGAGATCAAGCTTGTAATGGAAGTAGAAGTGGCGGATGGGAAACCATGGTACTTTGACATTATGAATTACTTGGAAAACAATAAGTTTCCAGAGAAAGCTACTGAGAAAGACCAGAGGATGATCCGGAAACTTTCTACTCAATTCATATCCTTGGAAGGGGTGTTGTACAAAAGACAATCAGACGAGATTCAGCTCAGGTGCTTGAATGAAAAAGAAGCCCATAAGGTAATAGAGGAGACCCATGCAGGCGTCTGTGGGGCTCACATTAACGGTTTGACCTTGGCTAAGAAGATCATGAGACAATGCTTCTATTGGCTTACGATAGACAATGACTGCTCGAAATATGTCAAGCAATGCCAGTTGTGCCAACAATATGCAGACTTGAGACACCTACCAGTATCAGAGCTACACAACCTGACATCACATTGGCCTTTCGCTGCTTGGGGGATAGATATCATTGGAGAAATTCGCCCTACGGCATCCAATGGGCACAGATACATTATAGTCGCAATTGACTATTTTACCAAATGGGTAGAGGCGGAATCCTTTAAAAAGATTGACGCAAGGGATATGGCCAAGTTCATAGAGAGGAATCTGATCTGCAGATATGGCCTCCCTCACCACATAGTGTCTGACAATGGGGTGCAGTTCATGGGGGAAACCAGGAAGCTCCTCGAGAAGTATGGCATCGAACATCATAAATCCTCTCCCTACCGACCACAAGCAAATGGAGAAGTGGAGGCCGCTAATAAAAATATGAAGAAGATCCTATCCAAGATAGTCCAAACCTACAAAGACTGGGCTGAAAAGTTACCCTTCGCCCTGTGGGGATATAGGACAACGGTAAGGACATCTACGGGCGCTACACCATTTTTCCTGGTATACGGGATGGAAGCAGAATTGCCAATTGAGATAGAGCTTAAGTCGCTGAGAGTGGTCATGGAAGCCCAAATTTCGAAGGCCGAATGGGCACGACAGAGGCTACAGCACTTAAACTTACTGGACGAGAGTAGGCTGAGAGCTTATTATCATAACCAGATCTACCAGAAGAGATTGGCCAGGACTTTCGGGAAGAAGGTGAGAAAGCATCCGCTGAAAGAAGGGGACTTGGTGTTCAAGCAGATGAGGCCAGGCATACCAGATATCAGAGGGAAATTCAGACCAACCTGGAAGGGGCCGTATATCCTTAAAAAGCTGTTGTCCAAAGGAGCTGCAATCTTGTCGGATAGTGATGGAAACGAATTCAAAGAACCGATTAATGCCGACAGACTCAAAAGGTTCCATGGCTAAAGACCAAAATAAAAAGAAGAGAATAAAATGCCCTGCAGGTCGAAAACCGAAAAAAGGCAGTCGTGCTAAAATTGGGCGCCTCGACAGGGTGAAAACCGAAAAAGGCATCCTGTGCAAAAATTAGAGGCATGAGAGAAAATGTCCGATCGTGAAAACCCGAGAGGGCCGATTGGTAACAGGAGCTGATGTTGTTAAAATTTGGTTTCATGTATTAATAGGGCATACGCGGTTGAGTGAATGTCAAAACTGATCATGTATGCTGAAATTACACGGAAATGTACACAATTTCGTGAAATAAAGTGAATATTATTCTTTTCATTTTTGTCATTTTCTAGTTCTGCATTAAAAAGAAATGTAACACTAAAAGAAATACATGTGTAAGCTAAGCTAAGTCCTGCTGCTGCTCTCACCGACCAGATGCTTGAGCCCTCGTGTCCTATTATCAAATGCAGGGCTAAGGATCCACTTCTTGTATTCGCTAGTTGAAGCCTCAGAATGATCGCCGAACCTCGAAATAACAGTCTTCACTGGTAGTTTGCCCCACAGCTCATGATACCTTGAGGCGAATGTAGCCGAAAGAGCTCCTCCCCGGAAAGATAAGGGAACCCTCACCACATCCTGGGTCATCCCGAGCTGATGCGTACATCGAGAAGTGATGCAGAAGGTGGCTCGACGGAGCCCACAGAGGGGAACATACCCCGATGGCCCATCAATGACCACATGAGACAGTGGGAGCCAGGCAGACGTAAAACTGATATCATCATCTGATAGCTCGCCAAATCTGGTAATGCCTTCACCAACAGTGGCACACCCATACAGCCGTCGACGCGGAAGGAAATGGCTCGGCGAGTACTATAGGATAACTCGAGGAGGTGGCTCGGACAACATCCTCAGTTTCTCTTGCAGCCAGATCTGAAAAAGAAAAAGAAAGAAAAAAAAAGAAAAAAAAAAAGAAAAAGAAAAGAAAAGAAAAGAAAAAGCCGCTGGAGTAAGTAGGGTTTACTTCAGGCAAAAATGAGGCACAGGGTTGTGTGAAAATCCGAAAGGACGCACCTCCCGCTAAGAAAAACTAGTGTGAAAATCCATAAGGGATGCACTACCTTTAAAATAATGACGTACCTGGAGCAATAAGGGGCTGCCGGTAAAAGTAGTAGTGGATCCAGAGCTCACAACGTCCAAGCCCAGAATGGTCTCAGCCAGAATAAGTGGTAAGGGTGATAATCCCAGGTGAAAGTCGCTCAGAACTCCGAACAAGCGAGGGTCACCTGTCAGACCCCCTGGGACAACAGTGAGGAAGTTCACCATGCAAAACAGAAATACGGTACTTACCCGGCAAGTGGGGATGTCAGTGAACTGATCCAGAGCCTCGATCAGTGGCCTCAGAGCAAAGACAGAGCCCGGAGAAATCAGCCGGACGGCCTCAGAAGAAGGTATGCCGAGAGCCATAGCTATGTCCCGAGTCTGGAGTAGGCCGCAACGGGGGACGCAAGGCAGAGCGTTAGGAGAGAACCAGTCTCCCAGAATGGCAGCTAACTCTTCAGGCAAAGGGCACAATTCCTAGTAGGTGAACCGGAAGACGTGAAACCGGGGGTTCCAGAAGTGGGTCGCCGCCAAAAGAAGGTTCTGATCAACTTTGACCCGACACAGGTATTTTAGCCCAGACAGAGAAAAAAGGGCGCCTTCTTCCCAAGTGTGCTTGTCATCTAAGATATGGTGCATTCTTTGAGCTAGAGAGGAAGACATTCTGAGAAGAATAAAAGGCTCAAGATGTTGGAAAATGAAGAGACACAAGAGAAGCAAAAATTTTAGAAGAATTTATAGAAAGGCGTCATCGACGGCCTACCCGTCTCTCCCAAGAGACGGCCTGCCCGTCGGTAAAGATCCACCTGGCAGACGCATACGTCAGCATTGCATTCATCACGCGCATTAATTCGCATTTATTGAGAGACAGACGGTCAGCCCGTCGGTCGCTCCTATAGACGCCTAGCCCGTCGGTCACGAAACTCTATATAAGGGCGAGTGACAAACGGACCAGCGATGCTGTCACTTTCACTCTTCCTCTCAAAAACTGTTCTTTAAGCGTTTTTTCTGCATTTTCAAGCCTTCTTTCTCATTTTCTTTGCAATTTCTTCATCTTTTTGCGTTCTCCACTAACCGGACGCTCAGACATTCATTTTTCTTCAGTTTTTCTACACTCTTCGCGACTACAAGATGCCTCCTAGACGCAGAGCACCGCAGGCCCAGCCCGAGGTCGTAGTTCCGGGTTGGATGGACGATAAGTCAGCTCAGAGATATAGAGCGTTGGCTCAGGTGGAGATTCGGGCTAGCCGCTTCGTGTCCCGGCCGTTCCTAGAGGCCCTAGGGATGGCCCCAGAGTTTGATATGCTTGTCGAGGGTGCCGGGTGGACAGAGTTCCTTGACCCTGCTTTCCAGACTTTCCCAGAGGCTACTCGCCAGGTCCTAACCACCCTCCGCTATGGCGGTTTTCAGAGGTTAGATACCGAGCTAGGGGTGGTCCAGTTCTGGTTCGATGGCCAGCATTACAGTATTACCAGGCAGAGGTTCGCACAGGCCATGGGGCTCCCCATAGAAGAGGGGGTCGAGATCCCACGGCGATCGGTGAGACGCACCCACTGGGCGGCCATTGCCCTACCGGGAGTGTTGTATGATCATGATACAGTGAAGAGCACCGTACTGGTGTCTCAGGCACTCCGGTACTTGCACAGAGTGCTATCTAGTTCGTACCTTGGTCGAGCTGGTAATCCAAGGTCACTTAATGCGGCCGAGATCTGGAGCCTCTGGGCTATGGTGGCAGGCCAGCGCCTCAACATTAGCCATGAGATCTTGGCTAACTTGGTCAGAGTTGGTAGAGGACTGACACCGGTGGTGATAGTGGGAGGAGTCATCACTAGGTTGCTTTTGAGGTTGGGAGTTGCCCCAGACAGGCTGAGAGGACCCCTGGATGAGGGGATACATGTAGATGCCGCAGCGGCAGTGCAGATGGGGATGATTTCGCAGATATCGAGGCAGGCAGAGGCCTACAGAGTGCTGTCCATTCACGAGACCAGGCGGATGTTCTCACTTCCACCCTTGGGTCTAGATCCGGAGCACCCGGAGCAGAAGCCTCCTCAGCCAGAGCAGCAGCCTCCTTAGCTAGAGCATCAGCCTCCACAGCCCGAGCTCGAGCCGGAGCAGCAGCCTCCGCAGCCTCCCCATCCTCAGCCTCAGACAGTGCCACCGCCACCACAGCAGGAGCAGCCCAGGACCCCGTCGGATTTCGACATGGAGTTCACTATGGATGAGCTCTTTGCCACTTCACCGGCGTCCAGAGCGCCGACTCCCATCCCGTCGCCGAGTATCAGGATACAGAGGACTACCCATGGGCCCCCCGAGAGGTATCACCCATATTTTCGAGGTGACCCAGGGGCATCCACCTCCACGGCACCGCCGCCAGAGCCAGCATCGCAGCAGCCAGCACAGCCTGACTTCTCTCAGCTCCTCACGTCTATGTTCACAGCCCTAGAGCGACGACAAGATAAGAGGGATAGAGCTATACACGAGAGGTTAGACCGCCAGCAGGCTGCTATTCAGGAGCAGTCCCAGTCGATAGAGCGGTTAGCCCAGGAGCAGGCCGGTTACATCGAGCACACAGCACGGGAGCAGGCTCGGGTCATGGAGGCCTTCAGGGATGAGCAGGCGAGGCTGATAGAGCAGATCGCCCAGGGTCAGAGGGAGCTTAGGCAGCAGTTCGCTCATGATTTGAGGGCGTCTCAGGACCAGGCGTCTCAGAGGGTTGATATGACCCTACAGATGATCGACGAGTCACTTGACTCTCTGAAATCCCGGGTCCAGGCGATAGAGGGGATCCTCCCACCCTTGTCTCAGACCATGAGGGAGTTCAGAGAGCAGACAGAGCAGTGCCTAGAGTAGATGAGGAAGGCCGCCAGCGAGCAAACCATTCAGATGAGCCAGGCGTTCAAGAAGTTGGGAGGCACAAGAGACCTTAGGGTTCATGAGGACTTGCATCTAGCCCTTCTTGGATGGCTATGCTCAGATCCGATTCAGGCAGACCCACGATGCTAGGGCAAGACCCTCCACGGCTCAGCCTCTACCTCCGACACAGCCAGCTCCGCCTCCACCTCCGCCAGGGACAGTACACATATCAGATGATGAGGATCCCGATGAGCCCTCTGACTACACACCCCTCTGATATTCAGTACAGAGAAACATCGATCCAAACACAGGCATCAATTAAAAGTCTGAACAAGGGCGCCTAAGATTCATATCTTTTTTGGAACGAGGAACCCGGCGAGGTCTCCTCCTCTTCACCAAATCTGGATTGTAGCCAGAGAGTGCTGCATCTCACAGTTCACGCGGCAGCCAGAGAGTGCTACGCACCTTGCAGATCGGATGGGGGTTAGCAAGGGAACTTCAGATCTAAGCTGTGGTTAGAGAAACACCACTCTTCACCGAATCGAGATTGTAGCCAGAGAGTGCTGCATCTCACAGTTCACGCGGCAGCTAGAGAGTGCTACGCACCTTGCAAATCGGATGGGGGTTAGCAAGGGAACTTCAGATCGAAGCTGTGGTTAGAGAAACACCACTCTTCACCGAATCGAGATTGTAGCCAGAAAGTGCTGCATCTCACAGTTCACGCGGCAGCCAGAGAGTGCTACGCGCCTTGCAGATCGGATGGGGGTTAGCAAGGGAACTTCAGATCGAAGCTGTGGTTAGAGAAACACCACTCTTCACATTGGGATTGTGGCTAGAGAATGCTACGTCTCACCAACACCTACAGGTCGAGACGAGACCGATAGGGATATCTTCGCATCGCCGAACAGACCGAGACGAGATCTACCCGGCAAAAGGCACGGAAGGTAAGAACCGCCACAGGTATGCTTTCTTTCTTTCTATCCTTTCTCTGAGTTTTGGCTTATCTAGGCGCTTGTGCACTAGTTTCCCCAAAACTGGGGGCAACTGTAAGCACTGTGTCCCGGAGAGGTCCGGATCAGAGATTACCCTATGATGAAATCAGTATCTGAGCCCGTATAAATGGTTTGGATTTGGAGGTTTTAGTCCCATGGTCCACGAGAAATGAGTCTTTTCACCTTTCATAGGCAGAGGGGGAGAAAACAGGGAATTTTCGAGTCAAAAAGTATATTTCCCTCGACAGACGGCCAGCCCATCTGTGAGAGGCCAGCTCGTCGCTTAGGGTCACAGACGGCTTGTGGTATTTTCCGACGCCCGTCGGAAGGCACCGCCTCTTTCTGAGCACGCCGCCTGATTTCCCGGAGCACGCAACCTTTCCGACGCCCATCGGTGGAAATAGCAGGGCCGTCGGATGTATCCTTATGTCAGAAGGATTCTTCCGACGCCCGTCTCCATACACCGACGCCCGTCGGTCGTTCCTGGCTTATAAAAGCTTCGGATTTTCTCTTAAAAAGGGTTTCAAAAATTATCAAGAGGGGAAACTCTGCCAAAATTCAAGCACATTTTCTCTCTCTTCCAGCAAACACATTCATCAAGAAATTTCTTTTAATTAGAGGATCAAATCATTAAAAAGGAACTAAAATTAATTAGTTTTCTTTGAATTTTGATTCCAAAGTCAATCTTTTAAGGGGTTAAGGAGGAAATAATCCATTTTCCTTTCTTCGATCCTTCACTTTGTTTCTCGTGGAACGCGCGGGGCTCTAATCGACACAAGAATCTCACTTAAGCATTATCTGAGGGTAAATATTCCGGACTTATCCTTCATATTATTTTATCTATATTCTTTATTTTTGCTGTTCTTTTGGCTTTTCTGCCTCGCTTTTCTTTATTTTCATTCTCTTCATCTCATTTTGTGATAAAACCCCTTTTTGTTTTGAAAAGAGAGTTTTTTTACTGTTATTTTCGGAGACAGTGGTGACCGATGGGTCATCTTCTTCACCAACGCCCGTCGGTCACCCCACTCACAGACGCCCTCTCTCTTGAGTGACCGACGGACATGTCGGTCATTTTGACTGACGCCCGTCGGTCACCCAACAGAGGCCGTCGGTGGGTCCTGTCTCCACGTTTTCAAATCTTTTCTATCTCTTTCAAGTCCTTTTGACTTTATTTATGTTGAGTTCTTATATATTGACATCTTTTAACTTTCTGTGAGCACATACTGATTTTCTTGGATTATCCTGAGCTTGAGGGGCTATCTACCATACTCGAAGGATTTCGTCCGGTTTAGTTTTCTAACTTTCTTAGTTATTTCCTTCATTTATTTATTCATTAATTATTTTATGTGCATGGATATACCCTTTTTGTATTTCGTTAAGTATAAAAATTGATCATTGTTTTATATTCAATAAAATGAGGTTTTCATAAACTTAAGGACCCAATGTCCTATTTTTATCCAATAAAAATCATTACAACAGAAACATCCAATTTTAATAATAATGCATGCGAGGACCAAAGTCCTCAAAATAAGCAATGCCCCGATTCGTGTATGTATCGCATATTTATGAGAGGGAGTTGTATTTCGCTCCTTGTATTATTGTAATTTATTGCTTTCACTATTTACTTGATCATTTACGGCTTTCCAAATATGGATAAATGCGCCTTTTAATCAATTGCATCGTGTGGAGAGAGAGCGAATTAACGATAATTAAAATTTGATCATAAAATAATCGAGGTAGAAATAGATGAGAAATCCCGAACCCAGCTCTGGTCTTTGGGCTCAAAGAGGCGAGAGGTTTACCCTCCAAGACACCTCTTGTGTCACGAGACTTTGGCGTTAATCCTAGGCTCCTTAGGGCGAGAGGTTCACCCTCCAAGACCCCTTTGGTTGGCCCAAAATGGATACTAAGCGCAGTCTTAGGCTCTCCGAGGCGAGAGAAACTTTCCCAATGTTCTATTGGGTGGCGACTCCATGAAACCTCCTTGTTGCCCAACATAGACGCACTTGCGATTTATTGCAAGCTGTCAACGGACCCACAAATGCCCCGATCGCCCTCAAGCGGGTGGTCCCACGGGTGGCCGCGGGGATCCGGCGCGCGTCACACCACCCTTAATCAGTTTAAAATAAAGGTTAATCCGGAGAAATGTACATTTGGGATATCCTTCGGTAAATTTCTTGGCTTTTTAGTGTCTCAACGGGGAATCGAGGCAAAACCCGAAAAGATCCAAACCATTTTAGACATGAAACCGTCGAGGAACATCAAGGAAATTCAAAAGATGAATAGAAGGCTTACTGCCCTAGGCAGATTCATCTCCTCCTCATCCAAGCACTGCGTTCCATTCTTAAGCAACTAAGGAAAGACAAAAAGTTTGATTGGGGAGAGGATTATCAGAAAACATTCGAAAAACTGAAGAAAGTCTTATCCGAACTTTTTCTTTTGAGCTGACCCATACCATGTGAGAAGTTATAGCTCTACCTGTCAACTTTCAGAGAAGTGATAGTTGTTGTTCTGCTCAGGGAAGAAGAGAACTAACAGAAACCTATCTACTATATCAGTCAGGTCTTGAAAGATCAAAAGTGAGAAAGACTCTAGCCAAACAGTTGGTCATAGCCTTGATGATCTGCACCACAAAGCTTAGGTGCTATTTCAAAGCTCACACAATCATAGACAGATCAGATCAGCCACTCAGAAAATTACTTTAAAGGCCAGATCTCGATGGAAAGCTTGTCGAATGGGCCCTAAAACTACAGTCTTTTGACGTCAAGTACAAGCCCAGATCTGCCATCAAAGCTTAGGTATTAGAGGATTTTGTGGCTAAATTCACTGGTGAGATATGACAGAACCCAAAGTATGGAGAAATAATTTAGAAAATGATCGTAAATGGTGCTTCGAATGAGCAGAGATGAGGAGTAGGAATTGTCATGCGTTGTCCCCTCAATATTAATGTGCAATATGCAGTGAGGTAGAACTTTTGAGCTTCCAATAATGTTGCTGAATACGAAGCACTTTTGCAAGGTTTGAGATTGGCCAAATTCATCCGATCGGAACACCTAAAGGTAAATAGTGACTCTCAGTTGGTCACCAGTCAAGTCGTCGGCATATTTGAAGCAAAAGAGTCTAGCTATGAGGATCTATCTAGCTAAAGTTAAAGCTGAAATATAGGGACTAGAGTCCAACAAGACGAGGGTGACTATTGAAAAGGTCCCCAGGAACTTTACGAGGTAAGCCGATCTGTTGGCCAAATCTACTGCGACTGATCAAATTCTTATTGATCGAAATTTCATGGTTAAATAACTCTCTTTCCCGACCACAGAAGAAGCTGAAGTAATGGAAATTGTTGAACTAGAAACTTGGATGAAGCCCATAATAAGATACTTGCAAATAGTACCCTCCCTGTAGATGAAACAGAAGCGAGGAAAATTGCCAGAAAATCTCTAAACTATGCCATGATTGAAGGTCTCTTATACAAAAAAGCCTTTAACCATCCATGGTTGAAGTGTGTATCTGAGGAAGAGGGAGACTACATAGTTAGAGAGATTCATGAGGGGCTCTGTGGAGCGCATGAGGCATCTATAGCCATGTGTAGGAAAGTATTGCAAATAGGGTACTTTTTGCCATCCATTTTTTAAAATGCACAGGAGATTCCAAGGCATTGCCCACAATGCCAGATCCATGGGAGGATCATCAAGAAGCCGGCGACTGAGCAGCAGCCAATCGAGATATTTTAGCCTTTCGATTAGTGCGGACTAGATATTCCCACTAGGGAAATGACAAATTGAATTCCTTAGTTCGTGGTCGATCATTTCTTCAAGTGGATTGAGGTTGAACCCTTGTCCAACATTACTGCTGCAAAGATTAAAAATTTTGCGTAGAAAGAGATCATCTGCAGGTTTGGCCGGCTAAAAGTCTCCATTACAGATAACAACAAACAGTTTGACAGCACTGTATTTAGAGGCTTCTACGCTGATTTAAGGATCAGCCTGAGATTCACTTCAGTAGCACACCCTCAAACTAACGAAATGATGGAAGTCCCCAATAGAACTATACTTGAAGGATTGAAAAAGAGACTAAGGGTCCGATTGGAATAAATGAATTCAATTTATAAAATTCATTTACAAATGAATTCCATATGGAATTCATTTGTAAATGAATTTCTATGTTTGGAATAAAATTATTAAAATATAGAATTGAAAATGAATTACTAATTTTTATGCTTGGAATAAATGAATAAATGAATTCATTTCTATTTTATTTACTAAAATATCCTTAATACCAATTTTGATAATTTCTTTCAATTACTTCCAATAAAAAAAAGTTAACAACTATTAATCATCATTTTAAAATTTTCAATAAATATTAAATCAATAATAATATAATATAAAAAAAAGTAATATTCATATTAACATTCAGTGCAAACAACCAATATAATATTATGTCTATGGAAATTATACCAAATAAAATACTAATATTATGTCTATGGAAATTTTATTTCGTCTTTTCTAAATTTTGTATTAACAGTTTCAATTATTTAAATCTTTCATGATCACTAATATAAATTACTAAGTTTTAAGTTTTATAGAACATAAACAATTCAGAAATTTGATTTCAACAATAATATTATTAAAAAAAATCATACATACCGAATAAAGTTAGTTAGTAAAAATCGAACGGCAACGAGTCAAAATCCGATGATGGTGGCTTTGGGTGACAGAAGAATAGTGATAGGAGAGTGAGAAAAATAGTGATAGAGAAAAAAGAATAACAGATTACGTTAATTTCATAAAGTTAATTTATTTATAACAAATGATAAAAGGGTATTATAATCTTTTCAATTTTGACTCTTAAAAATATGGAATTCATTTGCAAATTCCACCTATTTTGATAGAATTTGGTGAAGGCATTATGAATTCCATGGAATTGAATTCTATGAATTCAATTCCTATTTTTTTTGCATTCCAAGCATAAAAAATAGGAATTACAAATGAATTCCATAAAATTTTATGGAATTCATTTATTCCAAGCGGAGCCTAAGGGAAGAAAAAGGGAATTGGACATAGGAGCTTAACAGAGTACTCCGATCCTATAGAACGTCCCTTAAAGTACCCCTTTCTCACTTATCTATGGATTAGAAGCCATCGTCCCAATAGAAATAGGTGTGCCCTCACTCAGAATCGAGTCTTTTGTCAAAGAGCGAAATCCCGATAAAAGGCGGATGGAGCTCGATCTGATTGAGGAGAAGCTTGAGGATAGTAGTGTTAAAATTGCCGCATGCAAACATAAGTTTGCCCACTACCATAATGCCCAGGTTAGGCCCAGATCTTTCCAGGTCGAGGACCTAGTACTACGTAAGATGGAGATTCGAAAAGGAAACTCAGGTATAGGCAAATTGTTGCCCAATTGTGAAGGTCCATTCGAAGTGGTAAAGATCGTCGGTCCTAACACTTACAACCTGCAAGGCATGGACTGGTAGGATGTTCTGAGAACGTGGAACACGGAGGCCTGAAAAAGATGCCATTTGTAGTGCAAGTTCTTTTGATCTGATCCGACAACGAATATCCTATTGATCGAATAAGTGTATTGCTCCTTACTTTATCAATGAAAATGCCACTGTTGTGCGAATGTTAAAACTTACAAAGACATGTTCTTTGCAAGTTTTCTCCTAATTTAGTAGTCCTTCGACTCATAAATTAGTTGATTCGCAACTTACAAAGACACGTTCTTTACAGGTTTTCTCTTAATTTACGATTTTTTTAATTCACAAATTAGTTGATTTGCAAGAAATCTATGATTTGCAACCGATAATGATTGGGTGCTTACAATTCACGAAGAGTTATCACACATACATAATACTTTACAAATTGATTAAACCTCTCATCTCGATGTAAAGAATCGCCAGGAAGTAAAATTGTCCATTAGATTGTCAAGAATGTTTACATTACGATGTTTACATTACAAAAACAAGAAAAAAAAGAGGCAAAGTAAGCCCCAAATTTGCATGATCGCCGAGATCAGACACGAATTCTACCCCATCACCTCGTCATCAATAAGGAATGATAGATCGGATATGGGGAATCTCTCTTCAGAGGCCATCCGGATTCGCTTGATCATTTCCCTTTGAGCACCACCCAACTCCTCCAGCAGGTTGTTCTTCTCATCTTCGATTTGCTTTTGATATCGGGAATGGAGGTCTGCATAAGTTACCTCTAAAGAGTCGATCTTATTCTCTAAATCGACCTTTGCAGCTTCTAGTTTTGCTTCCCTGGTCTTCAACTTGGCATTTTCGAGTCGCAACCCCATAACCTTCGATATCATACCCTTCAATTCAATGTTCTCCTGCTTCAGCTTGTTCATCTCCGATCGAAGAGAGGAAAGGCTAGATTTGTGCGCCTGCTTGAGATCCTGCAAGGCCTCTTCATGCTTCCTAGCAACCTCATCAAAGGAGACTTAGTGCTCGTACTCCACTTTCTCCCTCTTTACACGAAGGGTAGCCTAGTCAAATCTTGGTTTGCTTCGGAAGCAGGTACTCGCCAAACATGCACCGAACCCTCTGAGCAACCTGAAGAGCAAAACCATATAACTTGGATTAAACCTAGTCGTATAGCGTTAAGCCAATTTGTGTGCAAAATACAAAGTGACTAAATGCTTACCATCAGCGATAGCATGCAGATATCTATCCCCATATGCTCTAGGGAGGTAGAAAAATGTTAATGGGTCAGGTCCTTTGTAATGACCTGAAATATACCCTAGTAGCTAATTGGTTTACTTAAGGTAATTGGGATGAGATTGCATTGAGTATGTTAATTAAAGATTAAAGTGTAAGACCAATTGAGGACCAAATTGTATCAATAAAATAGTTTAAGTGACTTATTGGTTAATATGTATGTTTTAAGTTAACCAAGTTTAATTAGTGGCTGAAGTGGATTAACTAAAATCAGAATTGGCTTAAGTGAGATTTGGGAATTTGGTGGACTCCACATGTGGCTGTGTGGTGCTGCCACCCAAATCCTCCCCATGCAATATATAGTGTTTAGAGAGAGAGAATGTCATTTTCTGCACTTGGTGTTTCTTCAGCTATTCCTCTCTCTAATTTCTGCATTTCTTCATTCTCTTTCCTTCGTATACCATCTCCTTCTATTCTGAATTGTGTAATTTTGCTGAATGATTAAAGGGTAATTGATGAAGTTAAGTTTCTACTTTGGTAGGTAAGTGTTTAGTTGTTGTGCCTTTCTTCTTCTTCTATTGCTTATTTTCGGGTTGAAGTGGATATTGACATTGGTGTCCAATTCTAGAAATTGGATTTACTTTGGTAGTTGAAGAATTGAAAAAGAATAAGGAAAAGGCCAAAGTTGGAGAACCTAGCTCTAAGGGAGCTCTTAGGAGCATAGGAGAAGAGGTTTGGGAAACTATCTTTATGTGTGTATGTATATGACTTGATTTGTGTTTAATTTCAATGTTGAGATGTATATTTGAGATGAGTATGGAATAGATAATGGCTGGTATCATACGTGCTGTGAATTGAGAATTGTAGTAGCTTTGACATGTATCCTATTTTGGCTAAACTATATGATTGGTAATGGGTGAGAATTGATTGAAAGGAAATTGAGTTAATAACATGCTAATATGAATACAAGTGACTGAATTGAGAATTGATCTTTGGAAGGCTTTAAAGGTATGATTGACTAGATAACTAGTATAGCAAAGCTTGAATTTAGTTTGATTTTGTCTAAATTCTGGGTTTGGGGTGATTTTACATGGTGGTAAGGGCTTTGCATACCGCCATGTAAAGTCATTCTGTTTTGATAATTTTTTGTGTTGTGCATTTTACACGGGGGTAAGACTTTACCATACCGCCGTGTAAATGCATTCTGTTTTCTGAGGGATTTGTGTACGGCATGCTACACAGCGGTATGGTTTTCCTTACCACTATGTAGAATGTCTTACACGGCGGTAAGGTTTTGTCATACCGCCATGTAAATACCCTCTGTTCTGAAATTTGGAAGTTTTCAATTTCCTTCTTTTTCGTTCTGTTTGAACTTGTTTTTGTTTTCTTTATTTAGTGGTACCTCAGTTATTAAATGGTAATTAAGCAGGTATATGATTTTAATCTTATTATAGGTATGTGATTATGATTACCCATACATGATATTTATGATGGTGTATATATATATATATATATATATATATATATATATATATATATATATATATATATGATTTTATGCATGTGCCATGATGAAGGAATTGTGATACGAACTGCAATGTATATGAACAATGTGATGAGATATAACTGAATGTTATCATAATGCTATATTTGCTATAACAATGAAAATAACTGGATTAATAATTTAGCCTGCGAGTCAAGTAGTGGATAGATAGGCATGCGTATAGGGTGTAAGTACCGCAGCCCCATGCATCTGATTCCTCTGGAATCACAATGTGGTTTGAATCCTTACTGGATTCCTTAACGTAAAATTATTGATAATGTTGATATTTCTGTACCTTGGGGTACCAATGCGAATGTCGGGTATCCACGAATACCAATGTGATTACTGTACCTTAGAATACTAATGTGATACCTGTTATCCGCATCTTTGAGTTGCAGGCAAGGCTAAGTTAATAAGATAAATGTTTGAACAATGTGAAATATGAATAAGACAATTGCGAGTTCAATGTGAAATACATGCACTAATATGATGGAATAGTGTGGTTGTATTTTGACTACTTTATACTTAAATACTGAGTGTATATACATATACATGATATGTGAAAATGGTTAAGATGAACTCATTATTATTTGCTCATAACATGATTTATCTTATACATGATTATTCGGTGTATTGTATGTTATCTATATATGTTATTTATTGCTTAGCACGGGTTCTCTAATCCGTGTAGGTTTGGACGCGAGGTGATCATGAGGGACGGATCCGCATTGCTAACGGTCAACACTAGGAGTACTTATAGTGTAGGTTTTGGGATTTGGGCAATGTGTTTTGTATATGTTATGTTTAATCCTTTTGCAACCAATAGCTAGGTATTATATCAATATGTGTATGATGTATATAAATATGTGAATGTGTGTGAGTTTTGGCATTAGATATCTGCTGCATGTGAGTGCATGGGTAATGAAATTTAACTGTTCAGATTTTGGCATGCATGTGTGACAGCGTCATGTGCATATGTTTGTTGTGTAGCGGCAGTTCTCGACTGCTTTAGCTGAGCTGTTCTTGTGGTTAGGAATGGCGTTACATCCTTCTCCTGAAGTAGACCCTCAGTCACATACTTCATTACACGCAGGTTCTTCTCAGTGGCCTAATCCCTATAGTGGTCGGTGAGGATCTAACTTAAGGGAATCCCAGGAAAAGTGCCCACTGACCGATTGCCTTGCTCCTCGACAATCCCGAAAGAGTGCTCAGCATGAGACAGACAAAGTAATGGCCAGTTTGTAAAAGTCGACAAGAGAGACAGATCATCAGGGATCGGCAGAAGATATCTGCTGACTTTCTCTTTGCCTTTTTGTTGATCGTCTCCAGCTAGCTGCTCTCCCTCTGAAGCCACTGACGACAATGCCTCAGCATCGACAATCGAAACGAGAGGCTGATCGTCAATAATGACTATTAGGGATGACTCTATCACAACTAAATCGGTAAAAGCAGTTGCATCCTCTCTTCTTTCTATAGCCCTAGTCAAGGCCACGGTCTCCTTAATCTGCTATCTTATAGTCGAAGGCTATCCCTCACTTTCGACTTCGTCCCTCTTCCTTATTTGACGACGACGCTGAGCTTCAACTTTGCCCTGCAAGTCTTTTGCCTTTTTGACAACTATTTCTGCCAATCTTTTCTTGGCCTCCTCGTTGGCCATCTCTCCTAAAAAAAAGAGGAAGAAGAAAAAAAGGAAAAAGGTTCGATTAGATGCAATGTTTAAAAGGGAACAACAAAATAAAATAATCTACCCTAGGAGAAGAGAGAGAAGGAATAGGGATCGCTCACCCTCCCTCTCTTCTTCAACCTCGGAGGAATCGGGCAACACACTCAATATTAGATCGGAGTCCAATGGCCTTCTATTGTCTTCCACCAGCTTGTTTGGACTCTTTATGTCATTTTGGAACCTGCATTTACTAGCGGCCAGGTCTTTAACATTAATCGGCTTGCTTGCCCGCACTAGACTAACCGTAAAGCCCTTTTTACCCCAACTAACAAAAATATGTTCTTGAAACCCTTAAGGATGTAGGGAATTGGAGGAGTTTCTTATCCCTCCTACTAGTGAAGTTGAAAAAGCCCTAAGCATCTGCTCTATTGGAAATGAAAAAGAAATGGCTGAATAACTCGATAGTTAGGGCTATGCGAGGCTCACAATTCCTACATATAGCCTTGAAACATGCTATCGCTCGCTAAGTATTGGGATTTAACTGATAGGGGGCTACTCCATAAGCCTCTAGTAAAGCCCTATCAAACCCGTCAAAAGGAAATATTAACCCCTACTCTAGACTCATACTATGAAGAATGAAAAATTTTCCATCTGTAAAAGGCCCTTCTCTACAAGACATTGAAAGGGGAAAGGGATAAGTGTAATATCTAGAAGGAAAATTAATCGGCATGTTGCGGCCAACAAATTGAAAAGGCATTCATCATAAAAACACTACCATTTTCGAAATTTTGACTTCCAAGCACCAGTCGCATGCACCCCTTCTCTTCCCCGATCCGACTAGCCGATGGGGACTTCGAAGGGGGAAGGGGGATAAATGATAATACCTGCTATTATCATATTCAGGCTCAGGATAATAGTCACATGCCTCATTATAGTTCTGGCCTAATTATAGGCCCAGGAACTCGAAGAGCCTAACGACTAGTTAACACAAGTTTAGTACTACTATGCCGATCGGGCACTCTGCTGATCTAATAAAGTTAATCAAACCTATCACATTAGCAAGCCCTGCTCTGCTAGCTGTCATGTCAGACGCCTTAAACCTTCTCGCTGCAGATACGAGAGATCTAGTACTCAAGTACCTTAACCTTAAAAGCATACACGTCTAGGCACTATATAAACACAAAGAGATGGCAACTTCCAAAAATAATCAAGTATCTTCTTAACTCTATCATTATTATTACTTTCGGTGCTTTTTCTCTCTCCCACTGACTTAAACATCGGAGTGCTAATCCCCTATACGCCAATGGTTAGTTTCTAATCTGTCTTACAGATCGAGTATTGCCTGTTGTAGATCGGTGCCAGCCTGCCTTGCCCTTCAAACTATCCCGTTCTCGGTTCTGACATTCCAAAACTTGTTAGTAGTTATTCCATCAACGTATATATATATTAGGCCTGGCAAAATTTAGCCCAACCCAACTAACCCGCCCAAACCCGCCCAATAAAATAGACCCAAACCCAACCCAACCCATGAAATACCCAATTGGACAAACCCAATAATAACCTGATTAAATGTCAACCCGTTTGGGCATTTCTCGTGTGCCCAACGGGTCAGTTCTTTAGCCATTTTTCCTTTCTTTCTTCCTCCATTACTTCCCTCTACTGGATTTTGCTAAATGCTCTGATTTCCTTCATCTAACAAACACCACCGAATCTTTCTTGGCTGGCCACGATCAGAGTCTTCGCATCGCCAATAAAGTAAAGACTGCAGAGCTCTCTTCATTTTGATCAATCCCATCCCTAGTTCCAGGTGAGCTCTTTTCGACTTTGATTTCTTTGAGTGAATTTCAACATCTAAGGAAGCGCATTTGATACTTAGTTAAGCTTAGAAATACGCATTTGTTAAAAATTGTGATTTGGTACTTGAATTCTAGATTGATGAAGTTTGGGATTCTGCAGAGCTTACCCGCTTCTTCTTTTCATCTTGTTTGGCCAATCGTAAGCCTTGTAGGTCTTTTCTAGTAATAATTGTTTGAAGAAAGAAACTTTATACTTTGAATCAGAGTTTTATGAGTAATGTTGTTTACTGTCTTGAATCTTAGGATTCGGCTATTTAACTTGGGGAAACTATTAAATGGTATGTGCATAAACTAGGTACTCTATGCTTTTATCACTTGTGTGCAAGATTTGTGCTCAGTTCTTAGCAATTTGGGATCTAGGATTTATGGTTTAGGTTTCCAATACTCCATGTGTGTTTGTTGAGCATTGGATTCTATGAGCATGGGGTTATTTGGGTATAAGCTTTGTGGTTGTGTGTATAACCAACCCAAGAAATGCATGTAATAACAGTTTTTTAGCTTTATATTTGTTCTCGTAGCAATATCTCATAGTATTGCTGATTTTGATAATCAAAGAGAATATAAAAGTTATGAGTGCAACTTCTTTACTTGAAATATAATGATTGCTGTGGATCATGATTCTGTAGGTTTGCACTTATGATAGTAGACAGTGCCACTGCCCTATATAGAATAGATTTTTTCGGAAGGGGAGAACTTTCTGCTTGGCAAATGCATCTAGCCAAGTTTCTCAGGAGCCTTCAGAAGTTGGCAGATGAGGTGACCAAGAACTTATATATTGATATTCATTAATATTTGTGAAGACCTAGAGCATGTTATTGAAAATTGTAAGGTTACGTACCATACCAGTACACGCATGTTTTATCTCCTCATCTAAGTTAACCTTTTATTACAGTTTGGTGTGGCAGTTGTCATCACGAACCAAGTAGTTGCCCAAGTAGATGGTTCTGCTATTTTTGTTGGGCCTCAAATAAAGCCTATTGGTGGTAATATAGGCTTACTCTGAGGAAGGGTAGAGGGGAGGAGCTCATCTGTAAAGTGATAAGTTCTCTATTTTTAGCTCTGCAGAATCCCAAACTTCATCAATTTAAACCATAAAAAATTCAAACTCATCATTCTTTAATTATAGTTTATTGAGTGTTGTAACTTAAGTTATTTTTATTTGTTATTTTATTTGGCCTATTTTCTAATTTCTTCATGTCTTGTCCCTTGGAATTGAATTTTCAATCAATTTTCTGATTGAAGGAAAAATATTATTTTATATTAGTCACTTGTTATTAAAAAAATATATTTTTTATTAAAAATGAATTAAAAGAGTCAAATCAAATTTCGGCCCGTTTGGGCCTTAAGCGACCCATTTTGGCCATCTAATTCATTTTGGCCAAATTATTTTACATTAGTCACATTATTTTCCCTTTATTATATCGAAAAATATTTTTTATTAAAAATGGATTAAAAGAGTCAAACTACATCTCGGTCCGTTTGGACCTCAAGCGGCCCATTTGGGCTACCCAACCCGGCCAACCTATTTGGGCATTTGACCCATTTATGACCCATACTTCATTTAGGCCAACATTTTTATGTTAGTTATTTTAGTATCCGTTGTTGTATCGAGGATTATTTTTCGTTAAAAAAAATGTGTCAAATGAGCTGACCCACATATCGGCCCAGTTGGGCTTCCATTCGACCCATTTGGGCCACCCGATTCATTTTGCCCCGTTTGGGCCATCGCCTAACCCATTTAAGCCAATATTAGTAGTATTTTTTATATCCCGTTATTATATCGAATTTTTATTAAAAAAATTGATCAAATTTTTAGCCCATGGGTCGACCCAACCCTCCCAACCCATCTGGGTGTTTGACCCATTTATGACCCATACTTTTTGGCCCATTTATGACCCGCCCATTAATAACCCAACCCAAACCCGCCCAATTTGCCACCTCTAATATATATGTATATATTTATATACATATATATATATATATATATATATGTAGATGTATATATATATATATATATACATCTACATATATATATATGTATATATATATATGTACATATATATATATATATATATATATATATATATATATATGTACATATATGTACATATATGTATATATACATATATATATGTATACATATATATGTGTATATATATATATATATATATATATATATATATATATATATATATATATATATATATATATATATAGACATATATATCTAGATATCTACATATATATATAGATAGATATATATACATATATACATATAGATATATATGCATATATAGATAGATACATATACATATATATGTATAGATATATATATATATATATATATATATATATATATATATGTATATATATATATATATATGTATGTATATATATGAAATCAACATCTAATTTCATACATATTCATATTTCATGTTCGTTTATAATAGGCTTTTTTCAAACATGTTATTTTTTATATTATATTGTATATACACACTTATTTTATTAATTTCATGCTAGAGCTATCAAATTTATATATAATAACTTGTTATGGCAAGCTCATGCCAAAAAAAAAGATTGAATATTTATATTTGAATTTTATTTCTAGTGATTTATAATATTAAAATTGATGTTTTTGAATATGGTAGAGTTTTAGAATATACTATATATAGTAGACTTTTAAAATATAAAATAGTTTTCAAAAAATAAATAACTACACATTAAAAATAAATTGTGGTTTTCAAGAAATAAAAAACTGAAAACATATAACAATTCCGAACACATCCTAAATCTACCAAAAACAAGAAAACCCTAAGAAAAAAAAATTGAAAGCTCTCCTTGTCCCTTCTCCACTTCTGCACCGTTGCCATATCCCTATCCCTTCTTTATTTCCTTTTCTACCGCCACGAATTGGAAGGATAGATCCGCCACTGCCTTTACCAGTTGCCTCCTTATCAACCCCCCATTAAATAAAGGTAACTAATTGCCTATAGATGAGAAACGAAATAGGGAAGTGAAACAAACAATTCTTCTCTCTCCATCTCACTAAAAAATCGCTGATCTCTCTCCATTTTCTTCGGCTTTTTGTACAGATCACCACATGCTGCCATGTCTTTTATTCTTAATCCATCTCCTCAGATGCCATCTCTCCTTAAGCACTCTAATTTAGCTTTTACACTTTTAGACATGAATCTTGCTTAAATTTTGTTTACATTATGGAAATTATTGTTTTTTGTAAATCACCTTCTAGGTCGACTTTCTCTGGAATTATTTTGTGGTATTTTTTAATATATTACTTTTGTTTGTAATTAGTTTGTAATTTTGAGTGATACACATTATGAATTTCTGCAGTCGAAGTCTGGTCCTACTGCGAACAATGGGATGCAGCATTGTGCAATCTGACAATAATATTGATAGTACGGGAGGAAACCAAGAGATGAGACCTTTGAATGTCTATTATGGGGATATGTGCAATCTTAGACCAATTTTTCCCAACCTCTCTTTCACACCTTTGTCATAGTACAAGACAGCTAAAGATATATAATTCAAAAATTGAGGAAGGCAACCCTTCTGTAGGTTTGGACTGAGGGAAATTGTTAATTATCAATCTTCTAAGAGAGTTGAGACATCTAAGCCCCTTATAGTCCAAATATTTCAGATTTTCAAGATCGAAAATTTGTAAAGATGAAAGGCCGGAGGGAAGAGATATATCCTGAGGTAATGATTCCTTTTTTAGGCTTACAAAAAATTAAACAGCAGTGCCTTTGGGTACCTTATATTTTTTGACATGTGCCCATGCCTATTTTTGTTTGTTTACACAGATTGACAGTGATATCCATTTAATTTAATATGCGGTTGGAATTTAAAAATTTATACTTTTTATTTTTTTATTTAAATGAAAGGTGTCATATTTTAATAGTTGCCTTGAATAATTCATAGATTTTGATTGCCTTGAATAATTGATTATTTTTTTAAATGACACGTGTCTCAAGCACATTGGAAAGTCATGTAAAAATAAATGATATTTTTTTTTAAAATTGTGACACATGTCGCCAGCTCATTGGACATTATGCTACGTCATCATACCATGTGTCATGATGACGTGCCACCAACCCATTTGCCCAGTACACGTGTCAACTGACGTGGCAGCTGTGCCACGTGTGATGCTGACTTGGCGCTATATGGCATGCCACGTGTGCAAGACATACTGACTGAATATGCCATGTGAATTTTTCCGCGAGCCACCTACCGAAAAACGGTCATAGTATTTTTCTGTGTATATGTGCTAATTTTAGTGATTTTTACGAAAAATAAATTATTTATTATTTTTGCATAATGTGGCTAATAGTTCGGTGGGCACGAGTGAAACTAACCCGTAAATGCATAAACAAGAACATGTTTATTCATATGTATCATAAACATAAGCCTCTTATATTCTTAGTTATGAAAGAGATAAGAGCAAATTAATTATTTAAAAGATGCAAATAATAACAAAGACATTTTTCCAATTTTGGCCATAAATGGAAGATTTTTTTTTTATTATTGTTTTATTTTTGATATTTTTTTTTTGATATTGAGTTTCAAAAGCTTTATATACAGTGACAATTATAGTCATCGCCATCCAAACTATTGTTTTCAAGATATGTGGACACAATAATTAAAATAATAATAACAATGGGATCTACTACTGTATAACCTAAATAATTAATACAATGCCCTTTATTATAAAAAGAGGGGTTCGTTCAAGTGGGCTTCTCCAACCAAAGTCTAAGCCAAAAAAAAAATCACTATAATTATTTTTTGGGTGGACCATTTGCTTCCAAATTTATATTTATCAGAAATTTGGAAGAAGCAATTTATTGGTTGTAGGAAATTCAAGTGTGAAGAAGAGGGGAATTTTTTTTAATAATGTGTTTTAAAATTTTTTTTATAAAAATGGCGTGTGTCAGAAATTATTTGTAAAGATGGGATTTTTTCTGAAACGCAACAAATCGTTGCGTGATTGAAGTTAGAGTCAACATCACTCTGACGACTCTGCTCGGTCTGAAAATGCAGCAGGAGGCTGTGTTTTCAGACCATGTGACTTAGTCACATGGTGTGGCAGCCTTTTGCAGGCCGGTCACATCATATTGACCAGCCTGAATTTGTGAGTGAAATTTTGGGTATATAAACCCCCTTACATTGTCTTTTAAACTTGGTTAAAAAATTTTCAGTTGGCGTCGTTATTTTTCATCTTCTTTTAGTTCTCCACAAACTATTTTACTGCAAAATTTTTGTATTTTTTGGAATTTTTCATCTTCTTATTTCCTTTAGTGCTCCACAAACGATTTCACTGCAAAATTTTAGTTTTTTTTTGAGGTTGCACATCTGTTGGTAAGTTAATATGTAGTTTAGTTGTGAAATTTAATGATAGAAAAATGTATTATAATTTATTATATGAAATTTATAAATATTTAACTGTATTATGTTATAAATTGTAGGTATTTTTTGACGAATTATTTTGGAGATGGGGAAAAGTAAAAGGCAAGTTATTAATTTTTATTATTATTTGCTGATATATAATATTTTATAATGTTACATGTTAGAATAATACAAAATGAAAAATTTGTTGTTAGTGTTAATTAAGATTTCATGCATTTAGTATTGATTTTGTATGTGATATTTGTTTAATTATTTATTTATTTTGGTAAGTTAATATGCAGTTTAATAGTAAAATTTAATGATAGTAAAATATATTATTATTTATTATATGAAATTTATAAATATTTAACTGTATTATGTTATAAATTGTAGGTATTTTTTGACGAATTAATTAGGAGACTGGAAAAGTAAAAGGCAAGTTATTAATTTTATTATTATTTACCGATATACAATATTTTATAATGTTACATGTTAGAATAATACAAAATAAAAAATTTATTGTTAGTGTTAATTAAGATTTCATGCATTTAATATTGATTTTGTATGTGATATTTGTTTATTTATTTATTTATTTATTTATACACTGCTAGGTGCGAATGATATCAAATAGTGTGAAAAATTATAATAATAAAATAATATTTATGAAATATATAATTAGTAAAGATTGAAAATTTCATTTTATTTACATATTTTTGTAATTGAAATATATTTGTATTATAGTCTATAATATCTAAGTATTATAAAAATATCGACATATTTTTTTATTTGTAAAATATGTATTTATTTTTGAAATAAATTAAGATTATTAAATAATATGTACTTTTATTTGTTGACGAAATATGTGTTAAATTTATTTTATATTTCTTTGTTTAATTTATAAAATGCATCTGTTTAACTTGTATTATTATATTACCCATTTTTTAGCTAATATTTGTAATTTTTTTATATTGGTGAAAAATAATTAGTGAAAAAGAAAGTGAATACTTTATAATTAAAAAAATTAATTTAAAAAATGGTTGTATTCGCTAAAAAAATGATAACAATTTTGTATAGAAAAAAAATTGATATATTTATTTTATTTTTATATTATATGATGAATATATTTTAATTATACGATTTTTTTTTATTATTCATATATATTATAATTAGTATAAATTATTTTTTTAACATGCACATGTTATTGTCCATATGAACATAGGTTATTAAGGAATGGAACATTTTAGAAGTCAAGAATTTATCAATCCGGGACCATACGTTGATGAGCTGCTTACTTTGAATGGCAAGCATCGAGCTGATGCAGAATGGAGTGGAACTGTAAGTATACTGCCACTATATAATGAGATAATATTTAATTTTAAATAAATTTTGTTATTTTTGTTATACATATTTGTTTGATAATTTATTTATTTTCAGGTTGAATATAATGTTCTGTTTGCTCGAAAAGCTGGTGTTGATAGTCATTACAGAAACATCGATGAGCGAATCATACCCTATCTAAGATTAGCAGGATTCTATGGAGTATCGCAAATTGGTGTGATAAATGTTAATATGGACTTAATAACTGCTCTTGTTGAGAGATGGAGACCAGAGACACAAACATTCCACCTTTCTGTAGGTGAGACAACAATAACATTAGAGGATATACAGATACTTATAGGGCTGCCTATAGAAGGACGTGCTGTGACTGGACATTTTCAGCATGATTGGGCGGATCTTTGTGGTCGGTTGTTGGCGCAAGTTCCCCTAGAAGATGGCATTAGAGGACTTAAAATAAAATTGACATAGTTCAGTCAAAATTTTAGTCACTTACCAGCCGGTGCAACAGACTACCATATACAGTGCTTTGCGCGTGCTTGGATACTGCATTGTATTAGTGGACTACAATGTCCAGGAACAACAAATAATTACATACATTTGATTTGGCTCCCGCCGTTGGAGGATTTAGCCCAAGCCGGTGTGTATAGCTGGGGATCAGCATGTCTGACATGGCTACATAGAGAGTTGTGTCATGCGACCCGACCTAGGGCGAATGGTCTTGTTGGTTATCACCAGTTAACACAAATACGGGCGTGAGAGAGACTTCATCAATTTCGATCGCCCTTTATTCATAATTTTGTGTTAGATCAGAGTAGACCTTACGGCTATAGGTAAATTTTATTTAATATATTTCATGTTTGAATATCATTAATAATATTTATTAAAACAAATTTGCTAATGGCTTGAATTATTGTTATGTTTCAGGTGGCATTTCCCGTTAGATTTAAGAAACAGTAATAGTAAAGATATCCAAAATACAGTAAGGATTTAGACATGCAACGTTACAATCAGGTATATATTTATTTTTGTTGTAATGGTAAATTAATGTTTGTTTATATTATTAAAAATTGAATAGATAAACAAATTGGTTTTTACAATTTTTTTTAGATGAAATGGGAGCCGTACAAGAATGTGATGCACTTATTGCCACATTATTGTACAAGTGGACACGCGAGTTGGAGATCTGTTGTGCCACTAATATGTTTTCATATTATTGAGTGGCACCAACCCGATAGATGTCTAAGGGAATTTGGGATGGACCAACCGATTCCATACGCTCCACAAAATAATGATTCTGTGCATTCTTTCGATTTGAGGGGTCACACTGATCAAAATTGGGAATTGAAATTTTCAAATTTCATTTTTGAGTGGATCAATCGACATAATCGGGTAGTAACGGGTCCTATTCTCAATGTGCCATTACATCCGAGATGATGGCCATGATGGGCAATTTACCAGCAGCTATGGCAGCCCCTGCCAAGCTAAACCCAGTCATTCCCCCTGTAGGATGAAATGAGTGGGAGGATATTAGGGAGAATGCCTCGGCAGTAGTACGCCCACCAGCTGCGATGCCTGCAAGGCAAAGAAGAGGGGGGGCTCATGGGCCTGAAGATGACTTTATAGTGGAAGAAAACAAGGAACTAGCCATGATAAGGGGGAAGGCACCTGAGCTTGAAGAGATGATGTGGAGAAAGATGGATGAGAAGTTTGAAGCTATGACCCGCTTGCTGGCAGTGGGAAGAGGCATAAGTCCTAAAGACAAGGAGCTGGATCCCGAAGATCTAATTCCCCAGAACTTCAAGATACCTGACATTCCTAAATTTGATGGCACTTCAGACCCCGCTGCTCACGTGAAGCAATACTCCCTAGTAATGAAGGGAAAAACCCTGAACAAGATGCAAAAGGTAGAATATTTCTGCCTAAATTTGATGGGGTCCGCAGTCGACTGGTACCATGGATTGGATCGAAGAATTAAGGAAGATTGGGACTTACTGACAGACGTATTTCTAGCACAATATGACTACAATACCAGAATGGAGGTCACCCTAAAGGATTTAGAACTGCTATGTCAAAAGCCAGAAGAGTCTTTTCATGAGTACCTCACCAAGTGGAGACATAGGATCATGAAAATGAAGCAAAACCCCGATACTGTAGATCAAATTAGGCTATTTATTAGAAATGCCAGCCCATATCTGAAGGAGGCACTCAAGTAGAAGGGATTAAAAGATTAGAAATCTTTTAAAGATATAGCCATTGAGGCAGAAGGAGAGCATTTAGCAAAGAAGGCAATTGTTGCTAACTATGGCTATGGCAGTGCAAAGCTTAAAGGGGGCTCTAGCAATAATAACAAGAATGATGGTGATGAGAGGGTTGAAGCATTGGTTGCTGAGACAGATGTGCACTACAATTCTAACTCAGGTAAACCATTATCTTGGTATCTTGATCGTTTCACCAAAGAAGGGAAATTGCAACCACTGCCGCAAAGGCCAGCCACGAGCCAAGGAAGGCCAGGACATAGAACGAACTGGTATTGTGCGTATCATCAACACACAGGGCATAAAATAGATTACTGCCGTGCTCTGAGAGAGTGCATATAGAAATGGGTTGACGCTGATCAAATTTCGGGTCTAAGGAAGAAGAGAAAGATATAAAGCAATTATAAGTCCATGACATCACTAATCTTGGGGGCACCATCCAGAGAAAGGGGAGCCTGAGGTGTTAGAAGATTTTCAAGTAATTTGTGTCAGCAGCAGAGGAAGATATTAGCTACTTAGATGTTTTTTTTTTTTGAACTACTTAATAATGACATTTTTAATTCTGGTTGCATTAATATGGTCAACATTTTTGCTTACTTTTGTGATATTTCTTATGATTTCATTATGCATAATCATGATGTGACGCGCGCCGGATCCCGATGCGCCACCCTTTCGGACCGCCCGCACGTGGGCGACCGGGGCATTTGCGGGTCCATTGGCATCTTGCAATAAATCGCAAGTGCGTCTATGTTGGGCAACAAGGAGGTATCATGGAGTCGCCACCCAATAGAACATTGGGAAAGTTTCTCTCGCCTCGGGGAGCCTAAGACTGCGCTTGGTATCCATTTTGGGCCAGCTAGAGGCCTAGGATTAGCGCTAAAGCCTCGTGACCCAAGAAGTATTTTGGAGGATAACCCCTAACCTCTCGAGCCCAAAGACCAGAGCTGGGTCCGGGATTTCTCATCTATTTCTACCTCAATTAGCTTATGATCAAATTTTAATATCATTAATTCGCTCTCTCTCCACACTATGCAGTTTAATTGAAAAGCGCATTTATTCACATTCTGAAAGCGATAAATGATCAAATAGATAATAAAAGCGGTAAATTACAATAATATAAGGAGCGGAATACAACTCCCTTTTGTAAATGTGCGGATCATACATAAATCGGGACATTGCTTATTCTGAGGACTTTGGTCCTCGCATGCGTTGTTATTAAAATTGAATGTTTTCATTGTGATGATCTTTATTGGATAAAAATAGGGCATTGGACCCTTTTGCATTTTATACAAAACTCATTTTATTTGAGTACAAATCGTTGGTCTATTTTTACATTCAACGGGATAAAAGAGCTTATTCATATACATAAAATAATCAATGAATGAATAGGCGAGAGAAATAAATCAAGAGGTTTAAGAAAACTAAACCGGACGAAATCCCCCACGCATGGTAGGCAGCCGCTCAAGCTCGGGATTATCCAAGAGATCCAACATACACTCATAGAAAGTTAAGAGATGTTAATATACATAAAATTAACGCATAAGAAATCAAAGAGACTGGATAGAGATGAAAAATGATAAAAAAATGGAGACAGAACCCACCGACGGCCTTCCTTGGTTGACCGACGGGCGTCGGTTCGGTTATCCGATATGCCCGTTTGTCACTCAAGAATGGGCGTCTGTAGGTGGGTGACCGACGGGCGTCGGTGATAAAGATGACCCGTCGGTCACCCCTGTCTCCGAAAAACAGAATGGGGAGAAAGAGAGAGGAACCTTTTTCAAAGCCAAAAAGAGTTTTATCCCAAAAGAAGATAAGAGAGGGTCAGAATGAAGGAAAATAATGACAGATATTCAAAATTTTCACAGAATGAATAAATAAATAAATAAATAAAAAATTAAATATGAGGTGAAAAGGGAGAGAGAATCCGGAATATTTACCCTCAGATAGTCGCTTTGGGTAAGATTTTGGTGTCGGTTAGATCCCCGCGCGTTCCACGAGAAACAACAATGAAAGATTAGAGGGAGAAAATGAGATATTTCACCTTCAATCCTTCAAAAAATCGATTTTGGAGTCAAAATCTAAAGAAAACTAATTAGCTTTTAGTTCCTTTGATTGATTTGATCCTTGATTCAATAAAGTTCTTTAGAAAAAAGTGTTTTTGGAAGAGAGAGAAAATGTGCTTGAATTTTGGCAGGGTTTCCTCTTCTGAAAAATTTTCCAACCCTTTTCAAATGAAAATCCGGACCTTATATAGCCAGACACGACCGACGGGCGTCGGTGTATGGGGGCGGGCGTCGGAAGGATCCTACTGACACAAGGACACTTCCGACGACCCTGCTACATCCACCGACGGGCGTCGGAACGGTTGCGTGCTCCGGGAAACCAGGCGGCAATCTGACAGGAGCGGTGATTTTCCGACGGGCGTCGGAAAATACCCATAGCCGTCGGTGACTCGAAGCGATGGGCTGGCTCGACAGACGGGCTGGCCGTCTGTGGAGGACAAAAAGCCCTCCGACTCGAAAAAACTTCTGTTTTTCTCTCCTCCGGCCCAGGAATGATAAAAACCTCACTTCTCACGGAACGCGGGGCTAAAACCTCTAAATCCAACCTACCATTCAGGCTTGGACACTGATTTCATCATAGGGTAACCTCTGATCCGGACCGCTCCAAGACACGGTGCTTACAGTTGCCCCCAGTTTTAGGGAAACTAGTGCACAAGCGCCTAGATAAGCCAAAACTCAGAGAAAGGTCAGAAAGGAAGCGTACCTGCGACGGCTTTTCACCCTCCGTGCCTTCCGCTGGGTGGACCTTGTCTCGATCCGCTCGGCGATGCGAAAATACTCTCCTCGGTCTTATCTCGACCTGCGGGTATTTGGTGAGGTGCAGCAGGCTTTGGCCACGGCCTCGGTCTGGTGAAGTACGGTATGCTCTGACCACAGCTTCAATCAGTGAGATGCAGCACTCTCTGGCTGCAATCTCGATCTGGTGAAGTGCGGCACTCTTTGACCACAGCTTCGATTGGTGAGATGCAGCACTCTCTGGCTACAATCTCGATCTGGTGAAGTGCGGCACTCTCTGACCACAGCTTTGATTGGTGATTGGTGAAGGGTAGTGTTTCTTCAACTGCAGCTTCGATCTGTTAGATGCAGCATGCTTTGGCTACAATCTCGGTCTGGTGAAGAGCAGTGTTTCTCCAACTGCAGCTTCGATCTGGAGTGTGGGAACTTCGCTGGTTTCTTTGTTCTAAAGGAGATCTTTTTAATCAATGTCTGTGTTCAGATCGGTATTTCTCTGTACCTGTGTGATAAAAAATTTCGTTAGCTCATGCTTGAGTGGTCGTCTTTTATCCTGTCTATTGATGGCATGATTTTACTTTATTTGCTACGCCATGTTTCACCTTTTGCTCATTTTTTTCTTATTGAGATGTTATTGATTATCATTCTTTTGTTGTTTGTTTCGTATTATTTTTTATTGTCATTTTTATCGACACATAAGTAAATATGAGAACATACACTTTCTGTGATGTGATTTAAGCAATTAACAATCAAATGATCATGTAATAAGGAAGCAAAGTTTTCCACTAGGAATGTCATTTTTGTACAGTGCATATACAAAATATACAAGAGATACAAGAGATACAAAATAACTCCCTGAAGCTCAGAGAGGTGTGTAGTCTGAGGGCTCATCGGGATCCTCATCATCCGATATATGCACGGTCCCTGGCGGAGGTGGACGGGCTGGAGGTGGTGGCAGAGCTGTAGAGGGTCCTGCCTCGTGATCATGGGCTCGCCTGAACTGAACCTGAGCATAGCCGTCCAAGAAGGGCTGGGTACAGGTGCCCAAAAACCCTAAGGTCTCAGAGATCTTGTCCCCCAACTTCTTGAAGGCTTGGCTCAGCTGAGTGGTCTGCTCAGCGGCGGCCGTCCTCCTATGCTCTAGGCTCTGCTCCGTCTGCTCCCTAAACTCCCTCATGGTCTGAGAAAGAGGGGGGAGAATCCCCTCCATCGCCTGGACGCGGGATCTCAGAGAGTCAAGTGACTCATCAATCATCTGTAGGGTCATATCGACCCTCTGAGATGCCTGGTCCTGTGACGATCTCACATCATGAGCGAGCTGCTGCCTGAGCTCTCTCTGCCCCTGAGCAATCTGCTCAATCAGCCTCATCTGCTCTCCTCTGAAAGCCTCCAGGACCCGATTCTGCTCCTCCCTAAAGGCCTCTATGGCCCGAGTCTGCTCCCGAGTCGTGTGCTCGATGTAGCCGGCCTGCTCCCGAGCCAAGCGCTCCACCGACTGGGACTGCTCCAAAATGGCAGCCTGCTGGCGATCTAACCTCTCATGGGTAGCTCTGTCTCTCTCATCCTATCGCCGCTCAAAAGCTGTGAACATGGAGGTGAGGAGCTGGGAAAAGTCTGGCTGCACAGGCTGCTGAGGTGCTGGCTCTGGTGGTGGTGCCGAGGAGGTGGATGCCCCTGGGTCGCCTCGGGAGTACGGATGGTATCTCTCGGAGGGCTCGCGGGCAGGCCTCTGTATCCTGGCGCTCGGAGATGGGGCTGGAGTCGGGGCCCTAGATGCCGGTGAAGAGGCGAAGAGATCGTCCATCGTGATCTCAAAATCGAAGTCCAAGGGGGTCCTAGGAGGCTCCTGCTGCGGTGGTGGAGGCACTGCCCACGGCTGAGGAGGCTGGTGCTCCGGCTGAGGCTCTGTCTGTGGAGGCTGAGGCTGTGGCTCGGGCTCTGGCTGTGGAGGCTGCTCCTCCTGGTGCTCTGGGTGATCAGGATCTGCCCCCAAGGGTGGAAGGTTGAACAGCTGCCGGGTCTCGTGGATAGTCAACACCCTATAGGCCTCTGCCTGGCCAGAAATCGGGGAGATCATCCCCATCTGAACTGCCGCTGCGGCGTCTACATGGATCCCCTCCGGCAAGGGTCCTCTCAATCTCTCGGGGTTAAACCCCAATCTCAACAATAATCGAGTGATGACTCCTCCTACCATCACCACCGGTGTCGACCCTCTGCCAACTCTGGTCAGGTTGGCCAAGATCTCGTGGCTAATGTTGAGACGCTGGCCTGCCACCATAGCCCAGAGGCTCCAGATCTCGGCCGCGTTAAGCGACCCTGGATTACCAGCTCGACCGAGGTACGAGCTGGAAAGCACTCTGTGCAAATACCGGAGTGCCTGAGACACCAGTACGGTGCTCTTCGCTGTATCGTGATCGTACAGCACTCCTGGTATGGCAATGGCCGCCCAATGGGCGCGTCTCACCGCTCGCCGCGGGATCTCGACCCCCTCCTCCGTAGGGAGCCCCATGGCCTGAGCAAACCTCTGCCTGGTGATGCTGACATGGTCGCCATCAAACCAAAACTGAATCACCCCCGGGTCGGTATCCGCACTCTGAAAGCCTGTGTAGCGGAGAGTGGCCAAGACCTGGTGGGTAGCCTCTGGATATGTCTGGAAGGCGGGCTCGAGAAACTCTGTCCAACCAGCTCCCTCGGCAAGTAGATCAAACTCCGGGGCCAACCCAAGGGCCTCTAGAAAAGGGCGAGATACGAAACGGCTGGCCCGAAACTCTACCTGAGCTAACGCTCTGTACCTCTGAGCGGACTCGTCATCCATCCAAGCCGGAGCCACAAGCTCGGGCTGGGCCTGTGGTGCTCTGCGTCTGGGAGGCATCCTGCAAAAGGGAAGGAATCAGATAGCGAAAACTTGGCAAAACAAGCACTACCAGGTTTATTTTCCAAAATCTAAGGTCCATCTAGGCCCTAACAGGGCAATGGCGGCCCAACGTGAGACAAAAAGGAAAGGTAATAACAGATAAAAAATAGCAAACATCCTGTCTAAGGAAGTAGCCTAACATGCCTTGCACGCATCATGGCAAAAGCAACATGCAATCCTCATGGAAATAATTAAAGTGAATAAAGAAAATGGGCCCTCCAGGGTCCCAAGGCGTGCATTACACATGAAACATATTCAATTCTAGAATAGATGGTAAAAATTTGGGCAGCACCCCGGCAGGGGTATGCCCAACCTCCTGCATGAAAAGGCAAGATAATAGGTCTCAGGCCCCAACAATATTAAATGCATGTAAATGGGACGCACCCCGGCAAGAGTGTGCCCCCAACAACTCAAAATAATGGCCTCAGGCCATAAAAGCAAAATATGCACAAAATGGTGCGCTAAAAAGAGTGTAATTCTAAAGCACCAAGATTATAGAAAAATTCTATTTCTATGTGATCATGCAAAAGTTCAGATTTAATACAAAAATGGGCAGCATTTCCCCTAATTTCCTAAGGCATCTAAAGCATCCTAAAGTCAAAAGAAAAGAGATGAAGAGATAAATTGAATAAAATTCAAAAAAAAAGTAGTTATTTACTTACTTGTAGTCGCGGGAAGTGTAGAAACTGGAGAAAATATGAATATCAAAGTGCCCGGCGGGTAGAAAATGCGAAAATATGAAGAAATCGCGAAAAAATAAGGAGAAAAGTCTCAAAAACCGCTAAAAAATGCTAAGAAACCGTTTGAGAGAGGAAGGAGAAAGGGACAGCAACATTTAAACCGTCTGTCACTCGCCCTTATATAGAAATTCTTGACCGACGGGCAGGGCGTCTGTACAAGCGACCGATGGGCTGGCCGTCTGTCATGCAATGAATGCGAGTTAATGCGCGTGATGAATGCAGTGCATCTGCCAGGTGGACCTATACCGACGGTCGGGCCGTCCTTGTGGGGAGACGGGCAGGTCGTCCCTGTGTAGCGGCGGATAGACCGTCCCTGTGGAGAGACGGGCAGGCCGTCGGTGACGCTTGCCTATAAAAACCTGCAAAACTTTTTTGTCTCTTCATTTTCCCACATCTTGAGTCCTCTATTCTTCTCAAAATGTCTTCCCCTCTTGCCCAAAGGATGCATCGTATTTTAGATGACAAACACACTTGGGGAGAAGGCGCCCTTTCCTCTCTGTCTGGGCTGAAATACCTGTGCCGGGTGAAAATCGACCAGAACCTCCTCCTGGCGGCGACCCACTTCTGGAACCCCCGATTTCACGTCTTCCAATTCACCTACCAGGAACTGTGTCCCTTGCCTGAAGAGTTAGCTTCCATTCTGGGAGCTCGGTTCCCTCCTAGCGCTCTGCCTTGCGTCCCCCGCTGCGGCCTACTTCAGACCCGGGACGTAGCCCTAGCTTTGGGCATATCCCCTTCGGAGGCTAACCAGCTGATTCCTCTTAGCTCCTCCTTTGCTCTGGAGCCATTGATCGAGGCCCTGGATCGGTTCACTGACATTCCCACATATCGGGTAAGCATCATATTCTTATTCTGCATGGTGAACTTCCTTACTGTTGCTCCGGGGGGTTTGACCGGTGACTCCCGTCTGTTCGGAGTTCTGAGCGACTTTCATCTAGGACTGTCCCCTCTACCACTTGTCCTGGCCGAAACCATCTTGGGTCTGGACGCTGTGAGCTCTGGGTTCACTACAACCTTTGCCGGCAGCCCCTTATTACTCCAGGTACGTCATTATCTTAAAGGTAGTGTGTCCCTCATGGATTTTCACACTAGCTTTTCTTAACGGGAGGTGCGTCCTTTCGGATTTTCACACCACCCTGTGCCTTATTTTTACCTGAAGTAAACCCTACTTACCCCAGCGGCTTTTTTTTTTATTTTTTTTTTTTTTAGATCTGGCTACAGGAAAAACTGAAGATGCTGTCCGAACCACCCCCTCGCATTACCCCCTAGTACTTGCCGAGCCATTTCTTGCCTCATCGGCGATTGCATGGGTGTATCACTGCTGGTGAAGGCATTACCAGATTTGGCGAGCTGTCAGATGACGATATCAGTTTCACATCCGCCTGGCTCCCGCTATCTCATGCGGTCACAGATGGGCCATCGGGTTGCGTTCCCCTCTGTGGCCTCCGCCAGGCCACCTTCTGCATCACCTCCCGGTGTACACGGCAGCTTGGGATGACCCAGGATATAGTGAGGGTTCCCCTATCTTTCCGAGGAGGAGATCTCTCGGTCGCATTTGCTTCCCGGTATCATGAGCTATGGGGTAGATTACCTGTGAAGACCGTCATCCCGAGGTTTGGCAACCATTCTGCATCCTCAACCAGCGGGTACAAGAAGTGGATCCTCAGCCTAGCTTCTGATAACAGGACCCGAGGGCTCAAGCATCTGATCGGCGAGAGCAGCAGCAGGACCTAGCTTAGCCTATATGTGTATTCCTTTTGGTGCTATATCTCTTTTTAATGCAGAACTAGAAAATGACAAAAGTGAAAAGAATAATATTCATCCCTTTTCACGAGTTTTGTGTACATTTCCATATAATTTCAGCATACATGATCAGTTTTGGCATTTACTCAGTTGCCTACGCGCCATCAATGCATGAAACTAAATTTTAACAGCATCAACTCCTGTTACCAATCGGCCCTCTCGGGTTTTCGCGATCGGACATTTTCTCTCATGCCTCTAATTTTTGCACAGGATGCCTTTTTTTCGGTTTTCACCCTGTCGAGGCGCCCAATTTTAGCATAGCCGCCTTTTTTCGGTTTTTGACTTGCGGGGCATTTTATTCTCGTCTTTTTATTTTGGTCTTTAGCCGTGGAACCTTTTGAGTCTGTCGACATTGATCGGCTCTTTGAATTCGTTCCCATCGCTATCTGATAAGATTGCAGCCCCTTTGGACAACAGCTTCTTAAGGATATACGGCCCTTCCCAGGTAGGTCTGAATTTCCCCCTAATGTCTGGTATCCCTGGCCTCATCTGCTTGAACACCAAGTCCCCTTCTTTCAGCGGGTGCTTCCTAACTTTCTTTCCGAAAGTTCTTGCCAACCTCTTCTGGTATATCTGATTATGATAATAAGCCTTCAGCCTACTCTCATCCAGTAAGTTCAAATGCTGCAACCTCTGCTGCGCCCAATCGGCCTCCGGGATTTGGGCCTCCATGACCACCCTAAGAGATTTAAGTTCTATCTCTACCGGCAAAACTGCTTCTGTTCCGTATACCAGGGAAAATGGTGTAGCACCTGTAGATGATCTTACCGTCGTTCTGTATCCCCACAGGGCGAAGGGTAACTTTTCAGCCCAGTCTTTGTAGGTTTGGACCATCTTGGACAAGATCTTCTTCACATTCTTATTGGCGGCTTCTACTGCTCCATTCGCTTGCGGTCGGTAGGGAGAGGATTTATGATGCTCAACACCATATTTCTCGAGAAGTTTTCTGGTTTCTCCCATGAACTGCACTCCATTATCAGACACTATGTGATGAGGGAGGCCATATCTGCATATCAAATTCCTCTCTATGAACTTGGCCATGTCCCTTGCGTCAATTTTCTTGAAAGATTCTGCCTCGACCCATTTGGTGAAATAGTCGATTGCGACTATGATGTATCTGTGCCCATTAGACGCCGTAGGGCGAATCTCTCCAATGATATCTATCCCCCAAGCAGCAAACGGCCAAGGTGATGTCAGGTTATGTAGTTCTGATACCGGCAGGTGTCTCAGATCTGCGTACTGTTGGCACAACTGACATTGTTTGACATACTTTGAACAATCAGTGTCTATCGTAAGCCAATAAAAGCCTTGTCTCATGATCTTCTTGGCCAAGGTCAAACCATTCATGTGGGCCCCACAGACCCCTGCATGGGTTTCCTCCATTATCTTGCGCGCTTCTCTTTCATTCAAGCACCTGAGCTGAATCCCATCTGACCGCCTTTTGTACAGCACCCCTTCCAAGGATATGAACTGAGTAGATAACTTACGTATCATCCTCTGGTCTTTTTCAGTGGCTTCTTCTGGAAATCTATCGCTTTCCAAGTAATTCATGATATCGAAGTACCATGGCTTGCCATCTGATGCCTCGACCTCCATCACTGGCTCGGTTTCAAAACTAGGCTTATCAGAGCTCGAAATTAGCACCGGTTTCATGGCCACTCCTTCAGGGTTATCCCATATTGACATTAAGGTTGCCAACGCATCAGCCAGACGGTTCTCATCTCTGGGTACAAAGTGGAAAGTGCAAGTCTCAAACTGCCCACACATCCCTTTCAGATATTGAACGTAGGGGACCAGTCGTTCTTCTTTAACAGCCCACTCACCTCGGATCTGGTTTATTACCAAGGACGAGTCACCAAATACCTCTTCATTTCTTGCCCCCAACACAGCTAAAGCTTCTAGTCCGAAGGTGCACGCTTCATACTTAGCTTCATTGTTGGTCGCCTTGTATCTCAGTTTCTTAGCAAGAGGAAGCTTCTCATTATCTGGGGTCGTCAGGATGATTCCGACTCCGGCTCCTTTGTTATTCACTGCCCCGTCAAAATGCAACTGCCATCCTTGAACAGAAATCGTGCCTATGCTCTCGTCAGGAAAGGTAAATTCGGGGGTGTCCCCTTGGATAGGATGTTCAGCAAGAAATTCGGCTACAGCTCGCCCCTTAATAGTCTTGCGGGTGATGTATTGCACATCAAACTCTTGTAGCAAGAGCAGCCACCTCCCCATCTTTCCAAGCAAAGACGGTGCCTCCTGCAAATATCTTAAAGGATTCTGCTTGGCTACTGCCTGAACCTTGTATGAGTGGAAGTAATGTCTCAGCTTCTTTGATGCCTAAATCACTGCAAGGCAGATCTTTTCCACCTCAGCGTATTTTATTTCATAAGCCAGGAACTTCTTGCTGAGGTAATAAATTGCAAACTCCACCCCAAATTCATCCTCTTGAGCCATCATGGCGCCCACTGAACCGTCTTCTACTGCCAGGTATAGAATAAGCGGCTTAACAGGTTGCAGAGGCCTTAGTACTGGCGGATTTAATAGATACTCCCTGATATTATCAAAGGCTCTCTGGCAGTCTTCATTCCAGACTACAGGCTGATTCTTTCTAAGCAGCTTGAAAACAGGTTCGCATATCGAAGTGAGCTTGGCAATAAACCGGCTGACATACTGCAGCTTGCCCAGGAAACTCCTTACATCTTTCTCCTTTTGTGGCACAGGCATCTCTCTGATAGCTTTCACCTTGTCGGGGTCAATTTCTATCCCCCTTTGACTAACGACATGTCCCAACAGCTTTCCTGAAGTCACCCCGAAAATGCACTTCTTGGGATTAAGTCGCAGATTATACTTATCGATCCTGGTGAAGAACTTCTCTAGAGCTTCAAAGTGTCCCTCTCGGGTGGCTGATTTGACCATCATATCATCGACATACACCTCCACTTCTTTGTGAATCAGGTCACTTAAGATCTTGGTTGCCATCCTCTGGTATGTGGCCCCTGTATTCTTCAGGCCGAAAGGCATGACCCGATAGGCATAAGTGCCCCATTCCGTGATAAAGGCAGTTTTAACCCGGTCAGCTATCTTGTTCAGGATCTGGTTGTAGCCCACATATCCGTCCCCAAAGTTGTACATCGCACAATTGGCGGCACTATCTATCAATACATCAATATGGGGTAGTGGAAAATCATCTTTAGGGCAGGCTTTGTTAAGATCTCGATAATCCACACACACCCTGACCTTTCCGTTCTTCTTAGCCACAGGAACCACATTTGCCAGCCATGTAGGATACTGGACTTCCACAAGGAACTTAGCTTCAATCTGCTGTCGAATTTCCTCCTTAACCTTGTCAGCCCATTCTGGTCTTAGCCTTCTCAACTTCTGCTTCACAGGCTTGCAATCTGGGTAAGTCGGGATGGCATGCTCCGCCACAGCTCGATCAATCCCTGACATGTCCTCGTAGGTCCAGGCAAAGACTTTTTCATGTTTTCTTATTATTCTCTCAAAATTTTTTCTCTCCTCAGGAGTTATATTTGATGCTATTAGAATTTCTCTCGGATTTTCTGAGGTTCCAAGATTAAAAGGCGTTGTGCCAGTGGAGTCAATGTCAAAAATTGATGGAATATGATCATGTTCATGCATGTTGAAATCATTAGAAACATCGCACAAATAAGTGAAATTGTTCATCTTATTGATAATATTATAGTTATCATTTACATCATAAAAGAGTTCTGGAATAAAAAGACAATCTAGGCTAGAGTCTTCTTCCGCCACTCCCGAGGTTGACGCTGTTGCAGCTTGCTCACTAACTTTCTGATTTAGCAGAGGCCCCTCAGGCATGTCGGAAGAAATCTTCAAATCCCCCATTTTCAGCTCTAAATCTGCTATCTTCTCTTTTCCTTTCAGCCTGGCAGCTACCATCTTTTCAGTAACGACCTCCTCAAGCTCGCACTTGTCCCAAGTGATACCCTGAGTCATGACTTCCTCATCCCAAAAGTCTTCAGCAGTCTTGACGAACCCAACGTGCCAGTCATACACATCATTAAAGATCTCAAAGCCAGGGACAATCCTCCCATCTACCCATTGCGGTTCATCATCACCAGTATATGCACAGGCTGAGGATGCTGGGACAAAGCTCTCTGAAATGTGGGGGATCTTGTCTGTCACCCTCTTCTTGCCGAAGCCACCTCTATACCCCAGGCCTTTCCGGTTCTTCTGCCCTCGAGTGGTGATCGCGGTCTGCAGCCCTTGGGAGCTTCTACCCAATCCAGCCCCGGGAAGATAGTGCATCTTCCTCATCATATTAACCACAGCCGGGCTATCTACTGATCCGTGCTCTCCCCTTATCATAGACACATGGAAGCCGCTGAATGGCTGATTGGCAATTTCCAGCGCTGAGACCTGGTTTTCCCTGGCCGCTTTGATAGTCACCACCTCCCCTTCATGTGGGAACTTTATCATCTGATGCAGTGTGGATAGCACTCCTCCTAATTTATGAAACCAGGGTCTTCCTAGCAAAGCTGAGAAGTTAGCAGGGATGGGCAGAACTACAAATTCGACCTCCACCTCAATAGGTCCTGTCTTGACCAAAGTCTTGAAGGTTCCTGAGGCCTGCCTCCTCGAGTTATCGTAGGCCGTGATAGTCAGATCGGATCCGCTGAGCATATCCTCGCTTAACCCAAAAGCTTGCAAAGCTATTAAAGGGCACACGTTGATAGAAGACCCATCGTCCACCATAACGCAAGCAGTGTGCTTACCGCTAATCTGTGCTTTAATGTACAAGGGTCGGTTGTGATTGCGGCCCTCAACAGGTAAGTCAGCGTCGGAAAAGACCAATCTCTTCTCGGATCCTCCCTTAATTAAACCCAAAAGCTCTGACGGGGAAATAGTGGTGGCGACTGTGGCCTCAACCAAAGCCTCTACTACCTTCTGCCTATGAGAGGGGGATTGCCTCAACAGATCCCAAATGGATATCTGAGCTGCGGTCTTCTTCAATTGCCTTATAATCTGTTCCTCCTCTGGCTCTTTCTCTGCCAATGGCTGTACCGGCTCAGGTAGCTTTGCAATCTCGGGGATCACCCTTCCACTTCTAGTGACAGCGCTTATCTCTCCCTCGTCTCCATCGGAGCCCCACAGATCAAGGTTCAACCCTTCTTCACCCTCGGCTTCTCCACCGCTTTCACTGCTAGACCAGCAATCAAGAGTCGCCACAACTGCTTTCTCCTTCCCATCCTCGGAATTATCAACAGCAGACTCCTCACTCCCATACAGATTTTGTAGCACGTACCACTCTGGCAGGCTAGATTGAATCATAAACACGGGCGGTGGTACGGCATTATAACCAGGCTTCTTCTCAGTTTCTCTCTTCTCAGGGTCAGAGATCTGCTTGCTATCGATCAAGTCTTGGATAGAGTGCCGAAGCGCCTTGCATTTATCAGTGATATGGCCTGAGTGCTGGTGGAATGCACAGAATTCGTTATCCTTATGTCCCGGTTTCCCTTGTGTCAAAGCTGGCCTAGGAGTTAGAGGGCGCAATTTTCCCTCCTTCATCAGCCTCCTCAAGACCCAGGATAATGGTCTCCCCAAGTTCAAAAACTTCCTCTGGGTGGCTACCTCAGTAGCAGACACTTCACCCATTCTTCTAGTGCTGTTACTGGGACCTGCCGGCCTGCTGGCTCCTTGACCGGGGTTAGCCCTTTTTGCGAAATTGTCATTGTTAGCTTTTCGGGTCAAGAACTCTCCCTCTGCTTCGATGGCTATATCTTTGAGAGACTCCCAGTCCTTTAACCCCTTCATGCTCAATCCCTCCTTCAAGTACGGGCTCGCGTTCTTAATGAAAAGACGAATCTGGTCCTGGGTATCAGGCTTTCGGCGCATCTCCATTACTCGGTTCCGCCATCGGGTAAGATACTCATGGAAGGATTCCCCGGCCTTCTGCTGGAGTAGCTCAAGATCTTTCAGAGTCACCTCCATTCTGGTATTACAGTCGTACTGCTTCAGAAACTCCTCAGTGAGCAGATCCCAATCTTCTTTAGTGCGGCGGTCAAGGCCGTGATACCAATCTATGGCATGAGAGGTCAGACTCAGACAAAAGTATTCTACTTTCTGCTTCTTGGACAATGTGGTCCCCTTCATGACCAGAGAATATTGCTTCACATGTGCGGTGGGATCAGAAGTACCATCAAACTTCGGCACATCCGGCATTTTGAAGTTATAAGGGATCGGGTCCTCTTTGTCCAGCTCCCTATCCTCAGGATTCATCCTGTGAGCTCTGCCTATCATACGAGCCATAGCCTCGAACCTCTCTTCCATCTTCTTCAGAATAAAGTCATCAGCCTGAGGCGCCTTCCCCTTCTCAGATGCCATGCTCAACCTATCGTCCTCGATATCTCTATCGTCATCAATTCTTAGCACTGGCCTTCTTCTCAGCTCTCCCGAAGCCACTGATCTTAACTCTACCGGCGGCGGCCTAACGGGCTCCTCTCGCCTTTCAACCCTTTCTTCTTCAGGCTCATTCTGTCTCATTGGAGGAGGAGGAGGATTCTGTGGAGCATTCGACTGAGCGTTCTGCTGTGCCAAGGCGGTCAACATATTCATCATCCTGCCCTCGAATTCCTCAAAACGGCGGCCCACTTCTTCTGCAATCATGGCCCTGGTGGCATCTTCCCCCCTAGGCGAGTTTGCCATCTGAGATACTGTACCACTGATTTCTGATAAAATCTCCGGTAGACCCTCTCTATCTGACAGCTCAGGAGTAAGAACTCGGATCAGTCGCCCGGTTGGTGATCTAGTCCACCTGGGCAGATCTATGATGGCTGCAGGGACAAAAGTTAGAATGATTGCATGAAATGTAGGTATAATGCATGATCGTGATATGCAACATTTACAGAGCACAAGCAAGCAAGTAGGTCCTTCCACCCTTATTTCTCCCACACACGTGGTCGTGCAGTCTCTTTCCTAGGTGGGATTAGCCCAAGGGTCAACGAGGGACCCAATGGATACGTATGGTGCGCGGCGGAAAACCGGCAGCATAACACTCCTATGCTAATATACAAGCGGATGGATAATGATCGTCACGTATTCGGACGCTCCATAAATTTCGACATGGCCCTACCGGGGCATGATAGCCTTTGGCTAGGTTACCAAGCAAGATATTTGGACTCATCCAATACGTGAGGATCCATACAGCAAGCATGAGATTACGGTTCATTTCACCTGTGGAAAGTGACTACAGCCATTACATGAGCTTTGGACAAGGGAGATGTTTCTTTGAGGCTACCCAAGCATGATCCCTGCCGACGGGTCTAGCTCATCACGAGCGTAGCGACCGATCGGGTCACCATTTTGATATACCATTGAGGTACGTGGCTTGGGCTAGTGATTATCCTTAACACTTCCCCAAATTGAGTGAAAATGAGGAGGTGCTTCAGGAACGCACCAGGGCTAGAAGAGGGACCAAACTAACGTATTCTAAGGCTCTAATGATATGCAAATGCAATTTTGAGAGAAAGCAAATTTATGAACTAAATTTTAATCATAAATGTTAAAAGAGGTATTTTCAAATCGAAATCTCGAACCATAAACGTCCCCAGCGGAGTCGCCACTGTGACGCGCGCCGGATCCCGATGCGCCGCCCTTTCGGACCGCCCGCACGTGGGCGACCGGGGCATTTGCAGGTCCATTGGCATCTTGCAATAAATCGCAAGTGCGTCTATGTTGGGCAACAAGGAGGTATCATGGAGTCGCCACCCAATAGAACATTGGGAAAGTTTTTCTCGCCTCGGGGAGCCTAAGACTGCGCTTGGTATCCATTTTGGGCCAGCTAGAGGCCTAGGATTAGCGCTAAAGCCTCGTGACCCAAGAAGTATTTTGGAGGATAACCCCTAACCTCTCGAGCCCAAAGACCAGAGCTGGGTCCGGGATTTCTCATCTATTTCTACCTCAATTAGCTTATGATCAAATTTTAATATTATTAATTCGCTCTCTCTCCACACTATGCAGTTTAATTGAAAAGCGCATTTATTCACATTCTTAAAGCGATAAATGATCAAATAGATAATAAAAGCGGTAAATTACAATAATATAAGGAGCGGAATACAACTCCCTTTTGTAAATGTGCGGATCATACATAAATCGGGACATTGCTTATTCTGAGGACTTTGGTCCTCGCACGCGTTGTTATTAAAATTGAATGTTTTCATTGTGATGATCTTTATTGGATAAAAATAGGGCATTGGACCCTTTTGCATTTTATACAAAACTCATTTTATTTGAGTACAAATCGTTGGTCTATTTTTACATTCAACGGGATAAAAGAGCTTATTCATATACATAAAATAATCAATGAATGAATAGGCGAGAGAAATAAATCAAGAGGTTTAAGAAAACTAAACCGGACGAAATCCCCCACGCATGGTAGGCAGCCGCTCAAGCTCGGGATTATCCAAGAGATCCAACATACACTCATAGAAAGTTAAGAGATGTTAATATACATAAAATTAACGCATAAGAAATCAAAGAGACTGGATAGAGATGAAAAATGATAAAAAAATGGAGACAGAACCCACCGACGGCCTTCCTTGGTTGACCGACGGGCGTCGGTTCGGTTATCCGATATGCCCGTTTGTCACTCAAGAATGGGCGTCTGTAGGTGGGTGACCGACGGGCGTCGGTGATAAAGATGACCCGTCGATCACCCCTGTCTCCGAAAAACAGAATGGGGAGAAAGAGAGAGGAACCTTTTTCAAAGCCAAAAAGAGTTTTATCCCAAAAGAAGATAAGAGAGGGTCAGAATGAAGGAAAATAATGACAGATATTCAAAATTTTCACAGAATGAATAAATAAATAAATAAATAAAAAATTAAATATGAGGTGAAAAGGGAGAGAGAATCCGGAATATTTACCCTCAGATAGTCGCTTTGGATAAGATTTTGGTGTCGGTTAGATCCCCGCGCGTTCCACGAGAAACAACAATGAAAGATTAGAGGGAGAAAATGAGATATTTCACCTTCAATCCTTCAAAAAATCGATTTTGGAGTCAAAATCTAAAGAAAACTAATTAGCTTTTAGTTCCTTTGATTGATTTGATCCTTGATTCAATAAAGTTCTTTAGAAAAAAGTGTTTTTGGAAGAGAGAGAAAACGTGCTTGAATTTTGGCAGAGTTTCCTCTTCTGAAAAATTTTCCAACCCTTTTCAAATGAAAATCCGGACCTTATATAGCCAGACACGACCGACGGGCGTCGGTGTATGGGGGCGGGCGTCAGAAGGATCCTACTGACACAAGGACACTTCCGACGGCCCTGCCACATCCACCGACGGGCGTCGGAACGGTTGCGTGCTCCGGGAAACCAGGCGGCAATCTGACAGGGGCGGTGATTTTCCGACGGGCGTCGAAAAATACCCATAGCCGTCGGTGACTCGAAGCGACGGGTTGGCTCGACAGACGGGCTGGCCGTCTGTGGAGGACAAAAAGCCCTCCGACTCGAAAAAACCTCTGTTTTTCTCTCCTCCGGCCCAGGAATGATAAAAACTTCACTTCTCACGGAACGCGGGGCTAAAACCTCTAAATCCAACCTACCATTCAGGCTTGGACACTGATTTCATCATAGGGTAACCTCTGATCCGGACCGCTCCAGGACACGGTGCTTACACATGAGCATGACTCATTCATATTTGACATTAATTCAATTGATGCTACTCCGTTTAATCTCGGAACTTTGGAAAACCCAAAGGAAATCTTGGTCGCATCTAACATAACTCCTGAAGAGAGATTAAAACTTGAGAAAAATTTAAGAAAATATGAAAAATTCTTTGCATCGACCTATGAAGACATGCTAGGAGTTGATCATGGAATTGCCGAGCACACCATTCCAACATACCCCGATCACAGATCAGTTAATCAAAAGCTCAGAAGACTCAGGCCAGAATGGGCAGAAAAGGCCAAAGAAGAGATCTACAAGCAAAATCAAGGCCAAATTTCTTATTGAAGTTCAACACACGACTTGGTTGGTCAGCATCATCCCAATAGTCGAGAAAGTATGAAGATTTAAACAAAGCTTGTCAAAAAAAAATTAAAAATAATTCCGAAAAAATTAAAAAAAAAAGAAGGAAAAGAATTGATATGTAGATATGGCCAAGTTCATTGAGAAGAATTTGATATGGTCTTTCGCACCATGTCGTGTTTGATAACGGGATGCAGTTTATGGTTGAAACTAGAAAATGGCCTCAGAAATATGGCATCAAGCACCATCAATCCTATCTATATTGCCCTCAAGCTAATGGGGCAGTTGAGGCTGCTAACAATAACGTCAAGAAGATCCTGTCCAAGATGGTTCATAACTACAAGGATTGGGCAGAGAAGTTGCCTTTTGCACTTTGGGGTTAGAGAACCACCTTCAGAACCTCTACAGGAGCCACACCTTATTCTTTGGTGTAAGGCACAGAAGCAGTACTGCAGGTTGAGATAGAACTCAAGTCTTTAAGGGTAATTATGGAGGCAAAGATTCCAAAAGCCAATTCGGCCCAACAACGATTACTGCAACCAAACATACTAGGCGAGAACAGATTGTGAGCCTATTATTACAGCCAGATCTACCAAAAAAGGCATGCTCGGTAATTTAAAAAAAATTCAGAAGGCAACCGCTGAAAGAGGGAGATTTAGTCCTTAAACAAATGAGACCGAGTGTTCCAGACATACGAGGGAAGTTCCATTTGTTCGTAAAAAGTTTGTTATCCAAGGGGTCAGCGATTCTGATAAACAGTGATGAGAACGAGTTCAAGGAACCAGTCAACGTCTACAGACTTAAGAGGTTCCATTGGCTAAAGACTAAAAATCAAAAGAAGAGAATAAAAGCCCCGCAGGTCAAAAATCGAAAAAAAGGCAGCCTTGCTAAAAATGGGCACCTCGTTAGGGTGAAAACCGAAAAAAGGCATCCTGGGCAAAAATTAGAAGCTCGAGAGAAAATGTCCAATCAAGAAAACCCGAGAGGGCTTATTGGAAATAAGAGTCTAATGCTTACGAGATCCACTCTGAGATTAAACGTGAATTTTGCATTTTGAATCTATGTTAGATAATGATCATGCATTGAGAAATCATACCAAAATGTACACAACTTTGCAAAATAAATTCAACTTATGTGTTCATTATTTTCTAGTTCCTTTATAAAAAGAGAAACGTCGTTCATTACTGAATGCACCTAATCTAAATAACTATGCTTTAGTACTGCTCTCGTCGGCCAGATGCCTAAGTTGATAGGTCTTGTTATCAATTATGGGACTAAGCACCTACCTCTTGAATGCATTAGTGGGAGTAAAAGAACAATCCCCGATAGATGGTATAATAGTCTTCACCGATAGCTTGCCCAGAGGCTATGGTATCTAGAGGTAAAAGCCAAAGATAAAGGTCCACTTTGGAAAAATAGAGGATGCCTCACTGCATCTTGACTCCCCGAACTTTTGAATACAAGGGGCAGTAATGTAAAAGGTAGCCTCATGAAGCCCACACAACGGAACACACATTAAAGAACCCGATCCTCATTCGCCACCTCACCCAATCTAGCAACACATTCGTTAGGAGAGGCAAAGGAATACAACCGCTTTCTGGGAAGGAAGCGCCTTAGTAAATAACTGTTGATTACTCTACAAGGGGGCTCTGATAGTAGCTTCAACTTTTCTTGCAGTCATACCCTTAAAAAAAAAGGCCGTTAGAGATGAAAACCGTAATTAGCTCTCTAAGCAAAAGTTAGGCCAAAGGGCAGGGTGAAAACCTGAAAACAGGCAATCTGTCCTACAAAAAAATAAAATGAATAAAAGCTGCTAGAGTGGGTTGGGTCCATTTCAAGCAAAAATTAGGCACAGGGTCTTGTGAAAATCCCTAAAGGGACGCATTTCCCGCAAAGAAAAGCTAGTGTGAAAATCCACAAGGGACGCACTACCTTTAAAACAATTACTTCCGATGCCCGGAGCGTTAAGGCGACATTACCTCATAAGGCAGATAGTGCATAATACAGAACTTGAGTCAGACTCCTGGGGGCAAGACGCTATACAACTCATGGCAAAAGGCGTATGCTCGTTGACCTAGGGGCAAAGATGCACACGGGACAGTTTTTTCTAAAAGGATTATGGGTCAGAATTCCTAAGCCAAGGTGATACTCTTCTAGATCATTGGGGGCATCAGACAGTACGAGTAGTACCCTCAGTGATTCCCTTAACCACCTAGGATGTGGTCTATCTATTTTTGCATCTCACATGTATCTCGCATGTATAATTTTTTGCATATCTCCCTGCATAACTTTACACGTGCATAGCCTTTCATGATGCCCAACATGCATTCACACATGCTTGAGCTTTGTATATATTTTGCATATGCAATTCTTCACGCACATTCTGTGTACATAGTCTTTGCATACATGTAACGCATAATTCTTTGCACATGTTTAGCATGCATATCATAAGCATATCACATGCATTCAATCCTTTACACGTATAGTTGCGTACACATAATTTTTGTATATTAATCCTTTGCATGTGTTTCTTGTATATAGTTTTGTATGTATATTTCACACACATGATTCCATATGCACACACAATGTTTTATATATGTTGCTGTGTACATGAATCAGGGGGAAAGGTCCGAATAGACCTCATGCGCAAAGATGATCTAAGAGACGGGTTCAACTCAACATTGTCGGACACTATATTAGGCATAAAATCAGGTGCGTCTGTATAGAGGGGGAACACCCAGAAGAACAAGCCTATTCATGCACACCATGCCATGGGTAAGTTTCTCTATCATAAGATGTACGCTCACACACATCACACAATAAGTGTACAAAAATCCAAATTTAAATGTACAAAGAATACAAATTCTCAAACAAAAACAACAAAAACAAACAAAAAATGAAAACACAAAAAACAAAAAGAAGAAGATATCTTCAAGGCCTTGAAAATCCAACATACTGTAAAAATTCAAATACATCCAAAATGTGAACATCCCGAAAATTTACAAAAAAATAAAAAAAAAATCATTTTAAGAGATGCCAAAGACATTGAAACCTATCCGCCTGCAGGCAAGCAACAAAACCTCCAATCTAATTTTCCTCTGAGGAGGGTCAAATCTAATTTCCTCTGAGGAGGCTCAAATCCAATTTCCTCTCTAGAGGATCAAATATAATTTTCCTCTGAGGAGGCTCAAACCTATTTTCCTCTCTGGAGGCTCGAAATCAAAGTCTCTCAGTGAGCATCAAAGTCTATCAGTGAGCATCAAAGTCTATCAGTAAGCATATAAGCCTCTCAGTGAGCATCTAAGTCTCTCAGTGAACATCAAAGTCTCTCAGTGAGCATCTAAGCCTCTCAGTGAGCATCAAAGTCTCTCAGTGAGCATTTAAGCTTCTCAGTGAGCATAGATTTTCAAAGTCTCCCTGCGAGTACAAAGCTTTCTTAAGAGGCACACAAGTCTTTTCAACAAGGAAGGTCTGGTTGGAGATGATAGAGGGATCGGTATCTAGTATATCACAGTCGGTAAGGGATCTCTAAGAGGATGATATCTGAACTTTGCAAGAAGATGATATCCGCACTTTAGAAGTCTTGAAAATAAATCGATGCAATCAAGGGGAAGATGTTCATATTCCACAAATCCTTCTCTAGGGAATAATCAACTGTCCTTTAGGGGGCACCGGTCTGACATCGACCCCAACAGGTATGTACTGCCATAGGTATGCATCTCTTTTATATACCCTGCACTTTGTAGTCTGTTTAACGGCTCGGCAATATTCAACACCTGCACTTTGTAGTCTTGTCAGCGAGTCGGTGCAATTACTTTATAGTCTATTTAACGGCTCGATGATATTCAACCCCTGCACTTTGTAGTCTTATCAGTGACTCGATGCAATCACTTTGTAGTCTATTTAACGGCTCGGTGATATTCAACACCCGCACTTTGTAGTCTTGTCAGCGACTCGGTACAATCACTTTGTAGTCTATTTAACGGCTCGGTGATATTCTGGAATAACTGCACTTCGTAGTCTTGTCAGCGACTCAGTGCGATCCGAAAGGATAACTTTCAAATCATAACACTGTTCTCCTGGGAGCAGCTGGAAGGAGGCAGCCTCAGGTACGTGTCCTTTCCTTTCTCTGAATTTTGGCTCACCTAGGTACCCATGCACTAACCTTCCTAAAATTGGGGGCAACTTTAGACACCGGGTCCTGAGGCAATCCAAATCAGAGTTACCCAATGATGAAATTAATTGTGCCTATTTATAGGCAAAGAGAAAGTTGGAAGTGATAGTTTTCTTGTCAATATTGATTTTTTCTTTTAAAATGTGTTTTCAAATAAATTTTTTGTATTTTAAAATAAAAAAGCGAGTTTTGAAATTATAGTGTTTTTTTAAAAATTATTTAAAAAAAATTCGACCGTAGGGGCGCATCGGCGGTGCCCGCTGCCCACGCGCGCGATACAGGGCGCGCGTAGCGTTGGGCGCAGGGCGTTGCATGCGTCGTACGAGTGCGACAGGCGCAGCGCGAGCACAACGACACCCGTCGCTCGCCCCTGCTGCGCGCTCGACGCCCCCAGCAGTCCCCCATATGTGTTTTTGACCTAAATTTATGTTTTTCTTCCATTTGTTTTGTAGAATTTAATTTTTAAGACCTTTTGTCTTCCAACATTTCAAATTATTCAATTTTTTGTGTTAATGGGAATTAAATTGTTTTAATTTTTTCATTAAATCTGTTTTTTTGGGGTGAAATGGGTTTTTTGAGGGGAAAAACTGGGGGATATTTTCTTAAGAAAATTTTTTTTCTTCTTCTTCTTCTTCTGCAAGAACAAATTCTCCCAATATTCTAATTTTATTTTCTAAGTTAATTTTTGGACAAAGAGAACAATTATTTATTTTTGGGAATTTTCTTCTTTTTTTTAACAATTTTTCCTTAAGACAAAGAAATTAATTCTTTGTTCTTGAGATAAAAATTTTCTTTTATATTTTATTTTTCTAATCTTATTTTTTGCAAAATCAAGACAAAGAAATTGATCATCTATTTTCACTCATCAAATCAAAATCTGAGGGTAAACATTCTGGGCTTGATTTCATTTTTTTATTATTATTTTTTGTTTATATTTAATTAGCAATCATGTAAATTTTTTAAATCTATTATTGTTTTTATTTTTGGTGTGAATTTGTTCATAGACTTAATATATTTTGATATGTTTTATTTATTTATTTTATTTGTTTTTGCTTACTTGATTGTTCATCTTCTCCTTTTTTTTTATTATTATTATAATTAATATTACTTTTGCTATTATAATAATAATAATAATAATAATAATAATAATAATTATTATTATTATTATTATTATTATTATTATTATTATTATTATTATTTATTTGATTGTTTATCTTTTATTTTTTTTATAATTATTATTATTACTACTATTGTTATTATTATTGTTATTTTTGTTTACTATTATTTTACTATTATTTTTGTTGTTGTTATTATTATTATTATTATTATTATTATTATTATTATTATTATTATTATTATTATTATTATGTTTTTATGTATGTTGAATTGTTAATATGTTAAGTTATTTATTGATAGAGTTGGGATATGCCCATGACTCTATAATGAATTGAGTTCCAATCCAGATTAAATTGAGTTATTTAATCTGATTAAAATTACCAAATCTTATCTCAAAAAGAGTCTGAGTTAAACTAGAGTTAGGGCTCTAGCTTTTAGGATCTCTATAAATAGAGGTGAGGTCCTCATTATTTTGTAACGAGAAAACGTACACGCCGCAAGGCTGCTCGTTCCCACTCACAAGTTTTTTGTCTTATCTTTCAGGGGCATTTAGATTGTGAACTAGTTACTCTTATCCCGAGTGGATAAAAGCCAGACCGGTGACCAAAAATAATTGAATCCTTGTAGATGCTTCCGCAACGAGTTTTTGCGCTACAAGAGGTAGGTACCATTTCTTAATGTTACCTCCGTTAAATTATATTTGTTATAATTTTCCTTCATTGGTATCAGAGCTGTTGTTTTTGCGTCTTGGCATGTGGCTAAAAAGATCTAAAATTTTATGTGTAAAATTATTAGATCTGTGATGCAATGAACACAATAAAAATTTAATTTTTGTGTAAAAAATATATATGCGTATATATTTCGGCTCAATTTCGTGTATGTGTACACCGAAATCTGAGGGGACGACTAACTAGAAATCGGAATTTTTAATTTTTGACCTCACCATTGGATTCACAGACCCCAAAAATCCCCCATCGGCCGGAACCGGAGCCCCAGAAGCGGTCGGCAAAGCGGCGCGTGTAGTACGTTCGGCGCGTGCTCGTGGGCGGTGGCCCACATGCGCGTCGCCACGTGTCAGCAGTATTGTGTCACTGCTGACACGTGGCCCAATGGCCGAGTGCCACGTGGAAGACTAAGGCCAAGCCACGTGGCAATTGAGGGGGTGGACACGTGGACCAACCACAATGTGACACGTGGAAGACTGTCATCATCCACGTATTCCTATCAGATGGTGCCACGTGGCCTAATCAAGGACCGCCACGTGTCAGACCGAGGTCTGCCACATGGCAATGCTGATGTGTCACGCATGACACGTGGTCCAGTGAGACACTGCCACGTGGATGACACGTGTTATGCCACGTGGCGATGACTTGTACCCGGTTGCCACGTAGGCGCCAGGTGGACCAGTAGGAATCGAACACGTGGCGCGCTGTGGTGTTGACACGTGTCTGGTCGAGTGGGAGGTCGCGAGGGTGTGGCGCATGAAGGCGCGTGAGCGCGTCTACCTCCCTCCTATCGGCGCGTGATGGCGAGTACGACGTCCTCCGACCACCATTTCAGCTCTGATTTTTGTCAAATAATTTTTTCAAATTATTTCTGATTTTTTTGTCATATTTTCAAAATTTTTTAATGACCAGAAAATAAATTGTGTATTTTTTGATATTTAAATGTGTTTAATTTCAAAATAAAATATTAAAAATTTGTAGAAAATGTATTTTCTGCTTTCGAAAATTTTTTAAAATATTTTAAAAAATTTTTGAGGTTTTGTCCTTACTTATTGATTGAAATGTGTTTCAATCATGTGTATTTATACATGAGTGTATAAATATTTTATGTATTATGTTACAGAAATATTGAATAAGGACAGTAAGTCTTTCTTAAATTGCGCATAGGTTGCTTTGAGAAATGCAAGAGTGCAATCTATAAGCAACATGAGAATGCGAAGGAAGATTTGAGTTGATGACATTGATGCAATAGTGCATCATATAATACATGTGTAAGAACAAATATAAGAGTGCATTTGGATTGGTGGTCTGAGTATGAAAATAAAATTTTGGACAGAGTTGCCAAAAAGGGAAGTATTGAAAAGTAACACTAAAAATCTGTGATGGTATTGAGAAATGGACGGAGCGTGCATTGTCCATGGCTTCATCAATTGACTTATGAGTTGCTTGATGAAATGATAAAATTGGTCAAAGAAATAATCCTAATAATTAAAAAGATTTTATGAAATCTGGACTTTTATAATAATTGACATATGTGTTAATTTAAGTTGGCATTTGTTATTATTAAAATAGGATTTATGTTTACTATTATTATTTAACATGAGTGTCTTATTTTGGGATTATTGGATTTTTGGTTAAATAAATGTGTTTATTTACTTATTATGATGGCATCTAACTTTATAATAAATGAGTTTATTTTAATTGTTAATTGCCTTGCAATATTTTATGAGTAAAATGATTGCATGCTTATTAAGTAAAGGCTTAATAAAAATTCCCTCATAAGTTTGAGAACTTGATAATCCAATAATTCAGATTTATTATGTATGAAATTTTAACCTGTAAGGTTGGACATTAGGACTTAGAGGGTAATTAGATACTATAAGTAGCTTTTTCGAATTTGAGCCTAATAGAAAATTTTACTAGGTTATTATTTTAGGTGCATGATAAATTGCATGTGTTACCTTATCTCCCTTAAATTTGTGCAATATTATTCCATTTGAGATCAGAGGATCTTAATGGATGCTGCTTTCAAGTTATAATTATGAAATCTGGAATAAAAAGATCCAGTATGTGCTTGAAGAGCAAGAGGCTATTAAATCCTCAAGTTCGGTTATGGCTGAACCTGAGGATGGCACTATAACCTAGCATAAGCAGGATCGGGATGCCTACATTACATCACATCACTAATAAATTTTACAAGTATCAAAATGCAATGGATCTGTGGATCGCTTTGCAGGAGAAATTCGGAGATGTGACTCTGAATAAGCTCCGAACATTAAAAATCAAATTTGATACATATCAGAAAAAGTCTGATTATTCGATGCAAAAACATCTAAAAGAGATTAAAAAAGGAAAAGTGAGCTTAGTGAACTTAGTCATAAGTGACTGATGAGCAGTAGGTCCAAACTGTTATCTGTTCCTTACACAAGAGTTGGTAGCATGTGAAGATGCAACTAACTCACATGGATAAGGATAAAGGCATTTAAGGATGTCACTTGTTATTTGAGGATTAAAAAGGGACTGTTTGGCAGTGACTAAGGTCAATTCCATAGTGCATATGGCACAATCCTGTTCTGGTAGAATGAGTTCTAACTAGAACAACAAAAGAAGCTTCAACAATAGGGATAAGGAAAAGGCTTGAGAGCCTGAAAAGTAAAAGGAATAGAATCACAAAAGGTCTAAAGGCAAAAAGGAGGTAAACGTTTCAAGAGTGAAATGTTTCAATTGCCTAAAAGGACACTATGCAAGAGACTGCATTATGTCCAAAAAGATATAATATTTGACTCAAAAGTGAGTGAAATTTATATATCTAGTTCTGAATTTCATTCTTTGTGGGTGATAAATTTAGAACCAATGGACCGTATAACAAGGGATCGAGATACCTTTGTTATGAAATTTAGGTTCTGTTCTTGCTTTATTGAAATTGGTTTTCAATTTATATTTTGAGGATAACAGTGTATACTTATGCTTGAATAATTTCTATTATGATTCTGGTTATGGATGTGGACCATGACTATTTTCCTTTAATTTATTATTTTTCACATAGTTATGAGAACAATGTGAAATTATGGCATGCTACAATAAACCATATTGGACAAAACCGAATGAGTCGGTTAGTTATAGAAGGTTTAGTAGGCGATTTAAATAAGGTTGAATTACCTACATGAAAGTATTGCCTAAAAAGGAAAAACTAGTTAGAAAATCATTCGAACAAGGAACTAAAGCGAAATTTCCATTGCAGTTAGTCCATTCTGATAAATGTGGTTAAATGAATGTGAGGGTAAAGCATGGGGCCTAATATTTCATCACATTTATATATGACTATATTAGGTATGGTCATGTTTATTTGATTTCTCACAAGTCAGAAGCATTAAGTTGCTTCACGACTTATATGAGTATAGCTGAGAATCAATTAGATAAAAAGATCAAAGCTTTAAAAACTGACAAAGGTTGGTAATATCTTACAGATAAACTTAAAGTTTCATGTAATGCAAAAGGATTGAATATCAGTTGTTCATTCCTTGAAATCCACAACAAAACGGTGTTGAGGAAAGGAAAAATAAGACTCTCATATATACGGTTAGATCTATAATGGCAGAGGCAAATTTGCTTATCTCCTATTGGGGAGATGCTTTATTGACTGCCACATATGTTCTGAACCGTATGCCCTCCCAATCTATCACTTTCACAACTTATGAGTTGTGAACTGGTCGACAAGTTGACCTAAGCCATTTATAACTTTTGGGTTGTAATGCTTACGTCCATGATACCTCAATTTGGTAAATTTGAGACCAAGAGGTAAAAAGAGTATCTATGTGAGATATTCTAAAGTATCAAAAGGATACATTTTCATGGGTGAGTAAGAAAATGGCATTGTGACGGAATTTGAATCACTAGACGTTATATTCTTAAGAGAATAAATTTTAAAGTTGGGTGAAGTGAATTAAGATTTCACTTTCTATTAATCTCAGGAAGAGAATATCAGGATCACTCCATCCGAGTGGAAGGGATTTAGAGGAAGAAGGTTAAGACCCTCATCCTCCAAACGATCCGGATGTTTGAGACCTGATTCGAGTGGGAGTATTCTTGATTCCAGTGGGAGGAAGAAAAATAGTATTCCTGACTCCAGTGGGAGTATGGAACATAGTCCTAGTGGGAGCATTATGAATCACGATGAATATATAAGACATGTTTATCAAGATTCAGAACTGCAAAAAAAAAAAAAATCTAAAAGGATAAGTGTTTCATGCTGACGATTTAAAATCGAAGGCTTGAACGAAGCCCTTTTGGTTACCCCACAAGACAAAGAAAGAGCATAAAAATATTCAAAAGGCTTTTTCATGCCCATCTAAGGAAAATGGATTAAAGCAATGGAAGAAAAAAATGGCAACCATGAGATCAAACCATGTTTGAGAACTAGTTGATCTACTGAAAGGACATAAATTGAGAATAAATGTATTCTCAAAGTAAAGCGAAAGGCTGAAAGAGGTATCGAAAGATATAAGACTCAGCTAGTCGCTAAGGGGTTTATATAACAGGAAGAGATTGACTATGAGTAGATTTTCTCATCTGTTGTAAGATTTACGTCCATAAAGTTCATTCTAGCCATAGTGGCGAGTTTAAACGTAGAGCTTCATCAAAAGGATGAAAAGATTGCTTTTCTCAATGGAGAATTGGATGGAACAACCTATAGGTTTCATCGAAAAAGGCAGCAAACATAAGGTTTGCTGATTGATGAGTTCAATCTATGGCCTTAAATAGTCTTCAACACAATGGTACTTAAAACTTCATCATACAATCATAACGAATGTGTTCAATATGATTGATGAAAGTCATTGTGTTCATAGTAAAAGCTCTGAAAGTGAATTTGTCATTTTGACATTGTTTGTAAACGACATACTTAAAGTTGAAAATGATAAATGGTACGTAAATGAAATCGAAGATTGGTTATTGTCCAACTTTGAGACAAAGGATATGAGTCATGCATATTATATTCTTTAAGTTAAGATTTCAAGAGATCATTCGAGAAGATTGTTGTCTGTTTCTTGAGAGAAATATATCAACAAATAGCTTGAGTGATTTAATATGCAAAACTGCAAACTCATAGATTACCCCATTGCCAAGAATCAGTTTCTTAGCAAAGATATGTGTCCTAATAAGGCATAAGAAATGAATGTATGAGGAACGTTCGATATGCCAATTTCGTGGGTAGTCTTATGTATGCAATGTTGTATACAAGACATGATATATGCTATGCAGTGGGCATGGTAAAAGATATCAATCTAATCCAGGCAAAGCACATTAGAAGCAATTGAAAGGATACTTATATACCTTAAAGGTACTGCAGCCTATTCTCTCTGTTATTAAGAAAATGATCTGCATTGAGAGAATACAGAGATGTTGATTAGGTAGGAGATGTGGATGAGAGGAAATCCACTCCAGGTTTCATATTCTTATTTGGCAAGAGTGCCATCTCGTGGAGTAACAAGAAATAAACCTGTGTAGCCCACCAATAGTGGAAGTTGAATTTGTCACTTCCTCAGCTGCTATACAGGAGACAGTTTGGCTAAAATGGTTTGTGAGCCATTTAAAAGTAACTGTTCAGAGGTATCAGTGACAGTCTATAGTGACAGTCAATCGTTGATAGCTTATAGTAGAGTTAAGCATATCAACATTAAGTATCAATATACGAGATATATTGTTACACGAGAGATGTGAACTTACAGTACGTTTCTACACATGCAGATCCATTGAGTAAACCTATAACGAGAGATGTGTTTTGAGAGACACATTAGATCTCGAGGTTTGAGTAGAATTTAATTGGTACTGTTATATTTTATATAATCCCTTAACGTTATTATTTGCAAATAATAACTAAAGTTCATTGTTGGCAATACATGAGTGTGAATGTTTATGTGTAAACATTTACTGTTATTGATATGAGATTGAGCATGTCGGATAGAGAAGTAGCCCACTCACAAGGGTGTTTACCTTAGTTTTGTCAATGAGTTGGCAAATACTAAGATGAGGCAATTTTTGAACATATGAGAATACTCGAGAGCCTGTTCAAAATAAAAGTGCCATCTTGCAGAAATTATAAGATGAGTCTTGTTAAGGTGCGAGATAAAGACGTACATAAAGTTGTATGCTTTGGATTGAGATCCAAAATAAGGATTGTATGAAATCCGATGGTCAGTTATATGTAACTACCATATTCTGTCTAAAAAGCCAGAAGTAGTCCTTAAGTAAGCAGACTAAAGTTGGGTGTTTCGGTGCATCGCAACCTTACGCTTCTGACTCTATAATGGGTTGAGTTCCAATCCAGATTAAATTGAGTTATTTAATCTGATTAAAATTAACAAATCTTATCTCAGAAAGAGTCTGAGTTAAATTAGAGTTAGGGCTCTAGTTTTTAAGATCTCTATAAATAGATGTGAGGTCCTCATTATTTGGTAACGAGAAAACGTACACGCCGCAAGGCTGCTCGTTCGCACTCACAAGTTTTTTGTCTTATCTTTCAGGGGCATTTAGATTGTGAACTAGTTGCTCTTATCCCGAGTGGGTAAAAGCCAGACCGGTGACCAAAAACAATTGAATCCCTGTAGATACTTCCGCAACGAATTTCTGTGCTACAAGAGGTAGGTACCATTTCTTAATGTTACCTCCGTTAAATTATATTTGTTATAATTTTCCTTCATTTATGTTATCATGTCATTTAATTAGTTTGTCACTTATAATGCATTTTTATTTTTTAATTCATTTTCATATATTATATGTTTAAATTCATTTTTATTGCTAACATCACTTTTGTTTGTGTTTTTTATTTCAATACTTATTTTTATTGTGTGAGTTTTTCCAATGGCAAGTAGGAGCCCATGGAGATTTGAAGACACCATTTTGGTGGGTTTTGTCATACTTTAGTATTTTTATTATTTTTCATTATTTTGATGTTATTTGTTTTTATTATGTAATATGTAATAAATTTTATTTATTTTTATGCACTTTAATTAAAAAAATCACATAAAAAGTTTTATATTAATAAATTGGGTTCTTTTTCTAATAAAATGGGACCAATGTCCTAATTTTAACTCATAAAAACTCACCTCTAAAAAGAAGAGTTAACTTTCTCAAAATGGGATTACTCATCCTTTCTCAAAATGGGATTACTCATCCCGATTTTATCGATAAATACTAAAAAATAACTCTTCGACTTTTAAGTGGAAATGAAGGAACCAATGTTCCTATCCTAAACAATGTCCCGATTTATGAAGGTTTATTTATTCATTTGATTTATTTATTTATATTTTGCTTGATTTTATTTGGGGGATTGTATTTTGTCTCAATTTTATCTTTTTTTTATTTTTTGTGGCTTGCTTTATTTTACCGCTTTTTTTACTACTTTCTTTTGTGCTTGTTTGCGCTTTATTTTTTTTAATGCATGACCGTGTGAGAAGAGAGATAGAAATTTAAAATTAAAAATCCAGTTATAATTAACCAAGGCATTAATAAGAGTACAGTTCTGAATCTTTCTCTGGTTTAGACCCCTGAGGTTAGACGAACTTTCCCAATTTCTTGTAAATTGGGTGGCGACTCCAAAATATCTCAAAGGTATCTAAAGGTTTCATGGGATTAGATGATCTTTCCAGTGTTCTATTAGAAGGAGGTGTCCAAAATATCTCATGATTGCCCAAGATCAAAAGACGCAAACCCTCTCGAGCCCTACAAGCGGGCATCCCGGAAACAGGTCGAGTCCGGCACGCGTCACACTTGGGCACTAGACTCTCCAGTTGCTTGCTTCCCTTTTCCTTTGTTGACCAAAGTCTTAGTACGCACCATGGTGAAAATTATTATGAACAAGATGAACTTTCAAAGTAAACTCAAGAAGAAAGCAACAACAAAGAACAAAAACCAGAAAAATCAAGAATAAAGCAAAGAAAAATTAAAGATGAAGAAGAAATTTGAGAGAAAATCTAAGAGAAATTGAAAGAATACTAAAAAAGTAAAGTAAAATGGTAAGTTAGGGTGCAAAAGTATATATAGGGGTGGTTAAAGTGGGGTTCCAACGGTCAAATTTTCAAAAAATTTAGAAACTCCGCATTCTGTTGTGCTCGCGACAGAAACGAATTCAACTGCCTGTCTCGCTCGCGACAACTATCGCTATCGCGACAATAAGTTTCTGAAATCAAAAGCCCCATTCTTTCGCGCTCGCAACAACTATTACGATCGCGACAGAAACCAAAGCTTTGCCTTCCAGCGCACTCGCGAAAGTATTGGCACTCACGACACCTACAACGAGCGCGACAGAGAGGAAGAACTCAACAAAAATTTTCTTTTTAAGAAGACACTCAATATTTAAACTATACCACTAATCTTACTTACTAATTGTACCTATAAAACAAAAATACACTGTGTTAATAACATTAAAATCCAAAATACTAAAATGAAATCTAATTAACAACACACAAAAATAACTTAAAAATGCAATAAATACAAGATAAAAAGATTGTGTATATAACCTTCAACCCAATTTTGAAGAGATACTTGAAACTTCTCTACCTAGAAAAGTTTCATCCAAATATATCTTACATCTTTGACCATTGGCTTTAAACAATTATCCTTTATCATTTTTAAGTTCCAAATAACCATGGTCAAATACTTGTACCACCTCAAAAGGTCTACTCCACCTAGACCTCAATTTTCCAAGAAACAATTTCAACCTAGAATTAAATAAAAGAATTTTGTCTCCTACCTTAAAGCTCTTGTATCTTATGTGAGCATCATGCCATTTCTTAGATCTTTCTTTATAGATCCTTGCATTTTCATAGGAAATAAGACGTAATTCATCAAGTTCATTTACTTGCAAACATCTTTTTACACTAGCCTCCTTAATGTCATAATTCAATGTCCTAATGGCCCAATAAGCTCTATATTCTAACTCAACAGGCAAATGACATGCTTTACCATACACTAACCTATATGTTGACATCCCAATAGGTATTTTGAATGCAGTGCGATATGCCAAAAGTGCATCATCTAATTTGTTTGCCCAACCTTTCTTAGAGTTAGAAACTGTTTTTTCTAGTATCCACTTAAGCTCTCTATTGGAAACCTCTACTTGACCACTAGTTTGAGAATGATAAGGAGTAGTGACCCTATGATGCACGCCATATTTATGCAATAATGAAGCAAAAGAGCGATTAATGAAATGCGTACCTCCATCACTTATTATGGCTTTTGGCACTCCAAATCTTGAAAAGACTTTCTTTAAGAACTTCACAACCACCTTTGAATCATTGGTTGGTGTTGCCTTAGCTTTAACCCATTTTGAGACATAATCCACCCCAACCAATATATAAGTTTGCCTAAAAGAAGTAGGAAATGGACCCATGAAGTCTATCCCCCACACATCAAATATCTCTACTTTTAAAATGCTATTCAAAGGCATCTCATCTCTCTTCCCAATATTATCAACCCTTTGACACCTATCACATTGGGCTACAAAATTTCTAGCATTATGAAATAGGGTAGGCCAATAGAAACCACACTCAAGCACACGAGATGCAGTTTTTGTACTACCATTATGACCCGAATACAAAGATGAATGGCGATGTGTCAAAATGTTCACATATTCATCCTCACTCACACACCTACGAATCACATCATTCCCACCTATCTCAAATAAATAGGGTTCCTCCCACAGATAGTTCTTAACATCACTAAAGAACTTTTTCCTTTGTTGCCATATCAAACCATGAGGTATAATTCCTGTAGCAAAAAAGTTAGAAAAATTTGCGTACCATGGCAATTGCACTTGTTCAATGGACATTAAAGACTCATCCGAAAAAGATTCATTTATTTCATTGCTATCCCCTAAAGGTCCTTCATCATTTTCTAATCTTGACAAGTGATCAGCCACTAAGTTTTCAGAACCTTTTTTATGCCTAATCTCAATGTCAAATTCTTGTAACAAAAGAACCCAACGTATGAGATGAGGCTTAGCATCTTTCTTAGCAAACAAGTACCTAAGGGCTGCATGGTCCGTATAGATTATAGCTTTAGATCCTAACAAGTAAGATCTAAACTTATCGCAAGCAAAAACAACTGCTAATATTTCTTTTTCAGTTGTAGTGTAATTTAATTGAGGTGCAGATAATGTATGGCTAGCATAATAAATAACATGTAAATGCTTACCTTGACGTTAACCTTGCACACATCCTACAGCAAGGTCACTTGCATCACACAAGATCTCAAAAGGTAAAGTCCAATTAGGTGAAGTAATTATTGGTGCACTAACAAGAGCTTTCTTTAATTGCTCAAAAGCATTCATACATACATTAGAAAAGTCAAAAGGTACATCCCTAACTAACAAGTTAGTTAAAGGCTTTAGAATTAACGAAAAATCTTTTATAAACCTTCTATAGAATCCCGCATGACCTAAAAAAGATCTTACGTCCTTAAGTGTAGTAGGTGGAGGCAACTTCTCTATCAATTCAGTTTTTGCTCTATCAACCTCTATACCTTTACTTGAAATCTTATGACCTAGAACTATCCCTTCTTCTACCATGAAGTGGCACTTTTCCCAATTAAGTACCAAATTGGTCTCCTCACATTTAGCTAAGATTATATCTAGGTTATTCAAGCATAACTCGAAAGAGTCACCATAAACTGAAAAATCATCCATGAATACTTCCATCATTTCTTCTATTAAGTCCCCAAAAATTGAAGTCATGCACCTTTGAAAAGTGGTTGGTGCATTACATAGCCCAAAAGACATTATCCTATAGGCAAAGGTCCCATAGGGACAAGTAAATGTGGTCTTTTCTTGGTCACTAGGGTATATGAATATTTGAAAGTACCCTGAAAATCCATCTAGAAAGCAATAATGAGAATAGCCAGCTATCCTCTCTAGCATTTGATCAATGAATGGCAAAGGAAAGCGATCTTTCCTAGTAGTTGAATTTAGCTTCCTATAGTCAATACAAACCCTCCAACCCGTGGTGGTTCTAGTAGGAATCAAATCCCTATTCTCATTTCTAACCACAGTCATTCCCCCTTTCTTGGGTACACAATGTATAGGACTCACCCATGCACTATCCGAAATCAGATAGATAATCCCAGCATCTAATAACTTAATGACTTCTTTTTTAACTACCTCCTTTATATTGGGATTAAGTCTTCTTTGTCTATCAGCCTTAGGTTGACAATCATCTACCATGTTAATTCTATGCATCACTACATTAGGACTAATTCCCTTTAAATTAGAAATTTGCTAACCTATAGTCTTAATCCTCTTTCTAACAACCTCTAACAATAAGGATTCTTGCTTACTAGTGAGCTTATTAGAAACAATGATAGGTAAAGTGCTATTGTTACCAAAAAATACATACCTCAAATGGCTTGGTAATTCTTTCAATTCCACATTAGGAGGACTTACAATGGAAGGTGGCAAAGGTGCCTCATTTCTATACAAAATTTTTGGCCTTAGGCTCTCTTGCTTCTTCTCCTCATGAACTTCTTCCTCAATATTGACCTCCTCTTAACCTGCATCATCCAATACTTCCAAAATATAAGCATCAATGACATCAATTTTCATCCATGGGGTATTTGAGTGCTTTATCCATGTGATACTCTACACTATCCTCCCCCATTCTTAAAACCAAAGTTCCTTCATAGACATCAACTAAAACCCTACCAGTTCTCATGAAAGGTCTTCCTAATATCAATGGACATTTAACATCATAAGCAAAGTCCAAAATCACAAAATCAGCAGGCAAAATGAATTTATCCACTTTAACTAACACATCTTCTACGATGCCATATGGTTTTTTAATTGATTGGTCAGCCAATTGCAAGACCATTGAAGTAGGTTTAACATAGTCCAAACCTAATTTCTTAAAGATAGACAATGGCATAAGGTTAATACTAGCCCCTAAATCACATAAACACTTAGGAAATTCAACATTCCCCAAAGTACAAGGAATAGTAAAACTCTCATTATCTTTAAGCTTAATAGGCACATTGTTAGTGATTACTGAACTACATGCTTCAGTCAACTCAACAGTGGACAAATCTTCCCAACTCTTTTTCTTAGAGATTAAATCCTTTAAAAACTTAGCATAGTTAAGGATTTGAGTGATAGCTTCAATAAAATTTAAATTGATATGTAAATGCTTCAATTTATCAAGGAAAGTTTGAAATTGCTTATCATTGTGTTGCTACTTGAGACGTTGCGGAAACGGTGGACGAGGTTGGAAGACTTTTGGAAGGTTAGCCTTGGTAGCCGGTTTCTGGTGACAAATTGCCCTCCATTCAAACCAACCCGCCATTCAAACCAACCCTCCCTTCATACTTGCAGGTCTCAAGAGAAAAAATTGCAAATCTAATCCTATCTTCTTCTCCTTCACACGCCATTTAAAATAACTCATTATAAGATATTGCAGATCAAATTTTAACATAGAACGCGTTGCATTAAAGGTAATGTATTAATTTATCATTCCGTGAAGAAAATTCGTTAGTTATATTATATAAATGTTAATGTGCTGGTATGAGTAATTGTGAAAGTTATATAACTATTTCGACAAAGATATGTAATAATTAATATTTATTTTGTGAAAAAAGTTTGGAATTTAAGTGTAATTGTATGTTATAAGTGTTCGTTAATTTAAATAAACAATGTATTTAAGTATTTTTAAGATTAGATAATAAATATGGCAATAAGAATTCATGATATGTGTGCATATGATGCAGGAAAAATGTCAATTACAAACAACTTTTATAATTCATACCGGAGGGCAATCGACGTTTGGCGCATCTGGGTTTAATTATGATGCTTCGAGCCCTTCAGCTAGATCGAGAAGGATGAAATTAAGGTATAAACCGACATTTGCAGAACTTCTTCACAAATTGTCAGTTAAATTGGAATTGGCTACAGAAGTGAGAATCTGTAGGGTGATATATAAGTGTCCAGTTTAAAGTCAGGGAGCGATTTTCTGGGCTACAATGGATATATTGGATGATGATGATATTGAGCAAATTTATGAAAATTTTAATAATTTTCCTAGATACAGTATTGTGGAGGTAATAGTCATGACGGAAGAAATAGCAATTGGCGATCCCGAAAATGAATTGAATAATTTTAATCAAATGGGAAGTGGAGGAGAAATAGGGGATGGACCATCTATGGACGAAGTAAACGAGTTGGGTGGTAATACACAGTATCCAACTGTTAGTCAGTCTGAGTTCTGTACACAGTTTGAGGTGCCAACAGAATTTGAAAATATTGATGAAACTGGGACAATAGATGCAAGTCCGATTAGAGAGTTAAGGGTTCCAAATGAAGTAAATTTTGGGCAGTTTGATTGTGTTGCTCGTGCAGAAACAGTAGGTCAAAATACAGATGTACATGTCGCCGGAACGACCACTAACGGTTATTTATCTCCAAGTTGCGATCCTGAAAATGATGATGAAGAAATAGATTTAAATGAAGTTGATCAAGGCAATGGGGACGAAGGAGATGACGACATTATTCCAAGCAGTTCAATACATGTGACGGAACGCATACAGAATCTGCAATTAAATGAACAAGGTGGGCGGGTAAGTGGGCAGTCAAACCTTGCACAGTTTCAGTTTTCATCAGTTCACCATGCGTCCGTTAATTTTGATGAATCGGAGATTAACATGTATGGCGATTTTCCAATGATAAGATGGGATGGTGTTTCAGAGTTATGCGAAGGATTGGCCTTCACGTCGAAAGACGAAGTGAAGGCATGTGCGAAAAAGTTCTCAATTCTTAATAATGTGTCGTACAAAGTGGTAGAGTCGAAGCCAACGTACTGGGCGGTATGCTGTACACGCGCTGAAGTAGGTTGTCCGTGGAGATTGCGAGCAATTAAAAAAAGGACCTGTCCCTATTGGAGCATTAGTGTTTATAAGGGACCTCATAACTGTAATGCTTCAGCGGTGTCACAACACCATAGACAGCTTGATTCGCAAATTATTTGTGATTGTATACTTGAAATGGTTAGTGCTGCACCTGATCTTAGGGTCAGCGTAATAATTGCTGATATGAGAAATCGGTTCAACTATGATATCTCTTACAGTAAAGCCTGGTATGCAAAAACTAAGGCTTTGGAGGAGATTTTCGGTAATTATGAGGGTTCTTATGGTAGGTTGCCGGGATACATGAAAGCAATGGAGACATACAATCCTGGAACTGCATATGACTTTATTGTTGACGAAAGTATAAGGCCCAATTGCAAATAATTCAAAAGGCTTTTCTGGGTGTTCAAGCCATGCATTGAGGGACTACCTCACTGTAAGCCAGTGTTACTAATTGATGGAACCTTTTTGACAGGAAAGTTTCATCAAACTTTGTTGATTGCAACGTCCGTAGATGGCAATAATTTCTTATACCCAGTAGCGTTTGCTATTGTCGAGTGCGAGAATAAGTCGAGCTGGTCTTGGTTCATGACGTGCATTAGGCGATACGTGACAAGGCAGTCATGGATAACTGTTATATCCGACCGGCATGCAGTGATAATGGCCTTATTTCGCGACGATAGTAGCGGTTGGAAGGAGCCATTAGCTTTTCACAGATTTTGTCTTCGTCATTTCGTAAGCAATTACAACACTGCTCACCGGAATTCAGCAATTAAGGACATGTTATATAAGGCCGGTATGTATAAGATATATTTATTAATTATTACATAATTATGAAATGCTAAGTTAATTGTTAAATTTTTTAATATATAATTATTAAATGGATAGTGAATATATGAAAAAATTTATATATATATATATATATATATATATATATATATATATATATATATATATGTATGTATATTCAAATAATTTTTTTTCCTAACAAATATTTTTTTATAAATTAATAATAACATGTTATGTAATAGTCATTTCTTACATATTTATATATACTTATGTTTTTATATATTGTAATGTTCAAGTATAATGTTGGGCTGGTCACTAATATTTGTCATCTGCAATGTAGGCAATAATTTTCAACAAAGAAAATTTACAAAAAGGTTGGATGAGATAAAGGCGCTTGACATCGACTCTTACAACTAGGCAATGCAAAACTCATTAGACAAGTGGACTCTATCCCATGATAATGGACACAGGTATAGCCACGCCACGGCGAACATTGCAGAGAGTGTAAATAGCGCGTTAAAGGGTGTAAGGATGATGCCCGTTTCTTGTATTGTTGAGCACGTATTTGCCAGACTTGTCAAGTTTTTTTATGACAGAAGGTGCATGTATCGCGCTCAAATTGCAGCCGGCAATACGTACACCCAGAATTGTTTGGAGGAGATGAAAAAACGCGATCAAAAAGCTAGTGGCCACAGAGTTCAGAGTTTTGATAGGCGAATGGGGATTTTCACAATTAGGACCAGAAATCAGAAAAGTAAAAGGAAAGGCAATAACACGCAATCTGTTAATTTGGATTGTCGTCATTGTGAATGTGGTAAATTTCAAGGGACCAAAATGCCGTGTTCACATGCTATTGCAGCTTGTTGCATGTACGTGTCAACATGTGGTCATATGTCGATAAATGTTATAAACTAACAGAAGCATTGAGCTATTACAGCGCACACTTTCAACCGCTTGCACACCGTGATTACTGGCCATCATATGTTGGTCCAACTCTTGTGCCTGATCCAGAGCTGATACGGAAAAAAGGGAGACCAAGAACTTCGCGCTATCGGAATGAAATGGATAGGAGAGATCGATCCAGGCCTAACCGATGTACTTTATGCAGAAATGAGGGACATAACAGGAAAACTTGCCCGAACGCAGCTGGACCATCGAATTACACAGACTGACATGGAAATCTTGTAGTACAACTATCGTAATCATGTGAAATATTTGCAGTCATTTGAAATATGTATGATGCATATATATATTTGCATATGTATTGTGATACTACTTCCAACTATGAATAGCTTAATTTTTTTACCCAATTATTAATTATAAATTTTGTAAAAATAGAATATTGTATATATATATATATATATATATATATATATATATATATATATATATATAAACAAATGGAGGGAGACCTGACGCAGGTCTCCCTCCATTTACACACACACATATATATATATGTGTAAATGGAGGTCTCCCTCCATATTTATACATATACATGTATAAATGGAGGAGCACCTGCGTCAGGTGCTCCTCCATTTATATATATATATATATATATATATATATATATATATATATATATATATATATATATATTAATTGATTTGTAATAAATAATAACATTTTAAGTAATGTTTATTTATATTTATTACATGTATTAATATTTATATTTATTTATTAATGTCTGTTTCATTACGTGTTTCACACCAACTAATATTTATTTATATTGAAATGGACAATATAAATATTAGAGTAACAAAAAAGAGGATTTATATTCTTATTATTTCCAACCAGTATAACATATATATACTAACACTTTAACTATAGTTTCAAAAACAATTATACATTTCTGCACGTCTAATTAATGAAATGTGACCCTGTGCCACATCTCGTCGGCCTTCTATTTCGGCCGGGATAACGCCGTTGCCCTTCCACTTGCTGTGCATCACCCTCTTCTGCATTACTTGGCCCAACATCACCTCCCATCATATCATTATGGACATTACCGAATAAAGGTCCTTCGGAACTTGATTGAGGATTGACCTGTTCTGGTGTTCCAAATAATTGCTGGAAGAATTCATTTCCATAGACATCTTGAGTTGGGGTGGACTGCGTATTAAATGCAGGAAGTGTGAATGCATGCGGTGTTTGCTCTATCGGAACGGACATTAGTATCCCATGGTATGAGCTACTGGGACCAGCGGTATCTCCAGGTGTGTAACTGGTTCCACCCATTTCAAAATGATGAGCAACTCCTGAGTCTTGATAAGGCCACCCAATGGGTGGTGGAATTTGCGTTACCTGTGGATCATAATAAGTTTGCTCAACATTTCTTCGCCTGTCAATCATTCCAGTTCGATGTCGTCGGGTACGGAAATCTTGGAATTGTTGTTCCATAGGGGCAACTGTCACAGGTTGTGGACACGGTTGTCGCTGATATTCATTCGAGACCCTATCCTCATAACCAACTGCACCCAGGATGCTTTCAAATATCCTATTGTTATCCACAGATCCGGGGTGTTCGTGGTAGACTCTCTCAAGACCATCAGCCTATATAGTGTAAATATTTTTGTCAATATATTTCTACAACATTTACCCAATTATTAATTAAAAATCTTGTAAAAATAGAAGATTATATATATATATATATATATATATATATATATATATAAACAAATGGAGGGAGACTTGACGCAGGTCTCCCTCCATTTACACACACATATATATATATATATGTGTGTAAATGGAGGGAGACCTGTGTCAGGTCTCCCTCCATATTTATACATATATATGTATAAATGGAGGTGCTCCTCCATATATATATATATATATATATATATATATATATATATATATATATATATATATATATATATATATATATATATATATATATATATATAAAGATATTAATATTTGTTAATATTATATATATATTAATATTTGTTAATATATATATATATATCTTTATTAATATTTGTTAATATTTATTAAATAACTTGTAATATATAGTTATAGATAACGCCGTTGCACATAAAAAATCGGTACCATACATATATAGTAATTGTGTAATATAAAATAAAGAAGAAAACTTACTGTAGCTGCTCGTCTCGCACCATTTGGGCTTATCCACCGTCTAGTTCTTTGCATGTACCATTGCATGTATTCAGATCGAAAATGCAATGGCCGTCTTCGAAGTTGGCCAACAACAACACGACCATGCCGGTTATTCCATTCATTTATAAAGGCTGCAAACTCTATCGCCCAATTCACCTGAGTTTGTCCACGCATATCAATTGTATGCAGATTGTCTTGTATAAGTGGGGGCGATGGGATTTGCTGGTCGAAACTGAATTGACGCATGACCCTGTCAGGATGGTGCCACTCTATGATATAGAAACATATCAACGGAACGACAGCCATCCAACTTTGTTGGCCACTCCTACATACATCGGGAAGCAGTTGAATTACATTATGGTACAGCTCCCATTCAAACTGCATAGCAAATTATCACAGGTCATCTTAAATATTCATTAAAATTAATTTTTAAGCATAATTTAATCTACCAACATATATACAAAAATTGCACAAAGTACCTCTTCTACTCCTTGCGTATCAAAAATTTCACGGTATGTCCATATATCCCTTCTATATGTGACATTCCGATCCAATGCGCCACTCCACCTAATCAAATAAGGTCATCACATATCATATCGCATAATTCAAACAAATATTATTTAAACTTTAATAACACTAAAAATCATAAAAATATTTTTACCTAATTCCGTAAGGTAAAGCTGTGTTTAAAGTTTGAGGCTGTAAATGTTCCGGCCTAAACTGTTGAAGTCGCTCCCACGCCCATATCTGAAGAAGTTGTAAATATCCAGCAACTCCTTTAGCATCTGGACGGGTTGCCCGACATAATTCTCTATATAACCAGCCTAAACAAGCCGATCCCCAACTATATTGCCCTACTGAGTCCAAATCCTCCAACAAAGGTAGGAACATTAAGTGTACCGTGCTGGATGATTGAGATGAAAATAACAAACCTCCAAAACACCGTAGTATCCAAGCACGAGCGTGCTGTTGCAATAACTCATGTGTGGCATTTTCGGGAATTTCGCCAAACACACTATCCAACCAAGTCATTTTTATTTTTCCACCACGCATATCTCCAGTGGGAGGAACTACTCCAAGTAAATTATAACATAAAGTCCCCCAATTAAGATTAGTCCTTCCCGTTACAGGCCTACCCTCTATCGGTAACCCTGTCAACACTCCCACATCCTGAAGGGTTATTGTCGTCTCACCACATGCGAGGTGAAATGTGTGAGTTTCTGGTCTCCACCTCTCAATAAGTGCAGTAATAAAATTCCAATCAACATTTATCAATCCAATACAGGCTATTCCTAACAACCCTGCTGATGTTATATAGGGTAAAATTCTAGGATTAATCTGTCGGTAATGCTCAACTACACTTCCTCTACGTGTCCTCAAAACGTCTCTTTCAACCTTTGAATTAATTTCAAACACATACCATTAAAGGTCATAAAAAAATAATCATTACTCTACACAATATATAAAATAAAAATTAAAAATTACCGAATTATTCCATATGGCATCCGATCGATGCTTTCCTTGTAATGATAGTAACTCTCCATTAATCGGACCAGGATTTATTCGTGTAGCTCCTATATGATATGGATCCATGTTCGAACTTGCAATTCAAAAAAAAAAAAACTAGCCGTTACCAAATATTTATGCTAAATAATTTTATTTACATAATTCTTTTCTCCATAACTTATACATGTAAACTAATAAACAAATAAATAATAATTGTAAAATTTTACTATTACCATAAAAATTTCCAAACTAATCATTATATACAACATTAAACTATTTGCTTGTAATTAATTTTTTTCCTAACAAATAACGATTACAAATTTGCTATTGTTAAATTTATTTAAATTAACTTAAACATTTTTAAAAAGAATTTAAGTAGCAATATCATACCTATAATGTTGACAATGGGTAATTTTCAGAAATTCCAACACCTAAAATTAACATATAATATCTAATTAATAATAATAATAATAATATAAATTTTTAATTAATATTAAATATAATAATAAATAATATTATCTTACCTGATTGTATTATGTCAAAAAGAAGCCGGCACGATTTTTGTTCCTTGGATGCAAAATACACTTTCACAGACTGATACAAACAATGCAAATGAAAGAGGTAAAGAAATAGAGAGAAAAGAGCAAAAACTTATACAAACAATGCATATATGAAGCTCAAACAATGCAAATGAAAGAGGTAAAGAAAAAAAAATAAAAAAAATGGCTCAATTATGCTCTCCCTGCAGCTCCACGTGAAGCTGCAGGGAGGTGCAGCTTTGCTGGAAACCGGCGCCAGGAGGCACCGGTTTCCAGCTCTCCCCTGCAGCTCCACGTGAAGCTGCAGGGGGCTGCAGCCTTGCTGGAAACCGGCGCCACATGGCGCCGGTTTCCAGCTCTCCCCTGCAGCTCCACGTGAAGCTGCAGGGGGCTGCAGCCTTGCTGGAAACCGGCGCCACATGGCGCCGGTTTCCAGCAAATCTGCTCCTATACCGGCACCAACAGGTGCCGGTTTTTAGCACCCCAGCAGGCTAAACCTGCTGGGCCCACCCCTGTCAGAAACCGGCGCACTGTTGTGCCGGTTTCTGGCACCCCTTTTCCCTAAATTCTTTTATTGCAGCCCCTTTTCCCTAAATACTTTATAATTTCACCCCATTTAAAAAAAAAACCCTATATTTTAGTGGTTAAAAAGTCACAATTTTTTTTTTCTTTTCTTAAAACTCACCAAAAATTTTTCCTACCCGTCTTAAAAAGTTTTCAAAGCCTCTTTGTTTTACTTAGCTATGCTATTAAACTTAGTCTAGGCTATGTTTGACTAGATTGTATAGGGCGTGAAAGTAAACTAAATGTTTATATATATATATATATATCAATAGGTTTTCTTGTAAGTTTTTGTTTTAAATTACTTGTAAAGTCTTAGATATTAAGAATTTTCTTAATAATAGACTGGTAAAATTACTTGTAATTCTGTTTTTGATTTACTTGTAAGCTTGGTATTAAGTTGGTGAAGTAATATGAAGGTATAACTCAAAGAATGAACAAGTGTTTCTTACAATTGATGAAAGTGAATAAGTTATGTGTTCACTGCACTTAAACACATCAAGTTTCAATAGTTTTTAACAACATCCATTGGTTTGCATTCTTCAAGTTCACTTATTTCTCCAGTAGGTTGACAACTCTTCTGCCTCCAGTAGGTACCACACAATCTTTACTCTTTAATAATATGATTATGTGCAACTTGTAATTAGTCTAGTGATTGTGCCACCAGTAATTGACATTTTGAACCTAAACTGTTATTAATTTTTATTTTATCAGACTTTTTAAAATTACCGTCGGAATGCTAACGACGAAAAGTTAATTTTCGTCGTAATATTACCAACGGAAGATATATTTTCATGATAAAAATTAACGATAAAATGCTTCATTCCATAAGTAAAATTTTTTGACGGTCAAATATTTTCCATCTGTAAATTTACCAACGACAATTTTTTGGACGACTTTTTCTGTCGGTAATTTTCGTCTACAATAAAATAATGATTTTCTGTAGGAAATTTTTGTAAAAAATCATTAATTTTCTTGTAGTGTGAGTGATTTCCTTTAGTGCAAGTAGGGGATTGTTAGGAGTATGACATAGAACCCATGTAAAATAGGAAACTTTATCATGTATATGAACTCATTTTTAATTTATAAGAAGGTTATATTTGTTTATTAATACTATGTTATGAATACTTTTGGTTTGATATTATATTTTAAATTAATAAATATAGTTCTTGGTATTATAAACATGCTGCAAAGGCAATCATGAAAGAATTAATGAAGTGAGATGCTTATTACATGCAAATGTGTTAATACTTAAATATTCATAATTATAGTATTAAAAAGAAATGATATTGTTAATATGAATAGACTAGCATATGTTATGCTTTTTGAAAAATTCAAGTAGCTGTTTTCATATACTACAAAAAAACCTAAATTAACAATGGACACTTTTCCGTCTCTAATTAGCGACTAAATTTAGAATTAGTCGTGAAATACTTTTTTTTCAATTTTAGCGACGGAAATAAAGAATCCGTCTTTAAATTTTGGCAGTAATTTATGGCGCTTTTTTTTGCGACTATTTAGCGACTAAGATATCCGTCGCTCATTTTTGCGACTACTTTAGCGATTAAAAAATTAGTCGCTAAAATAGCGACGGCAATTTCAGCCGCTAAATTTGGAGACAATTTTAGCGATTTTGTTTGCGACGGAATAAGCAAAGAAAAATATTTTGAATTAGCGACGTATATTTCCGTTGCAAAAAAATTTTCAAATTTCTTAAAACAATATTTTAGAAATTTAAGTGATATTTTAGTGACGGAATAATCCGTCGCTATTTCGTCGGTAAAATCAAATTATTTCGGAATTCATTATCTTTGCTTCCAATAAAATTAATATTTAATTTTGAAAATATATAATTAAAACAATTGTAAACAAAATTTAATAATTTTTTAGTGCTTTTATTGATTAAGATAAATTTTTTAATTGTAATTTTTTTAGTTTGGAATCGTTTTATAGTATGAATTTTATTTTTAATTTGTCTAAAATAAATTTTTTAATATTTAATTATTTATAAATTTAATGAAAATATTAATTAGATGGGCAAACTGAAATTAATATTAATGAAAAAATTTATTAAAAAATATGTATTGATATTATTTTCGGTTTTTGAATTAATAATTTTGTCTAAATGAATTATATATACAAATAAATAATTAAATTAATATATTTATGTATATATATAGACAAAAAAAATAAAAAAAATAACCCAGTATAAAAAGAAATTAATTGAATGTTAATTTTAAACTCGAAAATAGTTAAGTGTCAATTTTAATTAAATAATTAAATAGTAAATAAATAAATAAATACTTAAAGAAAAAAAAAAGAAGAACATAAAATTTAAAATCTGTTATGGAATATTGGAATATTCCTATTTGGATGACCATCTTAAGTTCTAATTAGACTCTAAGTCTACTAGTATTATATTCCTAATCAAATTCTGTTACTAGTTTTTCATGCCTATAAATAGGCTAACTGTGAACTATTGAAAACATACAAAATTATTATCAGAGAATATATTCTCCTCATTCTTTCTCTCTATATTTCTGCTTTTATTTACATTTATTTACAACACGTTATCAGCACGATAGTCTCAATTGATTATTGGAAGTCGGTGGTTTACGACAACCCGACTCGAAGGAATCAAGAGTTTTAATTTACAAGATTGAACGGTAAATCATCTCAAAATTAATTCTATTATTTTATAAATCTATAATGGAGATTATTATAAATTAAAAATCTTATATATGTTAATTGTATGGCAACATATATTTTCATTTACATGGAAAAGTACCACCACGTGACAATATTAATAATTATATTATAATTATTGTTATTATTATTATTATATTAAATGATGCCATACATAAAGAGTTGGACATATGCATGAGATACTTAATTTGTATATGTTTAAATGGATTATGTATGTGTTATGAATAATTTAATATTAGTTGCCGAAAATTTATCTACAATTGCATGATAATTATTATTATTATTATTTTGGCACTTTACAGTCTAATTTTAATTTTTTATTTTCAAGTGTAGTGTATTTACAATGTCAAATCTTACGAAGCTTGAATTTATCGCCCTTGATATTTTTGGAAGAAATTATCTGTCATGGGTACTTGATGCTGAAATTCATTTGAATGCTATGAATCTTGGAGATTCAATAAAAGAAGGAAATACCGCATCCCTGCAGGATCGCGCTAAAACAATGATTTTCCTTCGACACAATTTACATGAGGAATTGAAAACTGAATATCTCACTGTTAAAGACCCATTAGTCCTTTGGAAAAATTTAAGGGAGAGATATGAACACCAAAAAACTGTGATTCTTCCCAAAGCTCGATATGAATGGATACACTTACGTTTGCAAGATTATAAAACTGTAAGTAAATACAATTCAGCTTTATTTAAGATTAGCTCACAATTAAAATTATGTTGAGAGAATATTACTGATGAGGATATGTTAGAAAAAACATATTCAACTTTTCATCCCTCGAATGTGCTCCTGCAACAGCAATATCGAGAGCGTAGATTCAAAAAATATTATGAGCTAATCTCTTGTTTACTAGTGGCTAAACAAAACAATGAGCTTTTGATGAAAAACCACCAATCCCATCCAACTGGATCATCCCCATTACCTGAAGTTAATGTGGCATTTTCTCAAGGCCATGGAAGAGGTCGGGGAAAAAGAGGTCGTAGTCGTGGAAGAAGAAATGGTTCTAATTTTTCTCGAAATGCTGAAAACAAAGGTACTAATAAGAAATGGGTCAAAGGTGAGGAAAACACTGAAAAGAAAATGCAAAACAATGACAATGTTTGTTTTAGATGTGGAACTAAAGGTCATTGGTCTCGTATATGTCGCACTCCTAAACATCTAATTGATCTTTATAAGGCATCATTAAAGGAAAAAGGAAAAAATGCTGAAGTAAATTTCTCAGAACCTGTTGATCCTGCTAATGATAAAGAATTTCCTTTAGATGTTGATTTTGATGTTTCTGATTTTTTTGAGGATGATAGTGGCAAAATTGATCATTTGATTGGCGATGGAAATGTCAACTATTAAAATAGTTTTATTCTTGTTATGCATTTTTGCAATTTCAATAAAGATTACTTCTTAATTTTTAAAGTATCTTTTTATTTGTTATCATTTTTCTTCTTATTATTAAATGATGTTTTGTGTTATTAGATAATTCCATATATACTTGATGTTACGGAGGACGACATATGTTTAGTGGACAATGGCTCAACTCACACTATTCTTCGTAACAAAAAGTATTTCTTACAATTAACATTAGCTGAAATTAATGTTAATACAATATCTGGTTCAACAAATGTAATTGAAGGCTCCGGAAGAGTCCATCTTATGTTCCCAAATGGAACACCATTATACATTGATAATGCGTTATATTCTAGTGGATCCCGAAGAAATCTACTAAGTTTTAAAGATATACGTTGCAATGGTTATCATATTGAAACCACAAATGAGGGAACTATTGAATATCTATATATAACTTCCATAAAATTGAACCAGAAGTTCATATTAGAGAAGTTTCCAAGTCTCTCAACTGGATTATATTTCACCAAAATAAAGATGGTTGAATCTAATTATATGCACCGGAAGTGCTCGGATCCTAAAAATTTTATACTTTGGCATGATCGTCTTGGTCATCCAGGTTCAACCATGATGCGACGTATTATCGAAAATACAAATGGACACGGATTAAAGGATCAGAAAATTCTTTTATCTAATGATTTTTCTTATAGTTCTTGTGCACAAGGCAAATTGATTGTAAGACCTTCACCATCCAAATTACATTTGGAGTCTCCTGTTTTTCTTCAAAGGATACATGGAGACATTTGTGGCCCGATTCATCCATCTTGTGGACCATTTCGATATTTTATGATTTTAATTGATGCTTCAACTCGATGGTCACATGTATGTTTACTTTCTGCTCGAAATATTGCTTTTGCTAAACTTCTTGCTCAAATTATAAAGTTAAGGTCTAGTTTTCCTGATTATCCTATCAAGACAGTTCGTTTAGATAATGCAAGTGAGTTTTCTTCAAAAGCATTTTATGATTTTTGTATGTCAATTGGAATTACTGTTGAGCATTCCATTGCACATGTTCATACTCAAAATGGTTTAGCTGAATCTTTTATTAAGCGATTACAATTAATTGCTAGACCTATGCTTATGAAGTCACAACTTCCTGCATCTGCTTGGGGATATGCAATTGTTCATGCTGCATCTTTTGTTCGCATACGACCATCCACATATCACAAGTTTTCACCTTTACAACTTATTTTTGATCAGCAACCTAATATATCTCATCTTAGGACATTTGGTTGTGCTGTTTATGTTCCCATTGCTCCTCCTCAACGAACTAAAATGGGTCCCCAACGACGTCTTGGTATATATGTTGGTTTTGATTCTCCATCTATCATTAGATATCTAGAACCTTTAACTGGTGATCTATTTAGAGTAAGATTTTTAGATTGTCAATTTGATGAATCAGTTTTTCCTCAATTAGGGGAAGATAAAGGTAAAGGGCTAAAAGCACAAGAAATTAGTTGGACCACTCCAACCTTGTCCAATTATGATATACGCACAAATCAATGTGAACTTGAAGTTCAAAGAATAATAAATTTGCAGAATGCTGTAAATCAATTGCCAGATATTTTTACAGACACCCAGAAGGTCTCGAAATCCCATGTTCATGCTGCCAATGTACCTGCAAGATTAATTGTCCCTGCAGGACGTCCAGCAAGTATGGTAGCCTCTGAATCTAATATACGCCAGAAGCGTGGTAGACCTATTGGTGCAAAAGATATTGTTCCTCGAAAGAAAAGGGAATTAAAAAATATTGAAAATGATTCTCCAGAAGAGAATAAAAATAACATAGATCAACAACTTCATATTTCCAAAGAAGCAACCCCAGAAGTGGTTCCGGTACCGGAAAATTATGAGATCTCATTAAAATATGGAAATATGTGGGATAGAAAAGACATAGTTGTTGATAATGTGTTTGCATATGCAGTTGCTTCTAATATAATCAATGATAATGAGCTTGAGCCTCAAACTGTAGAAGAATGTCGACATCGAAGTGATTGGCTCAAATGGAAAGAAGCAATTCAAGCTGAGCTAGATTCATTAGCTAAGCGTAAAGTTTTTGGACCAGTAGTCCAGACACCAGAAGATGTCAAACCTGTTGGATATAAATGGGTCTTTGTCCGTAAGAGAAATGAGTTAAATGAAATTGTGAGATATAAAGCACGACTTGTTGCACAAGGTTTCTCACAAAGACCCGGTATAGATTATGAAGAAACGTATTCTCCTGTTATGGACGCAATCACGTTTAGATTTTTGATTGGTTTGGCAGCCTTTGAAGGGCTTGATATACATTTAATGGATGTGGTAACAGCTTACTTATATGGATCATTAGATAATGACATATATATGAAAATCCCTGAAGGATTTAAGATGCCTGAAGCATGTAATTCAAAACCCCGACAAATGTATTCAATTAAACTCCAAAGATCTTTGTATGGATTAAAGCAATCTGGACGTATGTGGTACAATCGCCTAAGTGAATACTTGGTGAAAAATGGATACGAGAATAATTCCATTTGTCCATGCGTTTTTATTAAGAAGATAAATTCTGGATTTGCTATAGTTGCAGTTTATGTAGATGACTTGAACATAGTAGGGACTCCAGAAGAGATCTCTATTACTGCAGAATTTTTGAAAAATGAGTTTGAAATGAAAGATCTTGGAAAAACAAAATTTTGTCTTGGGTTTCAAGTTGAATATTTGCCAAAAGGAATTCTTGTACATCAATCATCCTATATAGAGAAAATCTTGAAACATTTTTATATGGATAACTCCTATCCATTGAGTATCCCAATGGTTGTTCGTTCTCTTGATGTCAAGAAAGATAATTTTCGTCCACAAGAAGATAACGAAGATATTCTTGGTCCTGAAGTACCATATCTTAGTGCAATAGGTGCACTTTTATATCTTGCAAATAACACTAGACCTGATATAGCTTTTGCAGTTAATTTGCTAGCAAGATTTAGTTCTGCACCAACTCGAAGACATTGGAATGGTGTAAAACATGTTTTACGTTATTTTCGTGGCACTTCTAACATGGGTTTATTTTTTTCGAAAGGAGTAAAGTCAGAATTGGCAGGTTATGCTGATGCTGGATATCTATCAGATCCTCATAAAGCTCGGTCACAAACAGATTATGTGTTCACATATGGTAACACTGCTATTTCTTGGCGATCTGTGAAGCAAACAATCACTGCTACTTCCTCAAATCATTCAGAAACGTTAGCCATTCATGAAGCGGGTGGTGAATGTGCATGGTTGAGATCCATGACCCAACACATTAAAAGAGCAAGTGGGTTAGTGATAGAGAACAAGCCAACAAAATTGCATGAAAATAATGCAGCATGTATTTCACAACTCAAAAGTGGTTATATCAAAGGAGATAGAACCAAACATATCTCGCCAAAGTTCTTTTACACTCATGAACTTATGAAGGAAGGACAAATTGATGTTTGCAAAATTCGTTCAAGTGACAATCCAGCAGATTTGTTCACAAAGACCTTACCAAGTTCAATTTTCAAGAAACATGTGTACAATATTGGAATGCGTCAATTGAAAGATTTAGTATAATTCATTCATTTTTTGAGGGGAGGTACCTATGAATATTGTACTCTTTTTCCTTCGCTAAGTTTTTTTCCCACTGGGTTTTTCTTAGCAAGGTTTTAACGAGACATGTTCATAGTGTATAGTCATCCAAGAGAAAGTGTTATGGAATATTGGAATATTCCTATTTGGATGACCATCTTAAGTCCTAATTAGACTCTAAGTCTACTAGTATTATATTGCTAATCAAATTTTGTTACTAGTTTTTCATGCCTATAAATAGGCTAACTCTGAACTATTGAAAACATACAAAATTATTATCAGATAATATGTTCTCCTCATTCTTTCTCTCCATATTTCTGCTTTTATTTACATTTATTCACAACAAAATCAAAGGAAAGAAAAAACGTAATTTAGTATAGAAAACGAGAGAGAGTATAACGCTCCGAAATAATAGATCCGATTAGTGAGATAATGAATCCGATATTTTGGACAAATAAATAGAATAATTTAAAAAGGGAGTAAGTGTAAAATATTAAAATTTAGGGGTTTAATTTGGTGGTAAATATTGGTGTGTGGGTGTATTGGGAAGAATAAAATGGTAATTTAATATATATAAAAAAAGAAGAAAACCCAAAACTACGTCGTTTTGGGCTTCCCCTTCCTTCTCCCTTTCCTTTTCTTTCTTTTCCTCCTTTTCCCTTTCTCTGCCCCGATCCCGTTCAAGCTCCCCTCCTTCAATCTGCTCCTCCTCCCCGTCGCTCCCCGCAGCCCAGCCCCCCTGTCAGCCGGCCGCGTCGCCTCCTCTCTTTCCCCCTCTTCCGTGCGCGACGGCAGCAGCTGCTGCCCTCCTCCTCGCGCGTTTGGAGTCGGGATTTGCAGCCTCTCGATCTCCATCTCGCTCTCTCTCGATCTCCATCTCACTCTCTCTGTCCCGATCTCACTCTCTTTGTTTCAATCTCGCTCTCTCTCTAACCACGCTACTTCTGTTTGTTCCTTCCAAAATTCAATTTCCCAAAATCCCCAATTCATTTCTTCTCTATTTTTTTAAACAAAAAAAGGAGGAGGGATCGTAACCTAATCATCTGATTCATTCTCAAACCAGAATATAGAGATATGAATTCATTGGGAGAAGGTTATTCCTGTGACTTTCTTGATTATAACTTTTTCAAGGAAACCACGACCTCTTCTGATTTCCTATTGGCTAACAATCCCAGGTATTTAATATTTTATTTCTCTTTGAAATTAGTTTTAATCTTCAAGCTAACTATTTGACATGCGGTTTATTCGATGTTCGTTGTGTATCTGGTTTATTTACTCATAATTTAATTCATCAATGTGGTTTTGGTCTAGTATTTTTGCTTTTTCACTTCATTAAAATCAAGAGAAAGCAACAGTTTGTTAAAAATGAAATTGAGCAAGTTATCACTGCAAAGACATGATGAAAGTGTTTTGAAACTGAAATGTTCATTTCTTTGCCTTTTTTTTCATCAACCATTTGATTAATTGGTTAGATTTGCTTAATACTCATATGCTTTTCATTACTTAATTTTACATAAATAAGCAAAAAAGTGTGTGTTAGAGATTGAAAAAATTAAAATTTTGAAGCCCTGCCTTGAGGTTTGGCTACTAAACATTTTGTTCTTAATCATCTTTGTTAGCTAGCTTTCTAATCTGTTCTACCATTTGTAGTATTACCGGTTCACTAGGGAGCCCTTTTGTTAGTGTTGGTCATGTTGTGCCTACTCCTCAAATTCTTGCATGGTGTAATACTGTTTCTTTCCGTTATTTGGTTTCCAGTCATAATAGTTATTTATGTTTCTGCATTTTGCATTAATGCATTTCTGTTTCTGCCTTTTTTTCCTTTGCATTGCTGTAATTTTGTTTTTGCATTTATGGGTTTCTATTTTTGCATTTTTTATTTTGGCATTTCTATTTTTCTAGTGCTAAATTTACATTTTTTTTTCTCTTTGTTTCTACTACTAAAACTGCATTTTTCGCTTCGTAAATAATCTACAATATCTACTTCTTTATGCCATTGCTCTTCTATTCCAATCATGTTCTTTACTCTTGTCCAGTTGTTTTGAAGGTAGACTCAGGGATTTTGAGTGAACCTTACAATGGAAAAGGAAGGCTAATTTTTTGAGTCTTTGTTGCACCTAATGAATAATGATTTTTTTTGCTCAATGATATTTGCTTTATTTGGACAAGCATTAAGAAGAAAAATATGAAGTAATCATTTAGTTGCTAGAAAGTTTGGATATTCTTTTATTTTCCTCACTATATTGCTCAGAAATTTATTTCCTGCTTTGCTGCTATTACATTGCCTAAGAGTATAGATCACATTTTGCTGAACTTATGGTACTTCTATGGTTATCCTGAAAATAACCGGACCAATTTATGACCGCACATCTCTTTTGTTGGTGGGAATCTTAGCATTCAAGATATGTGGGATATTTGCATAGAATTTTAATGTGTATTCTTCAACAGTGTCGTTTAATTTTTATGTCAATCTCCAAAAAATTATTATCAACAGTTTTTGACGATGAGGTCAAGTATCGGTACAACAGTGCAATAGCACATTACAAAAAATCATTTGCACCAGATAATTCTTAAAGGTAATTTTTGTATTTTTATCATTTTAGTTATGAATATTTTCTGGAATGGAAATCTTCTTCTATATGTTTCTCTGTCTTTTAATTATGTTTGATCAATACATGCACACAGATGTTTCTAGTTGCATCAGCTTTTGCACAATTATGCTGGCCTTGTTGCTTAGTTAGCCATTTGAATTCTTCAGCAGATAGGCTGCATTCTCTCTCTCTCTCTCTCGTTAATAAATGAGATAGGATATTGATCTCTGGTAATGTTAAAGCCAGTTTGCTACAAAAAAAAATCATTTGACAAGTCTTTAAAGTCTTACCTTAGCAGTGAGAACATTTGGACAAAGAGAAAGCTAATAACAGGATCCATTTTGGTAGTTAGCAAAAACACATACAGAGTTTTGGGGCTTCTTTGGAATTTTATATATTTTCCTGACTAAATACATAGCAATATGTTCAAAATAGTTGGCTTAATTTGATTGTGCTTCCTACAAAGTTACTAGTTTTTTATTGATTCACTCCATCATTCCGCTATTCTAATCGTAATAGAAAACAGGCTTCTGAATACATTATACTCAAACAACTGAAACATGATCTACTGGTCAATTGCCTGTACCCCCTTTAGGGTTTAATTTCCTTTCTATATCCACCATATTGACTGCAAATTTTTCCAATAATTTTATGCAGAGTTTCACCTTTAAGCTTTGAACTTGAAGCTACACTGAAATTGGCAAGATTTCTTTGCAGGGAATGTATATTTGTTGTATTGTTTCATTACTATTATCATCATTCTTTGACCTATGTTATGACTGACAAAGAAAGAAGCCACATCCAGTCAGCATTTGCCCTCATAATTTATTTGGAACAAAGTATAGTCGCGCGTATGTTGCCCCCATACCTGTGCAAATAGTACAACTCCTGATGCTATAGATTTCAATATGTTAATTGTAGCTTGAAAAATAGATTGCTGCCTTATGGATGATTTGGAGATTGATAAAGTGGTACATATTGAAGAAATGAATTATAGCTTGCAATAATTAGAACTGTGTTACTACACCAAGCCAAAAACATACAAGAACTCCTGATGCTAAGACGTGTTTTAACACAGATCTCAGATCATTTCCACTTTTTTTGGCTGAAATCTGGAACTGATGGTTGCTAACAAGTCCTGCCATCACTTTATTTTGACTCTGTGTCCTTGTATGTTTTCTTGTTTGACCTCTATCACTATAGCAATGCTTGTTCAACTATTTTTTTTTTGAAGTACTGTTAACACATAATTATTATTATACTACTTTATTCTTATTATTAATCTTTGGAGATTAATTCATTTGGATTTGCTGTGTAATTTACATATATTGTTGCTTTACTTAATTTTATTTTTTTTTTGATTTTAGGCCTCTAGTTGAAACGCAAAATCAGTCTGGAACTAATAAAGTTACGAAATCATAGGCAACATCTAGTGTAATTTATGTATATTTATTTTTAATGTAATTTTGCTTAATATTTATTAGGAACATAATATGAGAATTTATGTATGTTATTTTTCTTTTATTTATGTTAAATGGTTTTATTTTGTTGTATATACGTTCGATTTTCGATCTATTCGGTTCCGTTTAAAATCGAAACGAACCGATCATTTATACTCTTAATTGTACAATTTAATATATTTTTATAATATTATATTTTTAAATTAATAGTATTGTTAATAATATTGTATAATTATTATTAATATAAATTAAAATTTTGATATAATAATAATAAATTAAATTGATTTTTTTTTAAAAGAAATTTAATAATTTTTGTGACGGAATAGCGAGGGAATTTTTTGTCGCTAATATTTTTCAATATTATAGGGCGACTAATTTAGGATTATTTAGCGACGGATTATTTCGTTTTTAGCGACTGAATTTGCAGTCGCTATTTTTAGCGACTATTTTAAGTATTGGTCGCAAAATTCCTTGTGACGGCCGGATTAGCGACGGTTAGTCGTTTTGTCGCTAAAAGTAATTAGCGCGGAATATAAGGAATTAGCGATGGAAATTTTCGCTGCTAATTCCCTATTTTTTTGTAGTGATAACTGTGATCATAAAGATGATTAAAGCTGACATGTTGATGCATGTTAGAAGAATAGGTACATTGGAAACTTGCTATGAGAATTCTCACATGGATATTAAATCTATATCGGTGAGAAATCTCTACATAACAGTGGTGCAAGTATTTTTGAGATTGCCAAAGTTATATTAACTGGTGAGTGATATATTTTGACTCCATGATTACTTACCTCAATCGAGGGGTGAACGTAGTTAGGAGGTTGAGTATATCATGACCTACTTGAAGATAGTTGAGTGATCAATGAAAGATTTACTATCCCAAATTTATTAAGAAAATCTCTAGTTAGAGTAGAATGGCAAGGTGGATGAGATTCATAAGGGGCATTTTGGAAACAATGGTTAAATTATTAGAACTTTATTTAGGTTTATATGAGTTGACATGTTTCATACTCAAAACCTAAATAAGATAAGATACGATGAAATGAATAATTGCACGGTAATTGTTTTGTGGAAGTGTTACACTACAAAAAAATATAAACTTGCGACTAAAATTTGCGACGGACATATTTTCGTCGCTATTTAGCGACGGATTAGCGACCATTTTCATATTTAGTCGCGAAAATCCATTTTTTCAATCTGTAACAATTTTAACGACGAAATAGCGACGGAAAAAAGAAACCGTCACTAAATTTTGGTGGGAATTTATGGCGCATTTTTTTTGCGACTAAATTAGTGACGGATTAATTTGTCCCTAAAATAGCGATGCAATATCAGTTGCTAAATTTGGAGCACATTTGTTTGCGACGGATTTAGCGACTAACTCTTATTGTTGAAACACACTTGAATTAGCGATGGAATAGCGACTGATTTTTCTGTCGCTAAAAAAATTTCAAACTTTTTAAATATGAAAATAATTTTCAGTTATTATTTTAGCGATGGAATAGCGACAAAATTATCCATTGCTAAAAATAGTAAAAAAAATTGGATTTCCCCCAAAACTACGTCGTTTTAGAGGTGACCTTATTATTCCTTGGTTGTGCATTACAATGGAGATCAACTTCCACTTCTCTTCTTTCTGCTTTCTATTTTTCTTCTTCCTCATCCCTCCCTTCATCGCATCCTCGTCGCCTGCCATCGTCCATCCTCCCGCTGTCACGCCGTCGCCCGCCTGCAGCAGCCCCAACTCCGGCGCTTCCTTCTTCTTCCTCCTTCTCTGTAACACCCCCAACTCCCACATGTAGCATATCAAAGGATGAAGAGCTACGGTGAGCGGAGGGTGCTACCAGACAAGACACACCTGGCAAAACAGAAATCAGAGTAATAAAATTTCTTTGAAACAGGACCCCAAGACATGCACATCCTAAATCTATATCATCCACACACCATTATTCGCACTATAGAATATTACAACTTACTACAAATGCTAATGAATAAAAACTTAATTACATGCCAAAATCAAAAACATTTCCTATGCAGATCTACTGACTTGTTAGCCAAAGCTCAGCGGACCGCTGCGCTACTCTGATCTCCTAACCTGCACGGACAAACAACCGTGCTAAGTGATAATGTTTAATCGGGCGAAACAATTAATGGGCAGCCACTCATAGTGGTTGCCGAGGCAAACACATGCAAACCAATATATATATGTACATAAACATAAAGGAATGCCGACTTAAGTTATTACAAACGAATATCATTATTTTGTTACGGAAACTTAAGCAATTACACATACATTAGCGTCTTATAAACCATAAACAGAAATACTTATTACATTTTTAAAAATCACAATAGCATTAAACTTACTCATTGAATTAACCATATTAATAGTTATACCTCATAGGTTATCAAAAATACATTTTTCTAGTCAGAAATATTAAGCCTTACCAATTCCCTTAATTACTAATAAATCCAAAATCATGCATATTACAGTATCAAAACTTAAGTCAAAATATTTCTTTTGATCAAACCCTTACTCAAAATTAAACAGAACACTTCAGTTATCAGATTTGGTTCGGGCTTGAAACTGTTGTTCCAAGCTTCCTATGTATCCCTATGGTTGGGAATCAAAACCACGTAGTTCTGCAGAAACTTTTATACTTAAATAATCCAAAATTAACTCTAAATCCTTTCTTAAATTCAGTTATCTATTTCATTCTTACCACTTTATTTCCCTTTAACTATAAATCAATATGCAATCATAATGTCCTTCGAAAACCAATAAATATTACACAAATTCCTTACCGATATACTTACATTGGTCATCCAAGCTAAGGTTCAGAGGACAAGCAAATACATAATATACTTGTGTTCTCAATTCAAACATGTAAACGAATATATATACATATACATAGAATTCATTCATTGATTATTCAACTATAGAAAACATGCATATCAATTATTCCAATTATTCTTTACAAAGATTTCATGCACACCATCATACTGTTAACCTTCAAACAGATTTATAACATTTATTATCCACATACGAATTCACATGAAATTAGGATTTATACACGCACGCTTATTTGAATAAACATTATTTATTTTATCTCTTAACATTTAACAGACATCGACTTAATACACAAAACATAAAGGTACCAGAAGATACCACACATTTCACATTCGAGTCCATAAAGGATCCAGAACAATTGAGTGCGTAAAGCACAAGCTTAACATTTCCGTAAACACTTTCAAATGCGTATTCACATAGCTCTTTACACATCATCACAAAACTTATCAATTCATTCACATTCTGTTGTTCTTTTAATTGTCTGCTAAGTCAAAGGGGTGGATAAATGAGTAACAGAACACATTGGGGGTACCCGTGGGTACAATCGAAAAGTAACATCATATTTTTCTCATTCAAAACATTTTCACATTGGGGATCTTAAACAAGATCCGTACACATTGAGGTTCACGAGGAACCAAACGGAGACCTGATCAGAGTCCAGAACAGAACAAAGGGCTGCAGCATCAGAACTCTATAGGCATGCCTATCTATCCACGACTCGACTAATGCAGGCTAAACATTATTAAGTCCAGTTTTCATTGTTATAGCAAACATAACATTATAATATCCTTCAGTTATATCTCATCACATAGCTCATATTCATTGTAGTTTTGCATCACAATTTCTTCATCAAGCATATGCATAAATTCCTATGTATATACATTACACCAATATAAATCTTATGTATGCACAATCATAATAACATGCTCAGTTAACATTTAATAGTTAAGGTGTCACTAACTAAAGATCAACTTAAGATCAAGTTTAACAAAATGAGAAAAGACGGAAATTGGAAACTTTCGAATTTCAGGACAGAGAGCCTTTACACGGCGGTATGACAATATCTTACCGCCGTGTAAGACATTATACACGGTGGTAAGGAAAAAGCATACCGCCGTGTAGTATGCCAAACACAAATCCCTCAAAACATAATGTATGGGGAATCCTTACCCCCGTGTAAAACGCACAACATAGAAATCATTCAAAGCAGAATGACTTTACACGGCGGTATGCAAAGTCCTTACCGCTGTGTAAAATCACGGACAAGGAAACTGAAGAATAGAATACGATCACACGGTGGTATGCCCACTTCATACCATCGTGTAGATCGTTCCAAACCCAGAAAAACAAAGGAAATTAACCCAAATTCACAACCAATCTTCCACATAACTCAATCCAACATTCAATACACTTTATACCACATAAAACCCATGTTTAAATCCAATCATCACCATTAAAACATGTAATTGTAGTAATAAAAAACTAGAGTTCTTCAAACCCAGAATTTTTCCCTCAATTCATATAAATTCAAATTTTTGATCCAATAATTCACAACCTTAGCATCTCTATTTAAAATTAATCCAAATTCACCACATTTACACAAACTTAACCAAATTTAAACTCATAATTTCCAGGAAAATCAAATCTAAATACGAGATCATAACATGCATCAAAATTCCAAAATTCCAAACCTCGGCTCCTTTGCTCCTATTAGCTTTCTTTGTTGATCATTCTTGTTCCCAAACTCCTCCAAGATTTTCCTCATCCAAAATCCAAATCACACCTGAGTTGATCAATTCCACCCAAAACTCAGCCAAAAGAAGATGGATCAAGATAAAACAAGAGGAAGAAGAAGAAGAGAAGAGGAAGTAGCGTGAGGAGAGAACGGGAGAGCAAGGAAGCTAAAAATGCTGCTCTCTCTGTCTCTCTCCTTGCTATTTATACCCCTCTCTAATTCCTTGACACATGTCATCTTTCCATAGGTCCAATTTAGATATTTGTGTCCAATTCTCCTTTTAATCCTCCAACTTCTCATATCCTTATGCACTGAGATTTTATAACTTAATAATCCTTCACATTGTTCCACTTAATTAATCTTATTCTTTCAATTATGTCCGAATTCCATACTTCACAATTTTACCATTGGCCACATTTACCGAAACTTACTTAAATCCTTAATTTGTCCATTTGGCAACACCTAATCCGTCAAATTACACAACTTTGATCACCACTCATCCACAATATGCCCAAATCCTTCTAGGTTACATTTTGGGGTGTGACATTCTTCGTGGCCTGAGGAGAAGCACACCGGAGGTCCTCCTTTCCTGGTACCAGTCCAATTTCTGCTCCCTTGCTGCCATTTTTCCCCATTAGATCAAAGGTAAGCCCCAAATCTCCCTTTAATTGATTGATTATGATAGAAATTTGAGGAAAAATTAAAAAAATTGGCACCTAGGTATTTCGGGATTTGGGAAAAATTTAAGAGTTCAATTATTCTTTGAGTTAATTGAAATTTTGAGTGAATAATTACCTAAAACTGCTTTAATTTTTGAATATTGCATATTTTAGTGAGATATTCATGTTAATTTACTGGATTTATCAAGGTAAAGATGGTGAAGAGGAGATAGAAGAGCAAAAATGATGATAGATTGGTGTCTTGAAGGGAATGATTGAATAAATTGAAATTAAAAATTGGTATGTTCATGCAAATCCATTTTTCTTTAAATTTATGCTTTATGTACGTTAAGGATTTTGAGTATTAACTAAGAACTAATATTTTTAATGCTTAGGTCCCCAGATTCATTGTTCTATGAAGCTCCAAGGTTTGTGACGCACATTGATGACCCTACCATTGCGGCACTGACAAAGTACTACTCAGAGGTTTTCCCTTCCAGCAACACTCTAGGAGTTAGCATCCTAGACATGTGTAGCAGTTGGGTATGACTTTTCTAATATGAATTCCAGCCTCGTCCTCTATTGGATATTTGTGTTAATATAGCCCTGTTTTCAGCTTTTGTATGTAGGTCAGCCATTTTCCAAAAGGGTACAAACAAGAAAGAATAGTTGGACAAGGCATGAATGAAGAAGAGCTGAAGCGAAATCCAGTAAGATCCAACTGTTGGCATGTTTAAATTTTATATATATATATATATATACACATATATATATATATATATATATATATATATATATAAACTGACCATCAAATATTCCACAACTGAAATTGCAGACACTTCAAGTTTCAGTTATTAATAACAACTAACTTAATCTTGATTAGGAATCTTTTAACAAAATTTCATTACCATTTATTCTGTTCTTGCGAAAGCTTACAACATAACTTTGATAATCAAATCCTTATCCTTTATAGAGCATGATTGTGATAATTTGATAAATCCTATGGTCAAATTACTTCTCAACTAATTTGCACTGAAAGTATATATTTGATTTCTCTATTATTAATGCAATCCATCAATTGGGTTATTGTCTTTGTAGGTCTTGACAGAGTACATTGTTCAAGACTTAAATTTGAATCCTATACTTCCATTTGAAGACAATTCATTTGATGTCATAATTAATGCGGTATGTGCATTTTTCCTGTTATCTTTATTTTCATTATGCTACAAGTGCACTGACATGTTCTTCCCATAATGTAGTTCCACATTATTTTTTTTTTGTTGTCAAAATCTTGCAAATTACTTGTCATTCAGGCTTAGGTTTCCATATGTGCTTAATGTTATCTGTCTCTAAAAAAGCTGAATTTCTAGCTGATGACTATATGTCACACCTAATATATCTTCCTTGAAGTTATAGATTATACATGTTTGTGATGGGATCCTTTAAATTTAGTTTGGTTGGTGAAAAGTATTCATGAATATTCCAATAACATATCGTCATGTATTTAAAATAATTTATAATTTGGACTGATTCATGAATTTACTCATGCATATGAAAGATTATGTTGCATTGATAATTATTTTTATTGTCTCATATTTCTTGAAAAAAAATTAAAGAATTGGCAACTATCTATATTTATTATTATTATTATTAAAAGAGAATATATATACTATGTGCAGGAGTGCCAATTCTTGGTTGGCCAATGATGGCCGAGCAGCCTCTGAATGCAAGAATGGCAGTGGAAGAAATCAAAGTAGGATTAAGAGTAGAGACATGTAATGGGTTAGTGAAAGGGTTTGTGAAGAGTGAAGATTTGAAAAAGGGTGTAAAGGAATTAATGGAAGGACAGATTAAGAGTGAAGTGAGAAAGAATATGAAGAAATATGCATAATTGGCTAAGAATGCTATGGAGGAAAGTACTGGCTCTTCTTGGAAGTCATTAAACATGCTCATTGAAGAGATTTGTTGTAGAAAGTAATACATGATCAGTGGTAGAAATACATTGTTGTTTGTGTTAATTTTGCATTTTTCTAGGTATAGTATTTATTTACTTTTTCAAGAAATTTTAATTATATATACTATATGTAATGATATTATGTTTTATATTATAAATTCATAAATTAGATTATAATTTGCATTTATATACATATGTATTTTCATTGTTCAATATTACGTTTAATTTTTAGGGTAATAATAATAATAAAAAATTAAATTAAAAATAATAGTAAAAAATTTAATAATTTTTGCAATGGAATAGGGACGAAAATTTTTGTCGTTAATATTTTTTAAGAGTTATTTAGCGACGGAATTTTTTGTCGCTATTTTTAGCGACTATTTTACGTTTTGGTCGTAAAATTCTTGCGACGGACGGATTAGCGATGGTTAGTCATTTTGTCGCTAAAAGTAATTAGCGACGGAAATGAAGGAATTAGCGACGGAAAATTCCGTCACTAATTCCCTAATTTTTTGTAGTGTTAAGTCAAAACCACTTGACTTTTTTGTCACTTAGGTAATCATGATACTTGATTAGAAGTCTCTTATGATTTGTACATGAATATAAATATTAATTAGAGAATTAATATATTGGTTTAAAGAGTTTAAATAATACAATTCATTAATTGCAAATATGTCTATACTGCCAAGTGGACCAGAAAATCCAATGGGTCACACACTTATAGGAAAGGGGTAAAATGATAGAAAGACAGATGTAATAATGCTTGACATTATTATGACTAGAGGAAATAAAAAAAAGAATAATTAATTAAAGGATTTTAATTAATTATGCATGTACAAAAAAGTCTGCAAAAAAGTTCGCGGAGATTTCTATGCATGGTTTGAAATAATGGAACAAGCTGGTCCATTTTGACCCATAATAAAATATTATTGGACTATAAATATTATAGAACTGAAATAATAATATTGGATTAATTGGAAAATTTATTACAGGTAAAAGCACTCTGGAGTGTCTTTTGCGTAGGAACCATGTAGAAGGCTCTAATGGCCTAATTTTTGGGACAAATTAAATTAAATATGATTCATAAGTATTATAGACCCTACATATTTAATTTGGTTGGATTTAGATTCCATTTTGATAATTAAATCTAAGTCGGCATAGGAAAGTTTAGTCTGCGGGCATCTTCGCATGACCCATTTTGAATAGGATCAAATTAAATTAAATTAAATTAATTTAATTAATTAATTAAGAGTTAATTATGAGTTAATACTCCAATCCTTTTAGAGTTTTAATCCTGTTAGAGTTCTGCTTTTAACTTGAAATATAAAAATAGTAATTGAGTGAGAATAGAATTAAACAACTGAAAAATCAGATTTTTTCTCTTTTTTTCCTCCTTGGCCGATATATACACTCACTAGTCTTAGTGAATTTTGGCCCCATCTGTTAATCCAAATTGTTGTTTAATTCATCCCTTCTCTCTAGTGTGGACGATCATTAGAGGTATTCGCCAATTGAATACTGTGGTTTGCAATAAGCAGATGCGAAGGAAAATCAATTAATTAACAAAACTGAATAGGTGATTTTCCTAATATTTAGATAGCGAATATAATTTCACGGCAATATCTTATTAGCTTGTTTAAAAATTTTAAATTTCACTTTATGTATGTGATGCATGTAACCAGCTAAAATTCAACAGTTAAATTGCTAGATTTTTTTTTTATGTTGAGCCTAAAATTAAAAAAGCTTTATTCACCAGCTCTGGTTTTGTGGCTTATCCTTATATATATATTTTTTATACGCAGGCATAATTCGGTTAATGTACGTCTGCACCGTCGAATAGAATGAGGACTCCTGATATAACGTACCAAAATAACGGTCAGTCTTTTCTGCATAAGTTTGCTGCGGTTTATTTTCATAAATGTCATACATTTTTCTATATATATTTGCAGCAAGTGGGTCTCGTAATTATGTGCGTGATAAGGTGAATACTTGAATTGCTAAAATTTTTTGGTAGGGTATTAAGATCAAAGGCGAGGAGAAAACACGTAATAATCCCGAAATAAATTAATGGACAAAAACTACCATAGCAACCGACTCCATAGGTTCTAGAGGGGATTAGACCTATTCTCCAAAAACAACGACGATAGAAATAACAAACAAGATACTAGTTTTAGAGGGGATCTTTAAACTTATTCTCCAAAAACACAACAATAATAATAGCAAACAAGATATTAGTTGGACCAGGAACACGAAACTACAAGTTACCTAAATTTTCTCTATTTGACAACTTATCGAACTCTTTTCTTGATAGATTTAATGGACATGATCGTTAGGAAGTTAGGAGATACAAGAATCGGTTATCACATGCAAACAATATGTGAAAATTCAAAGTAAAACCAACACGAAGAAAAAGATACTTAAATTTAGTAAATTTAATAACGTTTCCCATTTGATAGCATAAATATAACAGTGCACGTATAATTGGGTTGGCATCAGCAGCATACTAATTGAGGATTAGCTTGCTGGTACCATCCCTCTGATTCCACCCAGCAAGAATTCTCATAAGGAATAATGACAGTTTATTGCCAATGAAAAAGATCTCTTGATTTGAGAATCCTCATATGACACTTAAGAGTCAATTGGTAAGAAGGATGGATTAGAGCTTTTTCAATGACCAGCATTAATCAATTGAAAATTTGCTATTGCCACTTGCAAGTATATATATGTTCCCTTTTTTTTTTGAAATAATTATATATTTGCTCCTATATCTGTAATTATTTCATGATTTATGCACATTATTTTCTCTTTTAAGTTATTAATTATCATTAAGCATTTCTTGCAGTATCATTCACAAATAAATATCAACTTTAATGTTTCACCAAAATTATTAACAAAATTTCTTAATTACTCTAAATTTTACTTATTTGCCTTTTAAAAAAAGGCAAGTAATTGATAAATTGATTGAAAAAAAAAAATTTATATATTAGATATATTTTGAGAATTGAATAATTATTTATTATGGTAAGGATATATCTGTAGGTAGTAGGTTCATATTTAAATGTACCTTAATTGTGAAAAGTACAAATTTATTTATAAATAATATTTTTAAGAAGATGATGAGTATTATTATTAGTATTATCATTATATGAGGTAGACGAATAGATAGTTATGTCTCTCTTTAAAGTCCGTTGACTGTTGACTCTTTCATCTCGTAACGTGAAATCATTTGGAACAAATTTCAAGCCTCTATCCAGCGCGCAAATCGCTTAATTGTGATTTAAAAATATATATTAATAATTTACTAAATTTGACCGGCAAGAAATTAAGTTTTTTTTAGATGTTTGAAAGAGTCAAGTTCTTTTATTGGAAAGTTGAAACAAAATTCTAGTTTGAGTGTGATGACAATGTGACAAGTGGGATATTCTTGTCTGTATATGTGCAGTAATGCGACGACTTTATGTAGTAGTGCTAAGTGACATTTTTTCTTGCATGTTGTTTTTGTTTAGTTCGAATATCAGAAAATCAATTAAAAGAAAATGGTAGAAGGAGGTATTGTTGGAGGAGACCAATCTGATTTCACAGAATGCTGGAGGGTATCATGGAAAAATCCTTATATAATGAGGCTAGCACTCTCAGCTGGGATTGGAGGTCTCCTATTTGGTTATGACACAGGTAATTTTCGTTTTCTTCTATTCTTACTAATCAATAATTAACTGCTATATATCAATATGTTGCACGAAACTTATATAGTGGCAGTGTATCTTTAAAATAAAGCTAAAACTCAATAATAGTCTGTGTAAGGTTAAATATTGTATTATTATATGCTTTTCTTGGATGGAGTACTGTAGGAAACATTTCGGGTGCCTTGCTTTACATCAGAGATGACTTCGAGGAGGTGGACAAGAGCACAATTCTGCAGGTGAAAAAACATCTAACTAAATTTAATTGTAATGGAGATGGATTAATTAAAAGCTAATGATTAATATTAAAAAAAAAAAAACAGGAAGTGATAGTGAGCATGACAGTTGGAGGAGCCATATTAGGAGCTGCATTTGGAGGATATTTTAATGACAGATTTGGGAGGAAAAAGACTATATTATGTGCAGATGCGGTGTTTTTCATAGGTGCAATAGTAATGGCAGCAGCTCCAGTTTACCGTGTTATTATTCTTGGCAGACTTCTTGTTGGGTTAGGAGTTGGAATGGCATCCATGACTGCACCTCTTTATATATCAGAAGCTTCACCTGCCAGAATCAGAGGTGCTCTTGTTAGCACTAATGGTTTGTTAATCACTGGTGGTCAATTCCTGGCCTATCTCATCAATCTTGCCTTTACCAAGGTACATTTTTCTTGTACTATGTATATTCTCACATTAGTCCCGAAATTTACAAAGTATTATATGTAATGGTCAGGCACCAGGAACTTGGCGTTGGATGCTTGGTATTGCTGCAGTTCCACCGTTAATTCAATTTGTGTTGATGTTGTCTCTCCCTGAGTCGCCTAGATGGCTATATAGAGAGGTGAATAATAATAATATATGTCTAGGTCTAATGTATACATCTATAGACATGTATGTTTGGTCAATCCACTCATTAATGGTTTAAAAGTACATACATATACATTCAATTTTTATATACATACACTTGTCAATTTTATCATTTTCAGACAATTTGATGTCATTATGAACTACAGTCATGTCAGTGTGACATCAGTATTTATAATTTAATTAAGTAGTGTGGGTTTTTGATGTGGATCAATGTAATCAGAACAAGGTTGAAGAGGCAAGGTGTATTCTAGAAAGAATATATCCCGCAGACGAACTTGAAGAAGAGATGAATAGTTTAAGGGAATCAGTAGAAGCTGAAAAGGAAATAGATGCATCCACAGGGACAGACGTGATATCTAAAGTGAAAGGTGCCTTCTGCGATACCGCAGTTCGAAGAGGACTTTACGCAGGAATTACAGTTCAAGTTGCTCAGCAGTTTGTAGGAATTAATACAGTTTTGTATTACTCTCCAACCATTGTTCAATTTGCCGGGTTTGCTTCGAATTCTGTAGCATTAGCCCTTTCTCTAGTTACTGCAGGATTAAATTTTCTTGGGACATTCATTAGCATGGCTTTCGTTGATAGATATGGGAGAAAAAGGTTGATGATCATATCCATGTTTGGCATCATTTTCTTCCTTGTTGCTTTGGCTATTGTTTTCAATCAGGCTTCTTTGCATGCCCCGCAAATTAGTCCTCTCGATTCAACAAACTTCAGTGGCGGAAACCATACATGTCCAAGCTATTTGTCAGCATCACCTAATACTGCAAATTGGGGTTGCACCAAATGCTTGAAACAAAAATGTGGATATTGTGCGAATGAAGCCAGTATAGTTAAGATTCTTTCTTTTCTTTTCTTATACACCATTAATTTATAAATTCTATATGCTCATTTTCAATAGTTGGTTATATATAGCCTCCTAGAGTCTACATATATTAACTTTTTTAATTTTCTTTATAGTACCATCCCGGAGCATGCTTAGAATTGAACAAAGACGTAAGAGGTTTATGCAAGGCCGCCAAGAGGACATGGTTCTCGGAGGGATGTCCGAGCAGAGTTGGATTTGTAGCAGTGGTGTTTATGGGTTTATATATAATATTTTACGCGCCGGGAATGGGAACTGTCCCTTGGATTGTGAACTCAGAGATTTATCCATTAAGATACAGAGGCATTGGCGGTGGAATAGCAGCTGTTTCTAATTGGAGTTCCAACCTTGTTGTGAGCTTAACATTTCTATCAATGACTGAAGCTTTTACAGTTGCTGGTGCTTTTCTCTTCTTTGCTGCTGTATCTTTTGCAGCACTTTTCGCTATTTTCTTCTTAGTTCCCGAAACCAAAGGCCTTCATATTGAAGATGTTGAGAAGATGCTGCGAGCTGGGTTTACGCCGTCCTTATTCGGCAAAAATTCATCAACATTCGACAAAAATTCATCAAAACCTTCTGGATCTGTTTAACTGACTGAATTGTACTGTGGTCTTATTTCTCATTTCGTGATCTGTGCATTTGTATATGCTATACATGGATTATTTGCAATGCACGTACTTTATTCTTCTAACTCATTATTGTCCAGTCTCTAGCATATACTAGACAGACATTATTGGACCATAATTTTGTTGCTTTTCTTTGCGAGTCCTTATCCGATCGACATAAATTTCATATAAAATTAATTAAAAAAAGAGTAAGATGGTGGTTAACATATATAAGAGGAGATATACTATAAGCTTGATTCATACAACTTATCTAAATTGGATCTAGCCAAGAATTTTTCTCTCTTCATAGTTTTTCCTTTATTATTGAATTGCATTGCTTTGCTTTTCTATCATTTCTTCATCCTTCATTATCATTATTGCTAATAATTTTGAACATAATTGATATTTTTTTAACATTATTGATTAATTAGTAGAATCATTGACTAATTAGTAGAATCATTTATGTTTTATTGTGACCACCTCAGTGCTCTGCATGTAATAAAGTATTTTTCAAAATAAATAATAATAATTTTTAACAAATATATTCTCAACAAAAATTAATAAATACAAAAATTATATATAATAACTTCATAAATATTTATCATAGTTAGATGTGTATATGTTTTGCATGTGATAAATTATTTTTAATTAATATTATAATTAGATATTTTTATTTACAGGAGCATAGCTAACATATATTGACTCCACTAAAAAATAAAAACACTTATGATTTTAAATTTTTTTAAATTGATCCCACTAAAATATTTAAATAACTCAAATAAAATATTTTTAATTTCACCAAAAAACAAAGATAAGAAAAACTTGGTGTATCATTTAGTTTATTTGCTTATAAAATTAATTTAATGTTATTATTCGCGGTTATGAATAAAGTGAAAAATCATCTATAGATTGAATTGAAGATCAATTATCGGATGACTGTTTGGTTACCTATATTGAAAGTATTAGTTCTTATATTTTGAATATATATATATATATATATATATATATATATATTGTTAGATCATATAATAATTTTTTATTATTTTTCATGAGTTTGGTTTTTTCCCATTTTCGGGAGATGAGAAAATTAGAAGGGACTGGGTATTCATTTTCAAAGGGGGGTTTTTGAAGAACAAAAAAAGGGTTTTTTCTCTCTAGGAAAAATGGCAGACGAGAGCATTCTCAAAGAAAAAAAATCTTAGGCATTTTCAAGACTCAAATTTTCTTCATTCTCCCAAAAACAATTCATTCTTGGTTTGGTTTGAGTAAGGAAAATTAAATTCCTCTACTTGATCATCCCATCAAAATTATTTTCTTGAGTTTTTTATTTGTTTAAAAACTTAGATTTTCTCAAGTTTTTTTTGCGTTTAATACTGCAAACTCAACAAGGAGGACGGATCAAAACACCATTTCTCCTATCTATAAATTCTAAGGGTAAAACATTTTTGGATTCCCTTTTTATCATTTCATTTCCTTTTTTTTTGCTATTATTATTGACTACAATGTCATTATCACTGTTGTATTTATTATTATTTTCATTAATGTATTATTTTGGTTTTTCTCCCGTTACTATTGCTATTATTATTATTATTGTCAATATGTTGCTTGTCTTGTTATCATCTTATTGCTATAATGTTCATTATGATTATTATTATCAATGTCATTACATATTTGTGTTTTCTTTTCTTTTCTATCATGTGGTTTCTGTCACTGTTATTATTATTATTATTATTATTATACTTTACTGTTGACTTTCCCTTTATATTGTTGTTATATTTGATATTATTATTATTATTAATATTAATATTATTGTTATATTTGATATTATTATTATTATCATCATGTCACTGTTACTACTACTACTACTACTACTACTACTACTACTACTATTATTATTATTATTATTATTATTATTATTATTATTATTATTATTATTATTATTATTATTATTTTTATTCGTATCCTGTTGCCTTTATTATTATTATTATTATTATTATGCTACCGTTGTTATTATTTTATTACCATTATTATTATTATTATTAGGCTTTTGCACGACTTATTTTTTATTTCCTTTGAATGTGAATTATTTTTACATTAAATTAACATGTCTAATTCAATCCATTTTATCTCATGCATTTATGTTGAACATGTTTTGTATTTATCTTGTCTTTATATTTATTTGTTCAATTTTAGAATTGTTACTAACATTTTTAATGTTATTTCTCGTGTGGGCTTTAAATGTGATTTACCTTGTATGAGTGTTTCCGTGACCACATGAAGGGGTCACGACGCGTAGGAGGCCGCATCGTTTGGGTGAGACCTTTTCTATTCCCTTTTTGTGTTTGTGTTTGCTTGTAAATAAAATATTTTATTTTATGCACATGTAAGATAAAAAATCACAAAAATATTTTTATAACTAACTTGGGATTTTTATTAATAAAATCGGGATCAATATCCCTCATTTTAGCCAAGGAATGAAAAATATCACGAATTAAAATGAAGAGTTAAAGTTTTCCAAAAATGGGATCACTCATCTCGATTTTCAAACCAACAACCGAACAACTTTTTGATCCCTTTTTAAGTGAGCGTGAAGGAGCCAATGTTCCTAACCCAAATAAATTTCCCGATTTATGTATGTTATTTTTTATATACTTGACTTTGTTTGTTTATTTTAACTTTATGTTCATATATATCTTGTGGGCCCTTATAATTAATTTTGGGGCAATTTTATTTAGCTTTCATTTGGAATTGTATTTTGTCCCAATTTCTCCTGTAATTGTGTGCTTGGAGTGTTTACTGCTTTTTTTTTTTACCGCTTTATTTTATCGCTTTCTTTATAGCTTTCGTTTATTGCTTTCTCGATGCTTACTATGCGCTCTTAAAATTAATTGCATTAATCGCGTGAGAGGAGAGATAGAATTTTATGAATTTAAAAACTCATTTATAATTAACCAAGACATAAATAAGAGTGAAGTTCCGAACACCATCTCTGATTTAGACCATAGAGGTTAGATGACCTTTTCCAATTTCTCGTAAATTAGGTGGCGACTCCGAAATACCTTAAAGGTACCTAAAGGTACCATGAGGCTAGATGAGCTCCCCAATGTTTTATTGGGTAGGGATTCCAAGATATCTCATGGCACCCAAGATCAAAAGACGCGAACCAATTTTTCAAGCCGTAAAATCGGGTCTCGCCTATGAGGGCCTTTTGCTAGGTTCAGCGCATGTCATAGTGGGGCGATGGGGTGCGAATCTACCGATAGAGAGAGAAGAGAAGGTGCCGATAGCAGGCGACGCTGTGGGTAGCGGGATTTCATATATATATATGTGGGTTATCGGGTCGGGTTAATGGATCTGTGGATTCGACCCAATTCAACTCACCTAACCATTTAGCCCAAGCCTAGCCCATTCAGAAAAACTGATTGGATCGAACCGAACCTACCAAAGTTATTTCGGTTTATTCAGTTTTGATACTAAAAACTTCGGCCCGCGGTTCGATTCTATAAATTTTCAAAAATCGATTTTCGGTCTATTTGGTTCGGTCCAAAATCGAACCGAACCGACCATTTGTACACCCCTACTTAGCTCAATGAATTCCAAACGTTCAAAAAAATAGTAGAAAAATGTGGGCCGTCGATTCGTTGATGGTTACCGGTTAAGATGGCAGAAATTTAATAAATGTTAAAAGTACACAAGTCAGCAAATTGCTGGGTACAAAATGACATATGGTAAGAAGCATTGTTTCGAAGGGGCAAATATTCTATACATGTCACTTGATTACATGGTTGTGTAAAAGACTTTTATGACCTTGTAAGAATTTGGTTCCAAACTCCAATATCAGTTTCTGAAGCAAAATTTCCTTCCGTATTACATGCGTACGATTAATGTAAGTCTTTAAAATGATATATGCCCTTCGGTCCTAAATACTTCACTCATATTAGGGAAGTTATCGCATTTTTTTTTCAAACATATTAAAATAATTTTTTTTTTGAAATTTATTAAAAATTACTTTAAAAAATTAGATTACTCTTTCTTATATTTAAAAAATACGTAAAAAAAAAAAGAAATATTAATAAAAATGTTGATGCAGTGTTCATACTAATAAAATGATAAAATTGAAATATATGTAATAAATATTGTCTAGATCTTATAAAATGACATTTTAAATAGGATAATTTTTTCTTTAAAAAAAAGACAAATGATCCAAAATGAAGGGAGTATTAATTTTCATACTATGTATATATATTGTGGGTAGGGGTGTATACAGGTCTGGATCTTCCTATACAAGAAAAAAGATTAAGAACCAAATTGTACTGTTGACTTTTTAAATAGAGCCGAACCGTATTGTACTGTTAAGTTTATTTGGAACGGATCTAGATATTTTATCTAGAACCGGACTGAAAACCATATTGAACTGTACCGAATTATTCAGAAAATTGAAAGAGCCGATATTTATTAATTATTATATATAATATTAATAATTTATATATAAACATTATTTATAATTTCTATTCTATATTTATTATAAGAATTTAACTTTGTATTAAATATTTTAATGCATACAATTAAGATAATAATTAGTTAATAAATTAAAATGAATACTTTAATTATTAATAAGATAAATTTAATTATTATAATAATTATTATATCTATATAAATACGAATATGCAACTAAAATAATTTGTATTTAATTTAATTTATCTTTAATGTCACTCAACTACTACTTAATTTTTTTTACACAAATATTTATATATATATATATAAACTGAGCAATTTATTACATAATTATTTTACCAATTAATTTAATTTATTTTTAGTGTCACTCAAGTAATACTCATCTATTTTTGTCATAAAACCTATATGAGTATATAGATTAAAAATATAATTATATATAGTTATTATTTATAATGAAATTTTACCAATTAATGTAAATATATGGCTATATAATAATCTTATTTTTAGCGTCACTCAATTATTACTCATCTATTTTTGGCACAATATCTATGTGAATAATTTAGGATGTATTTTAATAATTTAATTATAGACAATTATTAATGAAATTTTACTAATTAAAGTAATTATATGAGTATATAATCACATCACTAAGTAATTTCATTTACTCTTAATATCACTTAGCTAGTACTCATCTATTTTTGGCACAATAGTTATATTAGTAATTGAGCATGTAAATTAATAATGTAATTATATACAATTGTTATATATAATGAAATTTACCAATTCATGTAATTATATGAATATATTACCACCTTATCAATTAATTTCATTTACTTTTAGTATCACTCAACTAGTACTCAACTATTTTTGGCATAATACCTATATGTGTATGTAAATTAATAATGTAATTATATATAGTTAATATAAATAATGAAATTTTACCAATTAATATATTATATGAGTGTATAATTATCTTACCAATTAATTTCATTTACTTTTAGTATCACTCAACTAGTACTTATCTATTTTGACACAATACCTATATAAGTAATTAAGTTGTAAATTAATAATGTAATTATATATAACAAAATTTTAGTAATTAATATAATTATATGAGTATGTAGTCACCTTATCAATTAATTTCATTTATATTTAGTGTCACTCAAATAGTACTAATTTATTTTTGGCTCAATACGTATATGAATATGTAAATTAATAATGTAATTATATATAATTATTATAATAACAAAAATTTAGTTGTAAATTTAAAAATGATAAAAGAAAAAAATTAAAATCTTTTAGTGTGAACAAAGAATTAAATTTGAAAATTTTAGGCAAAAATATTTTTTATTTGAATTTTAGGAGGGAATAAAAATTGAATTGAATTTTATATTTTTTAAGTTAATGGTGTAACGTCCTAATACCTCCTGGAAAGATATCGGAGTCGCTACGCACGCATACACATACAATATGATTTAATTAAACACTATCAAAATGCTAAGACAAATATTAACCGTAATATTATTATCATTAAAACAAGTTGAACATGCATAAACAAACTTTAGTTATTATATTACAAAATATCATTATCTTACATATATTACTTTAACATTGTCTTCTACAATACTACACTTATCATATACAAAATTCTTTACATAATCTAATACATTCATTACAAAAAAGAATCATATACAAAAGACGTTCCAAGCTTCAACTCCTAGTGGCCAATAGATGCACACTCTCTATACCAAACCTGCATACCTACACGGAAAAACACCCGTGCTGAGCGAAGGCTCAGTAGGGATAAATAAAAATAATGGACTTCTAACAAAGTCACAAAACATCACACAATATGCATATCAAATCACACGATAGTATTCATTCATGAGCACTTTCAATGAACATGAAATTAACATGCCTTTACTGTCTACATTCATCTTAACATACACAAATTCTCTAACTTTAGCAACATTGTACAGATATGCATTAACATTTCACTACTTCTAATATATATTCATATACATACGAACATATCATAGCATTTCTTATACAGACATAAACACACATTAACTTTCATAGCCTAAATTCTCATTGATGGTGGATACGAGTACTCTGGATACTGACCAACAGTATCAAACATCTAGAGAGCCAAATCTCATACATTTGGATACCAAATGGTGTCAAACTTCTAGACACAATCGGTGCCACTCTGGCAGCTGCATCTAACCCTTTAAAGGCATGCCCATCTATCTATTACTATGTCTAATTCAGGCTTACATGTACACTCTATTCACTATACCATATACTTTACATTTACTGAACTATGTATACAAACCACTGAACAACAAACTTAACTCATATGTTAAATAAGCAATCCATGAACATGCATACATATTTATTAATCAGTCATGCCAAAGCAATATCAATTTAACATGCCCACATAGTATGTACAAAAACTTAAATTCTTATTAGACATTAAATATACCAAATCATCAAGCATATGATTCATATACTTACTTATGTCATCACATTATAATTTCCACATGCATTGCAGCACTCCTTACCCGTACGTAGTAACCCGTACCGTGGTCCGGCGGGTTCAGCACGACGGTTCAAGGTGTTACTGAAATAATCACTTAAAGGATTACAAAAGTTATGTCGAAAATCATGGTTATAAAATTTCTTTCATTTTCAAATACCATAAAATCGCATTATAAAGAAAATGGTTGCACATAGACTTTGTAAACTACAAATTCCATAGCTTATTATATATAAATCGACCATACACTGATTTAACACTTTACAAAACTTATATTTCAAATTATAAATCGTACATACATTCTTAAGACTATACAAATCCTACCCTAAGATCTCTTCATAAACGTGCATTGGCTTGGACTGCTGTGGATGACTATCAAAAGATCCGACCACTTGCACCTACATGGATTAAAAGAAAATCCGTGCTAAGCATAAAGCTTAGTGTGAAACACATATAATATGGACGACCACTAAGAATGGCCGTCAAATAGGCTCAAAGAAAAGCATAATATAGAAAATATAATCATACCAATTATAACCATTTTGTTACTTTGAAAGAGTTCATCGAAATATAAAAATATGTTTTGCATATACATTTATTTAATTAATACATGCTTTTATTCAACATCGATGTTAACAAATCACTTACACATTAATTGCACCTTTTTGCATCTTATACATGTCACTTTATTCACTTGTTCACATTCATTCTGGTTTCCAACATTCACTTCAGACATCTTCCTTAACAGATGTCTTATCGCATTATTTTATCCAATCAAAGAAGCATTTAGATCACAATAACAAAATACATCTTATACATTTCATGTAGTATCATTTTCACAAATTGCTTTACTTCATGTGATATTCATACACATTGTTATGCCTGCAAACTCAATGAAGTGGATAACAAGTGAACACATTGGTACCCGTAGGTACAAAAATAATTTCTTTCTTTTTCATATCAAAAACATTTTCACATTAGGGATCTTAAAAAAGATCCAACTTATAAGGATCGCGAGGACCCAAACAGTGACCTGATCAGGGTCTAGAACACATTGGGCCTGCAGTTAAGAGAACTCTATAGGCATGCCTATCTATCCATGACTCGACTATTGCAGGCCAAATTATTTGTTCAATTATTTGCATAATATAACATGGTAATTTCAATAAGCGATATCATAGTATAATTCACATATTGAATCATATATAATCCATAAATGAAAAACTATGCAAAATAAATAAAATAAGTAAACATTCTTAGCACAAAGGAGGGTCGTGCTCGTGACAGAGACTAATCACACCTTATGTCGCACTAGCGATAGAGAGCGGGACGACCTCCATCGTGCTCGTGCATAAGGTCACGCTCGTGACAAAGAGTGTCCAACGGAAGATCATACACAAGTTATCTATTGCGTTCACAATAGAGACGAGCATCACATTCCATCACTGTCTTGCATAGCTCTCATCAAATAATACCTTCCCAAAACACCGACTAACACTTTGCCCACATGACACAGGTCCAAACATCTTAGATTATTCATTATTTAGATAGTCATTCAAAAACTATTGCATATACGAAAGATTTGTTTCATTTTCAATTTATGACACACTTAACAAAATCATTAAATTTAGTCATAACACCCTTTAATAATTTTAACCCATAAGTAAGCCTACTCGAGGCTCGAGTCATTAATGGCCCAAATAACTTTCTATACTTTGGTTTGGACTTGGAATGGTATTCCAAGCTTCCCATGTATCCCTAGGGATTGGGAATCAGAACCGCATAGTTCTGAAGGTACAATGTACAAAATTATATTATTTTCACTTATAATCCATTAAAATATCATGTCATGCCACTTCTGGATTTATTCAAAGGTAGACTCATTAAGCTTTTAGGTATCTTAGCCATTATTCTAATGTACAACCTTATTCACTTGTATCTCTAGGTGATAACCATTTATTTACTCTTTTACAAACTCTAAACTTGTGATGGATATGTCTTAGGAAGTTTCAGTAAAATTCGGGTGCAATTCAGAAGGATAAACATACCAAAATACACAAACTAGAGGAGGGTAAAGGTGGGAAATGATTCATGCCAACTATGATGTTAAAAATAAGAAGAAAATCCCTCATCAAGCAGGTTCTATTGCGCTCACGACCATGGTCGTGCTCGCAATAGAAGCCTCCAATAAGTGTCTCGCGAAAATAAGATAATAGGACTACTTTTCACTTCAGATGTGAACTGCCTAAACTAATGTCTACAACTCCTTTTTAGGAAAAATGTCCTTCTTAACAAATGATAGCTTTCATATGGAACAAATTTAATCTCGTTTGAATATCTAAATCACCAGATATGATCAAAACAACCTGAACTGCTCCAATGAGCCCGCTAAAGAAGAGACATCCTAGTTGTGGCCAAATTTGGAGCACCTAGAGCTAGAATTAGCTTATGTCTATTTATAAGACATTTTTAGGTCTGTGTTTAAGATTTCCAGCGGAACTATTTTCATTTAATTAGGATTTGTGAAACTCCAAATACAGTCTAAAAAGTAAAGAGGGGTCAAGTGTGTCCTAACACAGTTTTTATCAAATCCTATTCACATGCACATTTTTAACAATCTAAAGCCAACACTCACTATCATCATTATAGATTCAACACATATCATTCAAATATATCTCAAATCACATTATTCAACATCAAAACTCATAAAATCAAAATAGTTTCCAAACCTCACTTCCTTTGCTCCTTTTAGTTCAATTGGTTGCACTCTCCTACTCCCATACTCTTCCATGATCACAATCATCAAATTTCCTCATCAAAACCCACAAAATTGCATGTTAGCATCCCTACTAACCATAATTTCTATATAAATTTTAAATCTCACAATTAGAGAAGAAGAAGAGATGAAACTACACATCTTACCTTTTTAACTTGATTTAGGCACTTGAATTTCAAAACACCCATTTGGGGAGTATAAGCAAAAGAGGGAGAGAGCAGAAATTTTTAAGAAATTTGAAGAGGAAAGGCTGTTCCCTTCTTTCTCCCTTAAGGCTGGCCAAAAGTCGCCTAAGAAAGCAGCCAAAATGGCTTAAAGAGGGCCACCTACCAACACTTATCCCTATTGCCACATGTCACCACACTATTGGTCCAAAGTTGATTTTTTTTTTTTATCACAAACTTCCAATTGATACTTCAACTCTTAATTCTTCTTACCTTTAACAAATAACTTTTTTATTTAGTACATTGGCCCACAAATCCAATTAATTTCATCAATTCAATCCATAATTGTGAAATGGCCAACTTGCCCTCAACATTTCCAATAATACCAAACATGTCCTCAACTACCTTTAACCATTTTATTCCGTCAATTACACATTTTTAGTCGCCAAAATAATTATTTTGATGCCATTTAAGGAATAATGACATAATTGTCCAATTTACCGAAACTTGTCGAAACTTTCGAATTAATGACGGTTGTGTCCTTTTTGACACTTTTGTCTCTAAATCAAACATATTCTATTTTCGCTACACCCCAAACTTGCTTTAATCCTACTAGGATATATTTTGGGGTGTTACATGCATAATTGTGACGTGCACTGAACCCTAGAAGCCCCAAAAATATGATTTTAGAGTATTCGAGAGAGGTGCATAAGACTTGTAAGGATTACAAGGGCATCTATTTTGGGCAACAAGAGATGTTTTGGAGTCGCCACTCAATAAAATATTGAAAAAGTTTATCTAACCTCACTGAGACTAAGACAGTACATATGTGTCTATTTTGGGCAACAAGAGATATTTTGAAATCCCCATTTGAATAGAACACTAAAAAAGTTCATCTAACCTCATAAAGCCTAAGACGATCCGTATGAGTCTATTTTAGGCAGTAGGAGATATTTTACAATTCCTTCCTAATAGAACATTGGAAAGGTTCATCTAATCTCGTGAAGCCTAAGACCAGAGAGAGTTCGGGACTCCACTCTTATTCATACCTTGGTCAAAGTTACAATCGAGTTTTGAATTTAAAATTTCATTCATTTTCTCATACAATTTAATGTAATAATTAAAGTGCAAATTAATAACATAATGAAAGCGGTAAATAAAAGTAAATCAAGCATGAAGTAGATAAAAGTACAATAATTTACAATAAAACTAGGGGTGAAATACAACCCACAATAAAAAGGAAATGTAAATCATACATAAGACGGGATATTTATCAACGATGCGAACATTGGTCATCGCATGCATACTTAAGAGAAAAAAATATTAAAGGTGACAGTTTATTTTGATGGAAAAACTAGGACATTGGGCCTATTTTATTAGAAAAAACTCAATTTATTAATATAAATATTTTTTATGATTTTCCTAAAAATTCGAATTCGATGGATGGAAAAATATGATTGATTTCCTTGTTTTAATCCATAAAATTAGAATTAAAAAATAATAAAAATTGGAGTTTTATTGCAAGAAAGAAAATTTGTTTTAAAAAAATAATGGAAGAAAATAAAAATTCTCAACAACAAACAATTATTTTCTTTGTCTCAAGAAAAATTATTGATTAAAAATTAATTTTTAAAACCTTAAGAAATTTCTTTTAAGAAGAAGAACTAAAAAGATGTAGAAGGAACTCTCTTGAAGAAGAAGAGAAAGAAAAATAAAATTTTTAACCTAAAAGAAAGTCTCCCCCTTCTCTTTCTTTATTTTTTCTATTTATATGATTTTTAGAGAAAACCTAATTAATTAAGGGAAAAAGATTGTATCTTTATCAAATTCTACTTTATTTGGGGTCAAAAATTGGATTTATCATTAAAAATCCCGAAAAAAATGATTAAAAATCAAAATTTATCCAAAACATCCCGAAAATTGGGTGAAAATCGCATTTTCGGTAGACTGGCGGCGACTGACACTCATTGTAGGCGAGCGACGAGCTGCCTGTACGCACGCTATGCGCAGGCGATGGGCTAGCACGGGCTAGTGCGCAGCACAATCGAGGTGCTTTCCCCAACTCCAGCGCGCAAGCCCTGCGAGCTGGCACTTGCCTGGCATGTGAGGCAGGCCTGCCCTCGCGCACCGACGTCTAAAAATGTTTGATTTTTTTTAAGCAATTTTGACCAGAACACTATAATTTCCAAAGTCCCTTTTTTATTATTTTTTTATTTCTAAAATACAATTTTGACAAGAAAAGCATCACTTCCAACCTTTTTGCCTGTGAACAGGCATTTAATTTCATCATTGGGTAACTCTGATTTGGGCTGCGTCGGGACCCGTTGTCTACAGTTGCCCCCAATTTTGGAAAAACTAGTGCACTAGTGTTTAGATGAACCAAAATTTAGAGAAGAAGGAATGAAGCGCATACCTGAGGCAGTCCTTACCTTTTTACTGTGATATTTGAATATCGTGGATTGTGGCTTATGATTGTCGCCACTAAGTCATTCTGAAGACCTCGCTCTGAAGACTTCGATTAATCCTTCCAAGCATATGATTGTTGCCATTGAGTTGTGAGCATATTCTACTACAACTCATCTGGCAGAAGACTCTCCTCTGATGTAGCTTTTAAATAAACTTTACTGAGCTATGATGATTTCAACCTTTTTCTCGTGAGCCGTAAGCATATTCTACCTACAACTCATTTTGCAGAAGACTCTCCTCTGACAATGAATTCGACTTTCGTGTCATGAGCTATAAGTGTATTCGACTTACAACTCATTTTGCAGAGGACTCTCATCTGATGATGAATTCGACTTTTGTGTCGTGAGTTGTAAGCATATTCTACTTACAACCCATTTTGCAGAGGACTCTCCTTTGATGATGAATTTGACTTTTGTGTTGTGAGCTGTAAGCATATTTTACTTACAACTCATTCGATATCTTGTTAACCACCATCGGGCTTGCATGGTATACGACTGTCGCCGTTGAGCTGTAAGCATATTGTTAGTGGTTATGCCCTAGGCCAAACATTTGGACCTTGATGTAATCATTAAATTTTCATTTATATAATGGTTTTCTTCACATTGATATTATTGGCATGTTACATTATTGTAATGTTTATGAATAACAATGTTATTCATGTTGTCCCTAGTCATTTATCAATAAAGGGCATAAAGATAAATTAAGACTAGTATAGATTTGCATTGATAATCATAGGATGATTATATATGTTGATATAAATCAAATCTATAGGTACTTGCTAGAGAACAAAGTATTGGATAGACCCACTATAAGATCACTTCATGGGATAGTGTCATAAGTGATCTTATAATAGATATGTTATTGAATCCTTTGACCTGAGGTTATCATAGTTTCCTACATAAGGATCATTATGTTTTGACATAATCAAATGTTATCTTTAATCGGATAATTATAAAGTTTATGATCGGACATAATGAGAATTATGCGGAGGAAAGTGAATAATCAAGATGGAATTTGTCCCTCTCTAATGAGAGAGATATCTATTGGGCCCCTCGATAAGTAGGACTGTAAAATGCATGGCCGTGCTCGAATGAATTGATAGTGTCATCAATATCATTTGAATTTATCAGTCTACTTAGTGATCGGGAAATTAAATGTTTGAACAATATAAGTTTGACATGTGCCATGACTTATGTTCAAATAAGGTATCGTGTGATAAAAGGATAATAACATGTTCTATTTACAGGTTAAAATCGGACTAACGATATTTATATTATTTGGGTAGTCATAATGTCTTGCTAGAGACCAATTATGACTTGTGGGCTTATTATGGGATAAGGCCCACTGCCAACATAATATAAACCTATTGGGTCACACACCAAAACCAAAATGAACAATATGGATTTTATTGGGTTATTTCGAAATAATATATAAATATAGGTATTTATATATTTAATTTTGAAATTACTTATTTATTTATTTATGTACATATACATATATCTCTAATTTTGAATATGAGATAATAGTATGTATTAATATTTCTTATTATTTTGAATAAGAAATAAATAAATAAATAAATAAATATATATATATATATATATATATGAGGTAGATATCTCTTGTTTTGAATTAAGAGATAATATCCTTATTTATCTTTTCCTAAGAGAAAAAGGATTTGAAATATATATACATATATATATATAGATATATGTATGGGATATAGGTTAATAAAAGGTTATTAACTCTTATCAAAACTCAATTCCCGTTTTTCAAAAGGAATAAGAGTTTTAAAGTGGTTAAAACATAGGATACCAACATTGGATACCCTAGCTAGCATAACTTCTTATTGAGAAGAAGAAAAGAAAAACTCTAGCTAATTTTCTGAAAAGAAAAAACATACAGCCACCATTGTTCTTCCTTGAGAAGGAAAGAAAATCGTAAAATCCATTCGCATATAAAGGGAACTAGCAACCCTGCGACTTCGGTTCATTTTGTTCGTACGTGTGGATACCAGTAGAGGACGTTCGTGTTAAAGGCAGCGTCTTCAGTTCGATTTAAAGGTGTTTAATTCGAATTCCCACACTGAAAAGGTTAGTAAATCTTATCATTTTCTTTTGAATCAATCGAAATACATGGATCCTATTTTTGGGTTTCGATTTGTTTCCGCTGCGTTAATGTTGAATTAATCCGACGAAACCCAACACATATTCTACTACAACTCACTTAATATCTTGCTAACCATCATCGGGTTTGCATGGCATATGTGTAACACCCTAATACCCCTCAGAAGGAATACCGGGTTACTACCCATGCACAATACATACAATGACATTCATTCACATACTAAAGCGGAAGCAATATAAACATGCATAAACACTCTATAAGCGGAAGTATTGATTAACAAAAACATACTTGTATTAATGAACACTTTAAAGCAATATTCATAATACAAAAAGAATATTACCATCCTTACATTACATGATCAAAATATACATATACCATTACAAAGCATCTACTTAGCATATACACTATACAAAAAGAATTTTAACAAAAAAACAAAAGCTTCACTCCAATCCTAGTGGCCAGTAGATGGACAACTTTCGTAACCGAACCGAACCTGCATACCTACACGGATAAAACATTCGTGCTAACCGATAATGCTTAGTAGGGATATACAAATACAAAGGACTACACACGAGTCACATCAATACATAAGAATTATACAATCATACACACTTGTAATAATTAGCCATAATCAAAGGCATAAACATAATATGAACATAATTATCAATAGCACAACTAAAACAATTACCTATACCTTTCATGCCCATAATAATCACGTACATTCTCACAATACATAACACCTGCCTTAGTCATAACATTATCAAATACACTTGCTAAAGCATGGTCTTATCTCAAGCATTAACATGAATGCTCAAAAACAATCATTCAATTACTAAAGTAATAGCTTAAAAGACAAATAGCCTAATAGGAAGCCTGAACTCTCATTAATTATGGATACGGGTACTGAAGATACTGATTGGACACAGTATCTAAATACACAAAAGACGTAAGTCTCAAATATACTTATACCCGAAGGTAACAGAAGAGACCGAAATCTCTAAATAAAAGACCCATACGAGTCTACAGAGCAGCTGCACAAAATCCTTTATAAGCATGATTATCTATCCACTACCATGACTCTTCAGGCTAAACAACACTCTAATCACAATATCACAAATTCACAATTACCCAAGTATTCAACCAAGAATGTGTAATCATTTCCATTCATGTACTAGACTAGCAAACCATCACCTGGTTCATGCATATACATATAATTTTAATATGCATGTACATTCATAATCAATGCAATGCTATACCCAAATAAGAAGAAAAAGACTTAACTTACAACTCTGCACAATGTCGCGCTCATGACCCTTGTCGTGCTCGCGACATAATGCCAAACTAGCTTCTGTCGCTCCTATGATCATACTCATGCTTGCAACAAAACCCAACACCTGCAGAGGTCGTGCACACGTGCCTCTTTGCCCTCACGACAGAATGCCCAAGTGGCTTCTATCGCGCCTGCAATGGAGCTCGTGCTCGGGACGAAGCTCAGTACCGCTCAGCCTTTCACGAGAAAGCTTGGCAAAACCCAATAATACAAGGCAGGCAGACCTCATTGTGACGCGCACCGGTGTACCCAGCAAGGGCCCTCGCTTTGAATCCGCCTTCAGGATTCGAGATATTGGTTTGCGTCTTTTTGATCATGGGCATCATGAGACATCATCAGTGTATCCCTCCCAATAGGACATTGGGGAGAACCACCTAGCCTAATGACGCCTAAAGGCACCTTTGAGGTATTTTGAGTCGCCACCTAATTTGTGAGAAATTGGAAAAAGTCTCTCGCCTCTAACGGTCTAAACCAAAGATTCGGTGTTCGGAACTTCCCTCTTATTTATGCTTTGGCTAATTATAAGTGAGTTTTTAACTTCTTAAAATTATATCTCTCATCTCACGCAATCGATGCATTTAAAATTAAAGGCGCAATGAAAGCACGTAAAGAAAAATAAATGAAAGCGATAAAAGCGATAAACGAGGTAAATAAGAAAAGCGGTAAACACGCAAGCACACAATTACAAGAGAAATAGGGGCGGAATACAACCCCACTAAAAGGAGACTAAAAATATAGGCGGGGACGGAATACAATCCCCAAAAATAAATAAAGTTGCCCCAAAATTAATTACAAGGGCCCAAAATGAAAGAACATAAATTTAAACACTCACCCAAAAATGAATTAAAAAGACATACATAAATCGGGGCATTATTTTAGGAATATTGGTTCCTTCGCGCTTATTGAAGGTTTAGGAACATTGGTTCCTTCGCGTTTATTTGAAGAGGGTTCGAAGAGTTATTTTTGATTGTTTGAATTGGAAAACCAGGATGAGTAATCCATTTTTTGGAGAAAAGTTGACTCTTCGTTTTATGGTGATATTTTTTACTGTTTGGTTAATACAAGGGACATTGGTCCCAATTTTATTAGTGAAAATTTCAATTTAATTGTAGAAATATTTTTGTGATTTTTTATCGCAGGCGTGCACAAAGAAAACAATTATTTACAAATAACACAACATGAAGAGAGGGAATTAGAGAGATCTCACCAAATCGAAGTGATCCTCCATGCGTCGCGACCCATCCGGGGAGCCACGGGGACACTCACACAACTCGACTCAAGTTAAATCTCAAAAATTAACATAAAAAATATTAGTAATGATTCTAAAAATTAATCAAATAAAAACGAAATAAATATTAGGCAAGTCAACTTATAATAATAATAATAATAATAATAATAATAATAATAATAATAATAATAATAATAATAATAGGGAAGAAGAAGAAGCTGGCGGCTAATAATAATAATAATAATAATAATAATAATAATAATAATAATAATAATGCTAAACATGGCAGTAATCCAACTATCAATAATAATAATAATAATAATAATGCTAAACATGGCGGTAATCCAACTATCATAATAATAATAATAATAATAATAATAATAATAATAATAATAATAATAATAATAGGGAAGAAGAAGAAGCTGGCAGCTAATAATAATAATAATAATAATAATAATAATAATAATAATAATAATGCTAAACATGGCAATAATCCAACTATCAATAATAATAATAATAATAATAATAATAATAATAATAATAATAATAATAATAATAATAATAATAATAATAATAATAATAAACATAAGAAAGTCAACGGGAAGCAAAATAACTATAATAGTTACAACAATAATAATCAGGGTGATAATAGTGAATATGAACACAAAAATCAAACTACAGCAAACAACTAACATATTATGTAACACCCCTTATCCATACGTAGGCGATCCCATCCGATATGGAGTAAGATGCCGTAGGAGTAAAGGTGCCACCACACAGATACAGAAATATACATACATTCATACGTAAACATACATACCAAAATACAGGGTAAATTAAAACTTTACAATACCATTCAAAGAAGCTGATCATGCATTAATATAATGAAAGCATTACATTACTGTTCTGATCAACTTAGAGATACAAAAGATAATTACATATCCCAAAATTTCAATTACAAAAGCGGAAGCTAATACAAAATCATATGAGAGTTCTATACAAAAAGAATCATAAGCTACAAAAATAAGCCCTACACTAAGACCCTGCTGTGTTGGCTTTGATGGCGACGACTCTCCCAAAATCAACTCCTTCCGCACCTGCACGGGTAAACACACCGTGCTAAGCGAAAAATGCTTAGTGGGGAAAACACACAAAGCATAAAGACAACCATTCACAATGGTCGTCAAGGCAATTCACATGCGTAAGTACATAAAGCCATTCACCATAAAGATTCATATCAATAATCGTATTCTCATTACAGATTGTACTTTCCTTCATTGAATCCATAAGAATAAAACATGTATTTGTTCATATAACATTTCATACAAGTACTTTAAACAATGAAATCCCTGCTGACTCAAGGTAGTGGATAACGAGTGAACAGAAAGTACTTTACGAGTACCAATCGAATACGAAAACCATTTTAACCTTTCATTCATAAACAATTCCAGAAGGACCTTAAACAAGATCCAAACACAATACAGAAGTTCGCGAGGAACGAACGGGACCTGATCGGGGTCCAAACAGAAATAACAGAAGCTGCAGCAAAGACTCTATTAGGCATGCCTAACTATCCACTGACTAGACTCTAGCAGGTCATATATATATATATCATTCAAACCATTTCACAGTTTCCAAAATCATCATCATCAAATGGGCATAATCATATCATGGTTACACTTGCATATCATTTATAGAATACCAAGCATAAATCTCATAACTGCTAAAGTAAACTGAAGTTCAAGGCACACGCGAAGGAAGGAAACTCATTCAGCATACAAGGGACTGTCGCGCTCGCGACGTCTGTCGCGCTCGCGACAGAGACCAAAGTCTCTTCGCTGTGCGCGCGCGACAGATTTCGCGACCGCGGGGAGAACGGAAGAGTCAGGCTCTGTCGCGCTCGCGACAGATGTCGCGATCGCGACAGAAGGCAAAGGGTGCTATCGCGATCTCGCGACGGATCGCGTGGTCGCGATAACACCTGGCAACAATACTCTCTGTCGCGATCGCGACAGTTGTCGCGCTCGCGACAGAAGGTATATAACACTTCGGCTGTCGCGACTCGCGGCGGACGTCGCGTGCTCGCGACAATGAAGCTCCCACTACCGTTCTCTGTCGCGACCTCGCGACAGTAGTCGCGATCGCGACAGAGTCGGGATTTTGAAAATCTGCAGAAATTCTGCAGATTTTCCTCTTCCATTTCTTCCTCCAACCACTCAAATCTCAAACAAAGGTGACTTACCTCAAATCCAGCCATCCAAAAGCATAAACAACCATAATACAACATTTATTAACAATAAACTTCATCCAATCCATCAATTTGAACATTTAATTTCAATAATCATTCACAAACTCCATTTATGCATCAAATTACTTCAAATCCGAATTCATCATGATTAATTCATAATCTTGCAAGTTCCACATTCTAAAACAAAGACCCATAGCATAACCATCAAAATAAAGGACATCTAACAACCTAATTCCAAGAAAACATCAAGAACACACTCATGAACATTTTCACATAAAAAGGAAGAAATTCCCAAACCTCAAAATCCTTAGCTCCTAGTGTTTAGTTCCACTTGATCCCGCAACTTCCTTGCCTTTAGGATCCCGGGGAGGCTCAACTAGGAAACCCAACCAAGAACAAGCAAACAAAGCCAAAAATCCAAACTTCAAACCCATTTCAAAAACAAGAAAAGAGAAGAAGATGGAAACTCAAACAAAGGTAAAATGAATGCATGAAACTTACCAATTACTACAAAGTGATGATCAAACCCCACTAGCAACCTTGAATCTCAACCAAAGTCCAAGAGAAGAAGAAAAGAAGAAGAGAAGAGAAGAGGGCGGCGTGAAGAACGGGAAACACAATGAGGAAATCTGATTTTTGCCCTTTCTCTTCTTTCCCTTTTTCTTTTCTTAACCCTAGACACATGTCAAGATCCTAAGGGTGGGATTTGGTCACTCACACCCTAGATGCTAATGCAATACACACACACTAGACTCTCCCAACTAACACATACCCTACAACCATATTCATGCCCACATACTAAATTAAACTCACTAGTGCACAACCTATTTTGGTGCACTCACGCACACACCATTCCAATCCCACTAACTCACACCATGGCACCACGCATACACCCACATGCAAGCAAATCTCTTATAACATGCAAAATTACTAAAATGCCCTTATAATTCAAAACTCGTGCAATTGCATACACATACAAAATATGGCTCATTCAACTAGGGGGCAAACGGGGTGTGACATATTAATAGTGATATTAACACATTAAAATGCTAAAATTAAATAATAGATGTGGTAATAACGGCAAAAATAATATTGAACAACAATAAAAATATACAAAAAAATAAACGAGAACGAGTCCAAAAATGTTTACACAGAATTTTTGGGATCGGAAATAGGATGTCTCAATCCGTTTTTCTTGTCGATTTTTGCGGTGATAAACAAAATAGAATGTAAAAATTGTGTTTTTTTTTTAAAAAAATTAGTTCAAGAAAATATTTTTGGTGGGATGAATGAGCTAAGAAAATTAATTTTTCATGCTCAAATCAAACCCAAGATTAAATGTTTTTAAAGAAGAAAAAAGATTAAAACTTGAAAAGGCTTAAGAAATTTTTTTTCAAATGGAAATTGTCTCCTGGAGAGCCAAAGAAAAAACTAGAGAGCAAAGCCTAAGAGAACCCCTTTTTTTTTCTTGAATAAATTTGCCCGTCCCTTGAAAATGGAGATTGAATCCCCATTTCATTTGTTGGTCTTGGCTCAAAATGGAAAGAGTTAGAAAGTTTTTATTTTAGTTGATCGAAAATAACACAAAACGATGAAAAAAACATAAAAAATCAGACTGAAAAACAGTCTGAAAAATGCAGAAAATCGGCACAAAATGACGGGAAGGGCTGCGTGGAGAGGGAGACTGCGCGCCAGGAGCAATGGGACACGCGTGGTGCCCTCGGCAGTGCTCGGAGACGCGTGCGTTACGCTGTCACTGCGCGCATGCGTGCCTAGCGGCAAGTGGCCGCGTGGTGGCCAAGTGGCCACCACGCGGCCACTTTGGCCATTTACCACAAGTGGCCGCGTGATGGCCACTTTGCCATCACGCGGCCATTAATTGGTAAATGGCCACAGTTTTGCCACTTACCACGTTTTAAAATACATAATAATTAATTTTATTTTTTTTAGAAAAATCTTTTAAATCCTTTTCTTTTTTTTCTAATTAAAATGTTTGACTAATTTAATTAAAATAAATAACTAATTTAATTCATCTTTTTCAATTAAATCAATTAATTAATTTAATTCAATTAAATTAAATAACTAATTTAATTCCTTTTTTTCAATTAAATCAATTAATTAATTTAATTCAATTAAATTAAATAACTAATTTAATTTCTCCCTCTTTTTCAATTAAATCAATTAATTAATTTAATTCGATTAAATTAAATAACTAATTTAATTATTATTTTTTTAAATATCAAAGATAACACATTCCCATAATATTATTTTTAGAATTAATTTAATTAATAATTTTTTATGATAATATATTTTTATATATATTTATTTTTTATTTAAAAATAAAAAGGGTCTCGACAAGAGAAACATCATGTTTGACACCTTTGCCTGTAAGCCGGTATCATTTTCATCATCGGATAATTCTGATCTTGGACCGCCTCGGGACCCGGTGTCTACAGTTGCCCCCAATTTTGGGGAACTTAGAACTCAAGTGCCTAAGTGAGCCAAAATTCAGAAAAGCAAGGAAAGAAGCGCGTACCTGAGGCGGCTGTCTTCCCGAACTGGCTAGAGTTGCTGCGGGTGGTTACCGTCCGTTCGTTGACGTGTTAACCCCTGTTGCCTTGGCATCTAACCTATGCGGTGTCTAGTCTTGTTAATGTGGTCTTGTAATTGAGTTTAATGCGGTGTCTAACCTCTTCCGTTGTGGCATCTAACCTTGTGCAGTGTATAGCCCCAGCCGTGTCAGTATCTAACCTATTAATGCAGATATCCTCATGGATTGAAAGGATTTGGAATGTTTGGATAAAGCTCAATGCTACGAAGGATAATGCTCCGAAGAGACTGAGAATGTCTTGAGAAAAGGACTTAAAGATAATGCTCCGAAGAGACTGAGAATGCTTTAAAAAAAAAGGACTTGAAGATAATGCTCCGAAGAGACTGAGAATGCCTTGAGAAAGGACTTAAAGATAATGCTCCAAAGAGATTGAGAATACCTTGAAGAAGGACTTAAAGATAATGCTTCGAAGAGACTGAGAATGCCTTGAAAAAAGGACGTAAAGATAATGCTCCGAAGAGATTGAAAATGCCTTGAGAAAGGACTTAAAAATAATGCTCCGAAGAGACTAAGAATGCCTTGAGAAAGGACTTAAAGATAATGCTCCGAAGAGACTGAGAATGCCTTGAGAAAGGACTTAAAGATAATGCTCCGAAGAGACTGAGAATGCCTTGAGAAAGGACTTAAAGATAATGCTCCGAAGAGACTGAGAATGCCTTGAGAAAGGACTTAAAGATAATGCTCCGAAGAGACTGAGAATGCCTTGAGAAAGGACTTAAAGATAATGCTCCGAAGAGACTGAGAATGCCTTGAGAAAGGACTTAAAGATAATGCTCCGAAGAGACTGAGAATGCCTTGAGAAAGGACTTAAAGATAAAGTTTTGAGGATGCCTTTTGAAGAAGGACTTAAAGATAGTGTTTTAAAGAGATTGAGGATGCCTGTTAGATAAGGACTTAAGGATAATGCTCCGAAGAGACTGAGAATGCTTTGTGAATAAGGACTTAAGGATAATGGGAAGATTAGATGCACGTGATAAGTGCTTGTGCTAGGCATGTGCAAAGTATTATGTGTTGCAAGTACGCAGAGATTATGTGCACGAAATGTGTGCGAAGGATGGCTTATGCAAGATATATATAAAGTTCATGCATGTGTGAATGCACGTTGGGCATCGTTAAATGCCATGCTCGTGGGATGCATATGTATGCAGTAATGCAGGATAAGGATTCATTTGAGTGGATCTGGGAGGCAAAGGCCGGTTTAGTTGTCAGTTGCAGTTGGATTGGTGCCATCTGGAATTGCTTTTGAGTTTTATGCCTTCAGGGGATTATGAGGCTCTCATCTGATACCTGTAGTCATTATTTGAAGGTAGTGCGTCCCTCGTGAATTTTTACACTAGCTTTTCTTAGCGGGAGATGCGTCCTTGTCGGATTTTCACATAACCATGTGCCTTATTTTTTGCCTGGAATGGACCCAATCCAATCTAGCGGCTTTTATTTATTTCATTTTTTGTAGGGCAGACTGCCTGTCACCAGGTTTTCACCCTGCCCTTTGGCCTAACTTTTGCTTAGAGTGCCAGTCACAGTTTTCATCTCTAACGGCCTTTTTTTTTTTTGGTGTGAGAGAAGTTGGAGTTGTTGTGAAAGATCTTTCGGGTGTGATCGACATGTGCTTATGTCTCAGATTATGGTTGTATGAGCTTTGGTCCTTATGGGAAGGTGCTGTAGGGTTGGCTTCATAGTGGATAGAAAGATGAATCGACTGAAGTGCTCGAGCAGACAGAGCACCAGAGGGTAGTTGGTAACAATGTGCTGGTTTTATGCTGGACCCAAATGACTTTGGGTGTGTGAGATGAACCGTTCTGGTTACACCAATACATCTTTGCATAAATGCATATATTTCAATCTGATTTCATAACACATGATCACTATTTGGCATTAACTCGAAAAATATGAGACCTCATCTAATCTCGGGATAGATCTTGAGAGCATCAAACTCCTGTTATCAATCAGCCCTCGCGGGTTTTCTTGATTGAATATTTTCTCTCTCTGTTTTTTTTATTCTTTATTTAGCCGTTGCCATGGACCCTCTTTCAGTTTGTCAGTATTGGTTGAATTTGCTTTCATCTTCATTAGCCGGAGAGACCACTGCTTCCGGGAGTGGTTCCTCTTGATATCAAAGTTTTGGTCTTAGCTCTCGTGTAGACTGGTTGAGGTGATGGGTTCCTTATTTGGGGCTTGAATGTGAAATCTCACACTTGGCTTTTTTTTTTGGGCGGTTCAAGCCCTGGCTTTTATTGGCTTTGGTGGTCCAAACCCTGGAATGGCTGTTCAATGGCTGAGCTAGGGCGACAGGTTGGGCTTGAATGATTTGGGGTATTTTTATTGGCCTTGGTAGTTTAAGCTTTCGAAATGGTTTTTGATGGCTTGGATTGGGTGGATGGTTCGTGGATTAGTCTTTTAGGTCCTTTTCAGTGGCAGAAAAAGAGCGACAAAATAATGTTGTGTGTAGGTCAGCTGGATTTGAACAAAACTTGCCCCCAAACAGCATTCCCTTGCCCCCTAATCAATTCTCTCTTTTCTTCCCTCTCTTTTTTTTTTTCTTATTTTTTTTCTAAAATTTTTTTATTTTATTTTCTTTTAATTTTTTTTCTTTTTTTTTGCACCCCAATTTTTTTTCTTTTGACAAGCTTCGTTCAAGTCATGAAGTTACACATACGTGCACTTTTCATCTTAACCACTGGGACCGCTGTGGTTCAATTTGGTCGGGCATTGGGTTTTAGCAAGAAACTTGGCTATAAGGGTTCTGGATGGTCAAGGGTCAATCATAATCGATTTTGGGGTACACATTCCAGATGGTTGAGAGGAAAGGGTTCTCGTTGTTTGGTTCTGATCAGTTATATTTTCCTCGTGAAGGTCTTGAGTTTCATTCGCCTAACCTCTGATGTAGCTTTCAAAGTTTGATTTTATTCGGCAACACCATATGTAGCTCAGATGTTGTGGATGCAAAAAAATGGCTTTAAAAATTCGGCTCATCATCATGTTGGCACGTGGAAGTAGTACTGATCTCAAGAACGTCCTTGCCAATTTTCAGCATGTCACACCAGGTCCAGGCAAAGGCTCTTTTTTCTGTTATCTCTCAAAATTATCCTCTCTTCAAGAGTTATATCAGATGCTATCAAGATTTTGTTTGGATTCCCCAAAGTTTTGAGACTAGATGGAGTCGTATTAATTGGGTTAATGTCAAAATGAATGGATGCATAGTGATCATAAGGAATGAAATTATTAGAAACATCATACAAATAAGCAAAAAGCATTCATTTCATTTAACAAAAACCAGAATTAAGAATGTCATAGTCTAATAGTTCTGGGATAAGAAGAACATCTGAATAGCTATCTTCTTCTAGTTTCCATCGGCAGAGCTGTTTCGGCCAACGGTTCATCACCATCCGCGGGAACCACCTTCATCCTCCACTTAGGCACTCAATTTGTCTTCCTCTGCTCCTTTTGCTCTTCTGGATCAGACATTAATGCTTGAATATGATCTCTCAGAGGATGACAATGGTCTGTTCTGTGCCCTGCGTACTGGTGATATGCACAATACCAGTCTATTCTGTGTCTAGACTGTCCTTGACTTGGGGCAGGCCCAGCTGGCAAGGCTTATAACTTTCCTTTCTTGATGAGACGGGTGAAGTGCCAAGATAATGGTCTGCCTGAGATAGTGAGGTGTTTAGGAGCCATTCCGGTGGCTAAGACTTCTGCTACTCTACCATTGCCCCCGTTATCACTGCTGCTTCCTTTGCTTCTACCCAAGGCCAAGTTTGCAGGCTTAGCCATATTGTCCAGATGTTCGGCCTCAGCTTCGATGGCTATATCTTTAAGTGACTCCCAGTCTTTGAGTCCCTTCATCTTTAGTGCCTCTCTTAGGTATGGGCTAGCATTCCTGATGAACAACCTTATTTGGTCACAAGTATCAGGTTTTCTCTTCATTTCCATGACCCGGTTTCTCCATCGGGTCAGGTATTCATGGAATGATTCCCTTAGCTTCTGCTGTAGCAGTTCTAGATCTTTTAATGTGACCTCAATCCTGGTACTGCAATCATACTAGCTAAGGAATTCTTCTGTCAATAAGTCCCAATCCTCCCTCGTTCTTCGATCCACCCCGTGATACCAGTCCACTGCCGGACCCGCCAGACTGAGATAGAAATAGTCCACTTTTTGCCTCTTAGTCAACCCTGTGCCCTTCATGATCAGGGCGTATTGCTTAACATGTGCAGAAGGGTCCGATGTACCATCGAATTTTGGCAGGTCTGGCATCTTAAACCTCTGGGGCAACAGCTCTCCATCATCCAAATCCACATCTTCAGGGCTGACTCCCTTACCAGCTGTTAACATGCGGGTGATTGCCTCAATTTGCTGCCTCATACCCCTCATAGCCTCATCTTCTACCCTGGGTGCTCCACCCCTCACGGCTTGATGGGCTGCTATCTCCTCAACCTCTTTTTCCATTATGAAATCCTCATCAGGGTTTGGGATCCTTGCTTTTCCTGGTTCAACTGGCACAGCTGTAGCTTTAGGCACATTTGCAGGTTGGTGGGCAGCACCTCCAATGAAAGGAGCCTCCCCACCAGCAGGTGGTTCGGCTTGCCCTCGAGGAGGGGCTACTAGTGGTTGTGGAGCAGCTGGTGCTTGAGGAGCAAGGGGCTGAGCAAATCTTTCGGTCATGGCACCCATCATGTCTAGCATTCGCCGTTCAAATTCCTCAAGTCTCTTGGCGAGGTCATGAGTAGTTGGGTTTCCAGTTTCTTTCGCCATTGAGGATGATTCACTAGTAGCAGAGAGCGATTTAGAATCCCAAGTAGGCACTAATTCTAGCAATCCAAAGGGCGAGTCTTATCCTCACTAGCCGATCCTCAGAACCCCTAGTCCACTCAGATGAATCTATAATGGCTAAAAAGTCAAGATTGTTAGAATGATGCATGGATAACATGTACAATGCATGATCGTGATGCACGGATGACATATACAATGCATGATTGTGCCATGCAAATGGTCTTTAATGAGTGCGAGATCAATGGACTACCACAATACGATGGGATGCATGGAGGAAATTACATGCATGATGATATTTACATGTGAAGAATAATATGCAGATGAAAAGATATATACACACAACATGAGAGAAAATTTATTATTATTTATATATACATGTATTTGTTTTATTGACATGCATGAATGACACGTGATGCACGAATATGTTGTGCAACATTCACAACCACATGCAAGCAAAAAGATCCTTCCACCCTTATCACCCCCACACACGAGGTCGTGAGGTCTCTTTTCCTAGGTGGGCTTAGTTCATGGGTCAACAGGGGACCCAATGAACACGCGATGTGCATGGTGAAAAACCGGCAGCATAACACTCCTAATCTAATGAACACACGTATGAATTTCGATCATTGCATATTCGAACAATTCAATCTTATCACGATGGGCATACCGGGGCATGAAAGCCTTTGATAAGAGACCACTTAATTCATTTGATTTCGCTTAATACGCAATGACCCACACCACAAGCATTGTATTAAGGAGCATGCTACCTAGGGGAAGTTTCTACTTGCCATTACATGGGTTTTGGTCAAAGTATTTTTTTTTTGGGCTACCCAAGCATGGTCCCTGCCAACGGGTCTAACTCATCACGAGCAGAACGACCGATCGGGTCTCCATTTGATATACCGAAAGGTATAGGGCTTGGGCTGGTGATTATCCCTAACACTTCCCTACAATGAGTGAAAGTAGGGTCATGCTTTGGGAACGTACCGAGGTAAGAAGGGACCAACTAGCGTAAGTCTAACGCTCTAAAATGCAATGCAAATTTTCGAAAAGAGATAGAATTTTAAGTTTTAAAAACCCAATTATATTTTTAACAAAAGCACTTTCGGAGCAAAGTCTCAAACACAAAGTCCCCAGTGGAGTCGCCACTGTGATGCGCGCCGGTGTACTCAGCAAGGGCCCTCGCTTTGAATCCGCCTTCGGGATTCGAGGTATTGGTTTGCATCTTTTTGATCATGGGCATCATGAGACATCATCAGTGTATCCCTCCCAATAGGACATTGGGGAGAACCACCTAGCCTAATGACACCTAAAGGCACCTTTGAGGTATTTGGAGTCGCTACCCAATTTGCAAGAAATTGGGAAAAGCCTCTCGCCTCTAACGGTCTAAACCAGAGATTCGGTGTTCGGAACTTCCCTCTTATTTATGCTTTGGTTAATTATAAGTGAGTTTTTAACTTCTTAAAATTATATCTTTCATCTCACGCGATCGATGCATTTAAAATTAAAGGCGCAATGAAAGCACGTAAAGAAAAATAAATGAAAGCGATAAAAGCGATAAACGAGGTAAATAAGGAAAGCGGTAAACACGCAAGCACACAATTACAAGAGAAATAGGGGCGGAATACAACCCCACTAAAAGGAGACTAAAAATATAGGCGGGGACGGAATACAATCCCCAAAAATAAATAAAGTTGCCCCAAAATTAATTACAAGGGCCCAAAATGAAAGAACATAAATTTAAACACTCACCCAAAAACGAAATAAAAAGACATACATAAATCGGGGCATTATTTTAGGAATATTGGTTCCTTCGCGCTTATTGAAGGTTTAGGAACATTGGTTCCTTCGCGTTTATTTGAAGAGGGTTCGAAGAGTTATTTTTGATTGTTTGAATTGGAAAACCAGGATGAGTAATCCATTTTTTGGAGAAAAGTTGACTCTTTGTTTTATGGTGATATTTTTTACTGTTTGGTTAATACAAGGGACATTGGTCCCAATTTTATTAGTGAAAATTCCAATTTAATTATAGAAATATTTTTGTGATTTTTTATCGCATGCGTGCACAAATAAAATAATTATTTACAAATAACACAACATGAAGAGAGGGAATTAGAGAGATCTCACCAAATCGAAGTGATCCTCCATGCGTCGCGACCCATCCGGGGAGCCACGGGGACACTCACACAACCCGACTCAAGTTAAATCTCAAAAATTAACATAAAAAATATTAGTAATGGTTCTAAAAATTAATCAAGTAAAAACGAAATAAATATTAGGCAAGTCAACTTATAATAATAATAATAATAATAATAATAATAATAATAATAATAATAATAATAATAATAATAATAATAATAAACATAAGAAAGTCAACGGGAAGCAAAATAACTATAATAGTTGCAACAATAATAATCAGGGTGATAACAGTGAATATGAACACAAAAATCAAACTAGAGCAAATAACTAACATATTAATAGTGATATTAACACATTAAAATGCTAAAAATAAATAATAGATGTGGTAATAACGACAAAAATAATATTTAACAACAATAAACAATATACAAAAAAATAAACGAGAACGAGTCCAAAAATATTTACCCTCAGAATTTTTGAGATCGGAAATAGGATGTCTCAATCCGTTTCTCTTGTCGATTTTTGCGGTGATAAACAAAATAGAATGTAAAAATTGTGTTTTTTTAAAAAAAAATTAGTTCAAGAAAATATTTTTGGTGGGATGAATGAGCTAAAAAAATTAATTTTTCATGCTCAAATCAAACCCAAGATTAAATGTTTTTAAAGAAGAAAAAAGATTAAAACTTGAAAAGGCTTAAGAAATTTTTTTTCAAATGGAAATTGTCTCCTAGAGAGCCAAAGAAAAAACTAGAGAGCAAAGCCTAAGAAAACCCCTTTTTTTTTTCTTGAATAAATTTGCCCGTCCCTTGAAAATGGAGATTGAATCCCCATTTCATTTGTTGGTCTTGGCTTAAAATGGAAAGAGTTAGAAAGTCTTTATTTTAGTTGATCGAAAATAACACAAAACGGTGAAAAAAATCGAAAAAATAAGACTGAAAAACAGTCTGAAAAATGCAGAAAATCGGCACAAAACGACGGGAAGGGCCGCGTGGAGAGGGAGACCGCGCGCCAGGAGCAATGGGACACATGTGGTGCCCTCGGCAGCGCGTGGAGACGCGCGCGTTACGCTGTCACCGCGCGCATGCGTGCCTAGCGGCAAGTGGCCGCGTGGTGGCCAAGTGGCCACCACGCGGCCACTTTGGCCATTTACCACAAGTGGCCGCGTGATGGCCACTTTGCCATCACGCGGCCATGAAGTGGTAAATGGCCAAAGTTTTGCCACTTACCACGTTTTAAAATACATAATAATTTATTTTTTTTTTTTAGAAAAATCTTTTAAATCCTTTTCTTTTTTTTCTCTAATTAAAATGATTGACTAATTTAATTAAAATAAATAACTAATTTAATTCCTCTATTTCAATTAAATCAATTAATTAATTTAATTTAATTCAATTAAATAACTAATTTAATTCCTTTTTTCCAATTAAATCAATCAATTAATTAATTTAATTCAATTAAATTAAATAACTAATTTAATTTCTCCCTCTTTTTCAATTAAATCAATTAATTAATTTAATTCGATTAAATGAAATAACTAATTTAATTATTATTTTTTTAAATATCAAAGATAACACATTCCCATAATATTATTTTTAGAATTAATTTAATTAATAATTTTTTATGATAATATATTTTTATATATATTTATTTTTTATTTAAAAATAAAAAGGGTCTCGACAAGGGAAACATCATGTTTGACACCTTTGCCTGTAAGCCGGTATCATTTTCATCATCGGGTAATTTTGATCTTGGACCGCCTCGGGACCCGGTGTCTACACTCACCAAGGAGTGTTCTTTTGCGCTCGCGACCCTTGTCATGCTTGCGACAGAATCGAACTAAGTGTTCAACTCAAGCAAAACAAACCATTCATGCATAATTCACAAACCAGCTCAAAACTCACATTCATATCCTTTAAATTCATGCAATATGCATTTCTAAACACTATTTAAGATTAAACTCATTCAAATACTAATATTAATCAAAATAACAATTAAACATAATAATATAGCAATTGCTCTTTATGCCAAAATCTCAACATGCACATTTGATCAAAACTCTCAATTGAACTATAGCATTAACTCAAGCATACAAATCTATCATCTATTCAAATATGCATCTAATAGCAGCATCTCAAAGACAAAACCTCAATATAACAACACATGCATGGTTCAAAACTAACAACTTAGCACATGCAACTAATTCAAAAGAACACACGATGCCAACCTATAAAATACAGCTCAAGACTCTATTCTTCCAAATCAAACTTTCTCCTTGCCTTTCTCTATCCTTCTATCTGGAGCTTCTTACATAATCAAATCAAATACACACAAGCTCTTAGTCCATCAAACCAGCCAATTCAAACACAAAGAAGAAATGGGGTAGAAGAAGATCATATCATATTCTCAACCACACTTACCTTCTTAATTCCTTTTAATAACCTTTTCAAATCAATCCAATTGCATAAATTAACCAAAGAAGACAAGACCAAATGAAGAAAGGAAAAGAGAAAACCGAGAGAGGGAGAGTGAGAGAAGTGAAATCTAAGGTTGCATGTGATGCCATTGGGACAGAAATTTCCACTAACCCTTTCTTTTATTGCATGCAACAATCCATGTGGCACTCTCCTAACATGCCACATGTCCACTTGATGACATGTGTCCCACTCACCACTAATTTCTCTCTTGGTCCACGGTAAGCTTTAAATCAGTCCCTCAATTAAAATTCTGCTTTACTAATACTTTATTTTCCTATCAATTTAGTCCTTATTGACTCATAAATTTACTCTTAGTCCAATTCTTTTGCACCCTTACAATAAAATTATACCATAAATCCTACTAGGGTATAATTCGAGTTGTTACAATTCTTCGCTCCTTAAGAAATTTCGTCCTCAAAATTTCCCCATGTAACTACACATGTAATTATACTTACACTTAACTAATAACTGAAATCAAACAAGCTTAAGCAATAAAGAACTCGCCAGAAGGACCAACTTGCTCATTTTCTTTCTCTCTGATCATAGCATAACATCGAGCTGGACCACCCGAATGAATTAGCTTCCTAATCAATTTTGATAACTCATGCGCTGCTCGACCTCTTCTTCTTCCACCTCTTATAGATCTAGTCACTCCAATGTTATCTCTGCTACCTTGTTGAACCTTTCTCTCTTTCTGTAACAAACCAAAAAGGTCCTAGTTAGAATTTGCATGCTAAGTCGAGAAATTAAGGGTATTTCAGTAATTTATGCATGTGGGAAGTTGAGTAATTAAGGACCCAATTGAAGAATTAAGCAAAGTTTTAAAGTGAAGAGTTTATCTAGTGAGTAATGTGTATGGTACCAAAGATGAAGAGAAAGTCAAAGATATGGATTCTTAAGAGATGAGGCAAAATATTCCTATTTATTTTCCATAAAAAAATTCCTATTTTGTGCTTATTTGATAAAATAAATATTTGATTTAATTCCTATTTAATCTCTTAGTAGGAATTCATGCTCAATGGGAAAAAGAAATCAAAAAGTAGGAATTTAAAGTCAAAAATTGGAGCTGATTGGAAGTCAAGAAATGGAGCTGAGAATCAAAAAAATCAAAATTGGAAGTCAAGAATGGAAGCTGAAAGTATCAGGTCTACATTTTCAACATGAAATCAAACTTAAGCGTGCCCACGGTTGCTTGCGCAGAAATTATGCAGTGCAGATTTTTCAAGAATGGCTGCTATTGGAAATCAATTTAGCCAGATCTTCTACCCGATTTTTGGCAGCAAAATTGGACCTCTGAAAAGTTCCTGAGGAAAATGATCAATTTCATAGTCTAAGTTTTCTATAAATAGGATCTTGTGATGAAGGAAATGAGATCTTGAACCTTGAAATAAACTTTTGAATTTAGTTTTCTTTATTTTTAGCTGATAGTTTTACAAGCCATGAGTGGCTGAATTTTCTTTTCTAGTCAAGGATATTAAGGTATGATTCATGAATAAATTCTGAGAATTCGTTTTCATTGTTTTCTCTTCTCAAAAATCTGAATATTTTCTATACTTAATGATATTTTGTTCAATTAAGATTATTGACGTCTGATTTTGATTGAATAAATATTGCTAGTCAAATTAGTAAATCCGTAATTATTTATTTAATTTGGTAAAGTAGCAAATCTGTGCACTCATTGAATTGAATCTTTGAGTTTTGTGTGGGTGAATTTATTTGATCCAATTTAAATAATCGAGCTTGTGTATTATTGATTGGAATTGGTAGCTTTTCTAATTCTTAATGCTATTTCTCAATTAAATCCTAAGAGCTTGTTTAGTGGTTGTTGAGAAATAAGATTTATCAGCTGATCTTATCACTTTAAATTAATATTAAGGAAGAGCAGAATACTAGAGCTTGTTAGTGTTCATAACCAATTTATTTGAAGAAGTAGGAATTTATCCAATTGTATTCAATGATCAGTTTTAATGAATCATAACCAAGATATTCCTTTGACTAGAAGTTCTTAATATCCAATTTTAATGAATCAATTTTAATGAATCATAACCAAGATATTCAATGATCAGTTTTAATGAATCATAACCAAGATATTCCTTTGACTAGAAGTTCTTAATATCTGATTTACACTTTTTAATTTTCTACTTCACGATTTATTTGTTTTAATTTTATTTTTCATAAACAAAAATCCCCTTCTTCGTTCTCTTGTTTCATAAGCAAAATTCAGATCTAATAATTCGATCAATCTCTTGGGAGACAACTCTACTCATGCTTTACTATAAAAATTTATAGAGTAGAATTTTATTTTTGTTGGATTCGACACCCATCAAATTTTGGCACCGTTGCCGGGGATTGGTGTTATTATTGATCTGAATTTTATTTTACTTTATTTTGCAATTTCTTTATGACTCGTACTTCTCATGGAAGTGAATTAAATTTTGATTCAGAAATAGAGAAGACAGCCTGAAGATTGAGAAAGACAACTAAACAACAAAAAGCTTCCTCTTCTTGTTCAACACAAATAGAGACAATTGTTGATTTATCAGAATTTTTTAAAGAACCTGAAATCATGGCTGAACCAGAACCAACTTTGAGAAGAATGGCTAATTCGGATGTCAACCAACAGCCCTTGTGCATTGAGCTCCCCAATATAGAGGTAAATTTTGAATTAAAATCTGGTTTGATCCACTTATTACCCACTTTTCGTGGCCTTGCAGGAGAAGCCCCTCATAAACATCTCAAGGAATTCCATGTGGTATGTTCCAGCATGAAACCTCAAGGAGTAATAGTTGATCAAATCAAAATGCAAGCCTTTCCTTTTTCTTTGACAGAAAAAGCTAAAGATTGGCTGTATTATCTTCCACCTGGATCAATAACGACATGGAATGAATTGAAAAGGCAATTCTTAGAAAAATTTTTCCCTGCCTCTCGAGCCACATCTATTAGAAAAGAGATTTGTGGAATTCGTCAAAAAACTGGAGAAACTCTCTATGAATATTGGGAGAGGTTCAATCAATTGTGTGCAAGCTGCCCTCACCACCAAATTTTAGACCAGCTTCTAATACAATATTTTTATGAAGGATTATTGTTGTCAGATCGTAATATTATGGATGCTGCAAGTGGTGGAGCTTTGGTAGACAAAACTCTCAATCAAGCTAAGGAATTAATTACCAAAGTAGCTGCCAATTCTCAGCAATTTGGCTTTAGACAAGATCATCCAATTAGGAGGGTTAATGAGGTAAGTGTAAATTCCATTGAACAAAGACTTGACAATTTAACTTCTCTTATGCAGAAATTTATGGTGGGAAATCAGCAACAAGTGAAGTCGTGTGGCATTTGTTCAAATTCTGATCATCCTACGGATATGTGTCCAACGCTTCAAGATGAAGAACATTTAAATGCCATACAAGGACACCAAGGACAGCAATACCAAAGGAAATACGATCCCTTTTCTGCTACCTACAATCCCGAATGGAGAGACCACCCAAATCTGAGCTATGGATCAAGGCCCAACAACTACCATCAGTATGGATATCAACCGAAACAACCAGCTCCTGCTCCACCTCCACAGGGATTCCAAGGATTTAAATCTGATGCCCCTCCACCATCAAAACCAGGTATGTCTTTAGACAATATAGTTGCTGCTTTAGCTACTAACATGCAATAATTTCAACAGGAGACCAAGGCTAGCATGTTGAATTTGGAAAATCAGATGAGCCAACTCGCTACCACAATGGGCAAATTAGAGAACCAAAATTCTGGTCGCTTGCCATCTCAACCCGAAGTCAATCCTAAACAGAATGTGAGTGCCATGACATTAAGAAGTGGAAAAGAATTAAAAGAACCAGCAAAAAGGGCCACAAAATTCGTAGGTGAAGATGACATGGAAAAAGAGATGGAGCTGCCTCCACCAAATACCTCAGAAACATCTCAAATTAAATCACCTTTGATCATACCACCTCCCTTCCCGAGTAGACTGGCCAAATCCAAGAAGGAACAACAAGAAAAAGAAATTTTTGATATGTTTCGAAAAATAGAGATCAACATTCCTCTTCTTGATGCCATTAAACAAGTGCCAAGGTATGCAAAGTTCCTTAAAGAATTATGCACCAACAAAAGAAAGTTGAAGGGGGATGAAAAAATTCATATGGGAGAAAATGTGTCTGCTGTTTTTCAAAAGAAACTACCTCCTAAGTGCAAAGACCCAGGTATGTTCACCATTCCTTGTACCATAGGTAACTCAAAATTTGAAAAATCATTGATAGACTTAGGAGCATCTATAAATGTCATGCCTAGCTCTATTTATCATTCTTTAAATATGGGACCACTTAAAGGAACTAATGTCATTATTCAGTTAGCAGACAGGTCCATTGTTTATCCAGAAGGAATTTTGGAAGATATTTTAGTGCAGGTTGACAAGCTAGTATTTTCGGCTGATTTTTATGTGTTAGATATGGAGGAAGAACGTTCCTCAAAATCAGTTCCTATTTTGTTAAGAAGACCTTTTTTGAAAACATCCAGAACAAAGATAGATGTTGCAGAAGGAACGTTATCCATGGAGTTTGATGGAGAAAAAATAAAATTTGATATTTATGCTGCCATGAGGTATCCTTCTGATGTTGATTATGTTTATGGAATTAATACAATTGATTCATTGACACAGCAGGTTTTTGATTTAACTGGAGAGGATGAGTTGGAGTTGGCAATAACTAAGAGTTTTGATCCTAAGGAATTAGACAGTTTGGAGGAAAAATTCGTTATACAAGAAGAATTGAAAGACTCAATTTTTGAACTGGAATCATTACGACCAATCAGGTATAATCCTTCCTATATTGATTTACCAGTATCTCACAACAAACTTCTTCCATCTATTTTGCAGGCCCCTACGTTGGAATTAAATATTTTACCAAGTCATTTGAAGTATGTTTATTTAGGAGAAAATCAGACATTGCCGATAATAATTTCCAACAAATTAACTCCCCTTGAAGAAGAGAAGTTGATTCGCATTCTCAAAGATTACAAAGAGGCCATAGGATGGACTATCGCAGATATAAAAGGTATCGGCCCATCCACTTGTATGCATCGCATACTGTTGGAAGAAGACTATAAACCATTTAGAGAGGCTTAACGAAGGCTTAATCCACCCATGATGGAAGTAGTCAAGAAGGACATCCTTAAATTACTTGATGCAGGTATGATCTTTCCAATTTCTGACAGCAAATGGGTAAGTCCAGTTCAGGTAGTACCTAAAAAGACTGGTTTTACAGTTACAGAGAATGATAATGGTGAGTTAGTTCTAGTTCAAATGCAAAATGGCTGGCGAGTTTGCATAGACTATAGAAAATTAAACGCCTCCACCAGAAAAGACCATTTTCCATTACCTTTTATTGATCAAATGCTTGAAAGGCTGGCTGGGCATTCTCACTATTGTTGTCTTGATGGATTTTCAGGTTTTAATCAGATCCCTGTAGCACCCGAAGATCAGGAAAAAACTACCTTCACCTGTCCCTTTGGAACATTCGCTTACCGACGCATGCCATTTGGTTTATGCAATGCCCCAGCAACGTTTCAACGATGTATGGTCAGTATTTTCTCAGATTATGTGGAAAGAATTATTGAAGTGTTCATGGACGATTTTACTGTACACGGTGATTCATTTGATGACTGTTTGGAAAATCTGACTAAAGTGCTTAACCGTTGCATTGAAACTAATCTTGTGCTCAATTATGAAAAATGTCATTTCATGGTCGATCAAGGTTTGATATTAGGACATATAGTATCTTCCCGAGGAATAGAAGTTGATAAATCTAAGGTTGACCTGATTAAATGCTTACCTTACCCCACTTCGGTGAGGGAAGTACGCTCTTTTCTTGGTCATGCAGGATTTTACCGAAGGTTTATTAAAGATTTTTTGAAGATTACCCAGCCTCTTTGCAAGCTGTTACAAAAAGACACTCCATTTGACTTCAGCACTGAATGCAAGGATAGCTTTGATCAGTTAAAAGACAAGCTGACATCTGCACCAATTATCCAGCCCCCAAATTGGGAACTACCCTTTCAAATTATGTGCGATGCCAGCAACTATGCCGTTGGAGCTGTACTTGTTCAAAGAATTGGCAAGAGTGCACATGCTATTTGCTATGCATCAAGAACTCTTGATAATGCTCAGAGAAACTACTCTACTACAGAAAAGGAGTTACTTGCAGTAGTTTTTGCTTTAGAAAAATTTAGATCATATTTATTGGGTACTAAAGTCATAATTTATTCTGATCATGTAGCTTTGAAATACCTGTTTGCCAAAAAAGAGTCCAAGCCAAGATTAATAAGATGGATACTGCTCTTACAAGAATTTGATTTGGAGATTCGTGATAAGAAAGGAACAGAAAATTTAGTGGCAAATAACTTGAGCAGACTGATCATGAATGAGGAACTTCAACCACTCCAAGATGCATTTCCAGATGAACATCTCTTTGAGATTGAATCTTCAATACCATGGTATGCTGATATAGTAAATTATTTGGTAGCTATGACATTGCCCAGTGAGTTGACTAGAGCACTAAAAGATAAAATTAAGAGTGAGTCTAAATATTATATCTGGGATGATCCTTATTTGTGGAAACAATGTTCTGATCAATTAATTCGCAGGTGTGTTTCCGAGTGTGAAGTTCCATCCATTCTGGCATTTTGTCATTCTTATGCCTGTGGTGGACATTTTGGTCTAAAAAGGACAGCACGTAAAGTGCTGGGGTGTGGGTTGTTCTTGCCTACTTTATTCCGTGATGCCTATTTATTTTGTAAATCCTGTAGCAATTGCCAACGGACTGGTAATTTAGGACATAGAGATCAGATGTCTCTTACTCCTATTTTGGCTTGTGAAATTTTTGATATATGGGGAATTGACTTCATGGGTCCATTCCCATCTTCTTTTGGTAATTGTTACATTCTTTTAGCTGTGGACTACATTTCTAAGTGGGTGGAAGCAAAAGCCACCAGGACTAATGATTCTAAGATTGTCATAGGTTTTTTCAAGAGTCATATTTTCAGTAGATATGGAGTACCAAGGGCAATCATCAGTGACCGAGGCACTCATTTTTGCAATCGTTCGTTTGAAAGTCTATTAAGAAAATATGGTGTGACTCATAGAATTTTGACGGCCTACCATCCACAGACAAGTGGTCAAGCAGAGGTATCCAATAGACAAATCAAGTCTATTCTAGAAAAGACTGTCAATCCCACTCGCAAAGATTGGAGTATATGTCTAGAAGATGCTTTATGGGCATACAGAACTGCATATAAAATCCAATTGGTATGTCTCCATATCGCTTCTTGTTTGGTAAGTCTTGCCACCTTCCTGTTGAACTAGAGTATAAAGCGTATTGGGCAATAAAACAGTGTAACATGAACATGGAAGAAGCAGGTGAACAAAGGAAGTTACAACTCCAAGAACTTGAGGAACTCAGACTCGATGCTTACGAGAATTCTAGAATTTACAAAGAGAAAATTAAACTTTTTCATGATAAAAATATTTCTAGAAAAAATTTTCAAATTGGTCAGAAAGTTCTCTTGTTTTATTCTAGACTTAAACTTTTTCCAGGAAAATTAAGGTCACGTTAGACTGGACCTTTTATTGTTACTAATATATTTCCTCATGGTGCAGTAGAAATTCAAAGCCCCAGCACTGCCAAAACGTTTAAGGTCAATGGGCATCATTTAAAACCTTTTTATGAGGGATTTCAAGTGACAAATATCAAAATAATTCAATTGGAAGTTCCAAACTATGAAGAGTGATGCTGCATTATGTTTGGCCTTCAGACAGAAAATAAGGGCGCTGGTTGGGAGGCAACCCAACATCTTTATTTTTAATTTTAATTTCTAATTTTTTTTTTATTTTTAGCACTAAAAAAAAAAGAAGAGGCTGGTACATTGTTTTTCAATTCTGGGTAGAAGCTTAGTTTTAATGGATAATATGATATATCTTTACGTTTTCTTTTATTTTTATTCTCTTTGTTATGTTAACTTTTCATTTTTACTTTTTAATTATCTATTTCTTTTCTTTCCTGGTTAGTTTTTAACAATTGTACTTTGTCTTCTTTTTTTTGTTCACAGGTTTTTCATTCTTTTTCCATTCTTCACCTTTTACATTTTAACAATTGTACTTTGTCTTTTTGTTGTTTGTTTTTACTTCTATTTGTTCACGATTTTTCATTCTTTCTTTCCCTCTTCATCTTTCCTTCTTACTTTTTCTTTTAATGATTATTTTTACTTGTTTATTTTATTCTTTGTTTTTATTATTTCTCTTTCCTCACAATTTCTTCTTTTCAAACATCTTTATTTTTAATTTTTCTAATTTTATTTATTTATTTTATTTTCACCTTCCGAAAAAAAAGATAAAAAGCTGGTGTGTTCTTTTTGAATTCTGGGTAAGAGTTTGGTTTTAATGGTTAGTATGATTTAAAATAAGGTAATTCTTTGGGTTTTATCTTGAGTTTTATTTTGTTTTACTCTCTTTATTTTGTTATGATAATTTCCTCTTTATTTGAATTTTACTTTTACTTTTCTATTTTATTCTTGGGTTTCTTTTAACAATTATCATTTTACTTGTTTACTTCTCTTCTTCTCTTCACCGAAACTACCTTCCCCTGTTCTTACTTTTCTTTTCTTTCTTCTTGCCGCCGTCGAGCGCCGACAAGCAACCCACCAGCGCCGATCAAAAGCCCACCTCTTCGCCGTTTCTCCTCCCCCAACGAACTCCAATCATCAACAAAAATTAGCAGCAAGTGCCGCTCCCCTCTCTGCTCTGCTCAGCTGCAACGAAAATTAGAAAGCCCAAGCTTCTCCGCTGTTCTCTTCAGCGATCACTATCTCCACCGGAGCTTGCACATGGGTTTGGTTAGTTTTGTGTTTGATTTGGTAGATTTGGATTAATTTGTGGTTATCTAGGAGTTGATTTTCATGTTCATTTGTGATTGATTTTGGTTTGAAATTGGGATTGATTCTTCAATTGAGGTATTATCTTGGTTTTTGATTGTGAACCGATTCAGATTATTGGCATGATTGGGTATTTCGTGCATTTTTGCTGATGAAAATTCTGCTAAAAATTATTGGGTAATTTTGGGATTTCAGAAAATTGAATCACAAATGCTGGGTTGAAATTGATTGGTGGAATTTTATATTGTGAGTGCTAGGTGCCCAGGCCACACGTTACCCTGTTTTGCATTATATTCCCTAGGTCCAGTTTTTGCAAATATTTGTTGGGTAGACTTTAAAAATGGTGAAGAAGTCTGTTGCTAGAACCAAAAGAAAGCTGAAAAAAAGGGAAGAACCACCTATCCCTCGAACTAGGCTTGGGAAAGGGAAGTCTTTTCTTCCTCCTTCTGACCAACAAATGGGCGGGAATGTCAAATTTACTAGGAAGGCACATAAGAATAGGTATGCTGTGTTGATGAATAGAAAAATTGTGCCTAGCAAATGTCAGGATAATCAAGTTATTGATAGCTTGCCCATTCTTTTTTATCCTACTTTAGTTGAGGATTCTGGTTGGGAGCCTATTCTCTCTAATGACTACCCCATTTTTTATGAGCTGACCCGAGAGTTCTTAGCTACCTTTGAGTTTCATAATGCTGCTACTATGACCACAGACACTCCAGAGGTTATTAAATTTCGGTTATTGGGTACCACTTACTCTTTTTCCTTGACTGGATTTAATGTTCATTGTGGCTTTATGGATGAATCTTTTGTTGCTAGTCCACAATATGCAGACTGCCCATGTGATTTACTAGTTGAGTGGGACCCAGCTACCTATTGGAGTGAGGTTTCGACAGACCCAGCACCTTAAAATTCCAGCATATCTCGAGCCACTTATCTTAGGAAAATGGAGCTTCGGTATGTTCATAAGTTGATTGCCTACAATTACTCTGGAACTAATGAAAACTCCAGCAAACTGAGTAAGACAGAATTATTTTTCTTATTTTGTTTGGAGTTAAAGATGAGGATTAATTTTGCAGCATTTTATGGTAGACAATTGTTAGCAATGGCTAAAAAGAAGAGAGGGCATCTTTGCTTGGGTTCTTTAGTAACTTTTATTGCTATGCATTTGGGAGTTTTGGATCTTAACAATACTGATATGCATATTGCTTGTGAAGTTGGTCCATTGGACATTGATTGTTTGCACAGGATGGGGGAGGTGGAGAAATTACCCAATGGCCTTTACAGAGCAGCCCCTTCTGGCACTGGTTTTTATACTCAAATTGTGCGCAACAAGCGAGCTCGCTCACACGAATCCGATGATGAAGCAGGCCCATCTCAGCCGTGGCATGAGCTGACCTCTAGACTTGACGGATTAGAAGGTTGATTGGGCAGATTGGAGCAATATATGGATACACTTTTTGATCATTTTGGGTTACCCAAACCCCCTCTCTAGATCTTTTCAGTGCAGTATTTTTACCTCCCAAATTTTGTTTCATTTTTATTTTTGCTGTATTTTGATCCTAGCTTTACATTTGGGACAACGTAAAGTTTAGGTGTGGGGGAGGGGAATACTAATTTTTGTATTAAATCTAGCATTACAGCATTTACATATTACTGCACTTTTATTTATTCTAATATTTATTTTCAGCTGTTATTTATCTTGACATTTTTATTTGCTTGCTTTGATGTTTTTAATTGCACCCCTTTGAGTGTTTTTGAGCAGAAAAATATGGAAATGTCCTTTGGCTAAGTCTATTCTCCTTTGAAAAATGGAAATACAGGTTCTCATGTCTCCAATTTTGATTTTTAAAGTTTTGATTAAGGCATCATTTAAGTGTTCTGATTTGTATGAAAGAGTTGCAAGATTTAAGCACCAATTTTAACCCCTTAATATTTGTTGTGAGTTTTTGAGCCTAAATGAACATACATTATATGTGTTCTTATTTTTCTTATGAGTGTGTCCAATATAAATTGTGAATTCTAGAACTTGCCATGAGATTCATTTTGAGATCACATTCTTAATTTATTTCATTAAAGTGATAAGGGCATTTAGGATGATAACCATTTGTTTTAAACCTTTTTCTTGTTAGCCTGTAACACCCCGCCATCCCCGTTGGAAGGATACCGGAGTGCCACGCGGGCGAACACATATAAACGAATCCATATACACAAATATACATATATAAACAGAAACTAAATGAGATGTAAAGAAACTTTTAATCATATAATAGTAAATCCTTTTTACATGTAACATATATCAATATCGTTTTACAAAAAGAGGCTCGTAAGCAAATACATATACAAAAATAATATTTGTTCCTTTACAAAAGATTTACTTTGCTATACACAAGCCATATACAAAAATTTACAGCGGAAGACTTCAAATAACTTCAATCAAAAAGACTCCTAGTGGCCGACCTGCAGATATCTGACTCCAATCCAAACTCGCCACCTGCACGGGGAAAAGAGCCCGTGCTAAGCGATAACGCTTAGTGGGGAGGAACAAAACAAATGAACAATATGCATATGCAATATTTATACAATAATAATCTAATGATTCAAAATCAAGGCATCGAAATTTCATGTAAACATATCCCCAAATTCCTTACTTGATATGCATAAATATATACATTACAAGCAATTAAGTATTCAATTCATAATTCTCATCATTCTAAGTATACAGATTCAAGGTGCGATATGAAGCTATGCAAGAATTCATGTGCATCATATACTTGTAATCATGTCAAAAATGCATCTTAAGGTATACAACACATTTAAACATATAGCCTGACTAGTCTAAAATACTCTCTAGAAGTGGATACGGTCAAATGGATACTGATAGGACACAGTATCCCAAGCATATAGAGACATGAGTCTCAAACATGTATTTTTCATATAGGGACCGAAGTCTCGCATTAAATCCATATAGATCCCACAGGATCAAAACAAGGATCCAAACGGACCCACGTATAGCGTTTTATCATATAGCAACTGCACACACACACTGACCTAAGTAAGCGCTTACTTATCCACTACTATGACTATTCAGGCTTAAAACTCAACTCAACAATTCAAGCACCAATATCAATATGAGTATTGAAAATAATACTGATTTAGAGTCCATGTATACGGGTATACTGATCACATTTAAAACAAGTACTATAAATATTATATACAACTAAATGCAAATATATATTTCACGTATACATGTGTCTAGATCAAATTCAGAAACATTTAAATACATCCAGTATCAATTATTGGAGGCAGAAGTACCAATAATTCACATTCAAGTCAAATTATGTTTATGTAAAGTATAAACTAGTAAATTATGTACATTGATTATTTAATCAAGTATACAACTCAATATTAAGCAATTATTAATTACAATGCAGATTTTAAACCCAAACATTTATCATGTACTGCAAAAACTTCTTAAAACAGAAGTAAAAACTTCATTTTGGAAAAACAGGGCAGCAGGTAGAGGCCGGTCACGAGACACCCAAGCAGTGGTGTCTCGTGACGCTAGTTTCTCGCAAGCGCCACGCAGAGGAGCAGGCAGTCACGGCGTGACCATCAGTCACGTCTCGTGACGCCTGAGAGGAGAGGAAGAGAGGTCACGAGATGAAATCTCGTGACACGCAGGGAGACAGGCGAGGTCGCGAGGCGTGATGCTCCATCACGTCGCGACTTCCCAAAGGAAGGAAGGTCACGGCGTGATGCTTCATCACGCCACGTGACTTCCCAAGGAGGGAGGTCACGGCGTGATGCTGCATCACGTCACGTGATCTTCCTCTCACATTCCTTCATCTTCTCCAAACTTCACAATTTCCAGAAAACTTAAAAACCCAGAAAGCAATCGTAAAACAGAGTGTAACTCAGAACTCAAATCCCAATTTGTTTAAATCCACTTTCATGCAAAAATCATGCTAACACGTACCTTTAAGTCTTCTGAGCACAATTACAGCAATTTCACTCACAGTATTCACATTATCATATAATCACAGAATATAAACAGAGAGAGAGACAACCCAGAATTTCACATTCATATACATGTATAAACATCTCATTTGCACACTCATAATCTTTATTTCTCTACCTAAATCATATATACACAATACATTTCTCATGCATCTTGTTAAATGAACACACATAGCTATATTAACATCAAACAGCAACTAGGATCCAAACTGAGAAATAACAGATGCTCCCAAACCTGTATCGAAGTCCAAAAATGACCACTGCAACTCTCAATCCACGATCTTCCCTTTTCCTTTCTCTTTTCTTTTATCCTCAGATGCTTGCAAACAGATAAAACCACAATCAAAATCCAATAACAGAATCTCTATAAACCCAAAGGAGAAACAGAAGAACCACTCGAAAACCAAGAGCCACTTACCTTCTGAAAATCTCTACCAAGGCTCAAAATCCTAGCTCACAGCAGATGAGCACACATGCAAGTGAGAAAAAGAGCAGAAAATGGAGATGAAAGAGATGGCTAACGTGAGAGAGAGCAAAAGAGAGAAAACTTCATGTGTTTAGTTTCCAGAAACTAAAAACATTCAGACCTTTCTTTTCTCTCACCCACGTACACACACCCTCACTCTCCACTTGGCACACATGCACGGTCCACTTAACAAATTACTAACAGCTCTTTTTCAAATCTTCAAATAGGTCCTTAAAAATTTCTTTTTGCTCACTAAACTAAACATTTGCAATTAACATCTTTTATTTTCTTGCAATAATCCTCTTTCACTAACAAATTACCCAAATGCCCTTAAATGTCCATTTGAAATTACTAATTTCCAATTAAGCCACTTATGGGGTGTGACATAGCCTACCTTTTAATCCATTAGTTAACCACTTTGAGCCTATAACCATATTCTTGGAAATAACCCTTAAAATTGTTAGCCGAAGCCTATTTATTGAAGCCATAATTTTGAACCCTTATTTATTGAACTAATAGATAAATTATCTTAAGAATATCTGCATAGTTATAAGGAGGATTCAAAAAGAAAAAAAAAATAATAATAAAAGCATTTGTGGCCGTTAAATTTGAAAATGAATAAAGGTCAAGTCAAAAGCCTTAGGGCAATTAATTTCTCTCCAAAAAAAAAAAATCAAATAGCTTGGGCTGCTGTAATAAAAAGATCTATGTTTCTATCTTCCTCACATTGTAGAAATTCTTTCTAAATTCTTTGAAGGCATTTGTTTATTATGTTCAACTTATTTGAGCCTAAATTTTCCCTTTTTCCTTCCCTTTGACCTTAGCCCCATTACAACCCAATTGAAGACCCTTTGATTTTTGGATGAATTAATGGTTAGTGGTGGAGATTTGATTGAATGGCAAGCCTATGGTAATTCCTTTTTATTTTTGTGACTTGGAGTGCTCTATTGTTAAATACTTAGCCTAAACACTTGAGTGATTTGAGTGATATCTTTTGTAAGGGTGTTAAGTCTTGCATCTTTGGATAACATTGAAAGATCATTTGAACTGATGAAAATTTTTATGAATTTATTTCTTTGAGACATGTTGAGTTTTGAAAAGAAATTTTGAAGGGGAGAATATGGCAAGGTTATGGGGTGTGGAAATTGATTTGCTTGAGGACAAGCAAAGGTTTGGTGTGGGGGAATTTGATGAGGCAAAATATTCCTATTTATTTTCCATAAAAAAATTCCTATTTTGTGCTTATTTGATAAAATAAATATTTGATTTAATTCCTATTTAATCTTTTAGTAGGAATTCATGCTCAATGGGAAAAAGAAATCAAAAAGTAGGAATTTAAAGTCAAAAATTGGAGCTCATTGGAAGTCAAGAAATGGAGCTGAGAATCAAAGAAATTAAAATTGGAAGTCAAGAATGGAAGCTGAAAGTATCAGGTCTACATTTTCAACATGAAATCAAACTTAAGCGTGCCCACGGTCACTTGTGCAGAAATTATGCAGTGCAGATTTTTCAAGAATTGCTGCTATTGGAAATCAATTTAGCCAGATCTTCTACCCGATTTTTGGCAGCAAAATTGGACCTCTGAAAAGTTCCTGAGGAAAATGATCAATTTCCTAGTCTAAGTTTTCTATAAATAGGATCTTGTGATGAAGGAAATGAGATCTTGAACCTTGAAATAAACTTTTGAATTTAGTTTTCTTTATTTTTAGCTAATAGTTTTACAAGCCATGAGTGACTGAATTTTCTTTTCTAGTCAAGGATATTAAGGTATGATTCATGAATAAATTGTGAGAATTCGTTTTCATTGTTTTCTCTTCTCAAATATCTGAATATTTTCTATACTTAATGATATTTTGTTCAATTAAGATTATTGACGTCTGATTTTGATTGAATAAATATTGCTAGTCAAATTGGTAAATCCGTAATTGTTTATTTGATTTGGCAAAGTAGCAAATCTGTGCACTCATTGAATTGAATCTTTGAGTTTTGTGTGGGTGAATTTATTTGGTCCAATTTAAATAATCGAGCTTGTGTATTATTGATTGGAATTGGTAGCTTTTTTAATTCTTAATGCTATTTCTCAATTAAATCCTAAGAGCTTGTTTAGTGGTTGTTGAGAAACAAGATTTATCAGCTGATCTTATCACTTTTAAATTAATATTAAGGAAGAGCAGAATACTAGAGCTTGTTAGTGTTCATAACCAATTTATTTGAAGAAATAGGAATTTATCCAATTGTATTCAATGATCAGTTTTAATGAATCATAACCAAGATATTCCTTTGACTAGAAGTTCTTAATATCTGATTTACACTTTTTAATTTTCTACTTCACGATTTATTTGTTTTAATTTTATTTTTCATAAAAAAAATCCCCTTCTTTGTTCTCTTGTTTCATAAGCAAAATTCAGATCTAATAATTCGATCAATCTCTTGGGAGACAACTCTACTCATGCTTTACTATAAAAATTTATAGAGTAGAATTTTATTTTTGTTGGATTCGACACCCATCATTAGGTTCAATAGGAGAATGACAAGTGGAATTGGTAGGTGAAGGCATTTAATATGGATGGAAGAGAGAGGGAAGGGAGGGGCATAAATTTGGATAGCTTCCCATGGAAGTGACTCCTTCTTTTATCTCTCAACTCTTTCTCGTTCTCTTACTCTTCCTTTCTTCATTTTCTGCTCTCAACCTCTTTCTTTGTTGTTCATCAAGTTTGAGTGGGTTTTACTGAGTTTTGAGTTGGGTTTTGAAGAGGTAAGTTTGGTGGGTCTCATTTCTTCTTCTCCTCTATTTTATTTTTCTTTGGCTTGGATTTATGGGTTTGATTTAATGTTGATTTGGCTGGGTTTTGTGCAAGAATCGGAGGAAAGAAGGAAGAGAAAAGGAAAAGAGAAAGCGGGATCTTGAAGGGATCGGATTGAAGCTTCTTTTTGAGGTTTGGGAGTGTTTTGCCCTTTTCTCTTTTCGGATCATCTGTGTGTTATGCTTTAAATTTGCTGGTGATCTTGATTGTTAAATGATGTGTATATGCATCTATTTGATTGAGTTGGATCGTTGGTTTGACATGATTTAAGTTATAGTGATTTGCATGTAAAGTTTTGGAAGTGAAATAGCATGAGTTAGTGTAAATTCTGGTTTCCATATTTTTGTGATTTAATTGTGATTTCTTGTTTTAATTAGTGTAAATTGAGTGTATATTGATGATAAGTATATCTTGGTCTGTAATTGAATGTTGAGGTAAGTGTTAGTGTGTGATTGAGTGGAGTTGAGTATTGGATGAGTTGGGAGAAGTGCAGTGATGTGCAGATTTTGGGAAATTCTGTGCTCTGTCATGAGCGCAATTCTTGTCGAGAGCGTGATAGAGTGCAGAATGGCCTTTGTGTTGCTGAGGAGCACTCTATTGCGAGCTTGACAGAGAGCTTGGTAGGCCAAGCTTTAGTAAGCCGAGCCCCAAAGCGAGCGTGCCTCCAAGCGCGAATGCAAAGGCGAAATTTTTTCATGTCTGTCGCGAGCGCGATAGAGCTCGGTAATCTGAGCATTTACCGAGCCGTGTTTCGTCGCGAGCACCCCTTTGCACGAGCAAGCGATGGGGTAGTAGAGGCTGCCAATAAGAATGTGAAGAAGATCCTAGCCAAGATGGTCCAAACCTACAAAGACTGGGTGGAGAAGCTACCTTTTGCGCTGTGGGGTTATAGAACGACGGTAAGGACATCTACAGGCGCTATGCCTTTTTCTCTAGTTTATGGGGCAGAAGCAGTGCTGCCAGTCGAGGTAGAGCTCAAAATCGCTGAGAGTAGTCATGGAAGCTCAGATTTTAGAGACCGAATGGGCACAACAGAGGTTACAGCATTTGAATTTATTGGATGAGGGTAGGCTGAAAGCTTACTATCATAATCAGATCTATCAGAAGAGGCTGGCCAGATCATTTGGGAGGAAGGTGAAAAAACATCCGCTGAAGGAGGGAGATTTAGTGTTCAAACAGATGAGACCAGGGGTACCGGATATCAGAGGGAAGTTTAGACCAACCTGGGAAGGACCATTTATCCTCAAGAAGCTATTGTCAAAAGGAGCTGCTATTTTGTCGGATAGTGATGGCAATGAATTCAAAGAACCGATCAATATTGATAGACTCAAAAGGTTCCATGGCTAAAGGCTACAAAATCAAAAGAAGAGAATGAAAGCTCCGCGGGTCAAAAACCGAAAAAAGGCGGCCTTGCTAAAATTGGGCGCCTCGTCAGGGTGAAAACCGAAAAAAGGCATCCTGGGCAAAATTTAGAGGCATGAGAGAAAATGTCCAATCATGAGAACCCGAGAGGGCTGATTGGAGACAGGAGTTTGATACTATCAAGATTTTGGTTCCATGAATAAATGTAGTCGTGCATAATTGAATCGGTACCAAAATGATCATGTATTTTGAAATCGTACTGAAATGTACACAATTTTGTGAAATGAAATAAGACTTGATTTATTCATTTATATCATTGTCTAATTCTGCTTTAAAAAGAAACATATTGCTCAAAATGCATGTAAAACTAAACTATGTCCTACTACTACCCTCGCTAGCTAAATGCCTCAGTCGCCGAGTTCGGTTATCAGATGACGGGCTAAGTATCCACCTTTTGTACGCGCTGGTGGAAGTGACAGAGTGATTCCCGAACGGAGGTATGATAATTTTCAGTGGAAGCCGACTCTAGAGCTCATGATAGCAGCAAGCAAAAGCCGCAAAAAGGACTCCACCTCGAAAGGATAGAGGGAGTCTCACCGCATCCTGAGTCATCCCAAGTTGATGGGAGCAACGGGCCGTAATATAGAAAGTTGCCTCGCGAAGCCCGCATAGGTGAACGCATCCTAAAGACCCATCAATAACTGCACTGGACAAGGGAAGCCAAGCGTGCGTGAAGCTAATATCCTCATCTGATATCTCACTGAATCTGGTAATGCCCTCGTTAGGGGTCCCAGGTAAGTACAGACGCCGGCGAGGAAGGAAACACTTCACAGAGTACTGATTAATGACTCTAGGAGGTGGCTCTGACAAAAGCTTCAATTTCTCCTGCAACCAAATCTGAAAGAGGAAACAAAGAAAAAAATAAAAGCCAAAGAAAATAGAATAAAAGGCAAAGAAAAGCCGTTGGAGTAAGTTGGATTTACTTCAGGCAAAAATTAGGCATAGGGTTGTGTGAAAATCCGAAAGGACACACTTCCCGCTAAGAAAAGCTAGTTTGAAAATCCACAAGGGACGCACTACCTTTTAAAATAATGACGTACCTGAAGTAATAAGGGACTTCCAGAGAATGAAGTGGTAGGCCCGACATGAACAGAGTCCAAACCCAAGATAGTCTCAGCCAGAATGAGAGGGAAAGGGGTCAGCCCGCGATGAAAGTCGTCCAGAATTCCAAACAGACGGGGGTCTCTGAACAGTTCCTCTGAGGTCACGACTAGATACTTCATCAGGCAAAAAAGGAAGAGGACACTTACGCTGTATGAGGGAATGTTGGAGAATTCATCCATTGCTTCAATCAGAGGTTCCAAAGCAAATACTGGGCCCTGAGGAACTAAACGAGCAGCGTCAGAAGGAGCTATACTTAAGGACAGAGCAATATCCCGATTTTGGATCAAACCACAGCGAGGTATGCAGGGAAAAGCACCAGGGGGATACCAACTCCCGACGATAGCAGCAAGTTCTTCAGGCAGGGGGCATATTTCCTGATAGGTGAACCTGAAAACATGAAAACGAGGATCCCAGAAGTGGGTCGCAGCCAAAAGAAGGTTGTAGTCTATCTTGAGTCTTCGTAAAAACCTCAGTCCAGAAAGGGGGGCAAGGGTGCTGTGCTCCCAGATTTGAGCATCGTCTAAGATACGGTGCATTTTGGAAAGAAAAGGAGAATTCATGGCCCAAACAGCTAAAGTCACAGTTGCTAAGGGGAATAATGGAGGAAAAAAGGGAAAAAACTAGAGAAAAGAGCCTTTTATGAAGCTAAAATAAGGAAGAGGCACGAAATCCAAGAAAAAGGCTGGGTTTTATAGGTTTGGTTTACCGATGGCTAGCCCGTCCCTATAATCAGACGGTGAACCCGTCTGTACTTGTCCACTTGGTAGGTTTTGCATCGTGCATATCACGCGCATTAATTAGGTAATTAATGAGGGTTAAAAGCGGAATCTGAATAGACAGACGGAATGCCTGTCTGTCGCTACGTGAATGGAAAGCCCGTCGGTACTTAAATTCTATATAAAGGCACAGGTACCGACGGGCTGTCACTTTCTTTCCTTTCTTCTTTGCACCGACGCTGTTCCCTTTGTTTCCAGTGGTTTCTTTTCATTTTTTTGCACCAGTTGTGAGTCTTTTACTTGTTCTTTGGGTTTCAACTTCCAGGTTAGTAAAATCCTTCCATCTTTTGATCATTTTTATTTTATTTTATCATGAGTAATGTAATTTAATCTTCTTCTTTCTTCTTTTGAATTAGTATAATTAGTAGCCTTGTTAGTTAATTGAAATATCATTTGTTTAGTAATAAAATGCATGACTTGAAGCATAAAGTAAATAGCATGCAATTTTTTCTTTTTAATGGGCACAAGATGGATTGACATATATTGTTTAAAAACAATTAGTGATAAATGTATATTTGTTCTCGAGTTTTTTAGATAAGACATGGCTTTAGAAATGCATGCACATTGGAACCAATGCTAGGAAATAGGAAGCAAAGCAGATTTGAGCATGTTGTAATGATTGCTTGGGGCCTGAGGCCTGTCCTTCTTTTTTTGTGCAGGAGGTTGGGCACACCCTTGCCGGTGTGCTGCCCAAATTTTTTTAGCAAATGTGAATATATTGCATGATTGCTTGGGGCCTGAGGCCTGTCCTTTTTTTATTTTTATTTTATGCAGGAGGTTGGGCACACCCTTGCCGGGGTGCTGCCCAAATTTTTTTTTAGTAAATGAGAACATATTGCATTATTGCTTGGGGCCCGAGGCCTGTCCCTTCTTTTTTTTTTATTTTTTATGCAGGAGGTTGGGCACACCCTTATTGGGATACCGCCCATAATTTATCTTATTGGTTTAGACACATTCCCGTCAGAATGCTGCCTCAATTTCTAAGCAAAGTTTCATTTATGTCTATGATGTCAAGCTAATTGTTTACCTCATTCGCATGAAGCCACCGCGATGATATGCTCCTCACGACGAGCCCGAGCCTCAGGCCCCGGGGTGGATGAGTGATGAGGCTAGACAGAGATATACGGTGCTGGCTCAGGTGCAGTTCCGAGCTAGCCGCTTCATTTCCTGACCATTCCTTGAGGCTCTGGGGATGGCAGATGAGGTTGACATTCTGATAACAGGCGCGGGATGGACAGAGTTTTTGATGCCTGCCTTCCAGACTCACCCGGAGATAGTACAACAGTTTCTTGCCATGTTACAGTATGGGGGATATTAGAGATCCGACACAGAGGTGGGTGTCCTACAGTTTTGGATCGAGGGCCATCATTATAGTATTACCCGTCAGCGGTTCACAGAGGCCATGGGGCTTCCATTCGGGCAGGATGTCATAGCGCCTCAGAGGTCAGTTAAACGTTAGCATTGGGCAGTTATCTCCTTGCCGGGAGTGCTGTATGATCATGCTACGGCAAAGAGCACGGTACTCTTATCCCAGGCCCTGCGATATGTTCACAGAGTCTTATCCAGCTCATATTGAGGACGAGCTGGTAACCCAGGATCTCTCAATGCCGCAGAGATTTGGAGCTTGTGGGCCATGGTGGCAGGTCAGAGACTTAACATCAGCCATGAGATATTGGTCAACCTGGTGAGGGTATCTAGGGGGACAGCCCCTGTAGTGTATGTTGGGGGAGTTATTACCAGATTGCTTCTGAGTTTGGGAGTTCGTCCAGACATCCTGGGGCGTGCTTTGGATGAGAGCATTTATGTGGATGCTCCGGCAGCTATCACTATGGCTATGATAGTACCGATACCGGGCCAGCCAGAGGCGTATAGGCTTCGTACTGTGCATGAGACCAGACGTGCATTCAGCTTGCCCTCGCTAGAGCCAGTGGAGGAGCAGCCTCAGATGGAGGAGCAGCCTCAGATGGAGGGGCAGCCTCAGATGGAGCAGCCTCAGATGGAGCAGCCTCATATGGAGCAGCCTCACATGGAGCACCAGCCTCCCGAGCCTCAGCAGCACCAGGAGGAGCATCCGGGTATGCCCTTTGACATGGGGATCGAGTTCACCATGGATGAGCTATTCGCTACTCCTTCAGGGAAGAGAGTACAGAGCCCCACTCCGCCTCCGCCATCGAGAGTACATCGGACTGCTCCCCGGGCCCATGAGAGGTTCAGTCCATATGCTAGAGTAGGGGATCCGGGGGCATCTACTTCTACGGCTCCACCTCCAGAGCCAGCACCAGAGTCAGCTCCCCCTCCGTCCTCATCATCTGCTATCCCAGTGCAGCCAGATTTTGCTGCACTACTGGCTTCTACCTTCGCGTCCTTTGAGCACAGGCAGGAGGAGATATATAGGGCCCTTCTCGATCACCTTGGGGAGCGAGATAGAGTCATATTAGAGTGGCTGGATCAGCAGCAGAGTATTATTCAGGAGCAAGGGAGGCTCGTTGACTTTTTGAGGCAGGAGCAGGAGAGGCTTGTGGCTCAGCTGAGGCAGGAGATGAGGACCTCCCAGGATGGGGTAGCCTAGAGGATGGATGCGTCCTTACAGATCGTGGATGAGTCGGTTGAGGCTCTCAGGTTCAGGATTCAGGTTCTGGAGGGTGCCATACCTCCCATTGCCCAGTCTCTTCGGGAGTTCAGGGAGCATACTGAGGATAGGCTGAGGAGTATGGGAACCGCCTCCACAGATCAGACCCTCCGCCTGGGCGATGCTTTTAGAGAGTTAGGGGGGGTCGTCACTGATACGCTGCAGTTCATGACAGTATGTGCACAGCCTTTCCTAGATGGGTTTGCTCAGGTCCAGTTCCAGCAGCAGGATCCAGCGAGAGCACAACCATTATCAGTACCAGTGGCGGTACCTCCTAGATACCAGAGACAGGCCAGAGCTTCAGCTACTTAGCGGGCCGGACCATCAGTCCCTCCCAGTCAGCCATCTGTTCTAGATGTGGGACCCTCTGCCTCTTCATCTCGATCTCAGACAGTTCATATATCAGATGATGATGATGATCCGGAGGAGGAGCTTTCAGACTATCCACCCCTATAGCCCTTCAGGGAGTCATGATATCATTTTTGTATTTTACATTACATTGTACAAAATTTAACTTTTTAGTGGAAAAACATTTATGGCTAGCCTATTAAATTTGCATTTTCTTCGTGATTTAACTCTTTTAAGAAAAAAAAGTAAAAGAAAAAGGGATAATTAATCATATGATAAAAAGGAAGGTTAATCATAAAAAAATGTTCACCAATCTACAGTCAAATTAATTGGTATGAGGATTGACGAGGATCTCTTATAATACAGGAACATGGTTTTACACCAATTCATAATTGACCAACAGTCAAAAGGGAGAATAAACAGTTCAAATATCATGTCCTTTGAGATCACAAGATCATAATTATACTTTGGGGGCATGATGAAGCCGCCAAATTGAAACACACAGTTCAGAAGAACGCCCCACTCAGAGGAGCAGTCTAGAATGACACTCAGCCAAGAAGAAGAACGGTCCAGAACGATGCCCGTGTTGGAAGAGCCAACTTCGCACTTGGTAAAGTCTAGAGAAGACTCGGTGCAGCTCAGGAGAGCAATGATCGTACTTTGTAAAGTCTAGAGAAGACTCGGTACAGCTCAGGAGAGCAATGATCGCACTTTGTAAAGTCTAGAGAAGACTTGGTGCAGCTCAGGAGAGCAATGATCGCACTTGGTAAAGCTAGAGAAGACTCGGTGCAGCTCAAGAGAGCAATGATTCGCACTTTGTAAAGTCTAGAGAAAACTCGGTGCAGCTCAGGAGAGCAATGATCCGCACTTTGTAAGTCTAGAGAAGACTCAGTGCAGCTCAGGAGAGCAATGATCCGCGCTTTGTAAATCTGGAGAAGACTCGGTGCAGCTCAAGAGAGCAATGATCCGTGCTTTGTAAGTCTAGAGTAGACTCGGTGAAGCTCAGGAGAGCTATCATCAGCACTTTGTAAAGTCTAGAGTAGACTCGGTGCAGCTCAGGAGGGCAAACTTCGTATTTTGCAAGTCCAGAACCGACTCGACGCATCGCCACTTCCCCGAGAAAAGGTAAGGACTGCCTCAGGTATGCGTTTCTTTCCTTTCTTTTCTGAATTTTGGCTCATCTAGGCGCTAGTGCGCTAGTTTTCCCAAAATTGGGGGCAACTGTAGACACCGGGTCTTGAGGTAGTCCAGGTCAGAGTTACTCGATGAAGAGATCAACGTTGGTTTTCGGATAAATGGGTGAAATTCGGAGGTTTTCGTCTTTCATGTTTCGCAAGGATCAAAATCTTTTTCTTTAGCATGGAGTTTTAATAGAGTTTGATAAATTTTTTTTTAAATTGAGAATTTTACTCCACAGACGGGATTCCCATCTGTGTAGGGGCGCCCGTCCCTACTTGGGGCAATCCCCATCTCTAGGCATAGTGGGGACGGACGCGTGGCAGTATAGGGATGCCCATCCCTAGTACCGCGCTCCGTCTGTAGTTGGTTTTTCGTGCGTGCCCTTAGTAGGGACGGCCGTCGGTATCTGCAGGGAAGCCCGTCGGTACGTTAACTGATCAGATCACGCCGGATTGGATAAAATTTAATCTCTTTTCCTTCAAAATGGGGATAAGATTTACTAAAGATTTGAATTTTAAAGTCCTTTTAAAATTCAAACTTTGGGTTGAGGCTTATCTGAATTTTTTTCCTAAAATCCTATAAATAGTGGATTAAATTCCATTTTTAGGGGTTAGAAGTTTTGAGAATTTTAGTGAGAAAAGTGATTATTTTTTTTTGATAAGAAAAATTCTTTGGAAAATTTTATTAATTTTTTCGAGAGATTGTTTTTTAGAAAAGTTTTTGTGAGCAATTTACTCAAAAAGTTTATAAAATCTCTGTTCATTTGCAGACTTTTATTTGATGGAATTTCTTCCAATTAATTGATTCCTTCGAATATTTTCTTTACGAATTAAGCCAAATTGAGGTAACGAAATTCATTCGTTTCCATCAATACAGCTAATTCAAACACTCAATTGATATCAGATTTTCAAGGGAAGAGAAGTATAAATCTTCTTTCTCTGATTTTTTACTTGATTTCTTGCGAAGCATACGGGAATCAGAATCATTCGACATTCACCCTAAAAGGTAAAATCCGAGGGTAAACATTCTGGACTAATATTTGTATAATTTTATTTGATTTACATTAATTTTTTATATATATTTTATTATTCTATTTTATAATCTTTTACAAAGAACTGAAAGTTTTTCTCTTCTAATTGTTTCCCTATACTAGGGACGGCCGCTGGCACAATACAGGGGGCCGTCCCTAGGCAAACTCTCATGTTTCTAATTTATAAATTTTATCTTTCAACTTATTTCTGTTAGAATTTCTCGCTCTTTTATTTTTATTTTTATCCGCGCTTTTGATACTAACGTGTTTATCCCTATGAGTTATTTTTTGATCATTTGGAGTTGGAATTCTGAAAGATGGGGGTTGCATCAGTCTGAGGACTTCCACTCGGGTTCTTTCTTTACCCTTATCTTTTATTCATGTTATTATGGAAATGGTTTTAATATCGTTAAAGGAAAAAAGGCCAAAAGATTTCTAACAGTTAACTTTGGGATTTTCTCGGAAGTTTGTGGACCAATGTCCCGTTTTAGCCAATAAAATTGACGCTTCATGAAAAATCACTTTTTGTAATAAAATATGCATGGTAGGACCAATGTCCTTATCCCAATGAACACCCCGTTTTATGCATGTGTTGTACTTTTACAAATGGGAGTTGTATTCCGCTCCTGGTGTTATTGTAATATATTTTTGAATGCCTTATTTTGATCTTTACTTCCATTTATTGCTTCTGACGTGATTGGCTGCACCTCAATTAAATGCATCGTATGGAAAGTTGGTGAAATAATAAAATTCAAAACTTAATTATAATATTGATCAAGGTATAAATAAATGAGAAGTCCCGAACTCACTCTGGTCTTTGGGGCTCAATGAGGCGAGAGGTCTAGGACTTCCAAGACACCTCTTGAGTCTCACCAAAAGACTTAAATATACAAATCCAAGGCTCTAGGGGGTAGAGGCTGAGACCTCCAAGATCTCTCTGGCTAGCCCAAGATGGATATGTATGCGCCGTCTTAGGCTCGACGAGGCTAGACGACCCTTCCCAATGTTCAATTGGGTGGCGACTCCAAGAAACCTCATTGTTGCCCAAAATAGACGCACTTGTAAATACCTTACAAGTTTTATGAACCTTTCCTGATTGCCCTAAAGCGGGCCCTCGGGAGGCCACGGGGTTCGGCGCGCGTCACATCTACCTTAGTGATTAAATGTTTAAAGTGTATTGTTAACTGCAAAAGTGATAAAGTGTTAAAGTCCAAAGTGAAGTGTATTGTAAATGTGCAAGTGATTCTTGGAAATCACTCTAGAGTGTTTTGGTCCCGTGTTTCCGGTTCGAAGATTTCTACCGGATTAATACTAAGGGCAAAATAGTAAATTAAAAGTGAATTGGTGAATGTAAAAATAAATGTGTGAATCAAGGAATTAAATGATGAATAAATAGAGAGGTAAATTAGTGAATTTAAATAATAAATTTGGTAATCTATATTTAATGTATGACCCAAGAAGTTAGAAGGTGAGTATGTAAGTAAATGTGGGTTAGGAAAACATAAAGTAACTTAATGACAGAAGTAAGTTGAAGGATAACATAGTAAAACTAATAAAGAGATGTTAACTAATAGATAAGGGTAAAATTTAAAGTTTTATGTGTGTGTATATATATATATATATATATATATATATATATATATATATGTATATATATATATATATATATATATATATATATATATATATATATATGTATATATATATATATACATATATATATATACATATATATATATATATATATATATATATATATATATATATGTATATATATATATATATATATATGTATATATATATATATGTATATATATATATGTATACATATATATATTTAGCTGAAAAGTTAACAATGCATATTAATATCTTAAATTATGAAATAGATGTTAGTTTTATGATATAAATTTTAATTAAATAAATGGTATTGGTAAATGATGTTATGAAATTAGTGATATGATGAAGTGGTTTTATGTATTTATATGAACTTTATATTCATCAATGTGTACTACATACATGTATATATGGTAGTGGATATTATTGGATTAGATGAAAGCTAAAATAATTGTTAACATAGGAATGACATTAATTGCTATGTTATAAGCATATTGACTGTTTATTAATCCATGGAATTAGTATAGTGATGCATGACAAACGTGTTTTACATATGAGCAAAATGCAATGAGATCTCAGTTATGAAGTTGGAAACTTGATTATAAACGTTTTATAAAGTCTCAGCTTTTTAAGAAAATATTGAATGTATTGCATATAAGTTGTTTTACTTTACAAAGCAGTTATATTTAACTTGCAGCTAAATAAATAATTTATGCTTAAGTGATTATTGATATATATAAATTATGAAACGTGATATATGGAAAGAGATAGTAATTCGCTACCTTAATACAAAAATGTTAATGTATGTATGTTTAAGTTGTATGTGTATATTTAATATTTTATGCTTTGGATAAGTAAATTTGGTAGTCACCACTAAGCGTGAAGCTTAGCACGTGGTTTACCCTCATGCAGGTTTAAGATAGTAATCAAGTGAATATCAGCACCGTTCCAAAGGAGTAATGTTTGATGGTAAGCATGACAAAGAAGTGAGAAGAATGAAATTTTTGGGAATTGATAATTTGAATCTTATTTCGAGTTGGCATGTACACTATATTGGTAAGTAGGATACTATTGTATCGAAGGGTTGTATTAAATAATTATTTATAGATGATAGTTGATGTATTATCATAATATCCTTGTATTTTGTATAATTGATGTAAGTAATGAGTGAATAATATTCGTGAATTATTATTATATGAGTGTGTGAATGGACTCAAAATTGGAGGACGAGCAATCCTCTGTTGGAGTTTGAATTGGAGTAGGGTGAATGAGTATGTATGTGATTATTTGAAGTGTAAGGACTTTTTGTTTACAGGGGGATAGGCAATATTATAGGGGAAATTCTGCCAAAATTTTGGTAGAATTAAGTGGCATATTTTTGAATTTGATTGAATGAATAGTAAATTTAAATAGTTATGGCAGTTGGGCATAATGAGGAAAAAAAAATTTACCTGAATTTTGCAATAATCTTAAGAGTAGTTTTAAGACAATCAAGTAACCGTGCAATAACGTTGGAATCGTAGTGTGCATATAGATTAAGGATGTTACAACTCCTATGCTGTCTCTACTACCTTGTTGAACCGTGCTCTCTTTCTGTAACAACCCAAAAAGGTCCTAGTTGGAATTTGCATGCTAAGTCGGGAAATTAAGGGTATTTCAGTAATTTGTGCATGTGGGAAGTTGAGTAATAAAGGACCCAATTGAAGAATTAAGCAAAGTTTTAAAGTGAAGATTTTATCTAGTGAGTAATGTGTATGGTACGAAGGATGAAGAGAAAGTCAAAGATATGGATTCTTAGGTCAAATAGGAGCATGAGAAGTGGAATTGGTAGGTGAGGGCATTTAATGTCGATAGAAGAGAGAGGGAAGGGAGGGGCAAAAATTTGGATAGATTCCCATGGAAGCTATCTCCTTCTTTTCTCTCTCAATGCTTTCTCGTTCTCTTACTCTTCCTTTCTTCATTTTCTACTCTCAACCTCTTTCTTTGTTGTTCTTCAAGTTTGAGTGGGTTTTGCTGAGTTTTGAGCTGGGTTTTAAAGAGGTAAGTTTGGTGGGTCTCGTTTCTTCTTCTCCTCTATTTCGTTTTGGTTTGGCTTGGATTTATGGGTTTGATTTAATGTTGATTTGGCTGGGTTTTGTGCAAGATACGGAGGAAAGAAGGAAGAGCAAAGGAAAAGAGAAAGTGGGATCTTGAAGGGATCGGATTGAAGCTTCATTTTGAGGTTTGGGAGTGTTTTGCCCTTTTCTCTTTTCGGATCATCTGTGTGTTATGATCGAAATTTGCTGGTGATCTTGAGTGTTAAATTATGTGTAAATGCATGTATTTGATTGAGTTGGATCGTTGGTTTGACATGATTTAAGTTGTAGTGATTTGCATGTAAAGTTTTGGAAGTGAAATAGCATGAGTTAGTGTAAATTCTGGCTTGCATGTTTTTGCGATTTAGTTGTGATTTCTTGTTTTAATTAGTGTAAATTGAGTGTATATTGATGATAAGTATATCTTGGTCTGTAATTGAATGTTGAGGTAAGTGTTAGTACGTGATTGAGTGGAGTTGAGTATTGGATGAGTTGGGAGAAGTGCAGTGATGTGCAGATTTTGGGAAATTCTGCGCTCTGTCACGAGCGCAATTCCTGTCACGAGCGCAATAGAGTGCGAAATGGTTTGTGTTGCTGAGGAACCCTCTATCACGAGCGCGATATAAGTCACGAGCATGACAGAGAGCTTGGTAGGCCGAGCTTTATTAAGCCAAGCCCCAGCTCGAGCGTGCCTCCGAGCGCGAACGCGAAGGGGAAATTTTTCGGTCTCTGTCGCGAGCGTGATAGAGCTCAGTAATGTGAGCGTCTGCTAAGCTGTACTTCTTCGCGAGCGTGCCTTCGCGTGAGCATGCGATGGGGTACCCTGCGCTCTGTTGCGAGCGCAACGCATGTCGCGATCTCAACAGAGGTCCTTCCTGCCTGCCCTATTTTCGGAATTGTTTCTTCTTGTCCCACTTTGCATGGTTTCTCACTATAGTATGGTTCATGTTTTGCTTGTGCCTTGCTAAAATTATTGTCCAAGTGTTGGATTAGTGAATAATGATAATGATAGTGTTTTGATTCGTGTCTTTGGATAATTTATAGTATTGTAATTGTGAGTGAGCAGTTGAGTCTGAAGTGTCATAGTAATGGATAGATAAGTGTGCTTATAAAGGGATAGTGAGTGTAGCTGCCTATGTTGCCCCGTTTGGGCCTTGCGATGACCCCGCTTATGGTCTAGTAATTAGTGATAGTGTTGAGGCTTCGGTCTCCACTTTTTTGATACTGTTGGCAGTGTCCCCTCCAGTGTAGTGTTCCCGTATCCACCACCACTGTAATTTAGGCTATTGTTGAAGTGTTTAGCATTTTGCTTAGTGAAGTGTTATGATTATTAAGTGATTTCAGTTAGTGTAATTTTTTTATGCATGCTGTGATTAAGCCCTGCTTTCTTATAGTGATTATGATTCATGTATCTCCGCTTCTGTTACTTAGAGAATTCAGTATGTTGATGCTTATTTACATATGTAGTTGCATGATATTATTGTATAGTGTTCTGTTATCTTTGTTCCTCCCCACTAAGCATTATCGCTTAGCATGGGTTCTTTTCCCGTGTAGGTGGTAGGTTTTTATTCCACTCGAGTCGCGCATCTGCAGGGTTGGCCACTAGGAGTAGAATTTTGTTTTATTTTGTACTCCTCCTGTATTCTTTTTGTATATCTTTTGGGTTAGGTAATTTATGTAATTATTTTTGGGTACAGTGATATATGTATTTGATGATGTATATAATATATTTTGATTAGATTATAAGATTTATCATTTTGTTGTATGCTTCCGCTGTGATGTATGTATGTTTCTGAGTGAGTGTCGGGTAGCGCTCCGGTATCCTTCCAACGGGGGTATCGGGGTGTTACATTTAGTGGTATCAGAGCGCCGATTTAGGCAGTTCTGGTTGTCTTTGATTGTTAAGTGTCAAGTCTTTGCATGCGAGTCGGTTTTGTGTCGTGGCCTAATGCAGATGTGTCTTGTGTAGTGTCTAGATGGAGTTTGATCCAAGTGAGAACGTGGGCGAGACAACTGGTAGTGTGAATGCAGTGCGAGTTGAGCAGCCTGCTCTGCAGCATCAGCGTGATTAGCGAAATTATATGCCTGGTATGGGATTTAAGAATCTAGCCTTAGTGCAAGGTTTGCTACAGTTAGTGGATAAGTTGACTGCTCCTAAGGCTCCTACTGAGTTATTGAGAAAGAGAGAAGCCAAAGAATTTCATGGAACTGCATTGGACCAATCGGATGTGGCCGAGTTCTGGATTGAGAGAGTAGATCGGATTTTGCAAGAGATTAGTTGTCCCACAAATCAGAGGGCATCTTGTGCAGTGTCGCTACTTCAAGGGCCGGCGTATGATTGGTGGAAGCTTGTGCTCCGTAATCCTCAATGGCCAGCTGAGTTGACTTAGGAGTTCTTCAAGCAAGATTCTGAACAGAAATATGTGACTAAAGTCTGAAGCAGCAACGTATGTCAGTGAGTGAGTATGAGAAGGAATTTAGCCGGTTGAGCAAGTATGTGCCCGAGTTGCTATTGACGAAAGAGTTTAAGAGTCGACACTTCGAGGATGGATTGAGGGAAGTAACCTGAGGGCCGTTGTCGGCCATGGCTCTCGCAGCCCCTAACCACCCGTAGAACTTTACTACAATGGCTGTGGAGTGTCACACACAATAACACATGAACACGAATTTACATTCACATAAAACTCAGGATTAATAAATTTTTCTTTCAAAACAACACTCAACTTTATTATGAAAATCCATGCATTACATTACAAAACACTTATAGTCTTTATTTATTATCCACTTTACAAAATATAACTTTCTTAATACAAAAACTTAGTCCCCTTACACATTACTAACTATAGTTACACATCTTATAATATTACAAATATTCTATATTTACAGCGGTTGCTAATGTGTTGGCCGTTGGCGATGCAGGACTGTCTTCTAAAATAATATCTTCAGATACCTACATGGATTAAACATCCATTTTAAGCGATAACACTTAGTGCGGAACAGAAAACAATATACAATAACATAATGTTCAAGTATACTCATTAAGCATGTTATAAGCACAACAAGGTTTATGATATCTCTCATGCTTCGTACTCACTATTTATAGTCCCACACGTTGCATAATCACATTAGAATTCACATTATCACTTATTCGTCACATGCTCATCGCATTCTTATCCATGTGTATATACATAAGATTATAATTTCTTAATTATTAACATAAAGATATTTCATTGCAATAGTAAAAAAATCATAAAATTTCCATATTTTAGAATCAATAAATGCACATATATATATAACATACAATACAATGATTAATCATGTATAGGATATATCATGTTACTAGCAAAATAATGATGAGTTCAGCTTAACAACTTTTATGAATCATGCATGTACATATTCTGTATTCAAGTATTAAATAGTCACAATTCATCCATATTATTTCATCGCATTAGTGCACGCATTTTGCAATGAACTCACAACCAGCTTATTCATATTTCACATTGTTCACACGTTACTCTTATTAATTTAGCCTTGCCTGCATTTCAATGATGCGGATAATCGGGTATCGCATTTGTACTCGAGAGTACATTAAATACAATCGAATCAGTATATACACATTTATCGCATTGGTACCCGAGGGTACAAAGATATTCAATATGATATTCAGTACTTCGCATTAAGGAATCTAAATTGGATTCAAATCGCATTGGCGATTCCAAAGGAATCAGACACATTTGGCTGTAGCACTTAGACCCTATAGGCATGCCTATCTATCCACTACTTGACTTGCAGGCTAAATTATTAATCCGGTTATTCTCATTGTTATAGCAAGTATAACATTATGATATCAATCAATTATTCATCATCCTATTGTTCACATGCATTACAGTTCACATCACAATTACTTTATCATGGCAATTGCATAAGATCGCACACACACACACACATATACACATACCCAAGTTCAAAGTCATATATGCATTCATATGTATACATAATCACATACTAACAATTAAATTGAAATCATATACATGCTTATTCCTCATTCATACATATTGATCGAATACATTTTTGGCAATAAAGAAGTCATCTCAAGTATACAGTAGTGTCGCGCTCGCAACCCATTTTGCTCTCGCGACAGACTCAACATAAAGCTTCTGTTGCTCTCGCGACGATTGTTGCGCTTGTGACAGGATAGGAATTCTCATTCCTTGCTCTCAAACCTTCACTTCCCATGACCCATTTTTCACCCCTTTCACATGCAACTCTTATGGTCTATTCCAACCCATTATTAGCCAATATCATCTATTATTAATTAATTTATTTACATATCTTGAACAGAATTCAATCTTAAGCATTCAATCATAACATCATGACAATGCAACTCATCATCATTCAATCAATTCATCATCACATGCAATATCAATTCATGCCTTTCAATTGGACCATCTAACTCATGCTTTACCAGAAATACACATCAGAATAATGTTTCTCAATCACACATTCATTGAACATATAGTCATACTTTCATACATCTCATTCATTCAATCATACCCATATTTTCTCATATACAATCCCACCTCATTACACATCTATATATATGGTTCATAATCTCCTTAAGCAAACACATTCCATTTATTATCCTTCACATGTGTATAACTTATTCTCAACTCATAATTATGCATACTTGTTCATACTACACATGCTCATATAGATTAAGGCATCATAATCCTCAAATGTCATTTAACTTGACTAAATTCTATTTCATATGATTATACATTGTTAGTTCATTAGTTTACTACTAATATTAACCATATTCATGTGTATTTTCCTAGTGATAACTATTCTTGTAATCATTTATTAATCCTAAACATGCATTGGATAGACCCCAAAAAGTTTCGGTGTAGTACGGGTTTAATTCGGGAAGAAAAACACATAAAAATATACAAATTAGTTGAGGGTAAAGTTGGGGAATTGATTCATACAACCATGGACTCTAAAATGAGAATAAAATCCTTCATATGACTTGTTCTATCTTGCTCACAAACTCTATCGGGCTCGCGACAGTAGCTACCATCAGGTGTCCTACGAGACTACTTTTTACCTCAAACTTGTATTGCCTAAACTAATGTCTAAGAATCATTTTTAGGAAAAACTACCTTCTTAACAATTGTTCCCTAGGATGTTAGGTTTCTAATGGGACAATTTTCAGATCATTGTGACATCTAAAATATCGGATATGATTTAAACAATCTATACTATTCTAATGAACCTGCCAGAATAGGGATACCTGTGTTAGGACAACTTTTTGAGACTCTTAGAGCCAGAATTAGCTCAACCTTATTCTTAGAAATTTTTAGGTGTGGATCTTAGGTTTCAGGTCCATTTTGAAGCAACCCAAGTGGAGCATGATAACTCGATCTATGGGCAGAACAGTTACTAAAGATCAAGAGAAACCTACACAGAAACTTACCCTACAGGTACATTTTTCGCATTTCATACACATGACTTCTAAAACCAACTTTAATGACATTTTTAACAAACATACTCCACTAATAATTTATTCATATATATATGTTAACTTGCATAAGGAACACTTCTCATCTCAATTTGATTAAAACACAAGGAGTTACGGCCCAAGGAACTTAACATGCTCCAAAAGGCCTCCTACAGAATTAGCTACACTTTAAATCACTTTTACAGACTTTTAAGCCCTCAATTTAGCATGATCATTTATAAAACCATTATAGACACACTTCATAGGAACCTAATCCATTCAACCCCACTCATTTTCATAATCATACTACTCAAGTTATGACACTTACAATTAAAGTAGGTCAAATATAACTCAACTCAATTTTACACTTCCAACTCATTAACTACAAACTAACCTATTTAGCATCATTTTATCATCTCATTCATAATACACTTTCCCAACTTAATTATGCACATCACAACACATTCACTTTCTAAGCAAAGTTCATTCATTAATATAAACACAGCAATTCTTAGTCCATTCGATATCAGGGTTCAATTCTTAGGTCAATCAATCAAACTCATGATATTCATTATTACTCAACAAGTTCATTTCTTCAATTCAACACATCATAGCACACAATTAACACACTTAAGGTACAAAAAAAGTCAATTAATACAGACACAAACAATTGGTTCCCAAACCTCTTCTCCTTAGCTCTATGCCATAATCACTTGGTGCTTGGCTCACCAATTTTGGCCTTCCCTTTGTCTCTTTTAGGTTCTACCACTATTAAAAAACCCATATCCAGAATTTGATGTAAGGAGTCAAAACCCCATTTACCAAGATACAAAAATAAGAATGGAAGAAGAGGATTTTGGGCTAAACGAATCGCTTACCCTCTAAGATGAAAACACTCACATGCAAACCCCCTTCTAACCCACGATGCAACAGAATTGTATTTGATAACCCAAGAGGAAATATCAGTATGAAAATTGAGAGAAAATACAAAAATTTTGAGAGAAAGATGAAGGAGAAAACGTATGAGAGAGAGAGGAAGAAAGTAGAAAATAAAACGAGGGAGATAGAAAGGAAAGCTACCGCCCCATGCAACCAACCTCATAAAATCTCTCTCCTACATGTATTATCCTATGTGGCACACTCTCTTTCCCTCATGCACAGTCCTAGGTGGCATTTACAGCTAGGATCATGGTCTCTACTGTAATTCTGCCCCCTCTAGTGAACTTTTAGCCTTTAAGCCCACTAAACCATCTTAATACAAACTAAGCCCACAACCTCATTAGTCCTAGTTAAGCCCATCTACAAGTCTAATTTTCTTAAATCCATAAACCCATGCAATGTAAGTCCAGCCCTCAACAATATCTAGCCCATTAACACTTTAGTCACTTAAATAATTTTATTTATGCTATTGGGTCCTCATTGCACCCTAAATCCAACTTTTATCAGATTTCTGCTAGAGTATTCTATCGCGCTCGCGACAATCCCCTCACTCAAACCACTCTTATTCCATGACTTGTCCGAACCTCCACACAAATTCTTCTCTAAGCCAAGCACTCATTACAATGTGTCCTCTCTTATTAATACACATCCTCATAATTATCAGGATACCCCAAATCCTACTAGGGTATAAATTGGGCCATTACAATGGCAGTCATGCAACTGGTCAACTATTATCAGTTAGTGGTGGGAGCGATCAAGTTAGACGAATCCGAGTTGATCAAGCAGAGGATTGAGCAGAAGAGGAGAGCCCCAGATAGCGGACTTGGGAGTGGTAAGAAATCAAGAGGTGTTCCGAGTGGCCAAGGAGCAAAGGGTTCGATTCCAGTGCATTCAAAAGTCGAGAGTGTAATGCCACCCTCTAGTAAGGGGAGTGTGATTCCGGAGTACGAGCATTGTCAGAAGCACCAATGGGGCGAGCGTAGAAGGATCTCTGGAGTGTGATTCAAGTGTGGAAGCAAAGAGCATTTCTTAAAAAATTGCCCAGAAAGAAGAGAGCTTAAGGATCAACCCGAGAGTAGAGTGAGTGGACATAGATCGAGAGGGAATCAAAGTGGTAGAGGCAGTGGACGACCTTCTCAGGCACCATCGTAAACAGTGCAAAAATCACCAGTTGAAGAAGTGTATGTGCGATCACGAGTGTATACGATGATCAGAGAAGATACCCCTGAGCCTGTAGGTCCTTCCGGTAAGTTTGTATTGTTAGCTTTCAATTATGTTTGATTTTTGGGTTTTTGGATTTGTGATTAGCAGGGAAATTTCGAGCATGAAATTTCTTAAGGGGGAGAGATTGTAACAACCCAAAAAGGGCCTAGCCGAAATTTGCATGCTACGTCGGGAAATTAAGGGTATTTCAGTAATTTGTGCATATGGGAAGTTGAGTAATTAAGGACCCAATTGAAGAATTAAGCAAAGTTTTAAAGCGAAGATTTTATCTAGTGAGTAATGTGTATAGTACCAAGGATGAAGAGAAAGTCAAAGATATGGATTCTTGGGTCCAATAGGAGCATGACAAGTGGAATTGGTAGGTGAGGGCATTTAATGTGGATGGAAGAGAGAGGGAAGGGAGGGGCAGAAATTTGGATAGCTTCCCATGGAAGCTATCTCCTTCTTTTCTCTCTCAACTCTTTCTCATTCTCTTACTCTTCCTTTCTTCATTTTCTGCACTCAACCTCTTTCTTTGTTGTTCTTCAAGTTTGAGTGGGTTTTGCTGAGTTTTGAGCTGGGTTTTGAAGAGGTAAGTTTGGTAGGTCTCATTTCTTCTCCTCCTCTATTTCATTTTGCTTTGGCTTGGATTTCTTGGTTTGATTTAGTGTTGATTTGGCTGGGTTTTGTGCAAGAATTAGAGGAAATAAGGAAGAGCAAAGGAAAAGAGAAAGTGGGTGTGACGCGCGCCGGACCCCGCGTGCCGCCCCTTTGACCGCCTGCTTGAGGGCGATCGGGCAATTAAGGATCCGTTGGCAGCGTCTATTTTGGGCAACAAGGAGGTTTCATGGAGTTGCCACCCAATAAAACATTGGGAAAGTTCGTCTCGCCTCAGTGAGCCTAAGACGGCGCATATTTCCATTTTGGGCCAGCGGAAGGGGTCTTGGAGGTAATCACCCCAATAGAACATTGGGAATGACCCTCTAACCCTACGGAGCCTAGGATTTATTTAAGTCATTTAGACACAAGAGGGGTCTTGGAGGTCACGTTCCAATGAGTGATCGGATAGACCTCTCCTCGTTGAGCCCAAAGACCAGAATTGGGTTCAGGACTTCTCATCTATTTCTACCTTGATTAATTTTACAACTAAGCTTTGAGTTTACTAGTTCACTCTCTCTCCACACGATGCAATTTAATTAAAGGCGCAATTATTCAGATCAAAAGCGTAAAAATAAATAAAACAAAATGAACATTCCAAAATAAATTACAATAATACTAGGAGCGGAATACAACTCCCATTTATAAAAGTGCGATGTATACATAAAACGGAAAATTCATTTATTTCGAGGACTTTGGTCCTCGCATGCACTTATTATGAAAACAATTTTTTTTATGTGACATTTTTCATTGGCTAAAATAGGACTTTGGTCCTTTATTTGCAAAAATCACCAAATTGATTAATATAAAACATTTATCCATTTTATTTAATGCAAAATAAGACAATTTATACAAGCATAAAGATAAATAAATAAATAAATAAATAAAAAAGTGCGAAATTAAATTAAATAAATAAATGGAAAAAAGGGGGAAGGACTAAACCAACTGGAGTCTTCCACATTTGCGCATGGTGACCTCCTCTCAAGCTCAAATCATCTCAATGACCAAAAATTAGAATCTCACAAAATAATCAACAATATTAGTACTTAGTAAACAAGCTAGAATAAATGTAAAAGAAGATTAAAAATCAAAAATAAATAAAAACTATCAATATTCTTCTTTTTACAGAAAAGAAAAGATTTTGAAAACTAAATAATAGTAAAAAAAAGGAAAAATAATGAAAAGGAGTACATTGCAAAGGAAATAAAATAGCTTAAAAAATTGGAAACAGAACACAGGGACAGCCACAAAAACTCTACCGACGGGCGTCCGTTGGGGTGACCGGTGAGTAATAAGGTGTGCCGTTATGCACCGTCGCTCGACAGAGAGACAGGCGTCGGTGACCTTATTGCCAGTCGGTCACCTCTGTTTCTCAAAACAACAGCAAAAACGCAACCAAACAATTTTCCTCAAAACAAGGACCGAAAATAAATGAAAATAATTAAAATAAATCAAACAGAACGTATGTCCAGGATATTTACCCTCGGATTTTACCTCTTAGGATGGATTTTTGGATGGTTTGAGTCCCGCACGCTTCACGAGAAATAAGCAAAAATCAAGAAAAGAAACCTGGATTTTTCTTTCTTGATAATCGTAAAATATTCAGATGTTGAAATTTATGAATATTGACGGGAAACCAATTGATTTTAGCTCCCTTCAATTAGTTAAATTCTCCAAATCTAAAGTGAAAATGAAAATTAAGGAATTTTAATGAGATAAAAAAAGAATGGAATTAAATAATCAGAAAGGTGGTATGCTGTAGCTAAAATTGTCCACCCCGCCAACCCAACCAACCAGCCAACCAACAACCAAAACGGGTGAAAAATAGCTTTGTATAGGTTTTGAATTACCGACGGTTGTCGGAAGCATACCAACGGGCGTCGGTCGAATCCCTTTTCCTATTGGAAACAGGATCCAACTGATGGATGTCTAAAGCCCACAGACGGGCGACGGTTAAATCCATTTTCCTATAGGAAATCGTATTCTATCGGCGGACGCCGGAGGACCAAGGAAGGGCGTCGGGGCTCCCCATTGAACGACGGGCATGCCGTGATCGACGGGCTGGCCGCCGGTGGATGTAAATTTCCTTTCAAGCCCAAAACCCCCAAATTTCCCTTTTCTCATTACTGCAAATAAACAAAACCATATTTCTCGTGAATCTAGAGGACCAAAGTCTCCAAACCTCATCCACTCATTCGAAAACAGACATCAATCTCTTCATCGGGTAATCTCCGATCTGGACTGCTTCGGGACACGGTGCTTACAATTGCCCCCAATTTTGGGGAAACTAGTGCACAAGTGCCTAGATGAGCCAAAATTCAGAGAATAAAAGAAAACAAAAGGAAGAATAGCGTACCTGAAGCAATCCTTACCTTTCGCGTTACTTGCCGGGTAGACCTCATCTCAGTCTGCTCAGCGAAGAGTGAATTTGATACAGGTGCCCCTACCGGTCTCATCTCAACCTGTAAGGTATTGGTGAGATGTAGCGTTCTCTAGCTATGACCTTGATGTGAAGAGCAGTGTTCTTTAACTGCGACTTTGATTTGTGAAGTTCCTTTGCTGACCCCCATCCGATAGGCAAGGTGCGTAGCACTCTCTGGTTGTCGCGTGAACTGTGAGATGCTCCCCTGCTAACCCCTATCCGATCTGCAAGGTGCGTAGTACTCTCTGACTACGACATGAGCTGTGAGGTGTAGCACTCTTTGACTACAATCTCGATTTGTGATATGTTCTATCGCTTGTGATCTGTTAGCCTCGTCCTGGCCTGATGGCCCCCGGCATAACGTGAATGGAGAGGTTTTGAAAATAATTTGATGTCCCGAAGAGACTGAGAAAGCCTGTGAAAAATGTCTTAAAGATAATGCTCTGAAGAGACTGAGAATGCCTGGGAAAAAGGTCTTAAAAGGGAATGCTCCGAAGAGACTGAGAATGCCTTTTGAATAAGGACTTAAAAGGAAATGCTCCAAAGAGACTGATAATGCCTTTTAAACAAGGACTTAAAGAGAATGCTCCGAAGAGACTTAGAATGCTTTACGAATAAGGACTTAGAGAGAATGCTCCGAAGAGACTGAGAATGCCTTATGAACAAGGACTTAGAGAGAATGCTCCGAAGAGACTGAGAATGCCTTTGAGAAAGGTCTTAAAGATAATGCTCCGAAGAGACTGAGAATGCCTGTGAAAAAGGTCTTAAAAGGGAATGCTCCGCAGAGACTGAGAATGCCTTTTGAACAAGGACTTAAAAGGAAATGCTCCAAAGAGACTGATAATGCCTTTTGAACAAGGACTTAAAGAGAATGCTCCGAAGAGACTGAGAATGCCTTATGAACAAGGACTTAGAGAGAATCTGAGAAAGGACTTTACAAGTTACCACATGGTTTCAACTTGTGCATGTTTCTTCTTGACTTCATGATGCCAAAGCTATTGTTTGGTTTGGCTTTTTCCTGCAAAATCATTAGCACGAAGGCATATACAAAAGATTGTGTGTGCATAATGTGCGTGAAATGTATACATAAAACTATATACATGAATCACAAATAAATGATTAGTGTACAAAATTATGTGTACACAATTATATGCATGAAGGATTGAATGCACGTGATATACTTGAGGGTATGCAAAAGATCTATGCACGTCAGATGCATGTAAGATGCAAAAATAGATAGACCACATCCCAGGTGGTTAAGAGATTCACTGCGGGTATTGTTCGGCTGGTCCCATTGTCAGATGCCCCTAAGGATCTAGAAAAGTATTGTCTTAGCCTCAGGGATTCTGACCCGAAATCTCTTCAAAGAGAACTGTCTTGTGTGCAATTTTGCCCCCCGGTCAAATGAGGATTTTGCCTCCCCCAGGATTCTGAATCAAGTTCTGCATTATACACCACCTGACCAAAGGGAAGTTATCCGGTGTAATGTCGCCTTATCGCTCCAGGCTTCAAAAGTCATTGTTTTAAAGGTAGTGCGTACCTTGTGGATTTTCACACTATCTTTTCTTAGCGGGAAATGCGTCCCTTTTGGGATTTTCACATAACCCTGTGCCTAATTTTTTCCTGGAATGGACCCAACCCACTCCAGTGGCTTTTTTTTTTTAAGGGCAGACTGCCTGTTCCCAGGTTTTCACCTTGCCTTTTGGCCTAACTTTTGCTTAGAGGGCGAGTTACGATTTTCATCTCTAACGGCCTTTTTTTTCAGGGGTAGGAGGAGGATTTGTCATATGAAACATCGTTATTAATGCCTTGATAATTGCCCCAACATATATCCTTATGCCTGTAACAAGTTTCTCGTAACCGTTTAATTGCATGTTTATGCTTAGCTTATGCACGCATTTCTATTTATATGCACCATATAGCAATAAGAATGATCATGACTAGACACGTGATACGAAAACACTATTCTTATTCAATCTCAATGAGTAACAACTTAGGTGCCTCCGACTCCTATTATCAATCAGCCCTCTCGGGTTTTCTTGATTGAATATTTTCTCTTAAGCCTCTAATTTTTGCCCAGGATGCCTTTTTTTTTTTCACCCTGACGAGCCGCCCAATTTTAGCAAGGCCGCCTTATTTTTGGTTTTCGACCCGCGGGGCATTTATTCTCTTCTTTTGATTTTTAAGTCTTTTGCCATCGACCCTCTTATGTCTGCCCATATTGAGCGGTTCTTTGGAGTCATCTTCATTGCTGTCTGTTGCTGCTGTCTCGGAGAGCAAATTTTTTTTTATGAGAAAAAGGGAATCCTTTTACATTGACTTGGACTTGACTCATTTGTCTGGGGCATTTGGACCTGTTTGCCCAAAGGCTGAAACTCCACCCTTTAGTGGTTGCTTTCTGACTACTTTTCTAAATGATTGAGTAGAGTGTTTGCTGAGAGGTCCGATTGCGGTAGTAAACTCTTGACCTGTTTTTGTCCGCACATATTTGGTTGATGCTGCTATTGTTGTGCCTAGTCAGCTTTTGGAACCTAGACTTCCATGGATGTCCTTAAAGATTTGAACTTTACACTAATCGGCCATACTGCTTCTGCCCCCCTGGGACCCTTGTAGAGTTCTGACGATGACTCTTCAGAATTAAAGTACAAAAGGCAATTGTTCTGCTACGTCTTTGTAGTTTTAAGCCATCTTGACGAAGATCTCCTTTATTAGCAGTCTCTCCTGCCCTATTGGTTTGGGGCTAATATAGAGAAGACTTGCGTGCTGCTGGAGCAACTCCCTGGACTAAGTCATAGTTTGTCCTTCCATCCTTGAACCCTGTGTGGTGCGGCTTTCCATGATGTCTATTCTCAAGTTCGAGCAACCCTTATCCATTGCAAATCGATGTAATTCTTGTGTTCATTTTTGGAAGTCAAGCAAAGTACAGGCATGTGTGAATCAGCGGGATTTGAACAAAGCTTGTCCCCGAACAGCGTTTCCTTGCCCCTAATTTTTCCATTTTTTTTCTTTGCCTTTCTGCCGCCCCCCATTATTAGGTCTAGGTTAGTTTGTTTTTATATCCCAGGTTTTTAGGTAAGTTCCCCTAAATGCCCTCTTCTCTATCTTAAATTATTCTTATTTTTCTAATTATCATATATTCTAATTAATTAGTCTCTATACTTACCTTCTAGTTTATTTTCTCTTTAATTTAACTATCCTATAATATCTATTAATTAAATTAACCTAATTTTAATTTTAATTTTTAATTTTTATATTTAATATTATATATATATATATATATATATATATATATTTTTAGAAATTATTAAGATTTGCCTAAAAAAAACCCTGCTGAGACCCGCAGTCCATAGAGAGCCAAAGTGCTTTCATTCTCTGTCTATTTTTGAATAAATATTATGATCATTAGGTAACCTTGGTCTGAGCTACCTCAGGACCCGGTGTCTACAGTGGGATCTTGAAGGGATGGGATTGAAGCTTCATTTTGAGGTTTGGGAGTGTTTTGCCCTTTTCTCTTTTCGGATCATCTGTGTATTATACTTTAAATTTGCTGGTGATTTTGAGTATTAAATTATGTGTAAATGCATGTATTTGATTGAGTTAGATAGTTGGTTTGACATGATTTAAGTTGTAGTGATTTGCATGTAAATTTTTGGAAGTGAAATAGCATGAGTTAGTGTAAATTCTGGTTTGCATGTTTTTGTGATTTAATTGTGATTTCTTGTTTTAATTAGTGTAAATTGAGTGTATATAAATGACAAGTATATCTTGGTCTGTAATTGAAAGTTGAGGTAAGTGTTAGTGCGTGATCGAGTGGAGTTGAGTATTGGATGAGTTGGGAGAAGTGCAGTGAAGTGCAGATTCTGGGAAATTCTGCACTCTGTCCGGAGCGTGATTCCTGTCATGAGCATGACAGAGTGCGGAATGGCCTTTGTGTTGCTGAGGAGCCCTCTGTTTTGAGCGCGACAGAGAGCTCAGTAGGCCGAGCTTCAGTAAGCCGAGCCCCAGCGCGAGCGTGCCTCCGAGCGCGAATACGAAGGGGAAATTGTTCGGTATCTATCGCGAGCGCAACAGTGCTCGGTAATGTGTGCATCTGTCGAGCTGTGCTTCGTCGCGAGCGTGCCTTTGTGTGAGCACGTGACGGGGTACCCTGCGCTCTATCGCGAGCGCGACGCGCGTCGCATTCACTATAGAGGCCCTTCCTGTCTGCCCTATTTTCTGAATTGTTTCTTCTTGTCCCACTTTGCATGGTCTCTCACTATAGTATGGTTCATGTTTTGCTTGTGCCTTGCTAAAATTATTGTCCTAGTGTTGTATTAGTGAATAATGATAATGGTAGTGTTTTGGTTCGTGTCTTTGGATAATTTATAGTATTGTAATTGTGAGTGAGTAGTTGAGCCTGAAGTGTCATAGTAGTGGATAGATAAACATGCTTATAAAGGGATAGTGAGTGCAGCTCCCTATGTTGCCCCGTTTGGGCCTTGCAATGACCCCGCTTAGGGTCTAGTGATTAGTGATCGTGTTGAGGCTTCAGTCTCCACTTTTTGATACTGTTAGCAGTGTCCCCTACAGTGTAGTGTTCCCGTATCCACCACCACTGAAATTCAGGCTATTGTTGAAGTGTTTAGCATTTTGCTTAGTGAAGTGTTATGATTATTGAGTGATTTCAGTTAGTGTAATTATTTTATGCATGCTGTTGTTAAGCCCTGCTTTCTTATATTGATTATGATTCATGTATCTCTGCTTTTGTTTCTTAGAGAATTTAGTATGTTGATGCTTATTTACATATGTAGTTGCATGATATTATTGTATAGTGTTCTATTATCTTTGTTCCTCCCCACTAAGCATTATCGCTTAGCACGGGTTGTTTTCCCGTGTAGGTTATAGGTTTTTGTTCCGCTTGAGTCACGCATCTGCAGGGATGGCCACTAGGAGTAGAGTTTTGTTTGATTTTGTACTCCTCCTGTGTTCTTTTTGTATATCTTTTTGGTAAGGTAATTTATGTAATTATTTTTGGGTACAGTGATATATGTATTTTATGATATATATAATATATTTTGATTAGATTATAAGTTTTATCATTTTATTGTATGCTTCTACTGTGATGTAAGTATGTTTCTGAGTGAGTGTCGGGTAGCGCTCCGGTATCCTTCCAAAGGGGGTATCAGGGTGTTACACTTTCAACTTCGGACAGTTGGAAAGCATATGATCCATGCTGCCACACTTGAAACATGCTCTAGTGAGCTTTCTACAAATGCCCCGATGAAACTTCCCGCAATGCTCACATTTTGGCACACTGCTATCCTTACTAGAGGGTGCTAAAACACTTCCCTTCAATTCTTGCACTGGACCCGACCCTCAAGTATGTTGTCTACTTACCGCTTCTCTAGCTTTCTTGCTACTAGGCACATTACTATCAACTACCTTTCTCTTGTGCTCCTTTCTTTGCTTAATCACTTCAAACTCTTCCAACTTCATTGATGCGAAAACCAATTGGTAGTAACCCACTTCATGCATCTCAGCCATGGCCAATAAGGGCCCTTTAATATTCTCTCTCAATCAATCTTCAAAATGACGACACTTAAACTCTTCGGTAAGCAACACATCCGACACATATTTACTTAACCTACTGAACTCTTTCTCATATTCTCCCATAGACATACCCTTTTGTTTTAGACTCACAAATTCCTTCCATTTCACCACTCTATATGCCTTAGTGACATACCTCTTCTTAAACTCTTGAACAAAGTATTCCAAAGTCATCTCAATAGGCTGCTCGGGTTTTCTCATCACCAGCTTCCACCAATCGTAAGCTGGACCTTGCAGTAGTGACACTGCATAAGTAACTTTCTAGTCCTGAGAACAATTTATCTCTTGAAGTATCCTCCCCGTCTTTTCTAAGCAATACTCAGCTATTTTTGATTAATCCATAGTAGTACCATTAAATTCCTCTACCCCTATCCTTCTAATAAGATCGGTAGGGTCCTTAGGGGCAGTCAACCTCTTAATCAAATGCATCAATCCTTTCATCAAAATCGAGTCACCCGGAGATGGACCCAATCCTTCAGCTCGAGGTCTCTCATGAGCAGGCTGATTAACTCTTGCTAGATTCACACTATCCGTTGTCTCACCTATCTCTTTGCTCGGATCAGACTCCATCTAAACTCTATACAATACAACATCTGCATTAGGCCATAACTCGAGAGAGACTCGTACACATCTAAACACCTTATAGTCCAGAACATCTACCTATGCTCTGATACCGATAAATTGTAATACCCCAATACCCCTCGGACGGGAAACCAGGTTGCTACCCATGCACAACACATACAATGACATTCACTCACATACTGAAGTAGAAGCACTATAAACATGCATAAACACTCTATAAGCGGAAGCATCGATTAACAAAAACATACTTGTATTAATGAACACTTTAAAGCAATATTCAAAATACAAAAAGAATATTACCATCCTTACATTACATGATCAAAATATACATATACCATTACAAAGCATCTCCTTAGCATATACTCTGTATAAGAAGAATTTTAACAAAAAAAAACAAAAGCTTCACTGCAATCCTAGTGGCCAGCAGATGGACAACTCTCATAACCGAAAAGAACCTGCATACCTAC